>CM034154.1:106918076-108118076 GCA_019776745.2 Taxus chinensis
CTACTCAATCTCCATTGTGTTCTACTCAAGTATTAAACTAAAGTATTTTTGATATTTTGTTACATTCTATTACTTCAAAAGTTTAGTGATGTTATAAATATTTAAAAATGCTTGATTAGAATCTTCCATATTTTGTGATAACTTAAAAGAAGATTTGTTGGAAAGAAACTTAGCAGAAAATTCAAAAAGCCAATGTTGTTTTTTATTTCATTTGATACACATCATGGAATCATTCTCATTTTAATGATGAGTCTCAAATGAAACATAAAACATCAACAACCTTTTCTATTTTTTACAGTTTCTTTCGAACAAATATCTTTCTCGGTATGTTGTATATCGTAAAAATTTAGAATTGACTTGCTCACCATACTAATTTCATTTTTTTCATATCTAGTTGTGAAACATGTATTTCATTTCAGTCATGACAAGGGGAGGTGTTGGGAGAAGATCAAGGGATTCTAGAGTGAGTGTTGTATCATTATCACATAATTTTGAAGAGGGTATTGTTATCCTGAATTCACCCCTTGAGGTAATTTGGATAACTTGCATAATTTCTTAAGGCTTGAGAAAGTAGAATTTGTTCGAGACCTAAAAATCAAGTTTTGGGGGGTCACTTTGGCTCTTCTCTAACTTCCCTATCCAAGGAAAAAATTCAAGGAGTAAGTAAATTTTTTTAAAAATCTGAAAAAATGAAGCTTCTTTTAGGCTGTATTTTAATGCAAATGTCGAAGTTTTTGTCCCAGGACACTATGGATGGAACCGGTGTAGATCATGCCAGGAATCGTTGTACCAAGTTCGAAATAGCCAAAATACAAAGGAGATAGAGAAATGCGGAAAAAAGAAAAAAAATTGTCCTAGGCTGCACAAGTCGCACAGTGGGACAATCGGGCCCCAAAAAGGTGAAATCGTTGCACACCTAAAGGAACCCAGTTAAGGTAGAAAAAAATAGTCCACAGGTGGTTCATGAGACACTTGCAGGACATTGGGAGTGCACGAGACCTAAAAACTTGAAATTTTCGCAGGACGAGTGGGACTTTGCAAAAGTGGAGGTCAACGAGCCCCGACGAATCGGTCAACAGCTAGACTGTTGGTATAGGAAATCCTGAATCAGGTGATGCAGAAGAAAGGAGGCCCACAATGTCCAAGTGTAGCGGGGACATGTGTTCCTCCGAAAACCTGTAATAGCCGCAATACAAAGGAAAAGTCAACGTCTAACCCTCCAAACTTCAAATAGTCATAACTTTTGACCCAGAGCTCTATTTTTCACAAAATTTGACTTTTCTAGAACAAGCGCGACGTGCTCTATGCCAAAAAAACTGAATTTCTTATTTTTATTGAGGGTAGGTATTTGAAAATAAAATAAATCAATTAAATACCTTGTCCTGTTAAATGACAAGAAATCCCTGGCAAACCCAAAATAACTGCCTACACTCAGAATGGCATATCTTCTATAATTCTCAATGAAAAATGCACAAAATTGGATACCATGTTGGAATTGTGGTTCTGAGCCCAACGCACATAAACTCAATAAATGTCAGAATTTTATAAAGAATTGATGAATGATTTTTAATGAAAACCTGCAGCCAGGTTTAGAACATTGTTTTAGTTGGTAATTGGGATGCATTCGATGAAGCATGGGCAGACATTTCTCACTGTTGCAAGTTATTGAGATAGTATGGGGGGCCTTTTGCAAGTAACATAATATAATTTCAATCCATTTATGACATTTTGTAAATGGTGGGAAGACAGATTTTAGGATTTTCATTTCTCTCTCTCTCTCTCATCTCAGAATTCTATAAATTGGAGTGCTAGGCTCATTGTAAAGGGAGATAGTTATAAGTAGAAAAACTCTATGAAAAATTTGTTTTATTAATCCAATGTGCTATAGCCCCTTGTATTGGACTCCTTGCATGGTGATCCAGACCCTTATTTTGTAATAGATTGAATTGTTGCATATCAATGAAGCAATAATATATGCAAGCTGTATGGATGTATCTTCCCCTGCTATGTTTGTCTACATTCTACTTTCCTCTTTCAAACTTCATTGCAAATATATTGTGACTATCTTATGCTCTTGTCAGGGATCCATTATCATTGTGTGTGTATGAAATGTTGTTGTGAATGCATTTTTCTATATTGTGGAGAATTTTTATCACCTCTTCTAGTATGCATTTTGCTTCTATTTTTCACGCTTTGGAAAGTTATCCTCATTCCATACTTTTCTGGTATATCACCAATTTAGTGGAGGCTTTGTTTTCATGTACTCTCTCTCCCTGGTCCCTTGGAAATTTAGATTAGGATAAGATATTTTTTCCTACATTAGTGTAGATTGCGGCGGTAGTTAAGGAGCAAGAACCAACTTTCCCAAGAGGTCTATCTCAAGTAGCAAGTCCCACAACTTGGAGATATTACCCATGTTATCCAGTCACACCGTGAGCCCAATCACACACACTTGTGTAAACTGGGAAATAGTGTTGTGATTCGGTGATAACAAGTATTGCTACAGAACCAAAATGTAAAAATCCTTGAACTGTCTTAGTTCAAATAACATCTGCAACTAAGAAGCTCAGTATTATCAAAGGCTGGACAAAAGAAGATATAGAAAAGATAATAGATGATGTTGAGTTTAATGGATTCTCAGTTAGAGCATTGATGAAGAATTATTTCTTTCCACCCACATCATTACATTATTATTTAAATGGTCTTACCCGCACAAAGAAGAGGGGTCCTCCAATAGTTCTAACTAAAGAAGAAGAAGAGGAAATTGTTTAATGGTGCAAATAAATGGCTGAGATGGGTCATGGTTTCGAATTAATTCAACTAAAAGTGAATTTCATTCATATTTGTGAAAAAAGACAAAACCCCTTCAAATACAGGTTTCTTGGTAAGTCTTGGTGGGCTGGATTAAATAAATGACATCCTGACCTTGGAATTCAAACAACTAGGGGACTTGATAGGGATAGAAATTAAATTTATGACATGCATTAGTAACAATATTTTATGAAAATTTGTCCAAATGTTATGAAACTTATGCATATTGTGCTCATAAATTTGGAATTGTGATGAAATCAGTTTGCAGGCTGGGAGAAATTGTGGAATGCACGTTATTGCTAAGGGGAAAAGTAGAAATGTCCCAAAGGTAATACCTAAGAGTAGGGAGTGGATCACTTTACTATGTTGTGTCAATGCAACATGTTTGTCAATACCAGGGTTTTATTTTTTTAAGGGAAAGAAAATACTTAATAATTATATTAAAAATTGTGAACCAGGGGCATGCATGGTTGCACATCCAAAAGCATGGATGACAAAGGAGTTGTTTTTGAACTGTCTTTGTCATTTTTCACGATTTGTACCAGGAGGCGTGTCTCCAAATAGAAGACACCTATTAATATTTGATGGCCATGACAACTATGTGGAATTGAAAACTATGGAGGCCAATAAATTGGCCATTGACCTGATAACCTTACCAACACATACCAGTCATAAGTTACAGCCTCTTGATGTGAGTTTTTTCAGCCCTTTCAAGACATATTTTAGAGCTAAGAGAAACAAATGGATGACAACGAATAGAAATGAATATGTCAAAAGGTTTGATATGGTTGAGCTTGCAAGTAGAGCATCGCAAAGGGCTCTAACACCATTTAACATAATTGCAGGCTTCAAAAGGACTGGTATTTGGCCATTGAATTATGATGCTCTTTTAAATGGCATGTCATGTAGCCAATCATTTAAAATACAAGGTGAGGAAGATGTTGATGCCATCACTAACATCTTGAGCCTCGCTCAAAGAATAAATTAGGAAGAGATTAATACTGAAGAGGTGGTACCTGAAACTCAATTCATGTTGAATGTTGAATCAAGGGAGGATATAAAGGCATGTATAATACATAGAGTAGAGTTGAATAATGATTTTTGGACATACTAGTAACATCATTAACAATAATGTATGTTCTGCAAATTATGTAAGTAGCAATGAATTATCCTTACTAAGTCAAGTTAACCCACCTAAATGGTTAGAGGATGCCATGAAAAATTTGGTTTATAAATTACCTTCTAACATAAAAGATCAAAGCTTCAATTTGCCTTCCTTTCCTGAAATGCTGGAGCAACAAGAAATAATTCATTACTATGCTGATATTGGAGAAGAGGAAGAACAATATGGATTTGAATTCGAAGAAGAACAATATGGAGTTGAATTCGAAGAGGATTCCCAAGTACTTGAAGAAAATTTAGAACTTCTACAGCAAGAGATTTAAGTTCCTGCAGAATCTCATAAACAACATGGGCATGGTAAGGTACTTTCTCAATTTTTGAGATTTCCAAGGGAGATTATAAGTAAAAAGAGACTTGAAAATTCTAAAATTTCTATTAGACTAAGTAGGCATTCACAAATTTTGACTACATCTGAATACATGGAGGTTTTGGCTGATACTAACAGAGAAGGAGGAACAAGCAAAGCTGAATTTAAAAAAACAAAATGGCACAAGTAAAAAAGGTTTCTAGACTTAAATAAAAAGAAAAAAAATTGCAAGAAAAGATTGAAAGAGAGAGGGAGAAGCGGGCTAGGGAGAAATAGAAAGAGATTGAGAAGGAACTGAAACAACAAAGGAAACAACAATAAGAGAGAGAGAGAGAGAGAGAGAGAGAGAGAGAGAGAGAGATCTTGAAAACCAATTAAGGGGTTATGATTTAATAGGATGTGTGTAAGATCCGCAATAGAGCAGGATAATAGAAGGATTTTCAAGATTTGATAAATATAAAAATCCCAGGGTATGCTCGGATAGGAACACCTTCATCTCTTGAAAATAGCTCTTGTATAATTCCCTCTTGGTATGTTTCACCTCATTTACTTCACACAAGCTCAGACATCCCTAGTAACTCCTTTTCAATGCCACCATAGATAAAAACTTCAGCAGGGTAACTAAATCCAACAAGGCAATTGAATCCACGGTCAACAGGGACAAAAAATCCAACATCAACAAGACAACCGAATCCAACAACAACAATATCAGAGGCCAATAGCACCTATATACTGCTTTAATTTGCCTTCCTTTCCTGAAATGCTGGAGCAACAAGAAATAATTCATTACTATGCTGATATTGGAGAAGAGGAAGAACAATATGGATTTGAATTCGAAGAAGAAAAATATGGAGTTGAATTTGAAGAGGATTCCCAAGTACTTGAAGAAAATTTAGAACTTCTACAGCAAGAGATTTAAGTTCCTGCAGAATCTCATAAACAACATGGGCATGGTAAGGTACTTTCTCAATTTTTGAGATTTCCAAGGGAGTTGAAAATTCTAAAATTTCTATTAGACTAAGTAGGCATTCACAAATTTTGACTACATCTGAATACATGGAGGTTTTGGCTGATACTAAGAGAGAAGGAGGAACAAGAAAAGCTGAAGTTAATAAAACAAAATGGCACGAGTAAAAGAGGTTTCTAGACTTAAATAAAAAGAAAAAAAATTGCAAGAAAAGATTGAAAGAGAGAGGGAGAAGCGGGCTAGTGAGAAATAGAAAGAGATTGAGAAGGAACTGAAACAACAAAGGAAATAACAATAAGAGAGAGAGAGAGAGAGAAATCTTGAAAGCCAATTAAGGGATTATGATTTAATAGGATGTGTGTAAGAAATGCAATAGAGCAGGATAATCGAAGGATTTTCAAGATTTGATAAATATAAAAATCCCTGGGTATGCTCGGATAGGAACACCTTCATCTCTTGAAAATAGCTCTTGTGTAATTCCCTCTTGGTATGTTTCACCTCATTTACTTCACACAAGCTCATACATGCCTAGTAACTCCTTTTCAATGCCACCATAGATAAAAACTTCAGCAAGGTAACTAAATCCAACAGGGCAATTGAATCCACAGTCAACAGGGACAAAAAATCCAACATCAACAAGACAACCAAATCCAACAACAACAATATCAGAGGCCAATAGCACCTATATATTGCTCATAAGTGAATGTAGCCACCATATATAATGACGGTAGTTTTTTTGTTCCATAAACCATTCAATTTATGTTTTGGATGGTCTTCGTCTGCAACTTTTGACTTATGTAATTGAATTTTTTTCCAACATTTTATGTATGCAGTTACACTAATATATATTTCTTATTTTATGTCTCATATTTTCTTATTTCAACATCTTTGTGCAAGATCACTAAATACATTGTTTGAAATTTATGTATTAGCATTAAAAACAAATAACTATACATATCATTAGCAGAAGATAACCATAAAAAAAGGAAACAAAAAAAACTTCCAAAAATTGTAGTGTTGATGAACACTGAAGGTTCAATGTCTAAGTGAGGCTCTAATCCTCCTCTTCTTCATCAATCGAATCTAATTCACCTTTATCAACCTCAATTTTCTCTTTGCATTTGATGGAAATGGTAGGCATTGATATTGGCATAGTTTAAAAATTATTTCACCAAAATCTTGAGTAAGAATGCACACTATACCTAAAACAAACTAAACCAAACATAAACAAAAAATTAGACATTAAAAAAAATTGTACATGTTGAAGAAAATTTTCCTGCATTAAATGAGATTTTTATCAAGTACAAATCTCCACAACAGATACCTAAAAACCAATCTCCAAACTAGTCTCAAAAAATTGATCTCTGCTTGGGAATCAAATACAGAGGCTGCGGTGTACAAAGAATGGAGGGACTCGGATGAATAAAAAACCAAACATTAAAAAACCGTGGGTAAGTAACAGTTTTTGCAAAGACAAAGATGGAAGTAAAATAATGTAGCATCTTGCTCCATATGTGCTCAAAGAGGTAAGCACACATGCTCCACTTTTGGCGGTGCAAGAAATTATAAATGTTGTGCAAGTTTTATTAAATTTCGATGCATGGTTTAAATAATGTTGGTAGAGTATGTGAATTTCGGGTGAAAGACGTTCAACTACTCACAATTAAATTTATTTGCGATTGGATCCAACCAAATTTCCACTATGTTTTGAAACATAAAATTAAAGTTATTAAACACGTGGCAGGAAGAGATAATTAGAAATTTATATTTTAGTTTTAGTGAGGGAAAATGTCCAATAAACAATTTTTATGGTTTTGAGGTGTCCACATGGCATTGACGTCACTAAATACAAGTTGGAACTTAGCCCACACCACTATTGGTGTCCCTCCCCTATATTACGTTTTCCTATCGAATTCTTAAAAGAAGATGGAAAATTTATAAATGGTGGTCAAATGGATATCAAATTTAAGGTTAAAAATATTATATGACATTGAAGGGATGTCAAATTTATTGGTTAATCATTAATTTTGAACAACTCACACACATCACACACTATCGCCGCTACCCTTGGATGCCATTGTACGATGCCTACTTCTTTGTATTGCAACTTCAAAGGATGTATAATATACTTAAGTTAGATATGTCATAAACAAACACATTCTAGTAATCTTCTTATGAGAGTGTTAAAATCATTAGTGTCTTTATTAATAGAATATTGCTTTTAGGATTGTAATATGTATAAATAGATTAACCCTATTATATTTATCTCAAAAATATCAAGAGATGTCAATCTCAAGGAATTTATTTTATATTTGCTACATATGATATTGATTAATAACTTTCTTACTTTCTTGACAAATTTACTATTAAGTGGGGATAGATGGCCACAATGTAGTTGTACAAGTATGTTGGGAACGATTTTTTTTTTTGCAATAAAAGGCTTGATAATCCATCATATGGCCTATACGTTACATCTTTCAATTGTCTTCTTAAAGAAACGAGAAAAACTTACAAATGAAGGTCAAATGGGCATCAAAATTAAGGTTACTATTGTCATACATGACATTCAAATGGACATCAAATTTTAGTTCACCTATTAATTTTGAACAACTCTCAAACATTATACCCCATTGCCACTATCCTCTGTTACCACTATTTCAAACGTGTGTTGGTGTAACTAAATGCAATACAAACAAGGCCCAGAGTGACATAGTATTTGCATGTAGTTATTAAAATCAAATGAAACCATGCTCAGCTAAGATAGAGAATGTTATATTGTGGCATTGAATGCTGACACGGCTAAGACTTTTCTAAATGGGATTGGAAAATGTGGATAAAGGATGATATTTTAAATCTTTTTTTAAAAATCATTGCCTCTTTATGTTGCAACTACAAATGATGTATAGTTAAATTGAAGTTGGGTTAGTTTCAACATTGTAATCCATGTATTGAAAAATTTCTACGGTTTTTTATTTTTCATAAACATACCAATAATATATAATAAGGTATTAGCATAAGTATTACAAACAACACCATTAAAAGTGTTACAAAAACACATCATTGGAAAACTTGGTCAACAACAACATATAAACCGCAATATACCATTATTCTTATGCTAATGAGAATGACACCAAAATAGAATTAGTCCTCCTACTAACATAATGGTTAATTAGTTGTAGGATGAATATGTTTTTGTGTTCATTCTTCCACTCTCCTCCTTTGTGGCTTTGTCATCCCAAAAAAATATAATTCAATTGCCTCTAAATACATGCCTTACTACTCCAAGTTTGATATGGATCTTTAATGCATCTTGGAACTACTTTTATGACTCTATAGTCATCATTCACTTGAAAATTTCAATTACACAAGTTTAGTAGGCTTGGCTCATTAATTTGGGCTCTAGGAGGTGACCCAAAAGACAACACCTTAAATGTGCATTTAGATGTGGTATATGTTCACGTTGAATCTATTTAGAGATTTATAAAAAATCAAGAGAGATAATAGAACTACCAGATTAAATTTATTTATTTATTTGCACATCCTATATATTGCATTCTTGCAGAGAAAGATGTATAGTTGTTTATCTCAACTACTTTGGATGGATTTTCTAAACTATAGATGTGTGCACATAAATAAATTACAATATTGTGAAAGCGGAGTATTTGTTTTGGTATTTTGTTATCATGAAAATGGCGACATGTATGGTGGATCAAGAAATCATCTATTCCCATGGGAGACATATGAGAAAAAATATACATGATCATCCCAAATTTGATTCCATTTAAGGATTACTCTTGAGTCAAGAAGGGTAAATGGGTAATCTTCATGTGGAGTACCATTTATTGAAGAATGAGAAACCATCTCAGTTTCACTTGATGCCATTTGCATAATAGTGTTCTTAAACACTCATTTAACACCTGGCAATGTGATCACACCCCAAAGGAAGAAACATTGCAATCAAAACTCATTTCAGTACAACTGAAAGCCATTGGACAAGAATATTAGAAAGGAAAGATGATGAAAATAGGGCACGTAGAGGTTCCCTATTCTAGTAAGCTTCATAAGAAGTTCAGAATCATTGAAGATCCTATATAACTTCTTGATCCATGTAATGAGAAAAATCTAATCCCTCGCTAGACTCCTGAAAGTGTTCCTATAACTAACATCATATCTACTCTGGAAGATGCATTCCCATGGATTCAAGATGTTCTCATAAGTGAACCAAAAACAATACAATAAGCTACAGTTATTGAATTTGGAGCCATAAAAAAAACGTTGAGATACAAACGAAGGAAGAAGGCACATGTAACTTCTTGTTTCTTCAGTGGAAATTTTGGTGACCAGTATGTTGAAATTTCTCAACCGAAGTTTGCAAAACCTATGAAATAAATGACTCAAAGTGACTATGAGATGACAAATATTTCACTAGGTCAAGCTACTCATGAAGATGATGCACACATGTTCAAGGAATCTTCTACCCACGTACTTTCTTGAAATTAGGAGTACAATAAAACGATGAAACAATTGGAAGAGCATGTGAGAACTATCACTACTTATATGCAAGCATTTTTAAATCCTAGTGCAATACCACCTCCTGCTGCAGAATCCATCACTACCGTAAGTAGCTTCGACCCCAAAACAATCAAGAAATCTCAAGTTCACTCAATATAGTGAAGGGCCAATGATAGGTGGGTTGAAAGGGTTCTTGAAAAAGGAAAATTACTATTATCAGATGTTCTCTTTGTTTAAATATGTTCTTACCACCATTACAGAAGTAAAGAAAAAAAGGCATGATATTGAAAAAGAGAATATCCATTAGGATGGGGTGTTTTCGCTTGTGTCTGAGATGAGTTACATTGACTCCCATACTCTCGTAAGTAGGAATATGTTCACACCAGTTTCAGTTGTGTGTTTTTTAGCGATGTGGTATGGTAGAAAATAAGAGCAATTGAATCATTCATGTTCATGTGATGTAATAAATAATAAATTCCTATGTAATCCTCTAATGTAAAAATATAGCGGAAAACTAAAGCCCTAAGACTACAGTATTATGATGTTTGATTTTAGGTTGTTGGTTGTTCTGTAAAACCATCCTTGTAGGTTTGTGATTGTCCTATGAAACCATCCTTTTAAATTTTGTGGTTCTCCCGGTAAAACATCATGTTCTATTTGTTGGTAAGCCACTTGCAAAACCATCCCTTGTGGTTCTTATTAATCCACTTGTAAAACCATCCCTTTTAGTTGTTGGTAAGCCACGTGTAAAACCTGCATCATGATCATGAGAAAGCAAAAGGCAACAACTACAATTGACTATTGTGATAGTTCTTCACCCACATTCTTACTAAGGGGGGAATGTTAGGAATTCTTAGTGTTAGTGGGTTCATAAAATTATATAGTAATGTGAGAATAAATGCAAATGAGTTTTTATGGATTAACAACTCATATTAGATTCAATATTTTGAGTGAGTTGAGTTAAGCATCTCATTAGAGATTCCTGGGAGCTTTGATAGTTGTTTGTGAGATGTTGTAGGGATTTAAAGAGATAGTGGGAGATTATGTCCAGATAGTGATAACACATATCTCCTTGAAATATGGAGATCAAAAACTCTATATATGTTTGTAACCTCTCATTTAATAGAGGATTTAAATAAAATATTATTATTATTTATTGTATGAAACGAAGGCATTATGAAATTTATGTGTAAATCTCTGATTAATTTAATTAGGAGAATAAGGGGCTATCCATTATAAGGGCAACATGAAATACAAAATTAAAACTACAAAGTATAAGAGGGATCATTACCCCAAGTGGATAATCAAATCGTAAAAGAAAATTTGGAGAAACAACATAGATTCACAAAAATCATGTGAGCAAGAAAGGAAAAAAAACATAAAACAAGGATATTGACATTAATCAAAAGAAATATGTATAAGAAAAAATAATGTAACACAAGGAAATAAATTGAGAAGAAGTTTTGTAACAATAAACAGAGAAGGCTTGTTTCCAAACATAACTAGCTAACTAGATAAACTAACCAAAATATGATCATACACAATGGAATCATTATCATATTCTATATATTGTGAAGAAGCATATTATCATTTGAAGTAAGGTTTGGGTGCCTAAATTATCACAAGTGTAGAAACTATATTTCATCAAAATCACTATCATCATTTTCATCCTCATTGTTTTCTATTGTATCTCATGACATAATGTTATGGTCATTTATTAAGCTATTATCATGAATAATAACAACATTTGTAATAAAAAAAAATCAGTTGTGCACTGAGAGATTATTACAAGCATACCATTACATGTTTGATATTAAATTTCTCAATTATTTGATCACTTGTTTGAAGTCTAATAATTGGTTGTTGTTTTGTTTTCTTGTAGATGGAACATTATCTTGAACTTGTTATGGAGGACAAACAACATCTCTATTTATTGTAGCAAGTCTGCGTGTATAAATTTCAAACATTGGTGTAAGGTGGGTGCAATTGCTTTCATTTAATTTATCCAAGGCAATCCAAGAGAAACACTATAAGATCCATTAATGGGTAATGAGTTTTCACTTAGATAAATTAGATAAATTTGTACTCACTTTGTTGAGATAGTACTAGCATATTGCTTGGTTATTGGACAACATTTGCCACATTCTTAGCCTTAGTTAATTAAGTTGGAAAGCATTGTCAATATTTCTAGCCATGATATTTTCCTTCACTCAAAATAGTATTTCACTAGAGGTAGGTTCATTGGTCTCATATTTATGCGTGTTGGCCTCTAAAAAATTGATCTTAATGGTATAAACCTTGTGAAAAATTTCATCAAAATATTGATAAGTATTGAAAACTACTTTCTCTTTAAAATGCATAAGCAAGATATTAGAAATTACGCTTTAAATTTCACGTGCATGCAACTTTTGAGACATATTTGTAATTATATTTTGAATCTACGAGCATACTAACTAATAATCGCATTGTTACCTTATCTCATTTGAGAAATTTGTGTAAGGTAACTTTCAAGCCAGGATTGGAAATGTGCAAAAAATATCTAGCAATGCGGTAAAAGCATATATGGATCCACATGGTGAAGAAAAATATTAGTCAAGTGCACAATGCTTCAAATTTTTTGGAAATAGCTTGGTTAGTGATTTGTTATTATGTGAAAAGTCTATAAAAAGGCATCAATGACTTAAAATGGTGAGAAGGATATCCTTTGACATTGAAATATCCAAACTTAGGAGCCACAAAACTACAAGAAAGGGGGTAAGAAATAACTTCATAACCATTAAAGAGAAACAACATTGCAAATAACCCTGCCATGTGAATTTTGAGCTTGTTGAGATAATACCTCTAGTTGATTTTGAAAGTGATATATAACAATCATCACCATGTAGTCATTTCAAAAGGCAAAAGAGAAGTGGTATTAAAATAAGTTGAAATAGAAGCATTAGAAAAATAAGCAAATTGCGAAACATTGTAAGAAATAGATGTGATTGGAGCAACATTTTGAAAAAATTTAAGACATTGGGAAAAAGCAAGTGGATGATGTTGATAAAATTGAGAAGCAATAGGAGCATTAACAAGAGTAGATGAATGAGAAGAACAACTTTAGAAGAAATTTGAGAAATAACTACATGAATATATATAGAAGGTGATCCCATAAATGTTTGATCCTCATTATTAGCATTTAAATATCCATTATTCACCTTGTAGGTTTTATATTATATTATAGCCCCATTATCAGCCTCTTGACCTAGGGTTTACCATTGAACATCCTTTAACACATTATCAGATTGGCTATTTCATTAGGGATTTTCAAAAGATGTTTTTCTTATAAGTGTATGCTTTTGAATCCGTTCTTGACCATCTAAAGAGGTGTGTTTCCCTTTACTTGTCTCACATTTATATAGAAATTTGAGAAAATGCTTGCAATGTTTTCATTCTAATGAGTATCAATGGAAAGAGAAGCCATATAACTTCATATTAGAAACATCCATGTTCTTTTCATACAAATTATAAGATTAACCATTGGAATTTCAACAAATGATCTAGATTGAAATCCATCCTAACACTTCTTATAAATGGAATTTTGGACCTAACTAGTATAAATATGTATATCATAAAAAGATGTTATAGTTTGGAGCACACAATTAGGATTAATTGATTAAGTCATTTTTTGATGAAATAATTGTAGTTTAAGTTTCGTTAATGATATGGCACAACTTCTTAATATTTTGGTATTAATGGGAATAGTGATCTCCTTTTTTATATTTTAGTAGTTTAGGAATAATTATTGTATTTTAATATTACTTTTTAAGCATTATTTATTATTTTAAATAGTATAAACTCTTTTGTATGCTTTTTAACAAGAAAAAAATTTATTACAAAGATATTTGTTCCACATGGAACATGTGGCATTGTATAGTATGGCAAAGCACTTAGCACATTCCCCTCACCCACACTCACACCCATAAAAAAAACTATCTTAAGCAAGTATCTCGTACACAAAGACTAGGGTTCCATTTACATCTTAATGATTGAGAGAACTTAAACAAATCCTTGTTAACCCTTTAAAAGAAGCATTTATATTGGCTAACAACATTGTTTTGTAGAATTGTTTAATTTCCAATATTTATGTTACATTTTTGTAGTTCATTAATAATTTTCTAAGACTATCACCTCTACGAAGCTTGTAAACCTCTAACATTTGGTGTTAAAATCCCCATAAAAAAAAAAAAAAATCCACACTTTCCATTAATATTCAATAAACATTTGAAGGTAGAGTCTATGACATCCATTTAGGATTTGAAAATGGTTTCACAAAAAAGCCCCATCTATCTCTATTTTTCATCATGCACAGCTTGAAGACATCTATTTAGGCTTTGAAAATGGTTGCCCACAAAATCCCCATCTATCCCTCTTTTTTCATTATGCATAGCTTGAAGAGATCCATTTGTGTGTAAAAAGTCATGCAAAACCTCTGAGGGATTAGATCACAATGGAATGAAATGTTTGACTAGTGAAATATAAAATGGTTTAAATTGGTTGTAATTCGTTGAAAGGCGTCAACCTTTGGAGTTGCTCTTGCTGGAAATTGTCAAATTCCGATAGATTTTTCCAGACAATCTTTTCTTGGTAGTTGTTTCCAAGAAATCTTTTTCCAACAACATATGGCTTGATTTTTCAAACACCTGGTGATAATGGTGACAAGTGTGGCCGTCGATTGAAGGGATTATTAGACAAAGGGTATATCTCTCATAAATGTCTCCATTGGGGATGAATGTAGGAAGAAAAGTTATTGACCAAGCATAAAAGTGGCAGAGGTGATCAGCGGAATGGTAATAATTTAGCGCAGAAAACCGAAGGCTCTAAACATGTTATTATGGTAGTGTTTCTTGACAGGATTTTTCAGCGTGGATTTTCCCAGTAAACATAGTTTCCAGTGAATGAAAAATCGATGTGCCTCATCTTCCCGAAATATTGTCTTCTCCATTAGATCTCCACCTGAGCACATCTCCATCACCAAACAGACAGTCCTTATCCTCACGAAATTCATAGATTTGGTCGTTTTTTTAAATTCCCATGCACATATTTTGAAATGGCGATCTTGCTTAGAGGCAATCCCTGTCAAGAAAATTTCTCAGGTGATATTTCCATAACGTTTTACAGTAAAAAATCCAAAAAATGGAGTTTCAAAACTGGGCATGGACATCTACAAGTGCATTTGCAGATATGTCTACAAAATGTGGGAGCATACAAATTGTTCGACTAAATGCTCAAAAGATATGTTGTCTCATGGACTACACCGATTTTGGGATTACGGGATTGTAGAAAATGGTTTTTGGACTTACACCGAACCGTTCCCAATTTCCGGCCTGTATTATTATGGCAGTGGCTTGTTTTTTTTTTGAATTAGGGTAAAAAGAGGGTTTTAAGAGGTCCCACAACCTATTACAAAAAACCCATATGGTATTATAGAGCAAATAAAATTACATTGATGATACCCATGAGGATTCCAAAAACACCGACAACCGAACAAAACAGAGAAAAAATAAGTACAAAACAAAAAGTACAAACGATCATAAGAGCTTTTCCAGCTCATTAACAATGTTCTTAGCTTTGGCCAAACCAGACTTAGAAGCTAACAGGTCAACCAAGGTGAGTAAAATAGTACAGTATTTTTGGATGGCAACTCGGGTATTACTAGAGTAAGTTTCCCAATCCTTCAAGACAGTAAAGGCTCTTTGGAGCTTAGCAAGGATGGATGTAACCAAATCCACCTAACTATCCTTAGCCAGCAGAATTTTACCACTGGCAACCACATCGTTCCCTCTCTAAGTGTCTTCATCTTTGGGACGAACTTCCTCCACCATATCATGTTGAATAGGATTAATTTCGCTCATTTGGACGTCCACATTTCCATGTTGGATACTCACAGCTTCAAAAATTTGTTCCTCTTCCATGACAATAGGCTCATTATATAGGGAGTCCAGATAAAGTGTCGCTAATCCCAGCAGAGGTTCAGAAAGGAGATGCTCTATGCTAGACATAGGGGTAGAGTTAGGAGCCACAACTAAGGGGGTATCAATAGCACCAGAGTTGAGAAAAGGTTGACCAGAAGAATGGGGAGGGTAGATGCTACCCACTGGTGAATCAACTCCCTTAAAATAAGATCCAATAATAGCCACATCGGAATCAGAATCCGAGATAGTATGCAGACGACGTTTATTGCTAGAAGACGGGTGGAAAGCCGGGGAAGGAAGAGGAAATGATGTGGGAGTGCGGTGAAGTTTGTCCATCTTGGGGGGAAGCGAATAAGCTCAGTAGGGGAGACTGTAAATTGAAAGAGAATGTAAATGAGACATTGATGGAGAATGTAACCTTCACCATCCCTAGCCAAAATATTTGAATGCTCCAATGATTAAAATAAGAAAGTAGATAGGTTAATTTTCTTACCCCAGCGAAGGTGCGAGAGGATGAAGAGATGAGGACAATAGACAAGTCTGTAGTAGTCGTCAATAGTGATGTAGCACATGATGACCTCTACTACTCAGTTCCATGGAGGTTGCAAAGACTCCCTCACATACCCCGAAAGGTATTTTGTTAGGTTCTCCCCCTTTTGAAGGAAATCCTGCAGCTCTGCCTTTAAAGAGCGCTTGAAATAAATAGCTCCCGAGGCTGGAAAACCAGTCGCCATGGAAATGGCATTAGTCAAGATAGTGAAGCGGGTATTCCCAATCTGTACCTTTCCCCTCAACCAAGTAGCTAAGACATTGTATGAAATAGTGGCCGCGTAGCCCGAGATTCTCTCTAGGAAAGTGGTAATGCCATTTTCTTTCAGAATGTCCCACACCTCTTCATCTTCCCGAAATTCTGAACAAGAAAATGGTTCAATACGCTTGAGCTGACCACCCATAGTGTTATACCTATTCAGATAGAAACAGGTGGAATGGAGAGCTCTGAATTTAAAGATCTCGTTATCTCTTTGCGAGGTGTTTACATCATGAGTACCCCTGTACTTAAAATTATTACGATGTGAAAAGGAACATCTTAACCCAATATCCTTCCGCATGATATTATGTTTGCCACACGTACCAAATCTATTCAAGTGTCGCATCATTATAATGGAGGGATGATGACCACCGCCATCAAAAGGGGAATATTTCTTAATACAGAATTTGTTGACACCAGTAACAGTAGAAAGAAGCCAAAGAATGTTAACAAATGAAAGAATGATCATTGTGAATGATTTGTAGCAGATCATGCGGGAAATTTCCCAATCAAGTTTGTTAATTTTCCTGTAAGACACCCATATTAGCAAGGCGGTCAGCCACTTTACTCCCTTCCGTGTAGACATGCTAAAACTTAACTTCCTAAAAGTAGTTTTGAAGGAGGCGTATGTCAGTTATGATATTCTTGATAGTCCACTGACTTGGTTCATCCGAATTTAGAAGTTTTATTATGTTGAGCGAATCACTCTCAATTATAAAACATTTGTTCCCAATTTGAAGAGTGATCTCAAGGCCCTTAGGAACAGCCAAAGCCTCAGCCCGGTGGTTGGTTCCTTCACTAAAATGAGTTGCAGTAGCAGCAAGAGGGACACCATAGTGATTACAAAGGATTGCACCCCGACCCAATTTCTCAGGATTTCCTTTAGAGGCACCATCAGTGTTGAGCTTGATCCATCCAAGAGGTGGAGGGGACCATATGACCCCAGTGTGTTTTGCAACCGAAGGTTTAGTATTAAGTTATTCATTGACACTAGTGTTTATTGCCATAGAACTAAATTTTTTGTTGATATATTTTCCAAAGACAACTATTAAGATTGTCTTGGAAGAGAATAGCTATGATTTTTGCAACCTGAATAGGGTCCAAACGTTGATCCTTAAAGATTCTCTAGTTTCTTTCCTTCCAGATACCAAAGGCCATGAGGGAGGATAAGCATCCAAACTAGGGAGACGATTTGGTGAGAAAACGGAGAGCTCCATTGATTAAAAATGGACTGAAGAGACTCAGGAAAGATCCAAACAACTCCTAAATGTTCCAGGAGCCAACTCCAAATGGTTTGGGAAAAGGGACAGTGTAGAAGTAAATGGGAGAAGGACTCCAAAGCCTTGCATTAGAGAACACAATGGGAAGGTAGAGAGAATCCCCTTCTTTTAAGATTTTCACTAGAGAGGAAGGCATTTCGGAATGAGAGCCAGGCAAAAAAGCCAATTTTGGGAATTACCTCCTTAGGCCAGATGAAGTTAAGAGAAGGGCCAGAGTTAGCATGACTTTTTGAGTCGAAAGAATCTTTAACAGAGAAGGACCCTGAAGGGGATAGAGGTCAGATACGCTCGTCTGCAGATAATGAAAACGGGATATATTTAGAGGAGAGATAATTTCTTAGGTCTTTCAAACATAGACTTTGGATGTCATTAATGCCCGGTCAGTTAGGAATATGCCAAGAGGGGATAGAAGTGGACATCTTCCAGTAGTCAACCACTTTCTTGCCAAGGCAGTTAATAAGGGGTCATCTGATTGAATCCTATGAAGGATCCTAGCAGAGAGGTTTATCGCCAATCCACCAATCCATCCAAAAGACTATTTGTTGACCATTCCTAGTCTTCATTTGGTGCATGCACGCAAGAGAGGGAGAGAGCTAATCACTGAGTTCTAGATAGCAAATCCATGGGGAGGAGAGGAATTCAAGAAGTTGCTAAATTGTGTCAAATATTTGGATCTTAAGAGTTACACCCACTGCGTCGAGTTAGCAGAGGTAACTTCCCAACCAATCTTAGCTAGCAGTGCTTCGTTCATGCCTGTAATGCGCATAAGCCCCAAGCCTCCCAATTTTGTCGGTTTACATACATCATTCCAAGAGACTAAATGGATCCTCTTCTTATCCTCCAATCCAAACCAGAGGAATCTCTTTTGAATTTTATTAATAGCCTTAATCACTATAGAAGGAATTTTGATAAGAGACATGAAATATATATGCAGACTTTGAAGTGTAGCTTTAACCAACTGGAGTTTTCCTACATAGCTAAGAAGAGCTCATTTCCAAGTTTCCAGCTTCTTCTGGTATCTCTCAATTACCGGGTTCCACATACTTTTGATTTGTTTGCCTTTGAAAAGAGGAATGCCAAGATAGGAGGATGGAAAATCCACTATGCTGCAGCCAAAGATATCAACAATCCTTCTTTGTATTTGTGGTGGAGTGTTTCTAAAGGCTATTCCACTTTTAGTAAAATTAATCAATTGTTGAGAGGAAGCTTTCCAGGATTTCATTAAGAGCTCTAGTTTCAACCACAAATGTAGTATTCAGAAGAAGAGTGTCATCAACAAACTGGTTATGAGTAGCTGCAGGAGAGCAAGTAGTGATTTTGATACCCGAGATAGTAGTAGTATGTTTGGTTGCCTCTAAGGCTTTGATCAGGGACTTCACCATTAACAAAAAGAGGAAGGCCGACAAGGGGTCGCCTTGTCTTATTCCTCTGCTATTCTTGAAGAAGTCGTCTGGGATTCCATTTATGAGGATAGAGAAACAAGGAAGAGTGGTTTACATTATGTGGGTGTAAGTAATAGAGATTTGTAGAAGAATTTGGACAGACTTATGCCACTTAAAAAGACACAAGGAGTTTTTATAATGAACTTTTTCTCACTTTAATCGAGGGAGGGAGGCCTTACGAATAAATTTTGGCAATATAATATTTTAATTAAAACATTTTCAAAAAATTGTTTATGATATACAATCATTTCTCTCCACTTGGCCCTAGATACTTACATATCACCCAATGTATTTCTTAAAAAATAAGAGCTAGTACTAGATGGAATCTACATTCTTCCTCTTCTGTCTGGATTCACTGCCTCCATCATGTTTGGAATCCCTTCTTTGACTAGAAGTTGAATTTCTTTCTCTGGTGCCTAATCTACCAAGGCATCCCTTTGGGGGAAGGTTTAAGCCACATTGGCATCCCCAACCTTAAATGCCTCTGTTGTGGTCGTCTTGAATCCTTAAAGCATGTTTTTAGGGTTTGCCCCCATGTTCAAAGTGCTTAGCGTTGGATACACTCCCTTTTCCAACCTTATCATCCTAAGTTTTTTTATTGGAAGACTGCCTTCTTTGGAGACTATGCTAACTAGCCTGATTACATTGCTTCTATTTGGATTTTTTTTTGTTCTATTATTCTCTTCCAACTTTATAAGGCTAGGAATAATGCTCTATTTCAAAAATGTGAGCCCACTTTGGAGATTTTTGTTAAAGAAAAAGTGGTAATTCTCTCTTCTGTGTGTATGTAGATCCAGACCTAAGCTCAAAATGTGGCTCTGGAGTTTTCTCACCTTCAATAGTTACTTGATCATTGGGGTAGTGCGTCATGCACCATGATTCGGGTCCCCCTCGATGATGATCTATGTCCTCTGTCTCCTGCTTTGTCACCCAAACATCGCAACCACACTCGCGACCACTCTCGGAGTGATCAAATTTCTCCTCCGTAGGCTCGCCATGTCCCTTCCTCTTCTGGGCCCAGCTGGAGCCCTCCTACGTGAGGTAAATATGTCACATATTCTTCAAACATGGGTTCTTCGCTTGGGGGAACACCTAGGTTTGGTGGTTCGCCTCCACCTGGTTGGGGGATTATGGTTCCATTCAGTGTTCAGCTACCAAATCAGGATGGATGGATGATCAACCCCCTGTTCACGAGCCTCATACACTCAGCTTCATTCCGCCGAGAGATGATCCCCAACCACCTCAGAGTGTCGTTGCTCTGTGTCCTTAGCATTGCCTTAATGTAGTCTCTTTTTGGCTGGTTTTGTTTCACCCTCGTGGTCATTCTATGTTGCCCTCATGGTTGTTTTTGGTGCCTTCATGGCTTCTTTTGTACTACCCTTTGGGCCTTGTTGGATTTTGGGTCGTGTTCTCTACCGACCACCCTTTACTATGTAACACTTTGTATTATTATGTTTATAATATAAAGGCAGTTCCAATAGTAAAAATAAGAGCTAATACTTAGTAATTTCAAGGATAATATGTGTGTGTTTATTTAAGAGTACGCGGATACGAAAGACATGTTTAAATATTGAGAACTAATTTTATATTGAAGTCATTTGGAGAAAATAGGGGTGTAAGTGGTTTCAAGAAGAGTTCATAACAAACATTGATAGGAAAAATGCTTTCTTTTTGTTCATTTTTTTTTTTTAATTTATCCTTTTTAATATTTTTAATTATTTAAAACAACTTATGATTTTATACATCTCGTAATGATATTATATTTTTGTTTCAACTAATTTAAAATCTTATAAAATATTAAATCTCACAATGATATTATATTTTGGAAAAGAAAACTAATAGTATATTTGGGTTTTTGAAAAAGTTTTGAACATTGTCTATTCATTGAGAAATTTCAAATTAACTATATTTCCCAAATCTTTATTTCCATTAAGTTGCTCTTTGTCCAAAGGGTTATCAAACAAATACAGTTAGTAGATTTGAAGCTACACTCCTCAACCTTTGTTGCTATTTCAAACTCTTTGAACTTTGAATCACTCTGGAACATGCCTTGGCCATGTAAGATTTATTTCTTTTATTAGCATGAAGTCATGTATGTGAATTGTTTGACAAAATGTCTTGAACAATTGTTCTACCGTTGAAATTTTTTTACTTTATAATTTGCAACCTCTTCTCACAAAATATCATACTTGAAGATAATACGTGGGTATCCTTACAAAAAACTGATACTAATTCACCAAATACAACCAATAGGTGTCCAATTCCATCACTTCACCTTTGATAACATACCCCCTTTTTCTGCGAAAATAGGATATTTACAACAGGGTAATGACACCAACCAAATCCTTATAAAGAACTAACTTTTGCCCAATGTTTTAGTTGCAAGTTTCATGGTAGATATGTATGTGAAATTGAAGTGGACTTTTATCACAAACATGTATACTAAATGTGCAAGCATACACATGGCACATGAATTGTTCTTCTATCAAACATTTATGCAGAAGTGCATTGGCCATGGATCAAGGGTCAAATGGTAAGGAGATTGATGAAGAATATGGGAATTATAATGTTGCTTATATGTAATTAGATTAAAGGCCATAAAATGGTGTATATTTGATGCGGAGGAGATAACTCACACCCACATGTATACATGAGATCCTTGTAGAGATTATCAGTAATTCTATGTAAAGCAATTTGTAGACATAGGTTAGCATCGTAACGAGGTTCATCGTGTCAAGCCTATAATATTATAAAAGAGACCAATTTTCATTTATATTTTCTTTAAAAAACTGCATATCTAGGATGTTAGGTTGGGGGAGGTGGAGGTGGAGAAAAGGAGGGAAAGAAAAGAGGAGTGGTATCTCTCAATGAGATGGAGAGATGCTTCTCCAAACGAAACAATCAATATAATGCTTGGAAGTGATGGAAAGCACATCCTTGATGGTTACATGGGATTGAATTACACTTACAAGATTATGCATGGATATCACTTTTGACGTAATTTGTAACTCATGTGCAATTGCTAGTTAAAATCTTGTTACACCAAAGGCATTTACCAAAGGGGATCGATACCGCTTCGATCTAACATACGCGCCAAAGATCGAGGGTCCCTCCAATGACATACGTCGTCATTAGCAAAAATGAATATCCATCCTTCATTACGCCAAATTAGTTTCCACTTCAATGCGTCCCTCGTGCAGAGAGTGGTTGCCCACGGATGTCAAACACAATTTCAATTCAACTCATTTTAATACTCCGCCAAATTTGGAAACCGACAATCCCTTTTTCTATTTTGGCGTCAGTTTATTTCGCCATGGCTGCAATCAGAACTGTCCCACCTCCTCTATAGTTTTTCTTCAAGAATGACCAAAAAATTTGTTTTTCCTTCAAGTCATTGACCGGAAACAATATGTGAAAACTTCACTTAATATACACCTTGTGTATATGTTCCTTGACTGATGGCACTCTCTATTATTGTGATGAGAAAAATGGGAGCGCATTGTTATCTGTAGATTTAGAGTGGATATATACACTCTCTCTGAAGGTCATGGATGGATAGTTATGCAGTACATTCTCAATAACTCGAGCACTTTATGACACTTAATCCACACTTCACTTTTTTTAAATATCTTCAGTTTATCTAGATATCTTCCATTCTTACAAGGTTCCGACCAAAAATTCCTTCGGACACAAATTATTTTGTAGCCAAATCACATCATTTTAGATAAATACTTTGCATCTTACTTCTTGTCAGCTGAATTTGTTTTTTTATAGAAGTGTCAGAGTACCTACTTAGAGTAGAACAACAACTTCTCCCCAAAAGAAGAAGGAAAAAAAAATCTTTTATTATGCTCTGCAATGGCATAGAAATCATATGTGAATCCGCATTGTGTGTTACGTGTGTATTTTTGTTTAGTGGGTATGAATAATTTAGCAGATTGAACGAATAATGACAGGATGAATTCTTTTTGGGGGTGTTTATGAATGCTCAGAGTAGCAGTGGATGCCACGAGCTATGTCATGTTACTAAGCCGCATTTCCCGAGTGAAAACAAGACACTCGACACAACATAAAGAACAATCCGTGGTACGTTAAGGATCTAGAGGTTTTTATTAAAAAAACTTATTCTCCTCTTTGAAATTTTTGTGCAATGCTTCTCTTTTGTGTCAACATGAAAATGTAAATCTTCTACTATGAAAAATCTTCTCTTTTTTTAAGTGCATGAAAAATTCGTTCCCATTTAGTTATTTTGTGGTTTAGTTATATAGTGAATATGTAATGATGCAGTTGTAATCAAGGTGTCAAAATAAGAACAACCTTAGACCAAGCACGGCTATGAACCAACGCGACTCTAAAATGGCTCGCAATCTTTACAAACATTAACAATTAGTTTCACGTGCTTTATTGATCATCTATAGGAATCAATGACTTACAACAACATGAGATTGATCACAAATGGTATTACGGCTACACAATCTCTAAGGAGTTAAAAACACTTTAAAATGACTAGATTTAACTAAGGAATGAGTAAATGAGCAAGAAACCTCAATTCTGGAGCTTTAAAATGAACAAAGACAACTTATAATGCATTTTTACATCCTTTGACAACTTTAAGTTTTTGTAAAAAATCTTGGCTTTAAGGTTCTGTTACTCAGAAACAGGACCACCACCCTGTACAGAGTGGCGATCCCATAACCGCCGCTTAGGTAGTAGCGGCGGTCTCAAAACTACCGCTCAGTAGGGCGGCAGTCCTGTGTTTGTTGCCCAAGTAAGGTGGCGGTTTCACAACCGCCGCTCTGGAAGGCAACGGTCCACTGTTTGTCACCCTGGCAGGGCGGCGATCCCAGGACCGCCGGTTTGCTCTGGGTGGCGGTTCTGTCACTTATGACAGAATTCCGCGGACCCGCGCCTATGTGTGAAATTTAATCTGTTTTCACTAATTCCTAAGTTGTAAAATTTAACCTATTACTACCAGCAAGTAAAATAAGGATAAATGCTTAGGAATGGGACAACAAAACACTCAAATGGTGAATCTAAAAGCATTCTTTCATTAATATCAAAGGGGTAGGGTTTGCCCCAAATTTAAACCCAATACACTAGATAATCTTGGAATAAAAAAAAAACCAGATTGGAGGAGGAAATCCATCCCAATATTTAAATGAAATACATTACATAAATAAAAAACTAAAACTAAACTAAACCTAGACTAAATCTTCTTGTAGAATTCCTCAATGGATTCTTCCCTTTGCTCCCATGGCTTCCTCCTCTCCAACCTACAAATTTAGCAAAATAAAAAGAACCGAATGGGAAGAATAGAATGAGAAGAGGTATTAATAGACTTTCATAAGGATTTTTAGAGCTATGTAGAAAACCCTAGGATCTAGTGGCTAAGGTGGATTTGATCCAAGGGTGGAGAATTGACCCTACCTTTATTAAGAATAAATGTTTTTAAATATTTCAATTTGAAATCCTTAGGGGTATGTGTAAATGGGTGAGTGGGGATTTTTAATTGCCTAGGAGTGTGATGTTCATTTTTAACCTTTAGTGTGTGTAGAAATTTATTAAAGGATCCTTTAAGCCATTAAAGTATTGAGTTCAATAAATTGGCATAAGGTTAACCTTGTTAGGATTGAACCAAATTGAATAGAAAAAAAAAATCTAATTAAGTGAATTAAACCTTGTTACCTTCCTATAGAACTATTGACAAATGTACCCTAGGGATAATTGTGCTAACATGTAACCTTCAACTCGACCCGTTGCTTCAATCGTAAAATTGAGCTAAGTAGTGTAAGTAAATTAATGAACTCTAAGGATAAGCACCCTTGTAACATCCTTGTATCGTAACCTTCTCTTTTAACTTAAACAAAAAATAAAAAATAGTCGCATTGTTGGGTTAAGTGTTTGGTTGAAGCGAATTCCTCGAACGTCATTTTTTGCGGGAGTTACAACACTTACTCATAGCTGATTACATCCATGCGTGTAAGCTATGCAGACCACAGTTAACCATATATCAAGAATTTATACACTGATAGAATTGAGAACTCACTACCCACGTTTGGAACTTAGCACTCCGGAATGACTTATAAAGGAGTATGATACCTATTTAAACACGGTGGGAACTTGTCCTTCACCGCCTACATGCTTTAATTCTATTAATAGATATCCTAAACATAGATCACATGCCTTCAAAACCCTTGCTTCAATCTTCAACTCGTGTTGTAAATATCTCAATCTTATCCATTATTTGATCCTATATTTAGCTTTGTCCATACGTCATTCCTATCCATCCTTGCATCTACTTTATCCGTGGTTGGTGCCTTATCCTTTCCATATCTATTTCTAAAAATCTTATCCTATTTTGTATATATTGTGTTCTGGTTGATCAATAAAGAAAAAACTACAAGTTATTAGTTTCATGGATGGCAAGGCAATAAATAAAATCACAATTAAGTATAGGTTCCCAATTCCAAGATTGGATGATATAATGGATGTGCTAGCAGGAGCCTGATATTTTAGTAAGATTGACCTACGGAGTGGGTACTATAAGATACAGTGACACGTGTCCTCTTCGGGCTTCAGGGCTCGGGGTACACTTTACACTTTTGTATATGAGATGTGCCTTTTATAAATTGCAATGTTGCAATGCACACTCACTCACTTGTTATAAGATTCCATAGCATATTCCCATATCAGGGGCCAGGGCATTGTTTGCACATTATATTCTTACATGAACCGCAAATATGCCCAACGGTTCTGCAAATGCGATGAATATATGAATATGCCACCTTATCGAGAAGAGGAGAGTGATTTACACTTTGCACTTATGTATCGAATGCAACTTTGTAGACGATAAAAGTCCCATTTTTGAAGGATCGCATGTACATAACAATCATTGTGAGCTTCAAACTTAGGTCTCCCAACTGAGTTTGTTGTGGAAATCAATCATGAGATACTTATATTCTTACGCTACCTTAGTGGGCTTCTGTCGAAAAGGAAGTTAATTTGCTTCTTTTTTCTCTGTAGTGAATGAATTTGGCTTTGTTGATTTTTGCTTGCATTCCAACCTCTTGATAGAAGAGCTCTAGTACACTCACATGCTCTCTCATAACTATTTTTGTAATTAGGATAAGATTATCTGCATACAAGAGTAGCTTTATTATAAGAGTATCTTTATTATATGGCTAGCTAAGTGAATAAAAACATCACAACCAAAATTACAAATTGATGACATGTAATATGTTTTTATTATTTCAAGCGGTATATCACAATTAAATAAAGTCTCACAACTAAACCACATATATTACCATGTGATATATGCTTATCACAAACAAACAAGGAATCTGAAACTATCATGTATAGTTTATAAAAGAAGTGTGTAAAAAACATTATTAAAAAACTGTCATTGTGAGCAACACTATATTTAACAAAGACAATTGAAAATAAAAAATAAAATTAAACCAGCTTTTGAACATGTGATCAATGTTTACATTAATTTAAAGTTGATCATAGTGAGGAGTACTAGAACTTTTAAACGTGGGATTTATGTTCACAATCATTTAAAAAAGTAAATCCATTTTGCACGGGGAGTAATAGAAGATAAGTAAATGTAAACCTATTTCGACTAATCAAAACAAAAATAAAAATGTAAACCTATTTAAAACGGGGACCCGATAAAATTTTGAACAAAGCAAACACGCAGTAAAACTGATACGTTATTAATTTATTAAAAAAAAAAAAAAAAAGGTATTGACATTACGTAAAGGTATGACTGGTGTCTCCACTTGAAAATAGAATAATCTCTTGAAGGAGACCTCACATTACACAGGATCTTTTCTCTCTTTTGCGCTGTAATCTTATAATTGGTGTCATTATAATTTTATATACGGCGTACATTCCATGGGACCCTGACAGCTCCAGAATATTAAACCTGACGTGATGTATTTTCATGCAATTTGCTCGTGCTATTTTCCACGGAGCTCAACAATCATTGCTATTAAAGGCCAGCAAGCGCTCTTCCCATCAGAACTCAGCAACCCTTTGCAATGGCAGCTATTTCTTTCTCCCCTTGTATTCTCTCCTTGTGTAGGAACAAGCCTACCCATAATGTCAAGCTCTCTAACAAGGCATTCCCCATTAGCAACAAAATAAGGCGAGCTAGGAAGCCAATAATGAACAAGGCCTTAACTAATGTTGTTGTTGAAGGTGTTCCTCGGCGCACAGGCAACCATCATCCCAACTTGTGGGACGACGATTTTATACAATCTCTCCCAAACCACCCTTACGAGGCAGGCAACTATACATTCTCTGAACCCATAGTTTTTTACTTTTTTCTTTTTCGTATACAGTCTCTCCTAAAAGACTCATATTATTCTAATCTCTGAACATATGAAAGAAATTGTTTGCTGTTGGAATTTTACAGGCTCCTTACTATTCTGAGCTTGCTGAGAAGCTGATTGGGGAGATCAAGGACGTGTTCGATGCAATGGCTGCTGCAGAAACTGTCAGTCCTTCTGCAGAAAATATTTCTGAACGTCTTGTTATGGTGGATAATATTGAACGTCTTGGAGTAGATCGACATTTCCAAAAGGAAATAACACAATCCCTTGATTATGTTTACAGGTTTGTTTATTATTTGATCAAAGGTTTTTGGATGATATTATTTGAGTGATTTTTCCATTAACTATTTAGATTACTTTCGGTGATCGATCATCATTAAATATTAAAAAAAATTGATCGTCATATATACATTTAAAATTAATGATATATTCTATTTA
The DNA here is from genome assembly GCA_019776745.2 of Taxus chinensis. Lineage (NCBI taxonomy): Eukaryota > Viridiplantae > Streptophyta > Pinopsida > Cupressales > Taxaceae > Taxus > Taxus chinensis. The sequence goes on from CM034154.1 coordinate 106,946,114, forward strand.
ACAAAAATTACTTGACTTCCAGGTATTGGCACGAATTGCATACAGATCTGAACATGACAGCATTGGGGCTTCGAATTCTTCGGCTGCACAGATATGACGTTTCTTCAGGTGCCTACTTCGTTAAAAAATATATAACTGAACTCCTTATGGCCAAAAGCTACTGTTTTCTGTTTGTTTGTAAAATTAGAGTTTATTTCATTTCACCGTTGGATTGCTCTGCGTGTATGTTTTCGATTAAACTAGAACTTTAAATTACAAGTTTTAGCTAATAATCAAAATAAGTTTACGTGTTTGTTGCTTCGAAAGCACAATCCACATGATGTACGAGCTTTAAATTGGTATTCTTATTATCTATAACATCTTTGATAGATGTGTTGGAAAAATTCAAAGCGAAAAATGGAGGGTTCTTGTGTTCCACCAGTCAACCAGAGGAGATGATAAAAAGTTTTCTAAATTTGTTTCGGGCTTCCCTCATTGTTTTTCCCAACGAGAATGTTATGGAGGAGGCTAAATCCTTTGCCACTGCCTATTTAAATCAAGCCCTGCACAAGACTGACATCGGCTCCAGTCTTTCACAAGAGGTGATGATGATGAGCAGTAATAATAATTTTTCAAGGTTGCTCAATATTTCAGTCTTTTTCTTAATCATGACGATTTTATTTTTTTTCGCACACAGATAACATTCAATCTGGAGTATGGCTGGTGGCCCACTCTACCCAGAGTGGAGTATGGCTGGAGAAAGCAATTCATGGGCAAAGTAATATGAATCCCCTTAATCTAGTCTTTGTGGCAAGATATTTATAGTTATAATAACAAAAAAAAGTGGTAATGTCTGCCTTTCAGGATGCCGGTTGATAAAAAACTTTTATACCTGGCCAAATTGGACTTCAATATAGTGCAGTCAATATACCAGCGAGAGCTTAAAGATCTTTCCAGGTGAGGTGGTTAAATACACAGTTATGATGTCATGTGTCATATTTTATATTTCGTTAATATACTACTACAGATATCTCAACAATCTATTTATATATATTTATTAAAATAGTTAACTTGGTGTGTTGTGTTAGATGGTGGACAGAGTTTGATTTGTCTAAATTGGCTTTTGCTCGACATCGTCATGTGGAATATCATTTTGTTTCGTGTGCAATTTGCGTGGAACCAAAATATTATGCTTTTAGAAAATCATTTGAAAAGTTCTCTATTCTGGGAACTATTTTGGATGATATCTATGATACATATGGAACTATTGACGAGCTTAAACTCTTCACAACTGCCATTAAGAGGTGAGTATTATTAAAATTCATTATTTAAATGAAACTATTTGTGTATTATATTATGTACTATAGAAGCTCTTCAAAGCTGCCACTATATCTGTGTACTATTTAAATTGAATCCATTAGACGATCTAATCATTTTGTATTATATTTCAACACAATAATAATAATAATAAGTAGCAATATTGACATGTTTTTTTTCAGGTGGGATCCCTCTCCTGCTGATTTTCTTCCTAAATATATGAAAATTGCATATATAGCATTCTACAAGGCAATAAATGAATCTGCGCAAGATGCAGAAAAGACTCAAGGACGAGACATGCTCCAATACATTAGAAAAGCGGTATAAACATAATTTCATTTTTGTTTAATTAAACCTTGATATGCATTTAATAAAATATAATACTTTTATCTATTCAAAATTATTACATAATATAAGATCTTTTAAACAATATTTATATAAAAAATATATGTTTTAACTTAATATTTAATCATTTTAGTTTTTATCTTATTTTTTAATTTTATTTTAAATTATTATATTACAAATTTTACATTTTACTATTACATTTTAATTTTATGATGACTATATAATAATAATAATCTTTAACATAAATAAAACTAATATATTCCTAACCAAAAATTTGTCAATCTAAAAAATTAATTTTCAACATACATAATATCTTTTATATTTGTGAAAACCTTTTACCACTGTCTTTATTTCTAATGAAATTCATTTTTTTAAGTTGCTCGACAAACATTTATTCAATCCATATACCTTATTTCCAAAAAAAGGAAAAAAGAAAAGAAAAAAGACATAGGCCACTACGGTGGTAACTTAAAGATTGAAGTGCTTGTGGTTTTACTCATGTGTGTGTTTTGAAGTTGTTCTTATATCTAAGTAGACACATTTTTGACATTACTCTTTCAAATATTATAGAGTTTATTAAAGTGTACATCAAAAGTCAAAAGGGCTTATAACTCAAGTGCGTTACTATTTATTTAAATAGTCGTATATTTAATATTCATTTTTTTTACTTATAAAAAAGTTAAAATTAGTTTATCGTTTTAAAGCTAATATTTATGTTTGTTTGTGTAGTGGGAAGTTTATATCGATAGTATTATGCAAGAAGCTGAATGGTTAGCTACTGGATACATACCAACTTTGAATGAATATTTAGAGAATGGAAAAGTGAGTTCTGCTGCTCGCGTAGTTATATTACCATCTATATTAACATTAGATGGGCTACTTCCAGAGGATATTCTTCATAAAATTGATTATCCATCAAGATTTGATGAACTTTCGGGCTTGTTGCTTAGATTAAGAGGTGACACTAGAACCTTCAAGGTATGCAATGAAATGCTCATGAACATCAAGAATATTATATTTATATCTCCACATATGAATAATATGTTAGATGTGAGTGTAATTGTACTTGATTCTAAATTGTAGAATGTTTGGTGTTTTGGTGTTGAAGGCTGAGGCAAATCGTGGAGAAGAAGCGTCGTGCATAACATCTTATATGAGAGACCATCCTGGTTCAAGTGAAGAAGTTGCCTTAAATTATATCAAAAGATTTCTGGATGAACGTCTAAAAGAGTTTAATTGGGAATATTTGAAACAAGACAATGTTCCGACATGTTGCAAGGATCACGCTTATAACATCTCAAGATGTTTTTGCCTTTTCTACAAAGAAGGAGATGGCTTCACAATTGCAAACAAAGATATAAGAAAATTGGTCGCTCAAATCCTCATAAATCATGTGCCCATTGATTCCTCAATGTAGATATCATTCTCATTATATATGTTTTTAATCCAACTTTATGTAGTACCAGACCATTAAGTTCAATATATGGTTTGAAGTTTTCCCGAATTATCAATTTGATGTTTATAATAAAATTATATTTCACTTATATGATGATTGCTAGTGGTTTTTTTAATTATTATGTTTTCATTTAATCTTATGTATGATGCATTTTATATAGATATTTATGATGGTTTTCTATCTATACATATATTTATTTGAATGTGTATATAAAAATATTGGAAATTACAAATGATGATAATCCATTTATTCAAATTTAAAGTTGAATTTATCGTTATAATTGGATAATTGTATGATTTGGATGTATATGAGTTGTATTAATAATTCTATAAACTTTATAATAATATAAATCAAAAAAAATTATATTTTATAACTAAATTAATATATTTTATATTACTATTTAATTATGAAAAATAATTCGATCAAATAATTATAATTTAATACTTATGAACCTTATAATTATCAATATTATAAATGGTTATTATGGAATTGAAGAAAATAAAATAATAAAAATTAAATTAAATGTGAAAAAAATACAAAAAGATATTATGAAAACATGTTTATGAAAATAGAGAAACCACCACAACCTTGAAACAAATCGACCATAACAAAAAGCATCAAATCAAAATAAAAACATGAAACTCAATTCACCTACCTAGATATTCCCACACAAAATAACCAATCCATGTGCAAAAAAGAAGGAAATATATTTCTTTTTGGATTGGAAACCAACAGAAATACTACTACAAGAAAATATTAAGTTATAAAATAGAAATTTTGTGCCCACTCCTCTTCGACATTTATATGATATGATTCTGCCATTATAGATTAGATTTTGGACATTTCTAACATGGTTCAGATATTGAGAGACGGAAATTGCTATTTTGATTAGTTAATTTATAGATAATGTGAATGTTAGACCAATGACATTATTATGGGATGGATTATATGCATATCTGGATATGTTAATGTGAACGCCAAATGGTATATGTTATTTGGTTTAGAGGGATAGTTATTACTTTTCTAGTTGATGTTGATAAGGGGTGTGATTGATTTTGTAAGTGTAGGAATATAGATGAAGCACTATTTATAAATGTTTTTTAAAGAATTGTAATCAAACTATTGTATAGTCACTACCCACAAAGCTTGTGTGAATTTGAAAGTGATTTGGAAACAGCTGGAAGCATCAAACATAAAATTCTTGTGAGTTTGCATGGATATTCACTTTCTCAACATGGAAACTTGTTGTTTTATGATTACATGGTAAACGAAAACATGTGGGACATCCTACACTATGAGTAAAATGATTATATTATGAAGAAAAATGGCCCTGTAAACTATAATGGGGAAAGTTAAGAAGAATACATGGATAGAGCAGGATATTATAGTGGAAATGAAATGGTTAAACTTATGAATTTTACAGAAAATGTGAATTCAATGCCCCTTGACTCTGTTTTGGCATATCCTCACCAAAAAACTTGACTACTATAATCATCGAGGGCGTTAACATAAACTATATATAAGGGTGGAGAAAGAAAAATGGATTTTGAGGCAAGCTCTCTGGCATTGAATAATATAAACTATGCTCACCAAATTCAAGACCTTATTGAATTCAAATAACCTTGAGTTTCAAAACCAATACTAATGGGTCATGCAAAACAGGGCTTGAAATTGGTCATACCTAAATTATTTATGGGCTATAATGGATTTCAATCTAGGACTTCCATTAAATCATTATGACCATTAAGAAAGAAATATGCAATATGAATGCTTGATTTAGAGGGACGGTTATTACTTTTATAGTTGATGTCAATAAAAGTCAATTTTGATCAAAATGGCTAACTTGTTGGACCTGTGCATCCAATCCATACCTTTATAGACTACTATGGTATTATCCAAGATATAACACCCTTGGATAAAGCATGTTTGTTCTAGTTGGATAATGGCAGGCAGAATATGATGTAGCTAGATGGCAAGAGCTTTGGCAATAACCTTGAAAGACACATTGAGCAAGGTTATTGGGCTCCAATTACTAATTAGCTCGGGGTCTCTAGGATTTGTGATGAACTTAATATTCCTTTTGTTAATATGAGATCCAAGAGATTGGCTTTGAAATCCTTCTAGGTAGACCTAAAAAAGGTCTGGGCAAATAATATCCCATAGCGATTTGTAAAATTTGAAAGGGAACCCATCGCACTTGGGAGCCTTGTCATTGGTCATTTGCATAAATGCCTCATGTTAGTCATCGAGGGAGAGCATGCAGTCACAAGTAATTTTTTGTGTCTAAGAGAACTTGCATGACACTGCAACTAAATATTGATCCAATGCAGCATGTCATTCTGTTGAAGGAGCTTGGGCTTGTAAGACCAGCTTGTAGTGATTAGCAAAGGCCTATAACATGAGTTGGGAATCCATGAGCCACTTTCCACCATTATAAATGGAACATATTTTCTAAAAGGAATGTTTGGATTTAGTGAAAAAAATAATTATTTCAAAACATTATCCCTAACCTTGAGCCAGTGAAGACGGGCACAAATTTGAGTGCCCTAAGCATTATAGTTGTCAGCAATTTGGAGTTTCTATCTAAGATTTGCCACCTGAAATTACAAGATCTCAGAGAATGAATTTCCCTTAAGTGTCAGCATTTCCCGGCTAAGGGCAGAGGAGGGTAGTAGAGTAAGAGCGGCACCAAATGTTGGCCAGTTGTCGACCATAGATTCTAAGCAATCTGGTTCTCCTAGTCATAGCATCTTCCCACTATTGATTATAGCTTGCAAAAAAAGGTGGATGATATTTATGTAGATGGTGTGGCAAGGGCGTTAAATTCCACACACGTTTGATATGATTGAGTGTGGGTTCGTGTTAAATCAAGGTCATATTAAGGAAAAAAATGGCCTTTATGACTAAAATTCCTCTTAGTTTACCAAGTGATACGAAATCGAATAGGCAAGTGGTCAGAAAGGACAAAATCTAGCATCACTTCCACACACAAGGAAAAAATGTTGTCAAACTCAAAAAACTATTGACTGGACAACATGGTCTTATCGATTCATTTCAGAACTCGATCCGATCCACCTCAGAGATTGGACCAAGTGAACCATGTTTCAGAGGTGGGCCTATGGGAAGGGTTTGGGTCATAAAATCCAAATTTATTATGCATATAAAACCACACCTCCCTTTCGTCAATTGTCCAACGCATAGGCAAGTGCCCGTATTTATCTATGGGTAACTCAATTATATTAAATTCACCACAAATGACTCAATAGCCATCGATGATTTCATTGTCTTTCCACCGCCAAAGATCAACCCTTTCAGCCGCATCATTAGAGGCCTAAATATTGAAGAATCCAAAAGGGTGACTTTCAATATTAAAAAGAGCCCAAATGGTTCGATTAGTGGGGTCAAAACCATGATCCATAAAGAAGGGTTGCCATTTAGGAGAAAAAATGGATATTAATCCCCCACGTCCTCCATCATGATTAATGGTAAATGTCATGTTGTCAAGCCAGATGGATTTACAAACCATTGACAACTAAAAACATGTAAGTTTAGCTTCCTGCAGACACAAAACATCTAATTTGGAATTTTTTTGGAAAACATCATGAACGGTATACTTACGATTGGAGTTTGTAAGACCCCACACATTCCATGACATGTAATTCATGAGAAACGTTGGTCAAGGGTCAAACCATTCACATCCAATCCTTCTAAAGCATCAAATTGATTTTATAGGAATTGAGCATTATTATGCTTTAAAAAATTCTACAGCTCAACTTTCCTTTTTCCAACATACCCAATATTATACTCCTCTATTGACTCCACATTGCATGTCAAGATATGGTCATGACTTTCCATGGAGTGTAATAGAAGGACTTCGGGCCCTTTTAGACGGTCCCTATGAACTGGTTGTTAAAATCAACTATGAAGTCGGACATGTCACTACTACATAGGGGGGCATTTTGAGACAAAACTTAGAGACAATATTAAAGTTTTGTCTCAAATTTAAAGTTTCGTCTCAAATTTCCCCCTTTTTCTATTTTAAAATAAAATAAAATAATATTTTCGCATTGTTAATTGTTAATCGTTGCTTTTTGGAAGGTCGTCGCGAATACATATTTTGGCCTGTTCCGTTGCATTTTCTGGTGGCGGGGGTTGTTCCGATCAGTAATGGATTTTGCTGTCTATTCACGAAGCTCGAGGGCTGATAGGTAGGTAGGATGTGGAATAATTCCACCACACCAGGTTTATTTTTTATTAAAATGCTCATTTGTGCCCTGCCCTTTCATGTTGCCGTGTTGGCTTGTGTGGAGGTTGCACGTGGAGCAAAGGAAGATTTTTTGGAGATCACGATTCACAAGTGATGGGCATGACTTTGGCCAGACAGCCTTATTGCTCGCGGGAGTGCTTCTCTGGGGTCATTTCATGTCAGTGTTGTGAAAACCCTAATAGAGAATCGGCTTCTAACAAGGGTCGTTGCAGGGGCATCTGTAGGATTGATCATGTGCTCTGTCACTGCCACCCGGACATGGTCGGAATTGCAAATCTTTTAAGAGGACTTGTTGCCTACTCTCAGATTTTTTGATCAGCTGGGTGGTATATTTGCCATCGTTAGAAGGATTCTGACCTTGGTTGTTGTGCATGAGATCAGGAAGCTACAAAGGATGATAGGGAATGGACATCCAATATGACCTTTCAGGAGGCCTGCGATATGACCGGGAGGGTCTTGGGAATCTCTGTGTGTTCTCCTAGGAAGCACGAACCCCCAGGTGCCTTAATTATCTTACTTCCCCCTATGTTGTGATATGGAGTGCTGTGACTATTTCCTGTGCCTTTCTGGGGCTGTTTCAGGCCCAACAGCTGGTCAAGGATAAGAATGGGGAGCTTGCGCCTTACCATACCTCCTTTTAGGTTAGGCTCGAGGATTCATCATCGGGCATTGGAGTACGGAAGTGGAGAGATGGAAGCCTTGAGAGTGATCTGCCCGTGATGCAACTCAAGGAGTTGTTCAATGTCAAATCACTTTATTATCAGTCAAGCCAATCATCATATTGCAATGCTGTTGAGGCTCAAGGAGCTAGTTAGAGCATATGGAGGAGACTTTGCAGCCAAGGTATGTTCACAACAAGAGAATCTTTATCTCCTATTTTTTTCCAATCAGCTAATTTCTTACCTTTTTTACAGAAATCAGGTACTTTTCAATTAATAAAATATCCCAAAAACATGTCAATTTTTTACAAAATTTTTTGTAGAGAATCTACAACCAAGTACGTTTTCTTGTGTTGCTTGGTTCAAGGATTGGTAAAATGCTTATCAGTTTTATACAATTTCTCTTTTGAATCGAGTAAAATAAACAAACTTAGTGATTGATGCCAGGCAATTTAGGTTTTAACATAAATTATCAAGGTTAACTGGTGGCAAGGGGATCAAATTTGAAGAATAAGTCATTAATTTTCATCCAAAGCCTTCCTTTTGCTCTTGTTATAAAAACATCCAATTTACTTTCCCTGTAAACAAGTGGCATAACACAATATTCTCCTGTGAAACATAGTTTGTGCCTCATATTTTAATTTTATAGACTTATTTTTGGATTTGACTACTATCTAGCAATAGTTTACTTACTGTTTGCAAATATCCTCACAACTCTGTTAGAGTTGTCTATCATCTTGCTCAAAATTGTCACGTGAGGGCTCATATTTATTTCAACACGTGAATCATCATATTTGGTTCCACAGTCTCTCTTTTCTCCTTGCAAATAGTTTTCTTTTGTGAACTCAATTTCAGGTTGCTTTCCTTTCCTGTTTTCCGTTCCGTGTGTACATGGTTTCAATGATTGCAACTAAGTAGTTGTGTTTTTGCCCGAACAATGTTTGTATTTGCAAATAATTAAAGGTTTTGATGGGTTTCAAAGGTTCTTCATTACCAGTAAGTTTGATTATCTAGAGAGAGAAAAAGGAATTATGTGTTTGGTTTATTGGTTGTGCTGGTTCAGCCTTGATACTAACATATGATGCTCTACTTTGGACTGATGGCCATTATTTCTTGCAAGCTATGATACAGTTGTGAACGATGTAAGCTTATGTGCATTGCTAAAGACTCATGGTAAAAACTTGGATAGCTGATTGTTTGGATATAAAAATGCTTCAATTGGTGTAGATTCATGTTGTTTATCAATGGATACTGTAGAAACGTGGGTTGATGACCATTTTCGTACCACACAAAAATGCTTAACTTTAAATGGAGATGGAAGTTTGTATTTTATGGGCCCTTTTTCTTGTAATTTGATTTATCGAACTTTTCAACCATTTTTTACTTTCTTCCCTGTTGTTTGTCGAATTTCATGCTAATAGATTCCAATTTTGAATTTAAATGATCTATAAATACAAAGGTGCACTGGTGCATTTAGAACAAGTTAAAAATGTGAGATTACATGAGCACAACCATATTGAAGTTTTAAAGAAATAACCTATTATGTTTTGACATCCTCGTACCAAATGACCGATTTCTAGTATATAGAAGCATGTATATCTTGATCCTAATCAACTCACTACATGCATTGCAAAGACAAGCATTGGGCTCCTTGCACCATACAAGACTTCTTGTTGAAAGCATTGCACTTGTTTGTTGATTTTCGCATTATTATCTTGTTAGGGGGCTTGATAAATATCAAGGAAGCTACATGTTTCTTTGGTCTAGCATAGGCCCCAAAAATAATTTGTTTTCCTTACATACTATGCAAACCTGGACACTAGATCAGGGTTCTGGAAAAAGTAAGATCAATTTCCTAGTGATTTGCAAGTGATCTAGGCAAATTGAAATATGTTTTCGCACATTAAGGCATGAAAAACACATTCGAACAATCAGATTCAATCTGAATACACAAAACTATTTTGGACAGGTAGCAATCATTTGTTTTCCATATGGAATTGGCCAGTAGTTGACAAAAATGATCAACAGTGTTTGGCAATCTGCTCTCTAAGAGTTAAACATATTTCTTCCAACATCTGAATCAGATGAAATCGAATACTATCCTAGAAACCCTAATTTTTGCAAACACTTTACTATTTTACTATTTTTCTATAATCCATGACCTCTATTATGAAATTAAATATAAATTGTTTCTAATTACAGTGTGTTACGATTAATAAAAATACAATTTTTACCTGCAAATAAGTGTAGATATATTATCTCTAGCCTTATCACCTACAAATATTTTTACTCCTGATTTACTCATTGCAATACTCTGGAACCATGTAGGGGCGCTGCTTAATGATCTCAACTTCCTAAAAGTGACAATAATTGGGGGAAAGCCTCCACAATGCTCTTCTCCTCCCCTGTCACAAGCAAACCTTTCTCTACTTCATTATCTTTGTAGTAAGCCATCATATTTTGAAATTCGTAGATTCCATACTCCTTTGTAGAGAACCAAGGAGATCGTTGTGTGAAGACACCTATCCATACCCATTTACCCTCATGCACCTCCGTTTCAGATATTATTTTATGAGCATTGCTTAATATAATTAATTGAATAGATGGAGGAGCACATTTTATAACAAAGCATACCTTAATGGCATCGGCATTGGAGCATCGCTTCTGCACCAATATTTGGGAGGGGTAGGGCTCAAGTTTTGCATTGGCAAAGAGGTCGACGACAAAGAGATTGGGAAAGGCGAATGAGTTTTCCAGGGACCCAGCATCAAAAACTACCCTTGTACATATTATTATTTCGCCCGGCCATTTCTACAAATTCTTTACAAGAAATTTAGTGATCAACGCACAATCAGATAAAAAAGACTAAACATCACATATGTTAGCATAAACCAGAACCAAATCCAGTAAAATTTGAAGCCTTAATTTATGGTTTGCAAGTCTCACAGCCTACCATTGCACTGCAAACATTTTTAAAAAATTGGAAGCATTAACAATGTACGTGAACTGTTTGACAAAATGCCTCAAAGAGATGTTGTCTTATGGAATGCCATGATTGCAGGATATGATTGGGTACACGTACAAATTCAGAATGTATCCTTGCTAATTGTAGTCTTCTTGGCCTCTGCAGCAGGCTCTCAAGTTCATTCAGACCCCATTGATCTTGTGCCTACTCTTGAGAAGAATTGTGGTATTGGGTTTGAAAAGGTAGAAAAGATAGGATTTGGGCTGCTTCCAAGTCCAGAAGATTTAGCTGTTGATAGAGAAAAGAAGTCATTTTTAACTAGTTGTGGCGATGACTGGATCAAGTGGGTTTGGATTGATGGGAAAGGTGATAAACAACGAGTAGAGAATTGGGAATTTGTTGGTGGACGACCTTTGGGTGTGGCTCTTGGTCCTAATCAGGAGCTCATTGTGTGCGAACTTACCCAGGTAATTTATTTTCCATGTATGTAATTCTGTGTTATAAGTTCTAAGGGTCATCTACTTTCATAAATTTGATGTAAGTTTATATGGAATCATTAGTTTGTTTTGTTCAAAAGTTTTGGATTGAATACTATATTCTTAAAATGAACTGTGTTAGGGTTTGCTGAATGTGACGAAAGACAATTTTTCCCTCTGTATTTGAAATTTCCCTGCATTTGATGCCCTAAGGACGACTTTATTTGAGTTGCAGAGATTTTAGTGGTCATCATGAGTGGTTCATAAGGTGTAATATTTACTGAAGGTTTTGCAGATGGGGTAGAGTAAAGTAAGCAGATTTTGATTGTGGGAGGAACTCCATGGTTAAGTGCACATGAAGTAGAGTAATTTTGGTATGAGTGACCTCTGGGGAAAGCCCTTGTACTAATTCACCCCTATGATCTTCACCTAGATGTATTGAATGCCAATTGCGTCATTCATACTTGTGAGAGTGACTGCTACTCATGAAACATGGGTCAATGTGGGAATCATCTCACTTAATTTGATGGAGGCCAAGATGATCAAGTCAAGCCTTCTTTGCTTAAACAGAGGAATGAGTTATTGATAGGATTTTAGAGCCCAAAGTCAGAAGGTCACTGTCACAGGGTAGAGTTATAGGGGTTTCAAAGTATTAAGCTCTTCAAACATACTCTTAGGCTTATATTACATTCCCTCTCAAAAGTTCTGATGGAGGCCTATATGATGACAGCCAGGTTTCAATGCTACAGTTTCCAAAATCACAATTTGTAACCCTAAGCACATGTTTACTAAGAACAGGACAGAGCATGAGAGATTTAAGAACCAGTGACTCTTCAAGAATATACAAAGGATCCTACAGTTACTGCCTTGTTCCAAGACATACATCCAAAAATACAACTTGTAGTCATCTAGATATCAGGGGAACATGTAAGAATGCTGTACAGACCTGTATCAGCACAGGAAATCCATAGGATTATATGACAGTCAAGGCAGAATATAAGGGTTGTCGTAAATATCGACACACCAAGAATATACCGAGATTCCTACCAAATTCTACATGCCTCCATACGTACAGCAAACCCCTAACAAGCTATTAGCATCTCGATATAAAAAGAAACATATGAAAGCTCAGTACAGTCTTGAAAATCCTGGAAAATACAGAGTTTCATAAGATTTGAGGAATAGCAACTGAACAAAGGAGAAATTATAATGTCATGAAATTTGTCTTCATCTTTATTAAATACCTAACACCCTCATACCATTCGTTGGGAGCTCAAGAATACAAGAATCAAATGCAAAACCTTGTTTTTTGGGTTCTTCTCAGAATTGAGACAACATATCTCAAGAAACTTCTCACCTTTGGCTTTCGAATTACTCCTTGCATTCTAAGCTCTGCCACATCCTTCTTGAATTCACAAGGGGGTTGTTTTTTTTTAATTTAACCTTGTATATTGTTCAAGGAGGCACACATATTCTACCTGTAGGGATTTGAACCAGTGAAGAAAATAAACATTCCAATGGTGTTGAGTAAACTTAACGGCATAAACCACCATTAAATTTGGGTTAAACCTTACTGAAACTGTTATCCATGAGAAAACAATAATTTCTAAAATTAGTTTCTACATAATCATTTGCATCACCCAAGGTGATTATGCAATTATTGGCAAGAGTATGATTAACTTTGCATTTGTCTTTATTCAAAGTATTGATGAACATTGACAGCAATCTATGAGTTTGAATATTCTGTCACGTGCCAAAATTGAATTAATACATTCATTAGAATGGGACTTGAGTCTTATCTTGTGAGGATCTGAAACGCGGAAACAACAATTTTTCAATACCCCTTGGAAGCGAAATAGGATAAATTATTAATAAAAGACATACTATATATATAGACACACTTTAAAATATGGTATTCTTTTTTATTTTCTATGTTTTTCAGAAGATTTTTTTTCAAGGAACAGGAAATGCCTAGAAACCTACCACATACCGTTTCCAGAATGTTTCCAACAAGTGAAAAAGCTTTTCTGGTGTTTTGGGAGCATTTTGCCTTAGAAACATTTCTAGCTGGAAACACCATGTGCATGGAGTATTTCTTGCAACATAGGTTGTAAGACAATAGAGAAGAGGCTAGTAAATGGAAAAGGTAAGGTTTAAATCAAGAGCATTTTAAAAACCCAATGTGCATTGGGGCATAAAATACAACAAATCATTGAGCTAAAAGCTTAGCAAGCTCATCTATTGGCAATCCTCCAAGAGGCAAGTCATTGAAGGAAATAGATTCCCCTCCATTGCTAAAAGTTCTTTGAGCTGACTTCTGCCCCTCAGATTCATTTGTTTTTACATGGGAATTTCTTTTCCAAGGCTTCTTCACTATTTTTTTACGTGAAAATCTGCGATTGAAGAATGGCCCCTCAGGAGCATCCTTAGCAAAAGCAACAGCCTTATCATGAACTATGTCAGGATCTGAAGCAGATTCGTCTAGTAACAGAACCCTGCCTGAATTAATCGCCTCCCCCCACAAGGTCTCAATGTGGAAGTCAACTCCTCGAGTAATTTCTGAAGTACTATTGGCTATTAATTCATTATCATCTATTTCAGTAATTGTGTCATCATTTTCTTGCCCATTTGTTTCCTCTGGATACTGTATCTTTGCATAAAGCTTTGATTCCCCATACGAGTAAAGATTAGATTCTTTGTCAGTGGATTCTACGACATATTCCCCAACCATACTAGTTTCAGCTGCTGGAGAAATCGATTCAGTTAATCTTTTTGAGGAACCAGAAGTTAAATCTGGATGACGAAAAGAAACATCATCAACTGTCTTGGATAAAGCATCAGAGTCTTCTGATAATTGTTTTGAGGTTGAAAAAGCTGGATCCTCGCCTCCATAGAAGAATGGCACATCCAAAGCCTGGGAATTATGTGCAGAGTCCTCACCCACACATTGTTCATCTGTATTTGTGGCCAATACAGAAACACTAAAGTCAAATTTTCCATCAGAAAATACCTTCACTTCACTTGAATCAACTAGCTCTTCAAGTTCCGCCTTAGAAGAAGAGGAAGTTTGGGACTTATAAGCAGAATCCTCCCCCAAACATTCTGTATCTCTTTTTGTATCTGATACAGAAACATCTGAGATAAGGTCACCATCAGAAAAAATCTCTTTTCCATTTGATTCAATTAGCTCTTCAAGTTCCACCTCTGAAAAAGATGGAGTACTCAATTTGTCCTCAAAAGAACTAAATTCACCACAGTTTGTGTCATCTGCATGTTTTACCAAATGTTGCAGTCCAGTTGAGTTCCCAAGATTTGTTGGTATTCCATCTTTATCACCCATAGCCTCATCTGCAACATTAACGGATGGCATAGATTTACTTTCAGGCACATTTTCTTTGGTTAGAGCAAGCTCAGGTACCAGGTGTTCAGACCCAGACTTCTCACCGTATGGAAGGTTAGTCATTACAGCATATCTGGTTGTGTCTTTGACTGAATCAGCAACTGAGCATTCCCTCTCTGAATGTGCTTCAGAAGCTCCAGCACCTTGTTCATTGGGTTTCCAGTCTTTTCCTCTCCACATTAATATGTGTTCATATTCAAAGGAAAGTAATACACAGGGAACCAGATCCTGCAATCCCATTGGAAACATTTACAGATAATGCAATTTTGCATGTATTTTTATACAAACATCTAACTAGGAATAAAAAACCATTGTTGCATGACCAAAAAATAACTGGTGCATGCATCTTTTGTCATTTAAAATGCAGTTCCCAAAATATACAATCTAAACAAACCTTAAGTTTGGCGCCTATCTTTTTGTAATCACTTGCTTTCAAGCCTTGACAATCAACACGAACCAGATCACTCACTTCAAAAGCATCTCTAACATCTTTTACAAGACTCAAATATACACCATTTTTTGCTGCATAAACAAAGGGTAGAAATGTGAGTATTAAGTCTTATTTGATAAATTTTCCTAAGGACAGAAATGCAAATATGATTCCTACATGAAGTGACTAACATTTAAACAGGCTCCTAGCAAGCTACTTATTAAGCCATGATAATTTTTACTACATTCTAAATTGGCAGCTTGACTCATCATATGGGAACTTTGTTTTTGATCATCTAATCCAGGTCCACTTAAGCTCCTATTTTGAGTTATCTTTTTTTTTCAACAAATAAATCCATATGCAAAAATCATGAGCACATATTGACAATGCATAACATAGAAAATCAGTCCGGATGCTACCTAGTTTGCAAATTGGAAGTAATGATCGCCCCTTTTTACGGAATTTGTTTGCTTCTTCTATGGTCAGACCTCCGGGAGCATTTTCAATCAACCGTGGGTAAACTGCAGCTACAGGCTTCCAAAGCATCATGGGAAACACGGGTCGTGTTTTGTAATTGTAATTTCGACCCCGAAAAAGATATACAGCTCCCCCATTCCTGTAAATGATTTTTCCCCCAGTTTTGTCCTGCCATTTTGTGTGATTTCAGAACAGAAAACAAGCACATGTGAACCATAACTATCACTTAGAAGAAAGAGCAGAGGAAAGGTTCAGGTTCAATTTCATTATTCAGAAGTCCAGTGAGTACATACATTGATACCTTGGCTGGACTTTCCAACAGTGTAATTGTACTAAGGATCTCATGTTATTTGATGTTGTACACGACAAAAATAGGACTGCAAAAACTCAAGCAGTCCACCTTTACTTTCACTCATTACACAAGACAACAATGTTGGAGTTGATAAAAAACGTTCTACAGTGTTAAATATGTTTTCTTTTTCTCTCTTTTTTCCCTCTTTGTCACCTATCAAAGAAAAATGTCCACCACCCCTACCCGCCATAAAAATAGAGAAATGCCAAAAAAAATAGAGAAATGCCATAAAAGACATCCAATGCTAGGCCATGGTAGATATATATGCCTTCCATGATTCAAGGAATATTTATTGCAATCATTCACAAGCATATAACTCTATTCATCTATACTCTGTCTATATATTATTATATTTATTATTTAATGTGCATCTTAAGAAAATTAAAATGAGATCATAACATATGATTGTATTTTAGAATGAAACAGTTATTATAAATGTCCAGATTTGACTTTTCAAACATTGCCACAGCTAATAGTTGCTAAATAGCTGAATCAAAGGATTTTGAGAACAGGAAAACAACTTGAAATGCCTAACAAACCTTAAAATGTCACATTTAACTCTAAAACAACAAATTAGTCTCCCTATTTAAAACAAGTATTAAAATGTGTAAATAATAAAGCCCCAAACACAGCCGCTGTCACAGAGACAAGGAGAACAAAGGAAAAATGAATGTCAAACCATCCATCTGGACAGTCATGACTTGTTTGCATGAATTCTTGTTTTACTCAACTTGTTCACTTGCTTGCATACGCTTATTTGATGAAATAATGCAAAGAAGGCAAGAGAATGTATGCACAAGTGGTCGAACAACAAAATTTAACTAGTTGATATATCTGCACCCATCTTACATACCTCCAAATATGCTCATCTCCCTGGGTAATCATAGCAAAGATTTGGCATGGATTTACTCTAGTTTATGTGGCAGCTATTTCATTCATTCAATCATTCATCCATACAACCCTTTGCCCTACTAGGTCATTTGCATGTTTTGATGTTTGAATTATATTAATCCATACAATTAATGTTTACCATTAATGTGTTGATGAAGTTAATAAATAAAAAATTACATCGTGGCAGCAATATGAAGATGAAATTTTTATCCTGTACAATATCACTTTCATTTCTGAACGTAATGTGCATAGAAAATAAAATTAAAAAATCATTAAAAATCATAATAAATTTGAGAAATTGGAAATATAACGTTCATAACTTTTAACAAGTTTTAAGGGTTTTTTTAATAAAGTTTTCTTTGGGGCAAGAGAGCTTGATACACCATACCCTACCTGTCCCGGGTTCTATACAACCCATAAGCATTTCTAAAAATTATCCATGCCATATCGTCTCCAAGTCCACACCAGATATGCGGATAGGCATGGAAATGCATATCCAAACCTTGGGAGATGTATCTAGTAGCATACCTTTTTCTTCTTTGTTGGACTTGCCCAATGACCAATGAGGCATGAAATCTTTTTTCATGTAATTGCATGAATCTATCGAACCTATTTTTCAAACTTTCCCCATCGAGCAAATGTTGTCACACAAGTAAAGCTCTTTGTTTGTACTGGGAACACTTGGTGTAGCGAGCCTATTCTGCAAATGAGAATTTAATGCAGCAAGTTGATTTTGAGCCATTTGGAAGGATAACTGGTCCTTGAAAGTTGAGAATTCCTTAGAAAGTTCTGCAACAAAGCTTCTAGTCTCAGTCAGTGACTAGGACTCGGTGATTTGACTTTGGGTGGCAAGGGTGGAATTATGGCATGTTCACATGAGGCTTGGGGTGCTGAGAATATACACAAATCAAAAGATAAAAGTTTTATGGGCAAGGGAGTGATTTCGCCTGCTTTTAAAAGGTATATTTCAGCTTGCACAACAAAGTCAAAATCCTAAGTAGAATTTATCCTCCTAGAGATTGTATCATGACAGCAATATTAAAATCAAAGCTCTCAAATAATACAAGAATGTTGTACCTATAAGGGGTCTGTAATCAACAGGGATTCTCCTCCAAGTCTTCTCAGATGATAGATCTAAGATTGATATCTGGCATGTGCTCCATTGAAGCCCTTTTGATTGTGCTTAGATGTTCTTTAGGGATAAAACATCCACATTCTCTCTGAATTGCTTGCAAAACCTTTCTCCCAACTTATCCCAACTGGGTATTTATTGTGGAGCCAAATTCCTAGACCAATATTGAACCTTTCCCTTAAGAGATGAGGCAAGCAATAAGGGGTTTGCATTTTATTCTGTTATATTGTGGATTGCGCATATGTTAGCCACATCATGAAAGTGGGTCAATGGGTCTAACAGGAACCATCTGAATACAAGGAAGGCAAGGTTTTAAGAGCCGACTTTGGCATATCATCCCATTGCTGCAAGTAAAGAGGATTACCAAAATCCCATGAAACAAAAAGTAGGGTTATTTGTAAGGCCATGGTGTTCTAGTCTTATTAGAGCTTGCGAGCACTTGAAAGGGTATTTTCTTTAATCTCTCTTTTGAATGAATCCTCCCACCATCATTTCTTGCATCATATTTCGGTTACAAAGCCTAACCATACTCACTTTCACTAAGGAATTCACCATCTACCATTCCAAGTACTTCACAACCATGTTCATTCATATTAATTTAAAGAGTTATTTAGATACATTGCAAGTAATCACAGTATTAAGTAACATATGGCAACATACAGACTTACAAGAACAATCTCTCTCTTCATACTGAGCTATGCAAAATAGATGCACACTTATTCTTGCATACTGAATGCCTCAATTGTAGGGATGGATGGGTCCAAATGACTCTATTTCTACTGCTTGTGCAACAAACACTTTCTATCTCATAGGTGCTGCAAATCATATAATTCGGGGTGAAGCTGTAAGTTGTTTACACTTATCTTATTACTCGTTGTTTACAAAAGAGATACATTTCATTACGGAGGCACTGAATCTACATGTTTTCAAATTGGTGTGTTTTTAAGATGTCATGCTTTCGGTGGCTCTAATGCTGCTATTATTCCAATAGGTAAAGTCAAGTAGCATCTATTTTCTTCTTGTATTTTGGCTTGTGACTCTGAGTTATTTTTTACAGGATTATGATATGATTGTATAATAACCATATTCATATAATTACTTTTACCGGGCTTCACATGGTCACCGTCTGCAAGTATTCTTTGAGTTTTGATCTGGTGAACATATGTTTGCTTGCAGGTCTTGGGGGATTTGTAGCTTGCGGGCATTGTCAGAAAGGAATGATGATCCCACAAGAGCATCACGTCCATGGGATGAAGTATGATTATTGGTCCATTATGATGATCCAACAAAAGAATAATGTCATTGATCTCCTTTTGCGTTTTTCTAATATCAAAGCATCTCATACTTGATTTGGGACAACTTTTCAAATTAGCTAAACTAATTGCTCCACTTTTTGACAGGATCGTGATTGGTTTTTCATGGGGGATGGAGCAAGAATTCTGCTTCTTGAGGAATTAGGAACATGCAAAGGTACATTCTTTGTCAAGAGGCATCTTTTGGTAGTGACTGAAGTTTAAGGCTATCTAGCTTGTATTTTGAGGTTTGTAATTGTTATATGCTCTAATAGATATGTTGCATTCTCGGTCAGGAATATTTTGCTTTGGCTACTATAAATTTTGTGATTGTAGATGTTCTTTGTTATGAATTATATGTTAATTGGTTTTTTCTATGTGTAGGGAGATATCCTAGGTAGCCGGTACGTGGGTACGGTTCGGGTACGGGTACGGGGATCCGGTACGTCGGTACGGCAATTTTTTTGGGGGCCCGGGTACGGCAGTACAATATACATATAAAATATTAAAAATATTTTGAAAAGTAACAAGATAAGCAAAATTCCAGCCTTACACATGCATAGATTAAACAAATCTGAAATATACATAGGTGAAATAGCGACAAAAGTTAAAACATATTGATAATTCATTGTTCGAACTTATAACCAGTACATTGTTCAAATCAAAATGTTACAATGTATTATCATTATCTGACATTGTAAACACAAAAATGAAGAATCAAGATACATCAACATTCTAATTAGTAATAGACTAATAGTCTGATGGCTCTGCATCTTCTCCAATGTCTTCAACGAGAGCATCACTACCATCACGTGGTTCATTAGAACCACAAGCACCAGGAGTACAACCAGAACCATCAGCAATGCCGCTTCCGCTAGCCCCACTTTGCAGCTCACGCAAAGTACTATCTAGGTCCGGGTCTAGCAATGAAAGTTGGGCAATGGGAGCATCCAAGTTTGGAGTCTCTGGGTCTATATCCCAACACTTTGTTGGCCCTTTCCTGTACTCCTCCTTCTTATGTGATAGAAGGCGCAGGTTAGAATGCACAAAGACCAAATCCTCCGCCTTTTTTGCTCCCAACTTGTTGCGGTTAACTGAGTGGATAAATGAATATGTACCCCAATTCCTCTCAGCTGAAGAAGAACTCGCAACCTATTGAGGCAAGCCGCAAAGTCAATGCGAAATTACAATTTTAAACTTATAAATATAAAGTAAAAAAGAAAGAGTTAAGAAATTAAAAAAATTAAAATCTTACTTGTGATAAAACTTTTATTGCAAGTGGCATGAGGTAGGGGTATGCTTGTCCATGGAGGTACCACCACGAATAAGCATCCATTCTGTATTTGTCACGAAGAGCGCTAATGGAGTGATCCCTGGAGGATATGAAATTCACAAACTCGCCTCTAACCATGTCTTCTACTTCTGGATCTGGGAAGATTCTAGAAAATGCTGCCTTATACCCCTCACTAACTTCAACATCCCTATATGGTGGGACCCTCCTAGGCAAAGAAAGGATCTCTGCGCTATAGTATTTTGGAGTCAAGGCAAAAGCAAGAAGATGCAATGGAGTAGTCATTTTGTTCCACCTTTCAATGAGATGTGCGTGCACTTCCTTGAAGAAGGTCTCTGTAGGATCTTGCTCTTTGGCATTTATGATGGTCTTAATTGACTCAATCATTGAGTCAATTCCATCATAAATCTCACCCATGCATGGATGATCCATATCAACAAATCTCAACATACTCACGATGGGCTCAGTAAAACTAAGCAAGTAATCCACACGATCCCACCATGTTTCATCCAGGATCAACAATTTCACATTTCTGGCCCTCTCACTGTTTGCTTGCCTCCATATACTCCAAAGGTCACTGATAACCATGCCACTCAATGCCTCTCGCACCTTCACAAGCCGTCTCAAGACGAGCGTGTGCGAGGCAAATCGAGTCTCAGCAACCTAATAAGAAATCAAAAGAAATAAAATTAAGACAAGTAAACTTAAAACATTCAAAATTCTACAAATTACAAACTTACAAAATTAATTTAATGAATTTTAAAAACTAATAATTATTTTTAAAAATAAAAAAGAATGTTACGGGCTACCTTCAATAGCTGCAATGTTGAGAATTTACGAAAGATGGCTTGGGACATGTGGTGGTTGCTGACAAACATTTGAATTTCATTTGCCTCCTCATATACTTGTTTGATCCAAGCAATTTTTGTGCCCAATTTTTGTAACATTAAGTTGAGGGAATGGACCGCACAAGGTGTCCAGAATATGTGTCCATACCGTGCCTCAACCAACAACCCTGCAGCTCTACAATTTTTTGCATTGTCCGTTACAACTTGGACAACATTTTGAGGCCCCACCGCCTCAATAGATTCTACGAGGATGTTGGCAATGAATTGGGCATCCTTCACTTGCCCCTCACAATCAATAGCCCTGAGAAACATTGCCCCTTTAGGACACACGGCAACCACATTGATCAATGGCCTATTTGCTGTATCTTTCCATCCGTCAGAAACGATGGACACTCCTGTTTCGAGCCATTGATTCTTGATGGGCAACAATGAGTCTTCAACTTTCTTTCTTTCTTTTGACAATAAGGTGGTGCGCACCTTTTCATACCCTGGGCTAATGTATCCGTTAGGGGCTTCATTAATACATCTCACCATATCATGCCAGTATGGTGATCTAACAACATTAAATGGGACACCACATGCATAAATAAAGCGTCCAACACTTTGGTTAGCTATGTCCCTGCTTTCATTCTGGAATGCCCTTTCCAATGGGCCTGCATCTTTTGTTCTTTTGCGAGAAAGAGGTGAATCCTCTTCCCCTTCAGTTGCAATAGGTGTAGACAAAAATGGGTGATCTGGAGCCACAACATCAACAGAAGGAGAAACAGGTGGCTTGCTAATGGTATGTGATCTTCCTTTTTTTGCCATAGGATGATTGGATTTTAATGCTATTGTTGCATCTGCTTCCTCTTGCTCTTTGATGTATGCAAGGGTCTTTGCACGTGGCAACCCCTTTCCATCCAACCCTCCACATGTTCTGATTCCGTGGCCAACAACCCCACACAAATGGGCTTTCACCCGACTGTAGGAGCTCTTAAATTGTATATTACATTGTGAGCAAACCCAAACAAAACCCCCTCCACCTGGTAATTGTTCTAGTTGTTTGACATGCCTCCAAAGTGGGGAGGATGGATCATTTTTGTGAAGGAGACCTTTACTACTTTGACCCACAGAACTAGAACTGGCAGCCATTTTAAGTTTTTAACTGCACAATGCATTTAAAAAAATAAAAACAAATTTAGTCTTGAGAAAATGTTGGAAGTTTAAAATTTAAATTTAAACGAAATCAAATGTAGAAAAATGAAGCTTAAAAGTTAAAACAATAACAAAAAACAAACTAAAAAAACAACTAAAAAATAATAAAATATTAAATACAACTAACAAACTAAAACACTCTAAAAAAATCACAAAATACTTACCTCAATACACCCAACACCAATAATGCAAGCTCCTTGAACTCCTTGTCACTTGTTGCAAGCTCCTTCAACTATATGGCACTTGAAATCAACCCTAAGCAATTGAAAATAGTGGAAAAATTGAAGGTGAGAGTCAAATATGCAAATAAGAGGCAAGAATGAAAATATGAGGTAAATGACTTGTTATTGTTGTTGTTATAGACTTTGGGCGCACAAATTAGGGTTGAAAAGAATATTTTAATGTTTAGAAAGTCGGTTTGACCTTTGTTTTGACCAAAAAACAAAAAAAAAATTAAAAAACGCGTCAAAAAAGGGTCCGGTTCGGCTTGGGTTCGGCCAGGGTTCTCCCTGCAGGCCCCGGGTACGGCCGAGTACGTCCACAGACGTACTCGGCCGTACCCGGGGCCTGCAGGGAGAACCCTGGCCGAACCCAAGCCGAATCGGACCCGAACCCCGTGCCCGCGCCGAACCGGACCCGAACCTGCTGCCCTAGGGGGCCGAACCGGCTACCTAGGAGATATCTAATCACCCAGAAGCATATGTTAGAAGATCATCTCTTTTTTCAGCATCTCGCATATTGATAGCTCTCCATCCATCATTTATAGCAAAATATTTAAGTGGCGGTGATGTTGAGATTGCTAAAGCGCTGGAATGGATTCACACTTGGGCTCTTTGTGTTGCGTAAGTTGATTCTGACTTTGAGTGTTATGCGGTATGTACCATATATTAAGTTTAGTGGAATTATTGATTAGTCTCTACTATAAGTTACACCTTACAGTTCATGAACATCCATATGTATTTCACTATTTATTTGATAAACAAATAGAAACTGAATGTGTTTATAATTATTGGTGATTTTAGATATACAAACTTTTCTGAGGCATATATCATTTAACATTTAGGATTTATTATCTTAACAGACCACCTTGGAGAATTGAACCGATTGAGGAAAATACCAATTAATTATGTACTCCATATGTACTATTTTAGACCTTTTGGGGTGATGACAAAAAAACATCTGCAAAACAGTGAACAGTATGCAAAACCATTTTTAATGTCATCCATATTCGTCTTACAACAACATGTTCAAACAAGTCTGCATAGTCTGCACCGCTGCAACAGTTGAACAAGAGTTTCCTTAAGGACATGTTAATAATGTATGTTATGGAATTGGCTTAAAGTAAATGTCAGTCTTGAAGTAGCAGAGTCAATCTGAATTATCTATGGCGGTAACTAGCTTCTCTCAATATTTCTCTCCCTACAGTTTGAATGATTTTTTATTCTTATCATCATTGCCATCTTCTTTTGGGTCAATGATGGAGGAGGAAACTTGAATATTGCTGAAATTTTAACGTCATTGTAAAGAGTGGATAAATTGTCTATGTTCATCTAGGATAACATGTTCTTACTAATGTCGTGCAGAAGCACTTTAATATGTGCCAATCAGCTTCTTGTTTGACTGGAATAAACACACCATTACTTGTTTTGCATATTGCAGGTTTAGTAAATGCTGGAAATTGTGTTGAGTTGGCAGCACATCTTAATGTTGATGGATTTCTAGTCGGAGGGGTTTCTCTGAAGGTTGGCTGCAAACTATTTTACCCTCTTTATACCTTTTTGCTGAAGTTTTTCAAGCTCTCCATATTGTTTACTTCAATACAAACTTTTCTCATCCTGGCCTACGAAAGCTCGTGGTCAAGTTATGCTTGGAGGTGACTATACTCTTTTTTATGTGAGCTCGTATCATCAAAATAACTTCAAGTATAAGAGCAATGCTATTATGTATTGTATTTTCAAGTTACCTGTCACATTATGAAAAGGCTCAGCATAGACATGCCTTGTTATTAAAGATGGCCTTTTTTATGAAAGGTTGATGGTTTCTTGTTATATGTTTAATTCAACCTCAGTATTTTAATGAGATTTTTGTTATAAATTTTCAAGTGATAGTTGATAAATGCAACGAGTCATTATAATCTTTGCTTTCATGAAGACTAAAGATGAGTTGCTTGGTGCTATTGATAGTAGAAAATTGTATCAAAGTTGAGACAATCAAAGCGAAGAACATGAAATGACAGCTGCCGACAGAGAGACACTGACTCAAAATTAAAGTTAACAAAAAAAACCTCAAAGTAGCACTAGGGAAGCAGACAGATCGCTTGAAGCTGGGGGTGGAGAGGTGTTCATATTGTATGCAAAGGGATAACGGAATTTAGGCACCCTTTTGTATTTTATCATTGTATTTAAAGGGTTAACAATATTTAGACACCCTTTTGTATTTTATCATTGTATTTAAAGGGTTAACAATTTTTAGACACCCTTTTGTATTTTATCTTATTTGATATTAATAAAATGTTTGTGGACCCATTTGTTGGGCACAAGATTCAAATCAAATTGTTTTTAATTTATGATATTCCTTACCGGTCTACTCTAACATCATAGACGATATGTAGCCGTCGATTGCACTATATGATATTTGGTTATTATTTATTCTTGAAATTCAGATTTTTCATTCTTTAAATTCGTATTGTCTCTAGAGAGACAATAAAAATTGAAATAGTATTGTCTCTAGAGAGACAAAATCAGGATTTTGTATTGTCTCTAGCGAAACAATACAAATATTGTCTCTAGAGAGACAAAAACTATATTGTCTCTCAAGAGACAAAATATGTATCAACCTATATTGTCTCTGAAGAGACAATAATTAGAGACAATATTAGAGACACCCGCTTTGAGACAATAATAGAGACAATATACAACTTTTTTATTGTCTCTATTTGAGACAATTTGATCAAGTATTGTCTCTATTATTGTCTCAAAACACCCCCCCTTGTAGTAGTGTGTTGAGGAAAACCGGATGGAGTGTGACGAGTCCATGAGCACTCCGACCACTTTAGGTGTGTTGGAGAACTTAGGTAAGGAGACTAGTGAGCCTTCAGAGACCTGCTTTGAGGAGCGACGTTGTCAGAGGGTATGTTCCTTGGCAACTGTCTCTTTCGATCCATTGTTGTTGGACACCTTAGCTTGAGCCATTTTGTTCTTATTCTTCTGTCCTATCTAAGG
The DNA here is from genome assembly GCA_019776745.2 of Taxus chinensis. Taxonomy (NCBI): domain Eukaryota; kingdom Viridiplantae; phylum Streptophyta; class Pinopsida; order Cupressales; family Taxaceae; genus Taxus; species Taxus chinensis. The sequence goes on from CM034154.1 coordinate 106,972,106, forward strand.
ATTGGCCCCTCAAAATCGATTTCATTAGTATGCAAATTTTTTGGGGGCAACGTATTTTGCGAGAAACCATTTACAAATTTTTGAAATTCGAGTGTGATGGAAATTCATCGCCTGAAATAGCACAATGTTTAATGAAGAGTATATTGCGAAGATTGAACTCCTCTGTGTTCTTGAACAAGAGAAAAAAATAAAGGAAGGAGTAAAGAAGGTGCCAGAAAGTTTGGTTTGGTTTGAGAAAGCAATGAAGAACGTATTCAGCATTTTATGTGGTTTACGAAACGATCCTCAGATTTCCAGCTCGACAAACGACCTCAGAAAAAAGAAAAGGAAAAAGCCATTATTTTCTTGTGCGAAGGAGGAAGCAAATTACTTATTAAGAAGAATACGCCTATCCATCGTGCACGCCACGCGTTCTGCCCCAATCATTGATGTATTTCTTGCTCTCTCTTTTTGAAGTAAAGGAGGCATCAGGATTATTATAATACGAGGAGGATTTGCATGTGCAATGTATAAAATGTTTACATGCATTTCAATTGTCGGAAAACAGAATGGAAGCCAAGGTGGAAACAAATTGGTCCCCCTCATGTCGTACCTGATTAATGCCAATTGCAAGAATTAATTTACACCATTTAGATGGTCGTCAATTGAAAGGATTTACGGTGTTGGATCTTTTTAGAAGGGGGAGCTCTTTCTACCGGAGCATGTACGCCTTTCGGTGTAATTATATGAATCAATACATATATAAGTTTCCACAACCATGAGTGAAACGAAAAATGGTTTACACTTAGCAACAGATGCTCAATAATAACCATGAGCAAAACAAAAATGGTTTACACTTAGCAACATATTCTCAATATTCACTTTACGGAAGTCAATGAGGCAATACAGTTGTAAAAAAAGAAGTAGATGATAATCACTCATTCAATTGCAAAATCCAACAATTTCGAAGCAATAATGACCAAGAAATCAACAGTGATTGTGAAATGAAATATTTTAATTATGTTTACGAGACCAAATAGTTTATGGGACTAATGTCGTAGCCTTAAGGTATTTTTAGATTTCTTTCCATACAAGACCTCTTACAATTAATGTTAATAAAAAAACCCAGTCTTATTAAGCCTTACTTCTTCAAATAACTTGTCTAGTTTCAAACTACTAACAATTTAAATTTCACATTTTACAATATGCATGCAAATATTTGTGCCAGATGTCCTATTGTAAATGGACAAATAAACTTTACAAAATTAGGGGTTATTTAGACAACTTCTATTCAATTTGATCAAAATCAATAGTCAAGATTTCTCATTCTATGCTTCAAATGAATCTAAACCATCAATTTATCAGCTTGAAGTAATTCAATAGTTGCACCCGTATTAATAACATCGATGGAGGTCTCCAGCTCCGTATCCTCCATAGTCTAACGTATATCGGCATAATAATTTATATGACTAAATATGCATATTAATTATGAATAGTTATTTTAAATTTATACATGAAATTTGATGTATCATAAATATAGATGATATTCTAATTAAAAAGATTATGAGATTGTGTAGGGACTCATTAATGTTCCTTTGTATCTAGAATTGCTTTTATATATATATATATTGAATAGTGTATCCATGAATGGAATGATGTTTACTACTTTACAAGGTGACACATTTAAATAATAGTCATATCATGTCTCATAGCTGAATTTTTAAAAAGTCACTTTTGGGGCTCAATAATTTTTGTAAAAGGTATTTATCAAGCCCAACACCATCTCAATTATTGGGCCTCGCACCACTGCTAGTGTCCCTCACCTATTAGACATACTCTAGCATTTGGAGTCTTTTTTCAATCCCAACATAGTGGTGCAACTAATTTATCACCATTTTGTAGGAAATTATTGAGAAAATAATAAAATTATTAATCAATATCATATATCACAAATCTAAAATACACACCATAAAATGAATATCTTTTACATTTTTCAAATAAATATAATAATCGTACCATATATATATATATATATATATATACATATACATACACACACACACACACACATATATATATATATATATATATATACATATACATGTGTGTGTGTGTGTGTGTGTGTGTGTGTGTGTGTGTGTGTGTGTGTGTGTGTGTGTGTGTGTGTGTGTGTGTGTGTCATATACATGTGTGTGTGTGTGTGTGTGTGTGTGTGTGTGTGTGTGTGTGTGTGTGTGTGTGTGTGTGTGTGTGTGCATACAATTTATGTTGAAATTCAAAAATTCAACTACTAAACTTTAAGAGACTCATAAAAAGTGAGAGGAGTATTACAACTCATTGAAGAGTATTTAGCTTATATGTACAACCTATCTAAAACCACCACTTCATCAAGTCACTTCATAAGAATTTGTGCATTAAATAATAATAATACTATGCTCCTCCATTAATATAAGTGTGTTCAATCACCAGTAGCCACATGCATGACAATCAATTACAGTATGGTCAAACTCACCTTATCTGGCATTTAAAAACTCAGTATTATATGAGAAATAAGTTGTGTAATCAATTCAGATAAAGTACTTATTTGTTCAAAAATATTTTAAAATCAGCAAAACTAATCTATCCATTGGATTAAATTTCAAATGATTCTAAGTCATTCAATTTGGAATTCCTGATTCAATCCATGTCATGAAAAATTAACCAACCCAAATTCAAGATCATATTATAAAATACCAATGACCTACATACAACTCTGATTGTTCCCTTTTGTATCTTCCTACTTGACTTGCATCTCCAAAGTAGAAGTAACATACAAGTCAAGTAGGGAGATATTGTTGAAATCCTTGATCTTTTTGGTTTTATGTTGAAATCAATAAACTTTTTAGTTTTATGTTGTCACTTGATTTTGAAGATGTGTGCATTTTAGTTGATTTGAAATTCTTCAAATAACATGTGATGCATATTGTGTTTCAAAATTTAGTTGCACCCAAACTTTGGTGATTGGAGCTAAAAGAGTAGAAGGTTTTGTATAAATAAAAGGTGAGATGAACTATTCCATTCTATCCAACCATTTAACACTATGCTCAATCATTGTTACTTTATATCCATTTAACAATGGCATTTAGTAAGTATTCAATTTAATACCTGAGCAGAATGTAAACTTGTTGATTTGTTTGTTTACACTCAAACTTGTTTATAATTTACTTAAGTATTGTTTCAAATTATGAGAGCTTTTAACTGATAATCACATATTATTTCTACTCAATCTCCATTGTGTTATACTCAAGTATGAAACTAAAGTATTTTTGATATTTTGTTACATTCTATTACTTCAAAATTTTAGTGATGTTATAAATATTTAAAAATGCTTGATTAGAATCTTCCATATTTTGTGATAACTTAAAAGAAGATTTGTTGGAAAGAAACTTAGCAGAAAATTCAAAAAGCCAATGTTGTTTTCTATTTCATTTGATACACATCATGGAATCATTCTCATTTTAATGATGAGTCTCAAATGAAATGTAAAACATCAACAACCTTTTCTATTTTTTACAGTTTCTTTCGAACAAATATCTTTCTCGGTATGTTGTATATCGTACAATTTTAGAATTGAGTTGCTCACCATACTAATTTCATTTTTTTCATATCTAGTTATGAAACATGTATTTCATTTCAGTCATGACAAAGGGCGGTGTTGGGAGAAGATCAAGGGAATCTAGAGTGAGAGTTGTATCATTATCACATAATTTTGAAGAGGGTATTATTATCCCGAATTCACCTCTTGAGGTAATTTGGATAACTTGCATAATTTCTTAAGGCTTGAGCAAGTAGAATTGGTTCGAGACCCAAAAATCAAGTTTTGGGGGGTCCCTTTGGCTCTTCTCTAACTTCCCTATCCAAGGAAAAAAATCAAGGAGTTAGAAAAAATTGTAAAAATCTAAAAAATGGCTTCTTTTAGTGTATTGTGGAAAATGTGGAAGTTTTTGTCCCAGGCCGCACAAATTTAACCAGGAAAATTGGGCTCTGAAAAAGTGAAATAGCTGAAATTCCAAGGAAATAGTGTATTGCAGCAAAAGTAGAATTTTTTCAGCCCAAGTCACACAGGGACATCAATATAGTTGCAACCCAAAAACCCAAATTTTCAAAAATAGCCACAAAGGCAAGAGACTTGCAGGTGGAGTGGAGAAATTGGTCTAGGACGACTGGGACATTGGTACGCGCGAGACCTACAAATCCAAAATACCTGTGGATAAGAAGGAATCAGGTTTTTCGAAGAAAAGAAGCCCACACTGTATAAGTGCAGTTGGGACATGTGTTCTCCAAAAACCCAAAATAGCCACAATACAAAGGAAAAGTCAACGCCTGACATCCGAACTTCAAATGGCCACAAATTTTGATCCAAAGCTCTAATTTTCATGAAATTTGACTTTCTAGAATGAGCACGAATGTAAAATAAACACCTTCATCTCAAGTCAATTAAATACCCAGTCATGTAAAATGCAAGGAATGCCTACCCAAAACAGCTGCCTACACTCAGAATGCCATATCTTTTACAATTCTCAACGAAAATGCACAAAATTGGAACCATTTGAATCGTGGTTCTGTTCCCAATGCATATAAATAAGGAATTTCATAATTTTACAAAGAATTGATGGTGATTTTTAATAAAACCTTACCAATTCATAACAGTGTTTTATTTGGTAGTTAAGATGCATTCAATGAAGCATGGACAAAAATTTCTCACTGTTGCAAGTTATGGGACAATATGGGGGGCCTTTTTCAAGAAACATACCATCATTTCAATCCATTTATGACATATTGCAAGTGGTGGGAAGACAAATTTTAGGATTTTCATTTCTCTCTCTCTCTCTCCTCTTAGAATTCTATAAATTGGAGTGTTGGGCTCATTGTAAAGGGAGATAGTTTTGAGTAGCAAAACTTTGTCAAAAAAAATTTATGAAGACATTGTGCTATAGGCCCTTGTAATGGACTCCTTGCATGGTGATCTAGGCCCTTATCTTGTAATAGATTGAATTGTGCATATCTATGAAATAATAATAGATGCAAGCTTGTGGATGTATCTTGCCATGTTGTGTTTGTTTGCATTCTTCTTGCCCTTTCAAACTCATTGCAAATATATTGTGTCTATTTATTCTCTTGTAAGGATTCATTATAATTTTGGGCATGAAATATTGTTGTGAATGCGGTTGCTAGATTGTGGAGAACTGTCATCACCCCTTCTAGTATGCACTTTGCTTCTGTTTTTCACACATTGGATATTATTCTCATCCCCTCCTTTTCTAGTGTATCACCGCTTTAGTTTAGGCTTTGTTTTCATGTACTCTCTCTCCCTGGTCCCTTGGAAATTTAGATTAGGATAAGATATTTTTTCCTACATTAGTGTAGATTGTGGTAGTAGTTAAGGAGCAAGAACCAACTTTCCTGAGAGGTCTATCTCAAGTAGCAAGTCCCACAACTTGGAGATATTACCCATGTTATCCAGTCACACCGTGAGCCCAATCACACACACTTGTGCAAACCTGGAAACAGTGTTGTGATTTAGCAATAAAATGTATTCCTGCAGAACCAAAATGTAAAAATCCTTGAACTGTCTTGGTTTAAATAACATCTGCAACTAAGAAGCTTAGTATTATCAAAGGCTGGACAAAAGAAGATATAGAAAAGATAATAGATGATGTTGAGTTTAATGGATTCTCAATTAGAGCATTATGAAGAATTATTCCTTTCCACCCACATCATTACATTATTTTTTAAATGGTCTTACCGGCACAAAGAAGAGGGGTCCTCCAACAGTTCTAACTGAAGAAGAAGAAGAGGAAATTGTTTAATGGTGCAAATAAATGGCTGAGATGGGTCATGGTTTGGAATTAATTCACCTAAAAGTGAATGTCATTCATATTTGTAAAAAAAGACAAAACCCCTTCAAATACAGGTTTCCTGGTAAATCTTGGTGGGCTGGATTAAAAAAATGACATCCTGACCTTGGAATTCAAACAACTAGGGGACTTGATAGGGATAGAAATTAAATTTATGACATGCATTAGTAACAATATTTTATGAAAATTTGTCCAAATGTTATGAAACTTATGCATATTGTGCTCATAAATTTGGAATTGTGATGAAATCAGTTTGCAGGCTAGGAGAAATTGTGGAATGCACGTTATTGCTAAGGGGTGAAGTAAAAATGTCCCAAAGGTAATACCTAAGAGTAGGGAGTGGATCACTATAGTATGTTGTGTCAATGCAACATGTTTTTCAATACCAGGGTTTTATTTGTTCAAGGGAAAGAAAATACTTAATAATTATATTAAAAATTGTGAACCAAGGGCATGCATGGTTGCACATCCAAATGCATGGATGACAAAGGAGTTGTTTTTGAACTGTCTTTGTCATTTTTCACGATTTGTACCAGGAGGCGTGTCTCCAAATAGAAGACACCTATTAATATTTGATGGCCATGACAACTATGTGGAATTGAAAACTATGGAGGCCAATAAATTGGCCATTGACCTGATAACCTTACCAACACATACCAGTCATAAGTTGCAGCCTCTTGATGTGAGTTTGTTCAGCCCTTTCAAGACATATTTTAGAGCTAAGAGAAACAAATGGATGACAGCGAATAGAAATGAATATGTCAAAAGGTTTGATATGGTTGAGCTTGCAAGTAGAGCATCGCAAAGGGCTCTAACACCATTTAACATAATTGCAGGCTTCAAAAGGACTGGTATTTGGCCATTGAATTATGATGCTCTTTTAAATGGCATGTCATGTAGCCAATCATTTAAAATACAAGGTGAGGAAGATGTTGATGCCATCACTAACATCTTGAGCCTCGCTCAAAGAATAAATTAGGAAGAGATTAATACTGAAGAGGTGGTACCTGAAACTCAATTCATGTTGAATGTTGAATCAAGGGAGGATATAAAGGCATGTATAATACATAGAGTAGAGTTGAATAATGATTTTTGGACATACTAGTAACATCATTAACAATAATGTATGTTCTGCAAATTATGTAAGTAGCAATGAATTATCCTTACTAAGTCAAGTTAACCCACCTAAATGGTTAGAGGATGCCATGAAAAATTTGGTTTATAAATTACCTTCTAACACAAAAGATCAAAGCTTTAATTTGCCTTCCTTTCCTGAAATGTTGGAGCAACAAGAAATAATTCATTACTATGTTGATATTGGAGAAGAGGAAGAACAATATGGATTTGAATTCGAAGAAGAACAATATGGAGTTGAATTCGAAGAGGATTCCCAAGTACTTGAAGAAAATTTAGAACTTCTACAGCAAGAGATTTAAGTTCCTGCAGAATCTCATAAACAACATGGGCATGGTAAGGTACTTTCTCAATTTTTGAGATTTCCAAGGGAGATTATAAGTAAAAAGAGAGTTGAAAATTCTAAAATTTCTATTAGACTAAGTAGGCATTCACAAATTTTGACTACATCTGAATACATGGAGGTTTTGGCTGATACTGACAGAGAAGGAGGAACAAGCAAAGCTGAATTTAAAAAAACAAAATGGCACAAGTAAAAAAGGTTTCTAGACTTAAATAAAAAGAAAAAAAATTGCAAGAAAAGATTGAAAGAGAGAGGGAGAAGCGGGCTAGGGAGAAATAGAAAGAGATTGAGAAGGAACTGAAACAACAAAGGAAACAACAATAAGAGAGAGAGAGAGAGAGAGATCTTGAAAACCAATTAAGGGGTTATGATTTAATAGGATGTGTGTAAGATCCGCAATGGAGCAGGATAATCGAAGGATTTTCAAGATTTGATAAATATTAAAATCCCAGGGTATGCTCAGATCGGAACACCTTCATCTCTTGAAAATAGCTCTTGTGTAATTCCCTCTTGGTATGTTTCACCTCATTTACTTCACACAAGCTCAGACAGCCCTAGTAACTCCTTTTCAATGCTACCATAGATACAAACTTCAGCAGGGTAACTAAATCCAACAGGGCAATTGAATCCACGGTCAACAGGGACAAAAAATCCAACATCAACAAGACAACCAAATCCAACAACAACAATATCAGAGGCCAATAGCACCTATATACTGCTCATAAGTGAATGTACCCACCATATATAATGACGGTAGTTTTTTTGTTCCATAAACCATTCAATTTATATTTTAGATGGTCTTCACCTACAATTTTTGACTTATGTAATTGAATTTTTTTCCAACATTTTATGTATGCGGTTACACTAATATATATTTCTTATTTTATGTCTCATATTTTCTTATTTCAATATCTTTGTGCAAGATCACTAAATACATTGTTTGAAATTTATGTATTAGCATTAAAAACAAATAACTATACATATCATTCGCAGAAGATAACCATAAAAAAAGGAAACAAAAAAAACTTCCAAAAATTGTAGTGTTGATGAACACTGAAGGTTCAATGTCTAAGCAAGGCTCTAATCCTCCTCTTCTTCATCAATCGACTCTAATTCACCTTTATCAACCTCAATTTTCTCTTTGCATTTGATGGAAATGGTAGGCATTGATATTGGCAGAGTTTAAAAATTATTTCACCAAAATCTTGAGTAAGAATGCACACTATACCTAAAACAAACTAAACCAAACATAAATATAAAAATAATTGTACATGTTGAAGAAAATTTGCCTGCATTAAATGAAATTTTTACCAAGTACAAATCTCCATAATAGATCCCTAAAAACCAATCTCCAAACTAGTCTCAAAAAACTGATCTCTACTTGGGAATCAGATACAGAGGCTGTGGTGTACAAAGAATGGAGGGACTCGGATGAATAAAAAACTAAACATTAAAAAACCATGGGTAAGTAACTTTTTTTGCAAAGACAAAGATGGAAGTAAAAAAATGTAGCATCTGGCTCCATATGTGCTCAAAGAGGTAAGCACACATGCTCCACTTTTGGCAGTGCAAGAAATTATAAATGTTGTGCAAATTTTATTAAATTTCGATGCATGGTTTAAATAATGGCAGTATAGTATGTGAATTTCAGGTGAAATACATTCAACTACTCACAATTAAATTTATTTGCGATTGGATCCAACCAAATTTCCACTATGTTTTAAAACATAATATTAATGTTATTAAACAAGTGGCAGGAAGAGATAATTTGAACTTTATATTTTATTTTTAGTGAGGGAAAATGTCCAATAAACAATCGTTATGGTTTTGAGGTGTCCACATGGCATTGACGTGGCTAAATACAAGTTGGAACTTAGCCCACACCACTATTGGTGTCCCTCCCCTATATTACGTTTTCCTATCGACTTCTTAAAAGAAGATGGAAAATTTATAAATGGTGGTCAAATGGATATCAAATTTAAGGTTAAAAATATTATATGACGTTGAAGGGATGTCAAATGTATTAGTTAATCATTAATTGTGAACAACTCACACACATCACACACTATCGCCGCTACCCTTGGATGCCATTGTACGATGCCTACCTCTTTGTATTGCAACTTCAAAGGATGTATAATATACTTAAGTTAGATATGTCATAAACAAACACATTCTAGTAATCTTCTTATGAGAGTGTCAAAATCATTAGTGTCTTTATTAATAGAATATTGCTTTTAGGATTGTAATATGTATAAATAGATTAACCCTATTATATTTATCTCAAAAATATCAAGAGATGTCAATCTCAAGGAATTTATTTTATATTTGCTACATATGATATTGATTAATAACTTTCTTACTTTCTTGACAAATTTACTATTAAGTGGGGATAGATGGCCACAATGTAGTTGTACAAGTATGTTGGGAAAAAAAAAAAAATTGCAATAAAAGGCTTTAAATTCCATCATATGGCCTATACGTTACATCTTTCAATTGTCTTCTTAAAGAAATGAGAAAAACTTACAAATGAAGGTTAAATGGACATCAAAATTAAGGTTAATATTGTCATACATGACATTCAAATGGACATCAAATTTTAGTTCACCTATTAATTTTGAACAACTCTCAAACATTATACCCCATTGCCACTATCCTCTGTTACCACTATTTCAAACGTGTGTTGGTGTAACTAAATGCAATACAAACAAGGCCCAGAGTGACATAGTATTCGCATGTAGTTATTAAAATCAAATGAAACCATGCTCAGCTAAGATAGAGAATGTTATATTGTGGCATTGAATGCTGACACGGCTAAGACTTTTCTAAATGGGATTGGAAAATGTGGATAAAGGATGATATTTTAAATCTGTTTTTTAAAAATAATTGCCTCTTTATGTTGCAACTACAAATGATGTAGAGTTAAATTGAAGTTGGGTTAGTTTCAACATTGTAATCCATGTATTGAAAATTTTCTACGGTTTTTTATTTTTCATAAACATACCAATAATATATAATAAGGTATTAGCATAAGTATTACAAACAACACCATTAAAAGTGTTACAAAAACACATCATTGGAAAACTTGGTCAACAACAACATATAAACCGCAATATACCATTATTCTTATGCTAATGAGAATGACACCAAAATAGAATTAGTCCTCCTACTAACATAATGGTTAATTAGTTGTAGGATGAATATGTTTTTGTGTTCATTCTTCCACTCTCCTCCTTTGTGGCTTTGTCATCCCAAAAAAATATAATTCAATTGCCTCTAAATACATGCCTTACTACTCCAAGTTTGATATGGATCTTTAATGCATCTTGGAACTACTTTTATGACTCTATAGTCATCATTCACTTGAAAATTTCAATTACACAAGTTTAGTAGGCTTGGCTCATTAATTTGGGCTCTAGGAGGTGACCCAATAGACAACACCTTAAATGTGCATTTAGATGTAGTATATGTTCATGTTGAATCTATTTAGATATTTATAACAAATCAAGAGAGATAATAGAACTACCAGATTAAATTTATTTATTTATTTTCACATCCTATATATTGCATTCTTGCAGAGAAAGATGTATAGTTGTTTATCTCAACTACTTTGGATGGATTTTCTAAACTATAGATGTGTGCACATAAATAAATTACAATATTGTGAAAGCGGAGTATTTGTTATGGTATTTTTTTGTAATGAAAATGGTGACATGTATGGTGGATCAAGAAATCATCTATTCCCATGGGAGACATATGAGAAAAAATATACATGATCATCCCAAATTTGATTCCATTTAAGGAGTGCTCTTGATTCAGAAAGGGTAAATGGGTAATATTCATGTGGAGTACCATTTATTGAAGAATGAGAAACCATCTCAGTTTCACTTGATGTCATTCACATAATAGTGTTCTTAAACACTCATTTAACACCTGGCAATGTGATCACACCCCAAAGGAAGAAACATTGCAATCAAAACTCATTTCAGTACAACTGAAAGCCATTGGACAAGAATATTAGAAAGGAAAGATGATGAAAATAGGGCACGTAGAGGTTCCCTATTCTAGGAAGCTTCATAAGAAGTTCAGAATCATTGAAGATCTTGTATAACTTCTTGATCCATGTAATGAGAAAAATGTAATCCCTCACTAGACTCCTGAAAGTGTTCCTATAACTAACATCATATCTACTCTGGAAGATGCATTCCCATGGATTCAAGATTTTCTCATGAGTGAACCAAAAACAATACAATAAGCTACAATTCTTGAATTTGGAGCCATAAAAAAAATGTTGAGATACAAACGAAGGAAGAAGGCACATGTAACTTCTCGTTTCTTCAGTGGAAATTTTGGTGACCAGTATGTTGAAATTTCTCAACCGAAGTTGCAAAAACTATGAAATAAATGACTCAAAGTGACTATGAGATGACAAATATTTCACTAGGTCAAGCTACTCATGAAGATGATGCACACATGTTCAAGGAATCTTCTACCCACATACTTTCTTGAAATGAGGAGTTAATAAAACGATGAAACAATTGGAAGAGCATGTGAGAACTATCACTACTTATATGCAAGCATTTTTAAATCCTAGTGTAATACCACCTCCTCCTACAAAATCTATCACTCTCGTAAGTAGCTTCGACCCTGAAACAATCACGAAATCTCAAGTTCACTCAATATAGTGAAGGGCCAATGATAGGTGGGTTGAAAGGGTTATTGAAAAAGGAAAATTACTATTATCAGATGTTCTCTTTGTTTAAATATGTTCTTACCACCATTACAGAAGTAAAGAAAAAAAAAGGGAGGATATTGAAAAAGAGAATATCCATTAGGATGGGGTGTTCTCGCTTGTGTCTGAGATGAGTTACATTGACTCCAATACTCTCGTGAGTAGGAATATGTTTGCACCAGTTTCAGTTGTGTGTCTTTTTACGATGTGGTATGGTAGAAAATAAGAGCAATTCAATCATTCATGTTCATGTGATGTAATAAATAATAAATTCCTATGTAATCCTCTGATGTAAAAATATAGCGGAAAACTAAAGCACTAAGACTACAGTATCATGATGTTTTTCGTTGTTCTGTAAAACCATCCTTGTAGGTCTGTGATTGTCCTATAAAACCATCCTTTTAAATTTTGTGGTTCTCTTGGTAAAACCATCATGTTCTATTTGTTGGTAAGCCACTTGCAAAACCATCCCTTGTGGTTCTTATTAATCCACTTGTAAAACCATCCCTTTTAGTTGTTGGTAAGCCACATGTAAAACCTGCATCATGATCATGAGAAAGCAAAAGGCAACAACTACAATTGACTATTGTGATAGTTCTTCACCCACATTCATACTAAGGGGGGAATGTTAGGAATTCTTAGTGTTAGTGGGTTCATAAAATTATATAGTAATGTGAGAATAAATGCAAATGAGTTTTTATGGATTAACAACTCATATTAGATTCAATATTTTGAGTGAGTTGAGTTAAGCATCTCATTAGAGATTCCTGGGAGCTTTGATAGTTGTTTGTGAGATGTTGTAGGGATTTAAAGAGATAGTGGGAGATTATGTCCGGATAGTGATAACACATATCTCCTTGAATATGGAGATCACAAACTCTATATATGTTTGTAACCTCTCATTTAATAGAGGATTTAAATAAAATATTATTATTATTTATTGTATGAAACGAAGGCATTATGAAATTTATGTGTAAATCTCTGATTAATTTCAAAAACAAAAACAAAGGCTAAGGTTTGAGAAACACAAAATTAGGAGAATAAGGTGCTATCCATTATAAGGGCAACATGAAATACAAAATTAAAACTACAAAGTATAAGAGGGATCATTACCCCAAGTGGATAATCAAATCGTAAAAGAAAAGTTGGAGAAATACCATAGATTCACAAAAATCATGTGAGCAAGAAAGGAAAAAAAACATAAAACAAGGATATTGACATTAATCAAAATAAATTATGTACAAGAAAAAATAATGTAACACAAGGAAATAAATTGAGAAGGCTTGTTTCCAAACATAACTAGCTAACTAGATAAACTAACCAAAATATGATCGTACACAATGGAATCACTATCATATTCTATATATTGTGAAGAAGCATATTGTCATTTGAAGTAAGGTTTAGGTGCCTAAATTATCACAAGTGTAGAAAATATATTTCATCACAATCACTATCATCATTGTCATCCTCATTGTTTTCTATTGTACCTCGTGACATAATGTTATGGTCATTTATTCAGCTATTATCGTGAATAATAACAACATTTGTAATAAAAAAATGGTTGTGCAATGAGAGATTATTACAAGCATACCATTACATGTTTGATATTAACTTTCTCAATTATTTGATCACTTGTTTGAAGTCTAATAATTGGTTGTTGTTTTGTATTCTTGTAGATGGAACATTATCTTGAACTTGTTATGGAGGACAAACAACATCTCTATTTATTGTAGCAAGTCTGCGTGTATAAATTTCAAACATTGGTGTAAGGTGGGTGAAATTGCTTTCATTTAATTTATCCAAGGCAATCTAAGAGAAATACCATAAGATCCATTAATGGGTAATGAGTTTTGGCTTAGATAAATTTGTACTCACTTTGTTGAGATAGTACTAGCATATTGCTTGGTTGTTGGACAACATTTGCCACATTCTTAGCCTTAGTTAATTAAGTTGGAAAGCATTGTCAATATTTCTAGCCATGATATTTTCCTTCACTCAAAATAGTATTCCACTAGAGGTAGGTTCATTGGTCTCATATTTACGTGTGTTGGCCTCTAAAAGCTTGATCTTAATGGTATAAACCTTGTGAAAAATTTCATCAAAAGATTGATAAGTATTGAAAACTACTTTCTCTTTAAAATGCATAAGCAAGATACTAGAAATTAAGCTTTAAATTTCGCGTGCATGAAACTTTTGAGACATATTTGTAATTATATTTTGAATCTACGAACATACTAACTAATAATCGCATTGTTACCTTATCTCATTTGAGAACTTTGTGTAAGGTAACTTTCAAGCCAGGATTGGAAATGTGCAAAAAATATCTAGCAATGCGGTAAAAGCATATATGGATCCACATGGTGAAGAAAAATATTAGTCAAGTGCACAATGCTTCAAATTGTTTGGAAATAGCTTGGTTAGTGATTTGTTATTATGTGAAAAGTTTATAAAAAGGCATAAATGGCTTAAAATGGTGAGAAGGATATCCTTTGACATTGAAATATCCAAACTTAGGAGCCAGAAAACTACAAGAAAGGGGGTAAGAAATAACTTCATAACCATCAAAGAGAAACAACATTGCAAATAACCCTGCCATGTGAATTTTGAGCTTGTTGAGATAATACCTCTAGTTGATTTTGAAAGTGATATATAACAATCATCACCATGTAGTCATTTCAAAAGGAAAAAGAGAAGTGGTATTAAAATAAGTTGAAATAGAAGCATTAACAAAATAAGCAAATTGCGAAACATTGTAAGAAATAGATGTAATTGTAGCAACATTTTGAAAAAATTTAAGACATTGGGAAGAAGCAAGTGGATGATGTTGATAAAATTGAGAAGCAATAGGAGCATTAACAAGAGTAGATGAATGAGAAGAACAACTGTAGAAGAAATTTGAGAAATAACTACATGAATATATATAGAAGGTGATCCCATAAATGTTTGATCCTCATTATTAGCATTTAAATATCCATTATTCACCTTGTAGGTTTTATCTTATATTATAGCCCCATTATCAGCCTCTTGACCTAGGGTTTACCATTGAACATCCTTTAACACATTATCAGATTGGCTATTTCATTAGGGATTTTCAAAAGATGTTTTTCTTAGAAGTGTATGCTTTTGAATCCGTTCTTGACATCTAAAGAGGTGTGTTTCCCTTTACTTGTCTCACATTTATATAGAAATTTGAGAAAATACTTGCAATGTTTTCATTCTAACGAGTATCAATGGAAAGAGAAGCCATATAACTTCATATTGGAAACATCCATGTTCTTTTCATACAAATTCTAAGATTAACCACTGGAGTTTCAACAAATGATCTAGATTGAAATCCATCCTAACACTTCTCCTAAATGGAATTTTGGACCTAACTAGTATAAATATGTATATCATAAAAAGATGTTATAGTTTGGAGCTCATAATTAGGATTAATTGATTAAGTCATTTTTTGATGAAATAATTGTAGTTTAAGTTTCGTTAATGATATGGCACAACTTCTTAATATTTCAGTATTAATGGGAATAGTGATCTACTTTTTTATATTTTAGTAGTTTTGGAATAATTATTGTATTTTAATATTACTTTTTAAGCATTATTTATTATTTTAAATAGTTTAAACTCTTTTGTATGCTTTTTAAAAAGAAAAAAAATTATTACAAAGAAATTTGTTTTGCATGGAACATGTGGCATTATATAGTATGGCAAAGCACTTAGCACATTCCCCTCACCCACACTCACACCCATAAAAAAAACTATCTTAAGCAAGCATCTCGTACACAAAGACTAGGGTTCCATTTGCATCTTAATGATTGAGAGAACTTAAACAAATCCTTGTTAACCCTTTAAAAGAAGCATTTATATTGGCTAACAACATTGTTTTGTAGAATTGTTTAATTTCCAATATTTATGTTACATTTTTGCAGTTCATTAATAATTTTCTAAGACTATCACCTCTAGGAAGCTTGTAAACCTCTAACATTTGGTGTTAAAATACCCATAAAATAAAAACAAAATCCACACTTTCCATTAATATTCAATAAGCATTTGAAGGTAGAGTCTATGACATCCATTTAGGATTTGAAAATGGTTTCCCAAAAAAGCCCCATCTATCCCTATTTTTCATTATACACAGCTTGAAGACATCTATTTAGGCTTTGAAAATGGTTGCCCACAAAAGCCCCATCTATCCCTCTTTTTTCATTATGCATAGCTTGAAGAGATCCATTTGTGTGTAAAAAGTCATGCAAAACCTTTGAGGGATTAGATCACAATGGAATGAAATGTTTGACTAGTGAAATATAAAATGGTTTAAATTGGTTGCAATTCACCGAAATGCGTCAACCTTTGGAGTTGCTCTTGCTGGAAACTGTCAAATTCCAATGGATTTTTCCAGACAATATTTTCTTGGCAGTTGTTTCCAAGAAATATTATTCTGACAACATATGGCTTGATTTTTCAAACACCTGGTGATAATGGTGACAGGGGTGGCCGTCGATTGAAGGGATTATTAGAAAAAGGGTAGATCTCTCATAAATGTCTCCATTGCGGCTGAATGTAGGAAGACAAGTGATCGACCAAGCATAAAAGCGGCAGAGGTGATTAGCGGAATGGTAATAATTTAGCGCAGAAAACTGAAGGCTCTAAACATATTATTATGGTAGTGTTTCTTGACAGGATTTTTCAACGTGGATTTTCCTAGTAAACACATTTTCCAGTGAATGAAAAATAAACGTGCCTCATCTTCCCAAAATATTGTCTTCTCCATCAGATCTCCACCTGAGCACATCTCCATCAGCAAACATACAGTCCTTATCCTCATGAAATTCATAGATTTGGTCATTTTTTAAATTCCCATGCACATATTTTGAAATGGCGATCTTGCTTGGAGGCAATCCCTGTCAAGAAAATTTCTCAGGTGATATTTCCATAAGGTTTTACAGTAAAAAATCCAAAAAATGGAGTTTCAAAACAGGGCATGGACATCTACAAGTGCGTTCGCAAATATGTCTACAAAATGTGGGAGCATACAAATTGTTTGACTAAATGCTCAAAAGATATGTTGTCTCATGGACTACACTGATTTTGGGATTACGGGATTGTAGAAAATGGTTTTTGGACTTGCACCGAACCGTTCCCAATTTCCGGCCTGTATTATTATGGAAGTGGCTTGTATTTATTTGGAATTAGGGTAAAAAGAGGGTCGAAAGGTTCGCGCGAATGGTGGTTCGCGCGAACACCCCTTCGCGCGAACCCCACGAATTCAAATATTTTTGGCGGCAAAGAGTTATATATAGATATTTATATAGTTTTGGGCGGCGGATTTAAGTTTTGGGGGGTTCGGGCGAAGGGGGGGTTCACGCGAACCCCCTTCATGCGAACCCCCTTCGCACGAACACCCGTTCGCACGAACCCCCCTATGTGGCACTTATGTGGCATCTATTTGGCACATTTTTAAGAGGTGCCACTTAGGTGCCACGTAATTAGGGTTAACGAATGAATAAAATTACAAAATTTTAACACAAAATACCCACAACCTATTACAAAAATCCCATATGGTATTAAAGAGCAAAGAAAATTACATTGATGATACCCATGAGGATTCCAAAAACACCGACAACCGAACAAAACAGAGAAAAAATAAGTACAAAACAAAAAGTAAAAACGATCATAAGAGCTTTTCCAGCTCATTAACAATGTTCTAAGCTTTGGCCAAACTAGACTTAGAAGCTAACAGTTCAGCCAAGGTGAGTAAATCAGTACAGTATTTTATGATGGAAACTCGGGTATTATCGGAGTAAGTTTCTCAATCCTTCAAGATAGTAAAGGCTCTCTGGAGCTTAGCAAGGATGAATGTAACCAAATCCACCTGACAATCCTTAGCCAACAGACTTTTGTTACTGGCAACCACATCGTTCCCTGTCTGAGTGTCTTCATCTTTGGGATGAACGTCCTCCACCATATCATGCTGAAGAGGATCAATTTCACTCATTTAGACGTCCACATTTCCATGTTGGATACTCACAGCTTCAACAATTTGTTCCTCTTCCATGACAATAGGCTCATTATCAAGGGAGTCTAGATAAAGTGTCGCTAATCCCAGCAGAGGTTCAGAAAGGAGATGCTCTGAGCTAGACATTGGGCTAGAGTTAGGATCCAGAGCTAAGGGGGTATCAACAACAGGAGAGTTGAGACAGGGCTGACCAGAAGAATGGGGAGGGTAGATGCTACCCACTGGTGAATCAACTTGCTTGAAAGAAGATCCAATAATAGCCACATGGAATCAGAATCTGAGATAGTATGTAGACGACATTTATTGCTGGAAGATGGGTGGAAAGCCGGGGAAGGAAGAGGAAATGATGTAGGAGTGTGGTGAAGTTTTCCCATCTTGGGGGGAAGCGAATAAGCTCAGTAGGGGAGATTGTAAATTGAAAGAGAATGTAAATGAGACATTGATGGAGAATGGAACCTTCACCATCCCTAGCCAAATTATTTGAATGCTCCAATGATTCAAATAAGAAAGTAAATAGGTTAATTTTCTTACCCCAGCGAAGGTGCGAGAGGATGAAGAGATGAGGACAATAGACAAATCTGTAGCAGTCGTCAATAGTGATGTAGCACATGATGACCTCTACTACTTAGTTCCATGGAGGTCGCAAAGACTCCCTCACATACCCCAAAAGGTATTTTTTTGGGTTCTCCTCCTTTTGAAGGAAATCCTACAACTCCGCCTTCAAAGAGCGCTTGAAATAAATAGCTCCCAAGGCCGGAAAACCAGTCACCAAGGAAATGGCATTAGTCAAGATAGTGAAGCAGGTATTCCCAATCTGCACCTTTCCCCTCAACCAAGTAGCTAAGACATTGTATGAAACAGTGGCCTCGTAGCCTGAGATTCTCTCTAGGAAAGTGGTAATTCCATTTTCTTTCAGAATGTCCCACACCTCTTCATCTTCCCAAAATTCTAAACAAAAAAATGGTTCAATACGCTTGAGCTGACCACTCATAGTGTTATGCCTGTTGAGATAGAAAGAGGTGGAATGGAGAGCTCTGAATTTAAAGATCTCGTTTTCTCTTTGCGAGGTGTTTACATCATGAGTACACCTGTACTTGAAATGATTACGATGTGAAAAGGAACATCTTAACCCAATATCCTTCCGCATGATATTATATTTGCCACAAGTACCAAATCTATTCAAGTGTTGCATCATTATAATGGAGGGATGATGACCACCGCCATCAAAAGGGGAATATTTCTTAATACGGAATTTGTTGACACCAGTAATAGTAGAAATAAGCCAAAGAATGTTAGCAAATGAAAGAACAATCATTGTGAATGATTTGTAGCAGATAATGTGGGAAATTTCCCAATCAAGTTTGTTGATTTTTTTATAAGACACCCATATTAGCAAGGTGGTCAGCCACTTTATTCCCTTCCATGTAGACATGCTAAAACTTAACTTCCTGAAAGCAGTTTTGAAGGAGGCGAATGTCAGTTATGATATTCTTGATAGTCCACTGACCTGGTTCATCCGAATTTAGAAGTTTTAATATGTTGAGTGAATCACTCTCAATTATAAAACATTCATTCCCAATTTGAAGAGTTATCTCAAGGCCCTTAAGGAGAGCCAAAGCCTCGGCTCGGTGGTTGGTTCCTTCACTAAATCTAGCTGCAGTAGTAGCAAGAGGGACACCATAGTGATTACAAAGGATTGCACCCCCACCCAATTTCTCAGAATTTCCTTTAGAGGCACCATTAGTGTTGAGCTTGATCCATCCAGGAGGTGGAGGGGACCATATGACCCCAGTGTGTTTTACAACCGAATGTTTAGTATTAAGTTGTAACGCAAGTTATTGACACTAGTGTTTATTGCCGCAGAACTAAATTTTTTGTTGATATATTTTCCAAAGACAACTATTAAGATTGTCTTGGAAGAGAATAGCTATGATTTTTGCAACCTGAATAGGGTCCAAACGTTGATCCTTGAAGATTCTCCAGTTTCTTTCCTTCCAGATACCAAAGGCCATGAGGGAGGATAAGCATCCAAACTAGGGAGAGGATTTAGTGAGAAAATGGAGAGCTCCATTGATTAAAAATGGACTGAAGAGACTCAGGAAAGATCCAAACAACTCCTAAATGTTCTAGGAGCCAACTCTAAATGGTTTGGGAAAAGGGACAGTGTAGAAGTAAATGGGAGGAGGACTCCGAAGCCTTGTAGCAGAGAACACACTGGGAAGGTAGAGAGAATCCCCTTCTTTTAAGATTTTCACCAGAGAGGAGGGCATTTCGGAATGAGAGCCAGGAAAAAAAGCTAATTTTGGGAATTACCTCCTTAGGCCAGATGAAGCCAAGAGAAGGGCCAGAGCTAGCATGACTTTTTGCGTCGAAAGCATCTTTAATAGAGAAGGACCCTAAAGGGGATAAAGGCCAAATACACTCATCTGCAGGTAATGAAAAGGGGATATATTGAGAGGAGAGAGAATTTCTTAGGTCTTTCAAACATAGACTTTGGATGTCACTAATTCCCGGTCAGTCAGGAATATGCCAAGAGGGGATAGAAGTGGACATCTTCCAATAGTCAACCACTTTCCTGCCAAGGCGGTTGATAAGGGGTCATCCTATTGAATCCGATGAAGGATCCTAGCAGAGAGGTTTATCACCAATCCACCTATCCATCCAAAAGACTATTTGCTGACCATTCCTAGTCTTCATTCGGTGCATGCACGCAAGAGAGGGAGAGAGCTAATCACTGAGTTCCAGATAGAAAATCTATGGGGAGGAGAGGAATTCAAGAAGTTGCCAGATTGTGTCAAATATTTGGATCTTAAGAGTTGCACCCACTGCGTCGAGTTAGCAGAGGTAACTTCCCAACCAATCTTAGCTAGCAGTGCTTCGTTCATGTCTGTAATGCGCCTAAGCCCCAAGCCTCCCAATTTTGTCAGTTTACATACATCATTCCAAGAGACTAAATGGATCCTCTTCTTATCCTCCAATCCAGACCAGAGGAATCTCTTTTGAATTTTCTCAATAGCCTTAATCACTGTAGAAGGAATTTTGATAAGAAACATGAAATATATATGCAAAATTTGAAGTGTAGCTTTAACCAACTGGAGTTTTCCTGCCTAGCTAAGAAGAGCTCATTTCCAAGTTTCTAGCTTCTTCTGGTATCTCTCAATTACTGGGCTCCACATACTTTTGATTTTCCTTTGAAAAGAGGAATGCCAAGATAGGAGGATGGAAAATCCACTATGCTGTAGCCAAACATATCAACAATCCTTCCTTGTATTTGTGGTGGGGTGTTTATAAAAGCTATGCCACTTTTAGTAAAATTAATCAATTGTTGAGAGGAATCTTGGAATCTTTCCAAGATTTCGTTAAGAGCTCTAGTTTCAACCACAAATGCAGTACTCAAAAGAAGAGTGTCATCAACAAATTAGTTATGAGTAGCTGCAGGAGAGCAAGTAGTGATTTTGATATCCGAGATAGTAGCAGTGCGTTTGGTTGCCTCTAAGGTTTTGCTAAGGGACATCGCCACTAACAAAAAGAGGAAGGGTGACAAGGGGTCTCCTTGTCTTATTCCTCTGCTATTCTTGAAGAACTCGTCTGGGATTCCATTTATGAGGATAGAGAAACAAGGCAAAGTGGTTTGCATTATGTGGGTGTAAGTAATAGAGATTTGAGATGAATTTGGATAGACTTATGCCACTTAAAAAGACACGAGGAGTTTTTATAATGAACTTGTGCTCACTTTAATCGAGGGAGGGAGGCCTTACGAATAAATTTTGGCAATATAATATTTCAATTAAAACATTTTCAAAAAATGGTTTATGATATACAATCCTTTCTCTCCACTTGGCTTTAGATACTTACATATCACCCAATGCATTTCTTAAAAAATAAGAGCTAATACTAGATGGAATATGCATTCTTCCTCTTCCGTCTGGATTCACTGCCTCCATCATGTTTGGAATCCCTTCTTTGACCGGAAGTTGAATTTCTTTCTCTGGTGCCTAATCTACCAAGGCATCCCTTTGGGGGAACGATTAAGGCACATTGGCATCCCCAGCCTTAAATGCCTCTGTTGTGGTCATCTTGAATCCTTAAAGCATGTTTTTAGGTTTTTCCCCCGTGTTCAAAGTGCTTAGCATTGGATACACTCCCTTTTCCAACCTTATCATACTAAGTTTTTTTATTGAAGACTTCCTTCTTTAGAGACTATGCTAACTAGCTTGATTACATTGCTTCCATTTGGAAAAAAATTTTGTTTTGTTATTCTCTTCCAACTTTAGAAGGCTAGGAATAATGCTTTGTTTCAACAATGTGAGCCCACTTTGGAGATTTTTGTTAAATAAAAAGTGGCAATTCTCTCTTTTGTGTGTATGTAGATCCAGTCCTAAGCTCAAAATGTGGCTTTGGAGTTTTCTCACCTTCAACAGTTACTTGATCATTGGGGTAGCCTGTCATGCACCATGAGTCGGGTCCCTCCTGATGATGATCTATGTCCTCTATCTCCTGCTTCGTCACCCAGACATCGCAACCGCACTCGCGGCCACTCTCAGAGTGATCGAATTTCTCCTCCGCGGGCTCGCCCTGGCCCTTCCTCTTCCGGGCCCGGCTGGAGCCCTCCTGCGTGAGGTAAATATGTCACCAATTCTTCAAACATGGGTTCTTCACTTGGGGGAACACCTAGGTTTGGTGGTTTGCCTCCACCTGGTTGGGGGATTATGGTTCCACTCAGTGTTCAGCTGCCAAATCAGGACGGATGGACAGTCAACTCGCTGTTGACGAGCCTCATATACTCGGCTTCATTCTGCCGAGAGATGATCCACCACCACCTCCAAGTGTTGTTGCTCCATGTGGTTAGCATTGCCTTAATGCAGTCTCTTTTTGGCTGGTTTTGTTCCCCCCTCGTGGTCGTTCTATGTTGCCCTCATGGTTGTTTTTGGTGCCTTCGTGGCTTCTTTTGTACAACCTATTATCCAAAATTCACCCCTTAAGGTAATTTTGATAACATGTATCAATTTCTTCAGTCCTGAGCAAATAGATTGATTCAAGGCCTGGAATCGTGTTTTTGGGGCCCCCTTGGTTTCTTTCTAACTCTCCCATCCAAGAAAAAAACCCGAGTTAGAAAAGTGGAAAAAATGCAAAAAAATAAAGTTGTAGGATTGTTCTAAGGCATTTTGGGTCTGAAGGGTGCGGATCGTACCAGTGCGGGTCATACCGAGGTTCTTCATACCAAGTTCACAGCTAAAATACAAAGAAAATCGGATAAGTCAGACATTTTTGTCCCAGGCGGTCCGCGGGACAGTTGGGACGTCGGGACGCAAAAGGCCGAAATAGCCGAAACGGCCGAAGGAAATAAAAATCATCAAGTCTTTTGTTTCATGCGGTTTGGGACAGCCGGGACAAAAGTACGCGTGGGACGCGAATCGGCCAATTTCCCGCAAGATGGTCTATCGCGGGCAGTTCGGAGGTTTTTGTCCAGGACAGTCGGGACAAAAGTACGTGCGGGACACGAAAAGGCGAAGAGGCCGCAAAAAGGGACAAGGAAGCCCAAATCAGCCGATGCAGGAGAATTCGTCTGGGACAGCTTGGACAAAAGTACGCGCGGGACGCGAAAAGGCGAAATGGCCACAGCAAAGAAGAAAAGTCAACGTTTGACTCGTGAACTTCAAACGGCCATAATTTTTTACTCCGAGCTCCGATTTTCACAAAATTGGACTTTGTGGAACGAGCACGACGTCCTCTGCACCATAAAAACTGGATTTCTTATTTTTAATGAGGGTAGATATATTTAAATAAAAGAAACATATTTGGCTCTAGTCAGTTAATGTTCATTCCTGTCAAATGACAGCAAACGTCTGCTAGACCCAAAATAGTTGCCCACACTCAGAAGGCCATAACTTTTGCATTTCTCAACGAAATCACACAAAATTAGTACCGTTGGAATCATGGGTCCAAGACCGACGCACAACAATCAAGAAATTACATATTTGTTGAGATATTGATCTATATTTTTTAGAAAACGTGGCTGGGTTCATAACAGTGTTTTATTTGGTGGTTGGGAGTGCAATTAAGAGGCATGGTCATCATTCTTTCTCTGCTGCAGCCCCTGGGACAGTATGGGGAGCATTTTGCAAGTAATATACAATCATTTTACTCCATTTAATGCCTCTTACAAGTGGTGGAAGGACATATTTCAGGATTTTCATTTTTCCCTCTCTCTCTCTTCTCATTTTTTCTATAAATGGGAGTGTTGGGCTCATTGTAAGGGGGAGAGTTTTTAGATAGCAAAGCTCTGTCAAAATTGCTTTGTGAAGCCGATGTGTTGCAGGCCCTTGTTGTGGACTCCTTGCATGGTGATCCAAGCCCTTTTCTTGTAACCGATTGAACTGTGCATATCAGGAAGCAATAAAATATAAGTTTGTGGATGCATCTTCCCCTGCTGTGTTTTCTTGCATTCTTCTTGCCCCTACAATCTTGATTACAAGAATATTGTGTCTATTATTATGTTCTTGCAGGGATCCATTATCATTGTGTATGTTTGAGATATTGTTGTGAATGCATTTTGCTAGATTATGGAGAACTGTCATCACCCCTTCTAGCGTGCGCTTTGGTTCTGTATCTCACGCATTTGAAGACTACTCTCACACCCTCCTTTTCTGGTGTATCACCGCTTTAGTGTAAGCTTTCATTTTATGCATTCTCTCTCCCTGGTCCCTTGGAAATTTAAATTAGAATAGTTGTTTTCCCTTGCATTAGAGTAGATTGTGACAGGTAGTTTAGGAGCAAGAACCGGCTTTCTCTGGAGGTCTATCTCAAGTAGCAAGTCTCACAACTTGGAGATAGTACCCATGTTATCTAATCACACCATGAATTCAAGTATATGCACTTGTATAAACCTAGGGGTGCTGTGATTCGGTGATGACACTGCCCTTTGGGCCTTGTTGGATTTTGGACCGTTTTCTCTACCGACCACCCTTTACTATGTAACACTTTGTATTATTATGTTTATAATCGCGCGAATAAGGCGGCAAAGAGTTATATATAGATATTTATATAGTTTTGGGCGGCAGATTTAAGGTTTGGGGGGGTTCGGGCGAAGGGTGGTTCACGCGAACCCCCTTCAAGGCAGTTCCAATAGTAAAAATAAGAGCTAATACTTAGTAATTTCAAGGATAATATGTGTGTGTTTATTTAAGAGTACGCGGATACGAAAGACATGTTTAAATATTGAGAACTAATTTTATATTGAAGTCATTTGGAGAAAATAGGGATGTAAGTGGTTTCAAGAAGAGTTCATAACAAACATTGATAGGAAAAATGCTTTCTTTTTGTTCAATTTTTTTTTTAATTTATCCTTTTTAATATTTTTAATTATTTAAAACAATTGAAACAACTTATGATTTTATACATCTCGTAATGATATTATATTTTTGTTTCAACTAATTTAAAATCTTATAAAATATTAAATCTCACAATGATATTATATTTTGGAAAAGAAAACTAATAGTATATTTGGGTTTTTGAAAAAGTTTCGAACATTTTCTATTCATTGAGAAATTTCAAATTAACTATATTTCCCAAATCTTTATTTCCATAAAGTTGCTCTTTGTCCAAAGGGTTATCAAACAAATACAGTTAGTAGATTTGAAGCTACACTCCTCAACCTTTGTTGCTATTTCAAACTCTTTGAACTTTGAATCACTCTGGAACATG
Organism: Taxus chinensis; assembly: GCA_019776745.2. Classification (NCBI taxonomy): domain Eukaryota; kingdom Viridiplantae; phylum Streptophyta; class Pinopsida; order Cupressales; family Taxaceae; genus Taxus; species Taxus chinensis. The sequence continues at coordinate 106,997,905 of CM034154.1, forward strand.
CCTTGGCCATGTAAGATTTATTTCTTTTATTAGCATGAAGTCATGTATGTGAATTGTTTGACAAAATGTCTTGAACAATTGTTCTACCGTTTACATTTTTTTACTTTATAATTTGCAACCTCTTCTCACAAAATATCATACTGTGGGTATCCTTACAAAAAACTGATACTAATTCACCAAATACAACCAATAGGTGTCCAATTCCATCACTTCACCTTTGCTAACATACCCCCTTTTTATGTGAAAATAGGATATTTGCAACAGGGTAATGACACCAACCAAAGCCTTCTAAAGAACAAACTTTTGCCCAATGTTTTAGTTGCAAGTTTCATGGTAGATATGTATGCGAAATTGAAGTGGGCTTTTATCACAAACATGTATACTAAATGTGCAAGCATACACATGGCACATGAATTTTTCTTCTATCAAACATTTATGCAGAAGTGCGTTGGCCATGGATCAAGGGTCAAATGGTAAGGAGATTGATGAAGGATATGGGAATTATAATGTTGCTTATATGTAATTGGATTAAAGTCCATAAAATGGTGCATATTTGATCCGAAGGAGATTACTCACACCCACATGTATACGTGAGATCCTTGTAGAGATTATCAGTAATGCTATTTAAAGCAATTTGTAGATGTAGACACTTAAAATTGGTTACTCAATTTAGTGTCCCTCACATTCGTTTCCCTGCTCAGGTAGCCTGGGGCACGTTTACGTCACCACTATCCCCTTGGGATATTATCCGATTTGTGATTTAAACACCTATCTTAAATTTAATTCACCCCATTATATCTTACCCGTGAGTAATTAAATATTAAATATTTAATTACACCTCTTCTCATGTATCTTAACCACTTATCTACCCCAAATTTATTCTATCTATGTATCACCCCTATTTTTCCTCTTCCCCAAGCGGGATATTTCACGTATTTGGGGTAACTCTTATCTTTCTAGAAATCGTTCATTTTGGCCATCTCGGGAGTCTGTCCCGCGATCGGCGCCGACCTATACGGTCGGCGCCGATTTTTTAGGAGCGGCGCCGATTATAAATACAAGCCCAGAACTCAGTTCTAACGACGAAAAAAAAGGAGGAAGAACACACGCACGAACAGAGAGACAGATCGCGAAAGAGACACAGGTTGTAAGAAAGAAAGATCTTTTAGCATCAAGTGTATCAAATGAGATCGGATCCTGTCCGAATCAATCCCTGAGAGGAGCACCGTTACTCTGCTCCTATCACATCAACATCGCACGTATCCATCGATCTTCTGGTGACTCTGTTCCAGTATCTCACCGACTTCGGCACATCCCGTAGACATCAACTATCTGTCCATCACTTTCCGATTTCTGAATCTTTTCGCACTGTCCCCGATTGACCGATCTTATTCAGTCGACGCCGATCACATCAGTCGACGCCGATTCTACATAATCGACGCTGATCATCTTGCAGATAGGTAAAAGGACACAGGTAACAAAATCCCAGCTTTATTTCATAGTTTCCTGTTTTCTGTAGTTTCCTGTCTGCTGTTTAAATTCTGTTTCATTACTGTAATCAGAAAATCTAGTCCTTACGTACATCTTTTATCATGTATTCTTCTCTGCTTAATTGAAAACGTGGACTGACATCCGCCGAGGAAGCTTATCGCTTCCCGGACCCGCTTCTCGAGCAATCCACCTAAATATCTTTTAACGTCGTCTTTTTCTGTCAAGCATCGGTGTCTTGCAGGTTACTCAGATCTATTGTGCGAATTGCTCGTGTGCGCCCGTCTTATCTACATCGACCTCCTTATCCGTCTACACCTTCGGACCTTGTCCATCAAGTATCAATTTTATTGGAGTTTTTCAGGGTTTTTGTGTTTAGTTTGGTGCATTAACTTGGACAGGTAACAAGTGCGAAATCCTTGATCTACATTCTGGCACGCCCGGTGGGACCTAACCAAAGTCCCTTATTGGAAAGTTCATTTCTTTTCTAGTTTTGAGCTTTGTTCTTTTTCTTCACTGATTTCTATCAGTTCTGCTTGAACATTTCCTTTCATCGTTTTAATCTTGCTCTTTATGTGAAATTTTTATTTCCTTGAAATTTTTTTAGTTCCTTGAAATAGAAATTTCCGTTTCACCATTATCCGGATATATCTTTCTGGATTTTGTTTGGTGTTTGCTTAACCTCTTCTTGCGGAGCACTTTGCTTGTTCGTGGGATTGTTCGAGGGGAAGATCTCAACAACGCGCTTTTTGAAGTCCACACACCTTGGAGAGCTAAATCTACAGGTATTTCTCTTTTACGGTGTTTTCTCCTTTTTAGGAACTAAAAAAAAAAAAAAAATTGTTTGTTATCTATCACATTCGAACATTTCAATTTTTGGTGCTTAAAAAGAATTTAATCGCATTTGGGAAAGAATCTGTTTGACTTGTCTTCATCGAAATCAAACACTTCGTTTTTAAGTGCTTAAAAAGAACCTTTTCTTTGTCATTACTGTTGTATGTTTCTCATCTAGTTTTAATTAGGCTGGAAAATTGATCAAAATCGGTAGTGACACTATTTGATTTTTATTTTTCACCCTTGCACACAAAGCCAAAATCACTAGGTATAAAGCATTTAAACAAAAATTCCTTCCCTGGCCTCGCCTACTTGGAAGTGACATCCAAGAGGAAGAGCCTACGCGGGTACTCAGGCCGCGCTATAAATTCACGGAAGTTCTGGTATATATTGGCAAAGCACCCGACTCCCTTATCGCAGCGGTGTGTGAAGTGCGGGGGTAGGCCCCTATATCAAGCCACGTACCGGGTCTTTTACTGAAGTGTCTTCGGGACTCCTCACCAAACATTCCCCAAACCATCCTTAGTTTGGCTATCTGAGTAGTTCCTGTTCTAAAAAGCCTTCCCTAATATTTTCTTTCTTAAAAGCATCAAAACTTAAAGGAGATAATCACTTGCGCTGCTTGAATTGTCTGTGCATTAGTTAGGTCAATCTTCTTTTCTGCGTGTTTATGACGGTCATCACTCGGTTACAATCTAGAAGAATGGCTCAACTGGCCTCTTCTTCTTCCGAGATTACCACTAGTGTGGATGTTTCGGCACCCCCCCAAATCTTCCTCGGGACCGCTGTTAGTTGGTTCCCCATCCTGGTCAAATAATCCTTTCTATCAAGCCAAAGTAACCCTATCACGTCCAGCTTCCCCTAGTCCTTCAAAAATATCATCTACTTCTAACTCAGAGTATGTTCCTCATGGGGATCCTGAATTTCAGGCGTTCCTCGATCGCAATCCGGTAGCCCTCATGGAATACCTAGTACACAAGTCTATTCAAATATCTGATCAAGGACCACCAATCCAGCAAGTGTACGATTATTCCCGTGAACCATCCCAGGCCTTTGTAGAACAATTTGCATCATCCCTCTTGCCTCGAGTCACGGAGAAGGGCGGGGCCCCTGTGCCTCCTTTTTCTCTTCCACCGACCATATCGACTAGTTCTCAAATAGTCTTACCTATTCCTAACACCGCAGTTACCTCGAATATTCCACAACCTACTTCTGAGAGGTCCTCTGCCCTGGCTATAATGAATGCGTCTGCGCACCCGCATATTGCTGTTAATTCATCTATGCCCTCCATTGTGTCCCAAGGTCAATACCCCTTTATGAGCCAACCCCCTCCGAATAGTCACTTGGTTCCTGCTTCTCGTCCTCTAGTGGGTCTTTCTTCCAATATTCCAGCAACAGTGACCTTCACCCATCCTCTAGCATCGGCACCCTTAATGCCTAATCCGGCAGTAGAAGGCCCCTTTCAGGTCTTGTTCCCCAATATGTCCAATCAAGTCGGCACTCATGTTCCTCAATCTGTCCCGATTCAATCAACAAGCATAGGAGTCCACCAATCACAGGCTCCATCCGTCATTCAACCTTCACTTTCTCAACCACTCATTATCTCACAGCCTGCCTATACACAAGCTACTTCACAGCAAATACCCCACCAGGTGTCACCCAGAACGCCTGGTTACTCCTCTTATCATCCTGTCAATCAACAGATGAATCCCCCGTTGACACCTCAACAACATCCACCATTTGCTTCTTATGTAGGACATGCCAGTGTGCCTCCTCCTCAATCTGACGTGGTTCAAATTCTCTTCAAGAAAATCGCAGACTTGGAAGCCTCCACAAAAGGGGCTCGTCCTTCATACTCCTTTGAAGAAGTGTGTAATGAACCCATTCACCCCTCAGTGGCTTTTAAACCTTATCCTCCCCAATGGGAACTTCCTAAATTTTCAAAATTTCATAGTCGAGAGGACCCTCAACAACATTTGCGAGCATTCAAACATGCTTGCTACCTCATAGTCCAGGATCAGGAGCTTATGCTCCGTACTTTTCCCTATGTCTCTAGCAGGTCCTGCTTTAGACTGGTACAATAACATTCCTCAACATTCCTTATTTTCTTTCTCTCAATTGGCCCAGATGTTTGTTGAAAACTTTTCAATAAATATCGCACATAAGATCTCGATTACAGATCTTTATAACATTCGTCAATTCGATGATGAATCTATTGCAGACTTTGTCGCTCGTTGGAGAGGGATAATCAACCAATTGTCTTTCTCCCTTCCTCAATCCCAACAGATCGAGTTGTTTACTCGATCTTGTGCTAATCATATTTCTTCCACTTTAAGGATCCAGACTTTTCATACCTTTGAAGAAGCCTTTACGATGGCACGCAAACTTGAATCTCGCGCCATTGAACAAGGGAAGCTAAAACTTCGCTCTAAATCTAAACCAGATTTTTCTCGGTTTACCAAACCAAATTCTTCCCCTTCTAAAGACAAGAATCAGGGATCCACCAACGCTATCGTATTAAAAACATCACGAGCCGATAATACTTCTAATCAAACACCACGGAGAGACTCCTCATCTTCTCGAAAAGGGACTTCATCATCTCGATCCTTCGCTTCATTGGGGGAATCATATGCCTCTATCTTAGAGAAAATGTTGGAAGTTCGCATGATCGAACTTCCCCCCATTAGGAATATTGATGAAAGCCAAGAACGTCCATTCTGGTATAGGGAAAATTATTTCTGTCATTATCATAGAACCAAAGGTCATGACATCGAACGATGTCAGACTTTCAAAAATCTTGTCCAGAAATTCATTGATAAAGGCGAGCTCATTCTGGATAACCCAAATGCTCCCCCAAATCAGGCACTGGATGTTTTTAAACAACCTTTTCCTAATCATTCCCCGAACCATAATGCTTCAGAGTCTCAAAAACCAAACACTCATACTATCAACTTCATCTCTACTGAAGAATCTTCTTCTGAAACCAAGCCATCTGCGAACACATCAACCGAATCAGAACCTCCTTCCACTTCGTCAATCACTGAATTCCACCATCTTCAGATAGCCCGTCTTTGAATATTCCTACATTGCTAGATACGGATTCATCTCTCTCCGCTCCTTTGTCTGACCTTCCATCCATACCCGAGACAGTGTCATCCTCATCTATCTCATCGTCAAACATTCTTTCAATGCTCGAGGCAATTACATCCCTTCGAGTTTCCACTGCAGATACATCTACTTCTGTTTCTCCCATTCTCGCTGCGACTATGCCATTGGTGAACGTACCTATAATTGTGCCGACTCCGACGGAAGCGTCTTCGATTTTGACTCTTCCCGTCTCTTTTCCTACAGTAGTTCCACCCATAATTACTGCACCAGAAGTCGTCCCTTCGCAAGGAACTGCTTCTTCATCACTCACTTCTTCCACCACTAATGCTACTTCGCCTATTAAGGGAAAATCAAAAGAAGTAGCACCAACACCTATACGCTCGGTTCCTGAACTTAAACCGAGACAACCAAAATCTAACGTTGCGCCATCAGTACCTCCCCATTTGCTTCCCCCGAAAAGGTTACAATCACCTTATGCCGTTGAAGTTGTCACCATCCCTGAAAAAGGAAAGCCCATATTTCGAACCATCAAGACCCTTGGTGCTTTCCCACAAAAATCTCTCTCTACGCCCCATAAAAGATTGGATTTGTCCGCTGAGAAGGCGTCTTCTTCCACACACTTATCGAAACCATCATCTTCTTCTACAACACATTCTTCACCAACACCCCAAAAAGTGGACTTACCTACTAAAAGGACGTCACCTCTTCTATCAGGATCATCATCTTCATTACCAAAACCCAGGGCGCCCTATATTCCTCCGATTACACCTACTTTAGGAGCTTCTTCCTCATCTAAATCGACATTATCTAAATCATCAGTAAATTCGACCAAGCAACCCCCTTTATCTCTGAAGACCGCAACACCTGTCACATCTCCATCATCTTCAAAATCTATTTTAGGGGCTCCCCCTCCACCAAAATCAATCATGTCTCACTTACTTCCATCTCAAGTGCCCAAGACTGCTCCTCCAGATGTCCAAAAAAATAAGATGATCCCTAAAAAGACTGTCAAACCTAACATGCAGGTTCTTTTACCTCGGCAGTCTGTTAAAGTAAAAGAGGCGCCTTCATCACCTCTTTCCTCATCTTCGTCTACCGGGTTCTACACCGAAATCCTTCGCCAACTTATCCAATCTTCATCCATATCCCTTCCTCTGATTAAACCCTATAACCCTAAAGGAGTTAAACCTACCTGGTTTAACTCTGATCTGATTTGTGCTTACCACCGTACCCCGGGTCATGATACTGAGGGATGTAAAGCTCTTCAAGCTGTTGTCAACAACCTTTTGGAAGAAAGTGATCTTTTGCTGGAGGAGGAGGAACAAGTACCTCCTGTCATCTTAGCCCCATCTGAGCCCCAACGATCCACTCAGACCTCTAGTGATTCCACTCCAATTGATCTTCCACCTTCTCAAATTGACACAATCCATATCGCCACTAGAACCCAACACTATGATAATCCATCTTCATCTACAGCACCTCGACCACGGGTTGTCATTTCTGCAGCCCCTGAAGGAGTTCCTTCTTCCTCATTAGCCCCACGACCTAAGGTCTCTATTCGTGCTGCACCTCGGGCTCAAATTCCCGTCTCAGTTGAGGAGAGTGTTATGAAACAACTCACCCAGGCTCCGGTCAAAATGTCTCTTTTTGACCTCATCCAATCCTCTCCACAACATCGCCAGGCCCTGATTGATAATCTGCGTCGCATCGCAGTAAATTCAGATGAGCCCCAGCCCTTCGAGTTGGTTGTTGGATTGAATAGACCATCAACCGCCATTTCTTTTGAAGATTCGGAAATTCCTCCTCTTTCTTCAGAGGATTTGGAGGCTCCCCTCTTTATCACAGTCCAAATCGACAACACTACATTAAAACGCGTTATGATCGACAGTGGAGCTGCACTCAACGTCATCTCCTCGCACACATTCGAGCAACTTAAGTTACCAAAGAACGTAGTGTCACCCCCGCCTTTCGCCCTTCGATCATTTAACGATCAGTTAGCAGTTACTTTAGGAACTGTGGTCTTACCCATTCGAGTAGGTAAGAAGCTGCTTCACGAACTCTTCTACATTGTCGAAGGAAAATTCCACTATAATATGATCCTCGGACGCTCCTAGATTCGCGCAATGCATTGTGTCCCATCCACCCTCCATCGATGCTTAAAATATCAATATGAGGGCAAAATATATACTCATCCAGGAGATCCTTTTCCTTCCGCACAATGCGACATGACCACAAGGTCTGCCCCTCCAAAGGAAAATACTTCTTCTCCTGACGAGGCCTCATCTTCTTCCATACCTGCAACCAAACTACCGGATTTACAAAATCTAGAAGAGACATTGCAGCGTTTCTCACTGGGAGAGCTTCCTCTCTTTTCTTTCGACGCCCATCTCAAACCTAGTGAGTATGGTAGACCAGACAAACAACCTGAATATCAACCAGGTCTCGGTCGCATCGTCACCATTGGTCTGCCCAATCAACAGACTAATTTCATCTACGGTGGTCTTGATACACCTCACTATCACCCGGATTCTCCTCCTAGGACCAAACCTTACTTAACAGGGTTCGATTATCTACAGAATCCCACGTTTGCAAAAACTTATTTATATCGATGCGCGTGGAAGGGTTTTGGCCTAGGAAAATATGAACAAGGTGTGCATGACCTCACATCCATTCCTACTCTCATGCCACATCAAAAATTTGGTTTAGGATTTAAACCTCTTTCAAAAGCCACCATCACTATTCTCGATGAGCCTCTTCCTATTGAGGAACCATCTTCTCCCGCTAAGTCAGAAGCATCACTCGATGTGGACGATGACATTTCCATCCCACCTAACTTTTTTTTTTTATCAATACCATTTCCTTAGGGCCGCTAGCCTATAAGACTAACAACAGGTCCGCTTCCATACCGTTAATCTTCCCTGAAATAGTTGGAGACGACTCTCCTACTATCAACACTATCCACTGTGCGGATGATGATTCTGTCCTCACCTATCTGGGGGTAGAGGATTCATATCTTCCCAAGACTATTCCTTCTGACACATCTACGCTTCTCAATGAAGCCACTGTCGACCTTAATATAGGGACTTCTAAAGACCCTCGCATCATTAAGGTCGGCCAGTCTCTTAATCCACAGGAATTAGGAGACTTTACCACTTTTCTTTCCAACCATCGTCAAGCCTTTGCTTGGTCATATGAGGATATGCCAGGACTCGATCCCGATATTGTGGTCCACAATATCGTTACTCTTCCCAACATCAAGCCAGTTAAACAAAAATTACGTAAAATGCACCCTAGAGTAGCCCTTCTTGTTAAAGAAGAATTACAGCGCTTGCTCTCGGCTAACTTCATCCAACCCATCGATTATCCACAATGGGTTTCCAATGTAGTGCCAGTAACTAAAGCTACTGGGAAAATTTGAATTTGTACCGACTTCCGGGATCTTAATCTTGCTTGTCCAAAAGATGATTTTCCTCTACCTAATATCGACCAACTCGTGGATTTAACTGCGGGTCATGAGATGCTTTCTCTTATGGATGGTTTCTCTGGATATAATCAAATTCTCATCGCACCAGAAGACCAACATAAGACTTCTTTCATAACTCCTTGGGGGACCTTTTGTTATCGCGTCATGCCTTTCGGTCTTAAGAACGCAGGAGCAACCTATCAGCGAGCAATGACCTACATCTTCCATGATCTCTTACACAAAACTATGGAAGATTACGTTGACGATCTCCTCGGTAAGTCCAAACGTCGTCAGGATCATCTTTTCATCCTTGCACCTCTCTTTGAGAGGCTTATCCGCTTTTGTCTTCGTCTAAATCCATCTAAGTGCGTGTTTGGCGTTCTCACTGGTAAACTTTTAGGTTTTATCATTTCCATCAGGGGTATTGAAGTGGACCCCGCAAAAATAAAAGCTATCCTTGAGATGCCTCCCCCTTCTAACTTAAAGCAACTCCGCAGTCTCCAAGGACGTCTTCAATCAGTGCGTCGTTTTATCTCACAATTGTCGGACCGTTGTCAACCTTTTCACCATCTCCTCCGTAAGAATGTTCATTTTGAATGGGATGAACATTGCCAAAAGGCCTTTGATGATCTCAAAGCTTATCTTCTTTCTCCACCTGTGCTTACACCTCCACGCGAGGGGGAGCCTTTTTATCTTTATATCTCTGTGACTGACCATGCTCTGGGAGCCATGATTTCGCATCGGGACACTTGTGGTAAAGAACAAGCTGTCTATTACATCAGTCGCACCCTCCATGAGTATGAAACACGTTACTCCGAAGCTGAAAAGCTGTGTTGTGCTCTCTTCTTCGCAACTTCTAAGCTTCGTCATTACCTCCTTAATCACAAAACTTACATTGTCACAAGTGTCAATCCACTCAAGACAATTCATGCAAAGCCTTATCACAATGATCGTATCACTCGTTGGCTCATGCTTATGACAGAATTTGACCTCGAGTTTATCCCGCAAAAGTCTATCAAGGGTCAGGTTATTGCAGATCAATTAGCTGATGCTCCTCTTCCGGACACTCAAAACCCCCTTGCTCAATTCCCCGATGAATATATCCAACAAATTGATTTTGGTCTATCTCCATTTAAAGTAAAGCTCTTCTTTGATGGATCCAAATGCCAGCAAGGGGGAGGTGCAGGTTTCGTAATGATTCCTCCTTGGGGTACGCCTATCCCAGTCGCACACAAATTGAACTTTGAGTGCACCAATAATATGGCTGAATATGAAGCTCTTGTCTTGGGTCTTCAAAATGCCATTAATCTCGGCGCTCGTCATATTGACATCTTTGGTGATTCTGAACTCATCGTTAATCAAGTCACGGGTGTCTATCAATGCAAGAATGATATCCTTCAAAAATATCGTGACATCGTTCTTGCTCAACTCCAATCTTTCGATAAATTCACTATCCAAGCTATTCCTCGCACTGCAAATCGATTCGCAGATACAATGGCTTCGTTAGCCTCACTTATCCCACCTTTTACCGAAGACTCGCGACTTTATGTGGCTGTACAACGATTAGATCAACCATCTCATCTTAGGCAACTAACTTCAATCCATGCTGTCACAACCCATACTCAGGATGAGTGGTATCAACAGATTGTTGATTATCTATCTCATTCGGTGCTTCCTCCAGATCTGACTTCCAATGGTAGAAGATCTTTTATCCAACGCGCTAATCGCTATACTATTCTAGGCGGGATTCTTTACAAACGCGGCTTTGATGGTATTTTGCTTCGGTGCCTCAAAACCCATGAATCATCTAAAGCTATCCAGGAGGTCCATGACGGTATCTGTGGTGGACATTTTAGTGGCTTAGCTATAGCTAAACGCATCTTACGTTTGGGATATTATTGGCCTTCTCTTAATCGAGATTGTTGTGAATACACTAAGAAATGCGTCAAGTGTCAACAACATTCCAATCTCACACACATCCCTAGTCAAGCTTTACAACCTACAGCGGATTTGTGGCCTTTTTCGCAATGGGGTCTTGATCTTATTGGTCTCATCAATCCCCGTTCTTCACAGCGTCATCATTCTATCATTACTGCCACTGAGTACTTTACTAAGTGGGTGGAGGCTATCCCTCTTTCTTCAACAAAGGCTAAACCCATAGTTGATTTCGTCTATCAACACATCATTTGTCGCTTTGGCGTTCCACACAAGCTAATCACAGATAATGGTAAGTCTTTCAAGAACGTTGATTTGCAGAACCTCTGCAACGCTTTCAATATCAAACTCAGTTTTTCTTCTCCATACTATCCTCAAGCTAATGGTCAGGCCGAAGCTTCCAATAAAACTTTGCGTAATATCCTCGCAAAGGTAACTAGTCGAGCTGGTAGGGATTGGCATTTACATATCCCTTTTGCTCTCTGGGCTTATCGGACTAGCATTCGTACTCCTACTGGTGCTACTCCCTTCTCTCTCGTCTATGGGTCTGAGGTTGTTCTTCCTTTGGAAGTCCAAATCCCATCTCTCCGTGTTTCTCTTAGAGAATTTGTCTCCGATGAGGACTATCGTCAAAATCGTCTAGCACAACTTGAATTATTAGATGAGCGGCGTCTCAACGCTCTTGAACATCATCAAGTCTATCTTGAGCGTGTCAAACGTGCTTATAACAAGCACTTGCAGCACCGTGACTTCAAAATTGGTGATCTTGTTCTTAAAGAAAATCAAAATGTCACTACACTCGAAAGAAGTCAACGTGGTAAGTTTGCTCCCAACTGGATGGGCCCATACATTATCACTCATAAATATGGGTCTGGGGCTTATCGTTTATCTTCCATGGATGGTATACCTGAAGCGGAACCTCTTAATGCCTTGCATCTACGGCCCTTCTACTGTTAAAATCTATCTTACACAAATCTAGTCGCAACACAGATCTTTCATCCGTCTAAACAACCAGTCATATACTTCCATGGTGATTCGAAACTATGTGGTTCTCCGCCTATTGCCTCTTTTACCTTAAATATGAGTATCGCGGCTCTACTCATTGCATGTTTCTTTTGGATATGTTCCTCCTCATGGTAGGAATACCTTAATCACCACTTCATCTGTCCCAAGTACTTATCTTAATCGGATCTACTCGGGGCATGAGTGCATGTTCTTTTATGTTCTCTTCCCCTCCATCTGATCTATCTAGGTCTAAACTCAGCTTCTTCCAAAAAGATTTTCAAAAAAAAAAAAAAAAAAGAAGAGATGCTATCCAAAAAGATAGACTGATCCCTTGAAGGACAGCTATCCCTACATTATCAAATGAATCAAAAAGATGGCTAAAAAATATAGACCATACCCTCGAAGGATGGCTATCATTAAAATTCAAAATACAGACCGCTCCCTTGAAGGACGGCTGTTTCTCAAAGAAATATTCAAGGCTTCTTGCAATTAATCAGCCTTTCAGTCAGTTTATACACTTTTTAGCATCACTGAAAGACTTCCCGTATTGATCAGTCTTTCCATATCAAGCAAACTTCCCGCATTGATCAGTTTGCTTTTCTGCCAAAATCATGAAGCTGAGATTTAAGACCTTTTGTCGATCATATGGAGAATCCTATTTTCCCACTATGGACATGTATTCTGTCCCTTGTAAATTCCGACAAGATACTTACTTACTGCTCCTTTCGTTTCCCTCCTAAATCTGTTTTGCGGCTAGTTAGTGTCAGGTTTATTTTAACCTCATATAGGGCCTTACATGCATGATATTGGGATTTCCTATCCAGATTCTATCTATGGTCGGTTGGAAGTCCAACTTATCATTTTCTTTCTTATCCGGTTTATTTTCTTCATTTCTAGTCAAGGTCGTTTTCATTACATCCTTGGCTCTCGCAAAGAGTATTCCCCATTATTCTTTGTTTTTCATCCAGTCAAATTGACATTTCACATGTTAATTTCAATCAAAATTTATCTTCTATCCAATTTCATCTTATCTATCAAAGCATCTATTATCAACATATGTGGATCTGGCTATCTATTTTCATCAAAATTAAATTAAACATCTCAAACATGCCGAGTACATCAATCACATCTATCCATCTATCCATCAAAATATCTAAAAACTGGTGCATCCAAGTTACATCTACATCTATCTATATCCATTTCTTCATCAAAATAAAATCCATACATCAATCAAATCTATCCATCTATCCATCAAAACATCTAAAAGCTATGTACATCCAAGTTACATTATATCTATCTATCTCTATTTTTTTTCATCAAAATTATATCCACATATCAATCACATCAAATCACATCTATTATCTATCCTCTATCAGTCTATATCTATCCAATCACATCTATTCATCATCTATCAGTCTATATCTATATCCATCACAATTACGCTACATCTATCCATGTATATCAAAATCAAACGCATGAGAACAATTATATGACAAATGAAATGATGAATCTATATATACATGTGTGTCTATACAAAAAAATGGTTGGCTTTCAATCAAGCCATCTATACAATGCCTTCCAATCGAGTCTACATCACTACACAGATACAAAATCTATCAATCCCTATATAGTAAAATCCGATGCATGGAGGACACTATCTCCTCCACCCTCCTCTGGACCAGGCTGTCTCTCCTGGCCGCCGCCTATCGAGCTAGACGCACCTGCTGCTGGAGGTCTCTGCCCACCTCGGTCTCTCCCGGTGCTCCCTCCACCTGAGGCCCCGCTCGCTGTGGCCGTCGCTGCTCTCCTCCTCGCCCCGTACCGAGGCACATCTGGGGCATGCTGCGCTAAGGCATCCTCATAGTATCTCACCTCAGCAAGGAGAGACTGATATGTGCTCAAGCTCACGGTACCCGGTGCTCGTAATGGTGCTGCTGGTGCTGCTGGGGCTGCTGGCGCTGCTGGTGGTGCTCCTCCTAGGGTCGTACCCTATGTACCAGACTCCGACATGGTACCTGTCTCCCCATATTTGGCCCTGAGGGCCTCCCTATGTCGATAATAGCGATCCCTCTGCTGGATCGCTGTATCTCGCTCCTGGCGAGCGGTGTCTCTCTCCAAAATTAGGGCATCCCTCTCCTCTGTCAGAGCCCTGATCTCCTCAAGAGCTACCTGATGTGTCTGTGTCAGGGTGGCATGCTCTCCCTCCAGTCTATCCAGCATCGCAGCTATGTCCTCCTCGTCGGCATCTATAGATGCCGGGAGATGTCGTGGTAGCTCTGTATCATACCATGCTGCATAACCCTCATCCACCCCTGCGTCATCATCGCTGTCTGTGGAGGGTGGGGCCTCTCTCAATGGATCTGCCGGGATCAAAATCGGCAGATCAGTCTCCCTGCTATCTCGCCTATAAGGCGTGTAAGTGGTCGGCACTGTCTGCACTAGGCCGAACTGTCTCAATACTCGCACAAACGGGACTCGCTCCCACATATCTGGCCTGCGGCCCCTAACCACCCTGCTCCGTCTCAATGCCACCAAGTGAGCATCCTGACCAGCCCATGTCGGAAATACCCGATATGGCCTCCAGATGACCTGATCCTGGTGTCAGCATCCTGAAACGCTCGGTGTACCAATCGGCCGATCTCCCTGTATCCCCAGCGGCCATGTCAGCCCGCCATCGCCGGAATCCATAATCAATACCTCCCACTGCTGCTGGCATCCAAGGAAGCCCGGATGGCCTGATCACTGCTATATGCTCATATCAGCAATGGAGCACAAAACTGACATCAATACCTGTCCTCCGGCCTGTGGTGTACATCTATAGCTCATGATATATCTGAGCTATCAGGGCATCAGCAAAAGCAAACACCTGCCTGAACTGCAGAATGTCGCAAACGCAGTCTAATAATAACAGTGGGAATCTCCCACCTCCTGAATCTGGCAGAGCAAAATAGGATATCGCCATCTGAATCAGAACTATCCGTCTGCTCCGGGGGCTATCCTGTCTATACTGTGAGGCTATCCGCACTGCCTCAGACACTATCTCTGAATCATCTGCCCTGTCTCTATATAATCGAACTAGGGCCCTCTGCTGCTGCTCTCGCGGTGTAATCTCGATCGGGTCCCCAGTGATCGGCAGTCTCAAAATCCTATATATGTCCTCATGGGTGATGGTCATCTCACCCGTCCTGAACCAAAAAGTGCACGTATGGCTATCCCACCGTCGCACTAGTGCCCGCATCAGCTCCACATCTCGCGGCACTCGTCTGTAGTATCTAAAGCCCCCGAGCCCGGCTAACTCTAAATGCCGCCAATCTGCATCAGTCACATCAGGGAGAATAGTCTCCAGTAACTCGGGAATAGCATCCCTCATGTGTAGAGCCTCTCGTGCCTGCACCCACGACATCAAGAGCAATATTAGTCTCGTATTTACCCAAATCAGAACATCCAAAACAAAAACAAAATTTTATCTATTCCAATCGGCGTCGATTTAATAAAATCGGCGTCGTTTATTTATAGTCAACGCCAATTAATACCAATCGACGCTGCTCAGAAAACAATCGACGCCGATTATACCAATCGACACCGATTGACTGTCCGGACATAAATCAGACCATTGGCCTCCCACAAAAAAAAAAATCAAATCAAACAAAAAAAAAAATGATTAATACAACGGGTTCAAGAAGAACCACTTACCCCAGGTCGTGTCCTCCTGCGCTTCTGACCGCTCCCAGAGGCTTCCATGGTGCTCAAATCCAAATTCTGACTCTCTCTGAATCAATCGTCACGATGAAAATAAATCGTTTACGTTTTCCGTTCGCATATTTATATGCGCTACGATTGGTCGGCGCCGATTTTGTTGATCGACGCCGTTTATCTTGGTCGTCGCCGATTACTCTGATCGCCGCCGATTTTACGTATCTGTTTGCCATAGTGTTGATGCTTGGCTTATTTATCTATCTGGTCATTATTGTGTGCTGAATATTGCCTTTCGGCGCATCTTTTCGATATCACCATCTATTTCGGGTTTGTTCCCTTTGCATGGGACACTCGTACTATTTGCGTGGTTTATTCCCAACTTAGAGCTTTTTGGTAGCTTGGAGGTAAGTGGGTCTGTAGGTACTAACGTCGTCTCATGAGGAGACCGTCTAGTTTGCCCTACCAATGTGAGTTCCTTAGGTTGCTGCCTTTTTATTTATTTTTATGCGTCGTTCAATGATCAGATCTACTCCAGACATCCGACTGGGGCATCCTGCGTTTTCATCTACCTCTTTCAAACTTGGGATCGTCTGTTCTATCACCCATCCCATCCCTAGTTTGAGGGGGATCACATCATCACTTTTTCTTCCCTTCTTCCATCTCCTTGTTTTTGTCTCATAACCTTGCTTATCGCAAGTTACTTGACAAAAAGGGGCAAAATGTAGACACTTAAAATTGGTTACTCAATTTAGTGTCCCTCACATTCGTTTACCTGCTTAGGTAACCTGGGGCACGTTTACGTCACCACTATCCCCTTGGGATATTATCCGATTTGTGATTTAAACACCTATTCTTAAATTTAATTCACCCCATTATATCTTACCCGTGAGTAATTAAATATTAAATATTTAATTACACCTCTTCCCATGTATCTTAACCACTTATCTACCCCAAATTTATTCTATCTATGTATCACCCCTATTTTTCCTCTTCCCCAAGCGGGATATTTCCCGTATTTGGGGTAATTCTTATCTTTCTAGAAATCGTTCATTTTGGCCATCTCGGGAGTCTGTCCGCGATCGGCGCCGACCTATACGGTCGGCGCCGATTTTTTAGGAGCGGCGCCGATTATAAATAGCAAGCCCAGAACTCAGTTCTAGGGACCGAAAAAAAAAGGAGGAAGCACATACACACGAACAGAGAGCGAGAGAGAGACAGATCGCGAAAGAGACACAGGTTGTAAGAAAGAGAGATCTTTTAGCATCAAGTGTATCAAATGAGAGCGGATCCTGTCCGAATCAATCCCTGAGAGGAGCACCGTTACTCTGCTTCTATCACATCAACATCGCACGTATCCATCGATCCCCTGGTGACTCTGTTCCAGTATCTCACCGACTTCGGCACATCCAGCAGACGTCGACCATCTGTCCATCACTTTCCAATTTCCGAATCTTCTCGCACTGTCCCCGATTGACCGATCTGCTTTCAGTCGACGCCGATCTTATTCACGCCGATCCTCCTCAATCGACGCCGATCACATCAGTCGACGCCGATTCTACATAATCGACGCCGATCATCCTGCAGACAGGTAAAAGGACACAGGTAACACAAATCCAGCTTTATTTCATAGTTTCCTATTTTCTGTAGCTTTCTGTCTGCTGTTTAAATTTGTTTTATTACTGTAATCAGAAAATCTAGTCCTTACGTACATCTTTTATCATGTATGCTTCTTTACTTAATTGAAAACGTGGACTGACATCCGCCAAGGAAGCTTATCGCTTCCCGGACCCGCTTCTCGGGCAGTCCACCTAAATATCTTTTAACGTCGTCTTTTTCTGTCAAGCATCGGTGTCTTGCAGGTTACTCGGATCTATTGTGCGAATTGCTCGTGTGCGCCCGTCTTATCTACATCGACCTCCTTATCCGTCTACATCTTCGGATCTTGTCCATCAGGTATCAATTTTATTGGAGTTTTTCAGGGTTTTTGTGTTTAGTTTGGTGCATTAACTTGGACAGGTAACAAGCGCGAAATTCTTGATCTACATTCTGGCACGCCCGGTGGGAACTGAACCAAATTCCCTTATTGGTAAGTTCATTTCTTTTCTAGTTTTGAGCTTGGTTCTTTTTCCTCCATGATTTTAATCAGTTCTGCTTGAGCATTTCTTTTCATCGTTTCAATCTTGCTTTTTATGCGAGATCGTTATCTTGAAATTTTTCTATTTCCTTAGAATAGAAATTTTTTCGTTTCATCATTATCTGGATATATCTTTCCGGATCTTGCTTGCTATTTGCTTAACCTCTTATTGCGGAACACTTTACTTGTTCGTGGGATTGTTCGAGGGGAAGAGCTCAACAACGCGCTTTTTGAAGTCCACATACCTTGGAGAGCTAAATCTACAGGTATTTCTCTTTTACGGTGTTTTCTCCTTTTTAGGATTTCTTTTGTTGGTTGTCTATCACATCCAAACATTTCAATTTTTGGTGCTTAAAAGGAATTTAATCGCATTTGGGAAAGAATCTGTTTGACTTTTCTTCATCGAAATCAAACACTTCGTTTTTAAGTGCTTAAAAAGAACCTTTTCTTTGTCATTGCCGCATGTTTTTCATCTAGTTTTAATTAGGTTGGAAAATTGATCAAAATCGATAGTGACACTATTTGATTTTTATTTTTCACCCTTGCACACAAAGCCAAAATCACTAGGTATAAAGCATTTAAAAAAAACTCCTTCCCTGGCCTCGCCTACTTGGAAGTGATATCCAAGAGGAAGAGCCTACACGGTACTCAGGCCACGCTATAAATTCACGGAAGATTCTGGTATATATTGGCAAAGCACCCGACTCCCTTATCGCAGCGGTGTGTGAAGTGTGGGGGTAGGCCCCCTATATCAAGCCACGTACCGGTCTTTTACTGAAGTGCCTTCGGGACTCCTCACCAAAAATTCCCCAAACCATCCTTAGTTTGGCTATCTGAGTAGTTCCTGTTCTAAAAAGCCTTCCCAAATATTTTCTTAAAAGCATCAAAACTTAAAGGAGATAATCACTTGCGCTGCTTGAATTGTCTGTGCATTAGTTAGGTCAATCTTCTTTTTTTGTGTGTTTATGACGGTCATCACTCGGTTACAATCTAGAAGAATGGCTCAATTGGCCCCTTCCTCTTCCGAGATTACCACTAGAGTGGATGTTTCAGCACCCCCCAAATCTTCCACGGGACCGCTGTTAGTTGGTTCCCCATCCTGGTCATATAATCCTTTCCATCAAGCCAAAGTAACCCCCATCACGTCCAGCTTCCCCTAGTCCTTCAGAAATATCATCTGACTCAGAGTATGTTCCTCGCGGGGATCCTGAATTTCAGGATTTCCTCGATCGCAATCCGGTAGCCCTCATGGACTACCTAGTACACAAGTCTATTCAAATATCTGATCAAGGACCACCAATCCAGAAAGTGTATGATTATCCTCATAGACCATCCCAGGCCTTTGTAGAACAGTTTGCATCATCTCTCTCACCTCGAGCCATGGAGAAGGGCGAGGCCCATGTGCCTCCCTTTTCTCTTCCACCGACCATATTGACTAGTTCTCAAATAGCCCTTACCTATTCCTAACACCGCAGTTACCTCGACTATACCACAACCTACTTCTGAGAGGTCCTTTACCCTGGCTATAATGAATGCGTCTGCGCATCCGCATATTGCTGTTAATTCATCTATGCCCTCCATCATGTCCCAAGGTCAGTACCTCTTTATGAGCCAACCCCCCTCCGGCTAGTCAGTTAGTTCCTGCTTCTCGTCCTCACGGTGGGTCTTTCTTCCAATATTCCAGCAACAGTGACCTTCGCCCATCCTCTAGCATCGGCACCCTTAATGCCTAATCCCGGCAGTAAGATAGAAGGCCCCTTTCAGGTCTTGTTCCCCAATATGTCTAATCAAGTCGGCACTCATGTTCCTCAATCTATCCTGATTCAATCGACAAGTATAGGAGTCCACCAATCACAGGCTCCACCCATCATCCAACCTTCATTTTCTCAACCACTTATTATCTCACAGCCTGCCTATACACAAGCTACTTCACAACAAATACCCCACCATGTGTCACCCAGAACCCCTGGTTACTCCTCTTATCATCCTATCAATCAAAAGATGAATCCCCCCGTTGACACCCTCAACAACTTCCACCATTTGCTTCTTATGTAGGGACATGTCAGTGTGCCTCCTCCTCAATCTGACGTGGTTCAAATTCTCTTCAAGAAAATCGCAGACTTGGAAGCTTCCACAAAAGGGGCTCGTCCTTCATATTCCTTTGAAGAAGTGTGTAATGAACCCATTCACCCCTCAGTGGCTTTTAAGCCTTATCCTCCCCAATGGGAAACTTCCTAAATTCTCAAAATTTCATAGTCGAGAGGACCCTCAACAACATTTTCAAGCATTCAAACATGCTTGCTACCTCATAGTCCAGGATCAGGAGCTTATGCTCCGTACCTTTCCTATGTCTCTAGCAGGTCCTGCTTTAGACTGGTACAATAACATTCCTCAACATTCCTTATTTTCTTTCATTCAATTGGCCCAGATGTTTTTTGAAAACTTTTCAATAAACATCGCACATAAGATCTCGATTACAGATCTTTATAACATTCGTCAATTCGATGATGAGTCTATTGCAGACTTTGTCGCTCATTTCGAGAGGGATAATCAACCAATTGTCTCTCTCCCTTCCTCAATCCCAACAGATCGAGTTGTTTACTCGATCTTTTGCTAATCATATTTCTTCCACTTTAAGGATCCAAACTTTTCATACCTTTGAAGAAGCCTTTACGATGGCACGCAAACTTGAATCCCGCGCCATTGAATAAGGGAAGCTAAAACTTCGTTCTAAATCTAAACCCGATTTTTCTCGTTTACCAAACCAAATTCTTCTCCTTCTAAAGAAAAAAAATCAGGGATTCCACCAATGCTATCGTATTAAAAAACATCACGAGCCGATAATACTTCTAATCAAACACCACGAAAAGACCCCTCATCTTCTCGAAAGGGGACTTCATCATCTCGATCCTTCGCTCCATTGGGGGAATCATATGCCTCTATCTTAGAGAAAATGTTGGAAGTTCGCATGATCGAACTTCCCCCCATTAGGAATATTGATGAAAGCCAAGAACGTCCATTCTGGTATAGAGAAAATGATTTTTTTTCATTATCATAGAACCAAAGGTCATGACATCAAACGATGTCAGACTTTCAAAAATCTTGTCCAGAAATTCATTGATAAAGGCGAGCTCATTCTGGATAACCCAAATGCTCCTCCAAATCAGGCACTAGATGTTTTTTAAACAACCTTTTCCTAATCATTCCCCGAACCATAATGCTTCAGAATCTCAAAAACCAAACACTCATACTATCAACTTCATCTCTACTGAAGAATCTTCTTCTGAAACCAAGCCATCTGCAAACACATCAACCAAATCAGAGCCTCCTTCCACTTCACCAATCACTGAAATTTCATCATCTTCAGATAGCCCGTCTTTGAATATTCCTACATTGTTAGATACGGGTTCATCTCTCTCCGCTCCTTTGTCCGACCTTCCATCCATACCCGAGACAGTGTCATCCTCATCTGTCTCATCATCAAACATTCTTTCAATGCTCGAGGAATTACATCCCTTCGAGTTTCCACTGTAAATACATCTACTTCTGTTGCTCCCATTCTCGCTACAACTATGCCCCTGGTGAACGTACCTATAATTGTGCCAACTCCGACGGAAGCGTCTTCGATTTTGACTCTTCCTGTCTCTTTTCCTACAGTAGTTTCCACCTATAATTACTGCACCAGAGGTAGTCCCTTCGCAAGGAACTGCTTCTTCATCACTCACTTCTTCCACCACTAATGCCGCTTCGCCCATTAAAGGAAAATCAAAAGAAGTAGCACCATCACCTATACGCTCGATTCCTGAACTTAAACCAAGACAACCAAAATCTAACGTTTGCACCATCAGTACCTCCCCATTTGCTTCCCCCGAAAAGGTTACAATCACCTTATGCCGTTGAGGTTGTCACCATCCCTAAAAAAGGAAAGCCCATATTTTCGAACCATCAAGACCCTTGGTGCTTTCCCACAAAAATCTCTCTCTACGCCCCATAAAAGATTGGATTTATCCGCTGAGAAGGTGTCTTCTTCTACACACTTATCAAAACCATAATCTTCTTCTACAACACATCCTTCACCAACACCCCGAAAAGCCGACTTACCTACTAAAAGGACATCACCTCTTCTATCAGGATCATCATCTTCATTACCAAAAGCCAGGGACACCCTATGTTCCTCCGATTACACCTACTTTGGGAGCTTCTTCCTCATCTAAGTCGACATTATCCAAATCATCAGTAAATTCGACCAAGCAACCCCCTTTATCTCTGAAGACCGCAACACCTGTCACATCTCCATCATCTTCAAAATCTATTTTAGGGGCTCCCCCTCCACCAAAATCAATCATGTCTCACTTATTTCCATCTCAAGTGCCCAAGACTGCTCCTCCAGATGTCCAAAAAAATAAGATGATCCCTAAAAAGACTGTCAAACCTAACATGCAGGTTCTTTTACCTCGGCAGTCTGTTAAAGTAAAAGAGGCGCCTTCATCATCTCTGTCCTCATCTTCGTCTACCGGGTTCTACACCGAAATCCTTCGCCAACTTATCCAATCTTCATCCATATCTCTTCCTCCGATTAAACCTTATAACCCTAAAGGAGTTAAACCTACCTGGTTTAACTCTGATCTGATTTGTGCTTAGCACCGTACCCCAGGTCATGATACTGAGGGATGTAAAGCTCTTCAAGCTGTTGTCAACAACCTTTTGGAAGAAAGTGATCTTTTGCTGGAGGAGGAGGAACAAGTACCTCCTGTCATCTTAGCCCCATCTGAGCCCCAACGATCCACTCAGACCTCTAGTGATTCCACTCCAATTGATCTTCCACCTTCTCAAATTGACACAATCCATATCGCCACTAGAACCCAACACTATGATAATCCATCTTCATCTACAGCACCTCGACCACGGGTTGTCATTTCTGCAGCCCCTGAAGGAGTTCCTTCGTCCTCATTAGCCCCACGACCTAAGGTCTCTATTTTTGTTGCACCTCGGGCTCAAATTCCCATCTCAGTTGAGGAGAGTGTTATGAAACAACTCACCCAGGCTCCGGTCAAAATGTCTCTTTTTGACCTCATCCAATCCTCTCCACAACATCGCCAGACCCTGATTGATAATCTGCGTCGCATCGCAGTAAATTCAGATGAGCTCCAGCCCTTCAAGTTGGTTGTTGGATTGAATAAACCATCAACCGCCATTTCTTTTCAAGATTCGGAAATTCCTCCTCTTTCTTCAGAGGATTTGGAGGCTCCCCTCTTTATCACAGTCCAAATCGACAACACTACATTAAAACGAGTTATGATCGACAGTGGAGCTGCACTCAATGTCATCTCCTCGCACACATTTGAGCAACTTAAGTTACCTAAGAACGTAGTGTCACCCCCGCCTTTCGCCCTTCGATCATTTAACGATCAGTTAGCAGTTACTGTAGGAACTGTGGTCTTACCCATTCGAGTAGGTAAGAAGCTG
Organism: Taxus chinensis; assembly: GCA_019776745.2. Classification (NCBI taxonomy): domain Eukaryota; kingdom Viridiplantae; phylum Streptophyta; class Pinopsida; order Cupressales; family Taxaceae; genus Taxus; species Taxus chinensis. The sequence goes on from CM034154.1 coordinate 107,021,034, forward strand.
CTTCACGAACTCTTCTACATTGTCGAAGGAAAATTCCACTATAATATGATTCTCGGACGCTGCTGGATTCACGCAATGCATTGTGTCCCATCCACCCTTCATCGATGCTTAAAATATCAATATGAGGGCAAAATAATATACTCATCCAGGAGATCCTTTTTCGTTCCGCATAATGCGACATGACCACAAGGTCTGCCCCTCTAAAGGAAAATGCCTGTTCTCCTGACGGGGCCTCGTCTTCTTCCATACCTACAACCAAACTACCCAGATTTACAAAATCTAGAAGAGACATTGCAGCGTTTCTCACTGGGAGAGCTTCCTCTCTTTTCTTTCGACGCCCATCTCAATCCTAGTGAGTATGGTAGACCGGGACAAACAACCTGAATATCAACCAGGTCTCGATCGCATTGTCACCATTGGTCTGCCCAATCAACAGACTAATTTCATCTATGGTGGTCTTGATACACCTCACTATCGCCCAGATTCTCCTCCTAGGACAAAACCTTACTTAACAGGGTTCGATTATCTACAGAATCCCACGTTTGCAAAAACTTATCTATATCGGATGCGCGTGGAAGGGTTTTTGGCCTAGGAAAATATGAACAAGGTGTGCATGACCTCACATCCCTTCCTACTCTCATGCCACATCAAAAAATTTGGTTTTAGGATTTAAACCTCTTTCAAAAGCCACCGTCACTATTCTCAATGAGCCTCTTCCTATTGAGGAACCATCTTCTTCCGCTAAGTCAGAAGCATCACCCGATGTGGACGATGACATTTCGATCCCACCTAACTTTTTTTTTTATCAATACAATTTCCTTAGGGGCCGCTAGTCTATAAGACTAACAACCGGTCCGCTTCCATACCATTAATCTTCCCTGAAATAGTTGGAGATGACTCTCCTACTATCAACATTATCCACTGTGCGGATGATGATTCTGTCCTCACCTATCTGGGGGTAGAGGATTCATATCTTCCCAAGACTATTCCTTCTGACATGTCTACGCTTCTCAACGAAGCCACTGTCGACCTTAATATAGGGACTTCTGAAGACCCTCGCATCATTAAGGTCGGCCAATCTCTTAATCCACAGGAGTTAGGAGATTTTTACCACTTTTCTTTCCAAACATCGTCAAGCCTTTGATTGGTCATATGAGGATATGCCAGGACTTGATCCCGATATTATGGTCCACAATATCATTACTCTTCCCAACATCAAGCCAGTTAAACAAAAATTACGTAAAATGCACCCTAGAGTAGCCCTTCTTGTTAAAGAAGAGATTGCAGCGCTTGCTCTCGGCTAACTTCATCCAACCCATCGATTATCCACAATGGGTTTCCAATGTAGTACCAGTAACTAAGGCTACTGGGAAAATTTGAATTTGTACCGACTTCCGGGATCTTAATCTTGCTTGTCCAAAAGATGATTTTCCTTTTACCTAATATCGACCAACTCGTGGATTTAACTGCGGGTCATGAGATGCTTTCTCTTATGGATGGTTTTCTCTGGATATAATCAAATTCTCATCGCACCAGAGGACCAACATAAGACTTCTTTCATAACTCCTTGGGGGACCTTTTGTTATCGTGTCATGCCTTTTGGTCTTAAGAACGCAGGAGCAACCTATCAGTGAGCCATGACCTACATCTTCCATGATCTCTTACACAAAACTCTGGAAGATTACGTTGACGATCTCCTCGGTAAGTCCAAACGTCGTCAGGATCATCTTTTCATCCTTGCACCTCTCTTTGAGAGGCTTATCCGCTTTTGTCTTCGTCTAAATCCATCTAAGTGCGTGTTTGGCGTTCTCACTGGTAAACTTTTAGGTTTTATCATTTCCATCAGGGGTATTGAAGTAGACCCCGCAAAAATAAAAATCTATCCTTGAGATGCCTCCCCCTTCTAACTTAAAGCAACTCCGCAGTCTCCAAGGACGTCTTCAATCAGTGCGTCGTTTTATCTCACAATTTTCGGACCGTTGTCAACCTTTTCATCATCTCCTCCGTAAGAATGTTCATTTTGAATGGGATGAACATTGCCAAAAGGCCTTTGATGATCTCAAAGCTTATCTTCTTTCTCCACCTGTGCTTACACCTCCACGCGAGGGGGAGCCTTTCTATCTTTATATCTCTATGACTGACCATGCTCTGGGAGCCATGATTTCGCATCGGGACACTTGTGGTAAAGAACAAGCTGTCTATTACATCAGTCGTACCCTCCATGAGTATGAAACACGTTACTCCGAAGCTGAAAAGCTGTGTTGTGCTCTCTTCTTCGCAACTTCTAAGCTTCGTCATTACCTCCTTAATCACAAAACTTACATTGTCACAAGTGTCAATCCACTCAAGACAATTCATGCAAAGCCTTATCACAATGATCGCATCACTCGTTGGCTCATGCTTATGACAGAATTTGACCTCGAGTTTATCCCGCAAAAGTCTATCAAGGGTCAGGTTATTACAGATCAATTAGCTGATGCTCCTCTTCCGGACACTCAAGACCCCCTTGCTCAATTCCCCGATGAATATATCCAACAAATTGATTTTGGTCTATCTCCATTTAAAGTAAAGCTCTTCTTTGATGGATCCAAATGCCAGCAAGGGGGAGGTGCAGGTTTCGTGATGATTCCTCCTTGGGGTACGCCTATCCCAGTCGCACACAAATTGAACTTTGAGTGCACCAATAATATGGCTGAATACGAAGCTCTTGTCTTAGGTCTTCAAAATGCCATTAATCTCGGCGCTCGTCATATTGACATCTTTGGTGATTCTGAACTCATCATTAATCAAGTCACGGGTGTCTATCAATGCAAGAATGATATCCTTCAAAAATATCGTGACATCGTTCTTGCTCAACTCCAATCTTTCGATAAATTCACTATCCAAGCTATTCCTCGCACTGCAAATCGATTCGCAGATACAATGGCTTCGTTAGCCTCACTTATCCCACCTTTTACCGAAGACTCGCGACTTTATGTGGCTGTACAATGATTAGACCAACCATCTCATCTTAGGCAACTAACTTCAATCCATGCTGTCACAACCCATACTCAGGATGAGTGGTATCAATAGATTGTTGATTATCTATCTCATTCGGTGCTTCCTCCAGATCTGACTTCCAATGGTAGAAGATCTTTTATCCAACGCGCTAATCGCTATACTATTCTAGGTGGGATTCTTTACAAACGCGGCTTTGATGGCATTTTGCTTCGGTGCCTCAAAACCCATGAATCATCTAAAGCTATCCAGGAGGTCCATGACGGTATCTGTGGTGGACATTTTAGTGGCTTAGCTGTAGCTAAACGCATCTTACGTTTGGGATATTATTGGCCTTCTCTTAATCAAGATTGTTGTGAATACACTAAGAAATGCGTCAAGTGTCAACAACATTCCAATCTCACACACATCCCTAGTCAAGCTTTACAACCTACAGCGGATTTGTGGCCTTTTTCGCAATGGGGTCTTGATCTTATTGGTCTCATCAATCCCCGTTCTTCACAGCGTCATCATTCTATCATTACTGCCACTGAGTACTTTACTAAGTGGGTGGAGGCTATCCCTCTTTCTTCAACAAAGGCTAAACCCATAGTTGATTTCATCTATCAACACATCATTTGTCGCTTTGGCGTTCCACACAAGCTAATCACAGATAATGGTAAGTCTTTCAAGAACGTTGATTTGCAGAACCTCTGCAACGCTTTCAATATCAAACTCAGTTTTTCTTCTCCATACTATCCTCAAGCTAATGGTCAGGCCGAAGCTTCCAATAAAACTTTGCGTAATATCCTCGCAAAGGTAACTAGTCGAGCTGGTAGGGATTGGCATTTACATATCCCTTTTGCTCTCTGGGCCTATCGTACTAGCATTCGTACTCCTACTGGTGCTACTCCCTTCTCTCTCGTCTATGGGTCTGAAGCTGTTCTTCCTTTGGAAGTCCAAATCCCATGTCTCCATATTTCTCTTAGAGAATTTGTCTTCGATGAGGACTATCGTCAAAATCGTCTAGCACAACTTGAATTATTAGATGAGCGGAGTCTCAACGCTCTTGAAAATCATCAAGTCTATCTTGAGTGTGTCAAACGTGCTTACAACAAGCACTTGCAGCACCGTGACTTCAAAATTGGTGATCTTGTTCTTAAATAAAATCAAAATGTCACTACACTCGAAAGAAGTCAGCGTGGTAAGTTTGCTCCCAACTGGATGGGCCCCTACATTATCACTCATAAATATGGGTCTGGGGCTTATCGTTTATCTTCCATGGATGGTATACCTGAAGCGGAACCTCTTAATGCCTTGCATCTACGGCCCTTCTACTGTTAAAATCTATCTTACACAAATCTAGTCGCAACACAGATCTTTCATCCGTCTAAACAACCAGTCATATACTTCCATGGTGATTCGAAACTATGTGGTTCTCCGCCTATTGCCTCTTTTACCTTAAATATGAGTATCGCGGCTCTACTCATTGCATGTTTCTTTTGGATATGTTCCTCCTCATGGTAGGAATACCTTAATCACCACTTCATCTGTCCCAAGTACTTATCTTAATCGGATCTACTCGAGGCATGAGTGCATGTTCTTTTATGTTCTCTTCCCCTCCATCTGATCTATCTAAGTCTAAACTCAGCTTCTTCCAAAAAAAAAAAAAAGAAGAAGAGATGTTATCCAAAAAGATAGACTGATCCCTTGAAGGACAGCTATCCTTACATTATCAAATGAATCAAAAAGAAAAAATATAGACCATACCCTCGAAGGATGGCTATCATTAAAATTCAAAATACAGACCGCTCCCTTGAAGGACGGTTGTTTCTCAAAGAAATATTCAAGGCTTCTTGCAATTAATCAGCCTTTCCGTCAGTTTATACACTTTTTAGCATCACTGAAAGACTTCCCGTATTGATCAGTCTTTCCATATCAAGCAAACTTCCCGCATTGATCAGTTTGCTTTTCTGTCAAAATCATGAAGCTGAGATTTAGGACCTTTTATCGATCATATGGAGAATCCTATTTTCCCACTATGGACATGTATTATGTCCCTTGTAAATTCCGACAAGATACTTACTTACTGCTCCTTTCGTTTCCCTCCTAAATCTGTTTTGCGGCTAGTTAGTGTCATGTTTATTTTAACCTCATATAGGGTCTTACATGCATGATATTGGGATTTCCTATCCGGATTCTATCTATGGTCGGTTGGAAGTCCAACTTATCATTTTCTTTCTTATCCGGGTTTATTTTCTTCATTTTTAGTCAAGGTCATTTTCATTACATCCTTGGCTCTCGCAAAGAGTATTCCCCATTATTCTTTGTTTTTCATCCAGTCAAATTGACATTTCACATGTTAATTCAATCAAAATTTATCTTCTATCTAATTTCATCTTATCTATCAAAGCATCTATTATCAATACATGTGGATCTGGCTATCTATTTTCATCAAAATTAAATTAAACATCTCAAACATGCCGAGTACATCAATCACATCTATCCATCTATCCATCAAAATATCTAAAAACTGGTGCATCCAAGTTACACTACATCTATCTATATCCATTTGTCATCAAAATAAAATCCATACATCCATCACATCTATCTATCTATCCATCAAAATATTTAAAAACTTGTACATCCAAGTTACATTACATCTATCTATCTCTATTTTTCATCAAAATTATATCCACATATCAATCACATCAAATCACATCTATTTCTATCCTCTATCAGTTTATATCTATCCAATCACATCTATTCATCATCTATCGATCTATATCTATGTCCATCACAATTACAATTATATGACAAATGCATAAGAACAATTATATGAAATGATGAATCTATATATACATGTGTGTCTGTACAACAAAAATGGGTGGCTTTCAATCAAGCCATCTATACAATGCCTTCCAATCGAGGCTACATCCCTACACGAATACAAAATATATCAATCCCTATATAGTAAAATCCGATGCATGGAGGACACTATCTCCTCCACCCTCCTCTGGACCAGGCTGTCTCTCCTGGCCGCCGCCTATCGAGCTAGACGCACCTGCTGCTGGAGGTCTCTGCACACCTCGGTCTCTCCCGGTGCTCCCTCCACCTGAGGCCCCGCTCGCTGTGGCCGTCGCTGCTCTCCTCCTCGCCCCGTACCGAGGCACATCTGGGGCATGTTGCGCTAAGGCATCCTCATAGTATCTCACCTCAGCAAGGAGAGACTGATATGTGCTCAAGCTCACGGTACCCGGTGCTCGTAATGGTGCTGTTGGTGCTGCTGGGGCTGCTGGCGCTCATGGTGGTGCTCCTCCTAGGGTCGTACCCTGTGTACCAGAGTCTGACATGGTACCTGTCTCCCCATATTTGGCCCTGAGGGCCTCCCTATGTCGATAATAGCGATCCCTCTGCTGGATCGCTGTATCTCGCTCCTGGCAAGCGGTGTCTCTCTCCAAAATTAGGGCATCCCTCTCCTCTGTCAGAGCCCTGATCTCCTCCAGAGCTACCTGATGTGTCTGTGTCAGGGTGGCATGCTCTCCCTCCAGTCTATCCAGCATCGCAGCTATGTCCTCCTCGTCGACATCTATAGATGCCGGGAGATCTCGTGGTAGCTCTGTATCATACCATGCTGCATAACCCTCATCCACCCCTGTGTCATCATCGCTGTCTGTGGAGGGTGGGGCCTCTCTCAATGGATCTGTCGGGATCAAAATCGGCAGATCAGTCTCCCTGCTATCTCGCCTATAAGGCGTGTAAGTGGTCGGCACTGTCTGCACTAGGCCGAACTGTCTCAATACTCGCACAAACGGGACTCGCTCCCACATATCCGGCCTGCGGCCCCTAACCACCCTGCTCTGTCTCAATGCCACCAAGTGAGCATCCTGACCAGCCCATGTCGGAAATACCCGATATGGCCTCCAGATGACCTGATCCGGTGTCAACATCCTGAAATGCTCGGTGTACCAATCGGCCGATCTCCCTGTATCCCCAGCGGCCATGTCAGCCCGCCATCGCCGGAATCCATAATCAATACCCCCCACTGCTGCTGGCATCCAAGGAAGCCCCGAGGCCTGATCACCGCTATATGCTCATATGCCCAGCAATGGAGCACAAAACTGACATCAATACCTGTCCTCCGGCCTGTGGTGTACATCCATAGCTCATGATATATCTGAGCTATCAGGGCATCAGCAAAAGCAAACACCTGTCTGAACTGCAGAATATCGCAAACACAGTCTAATAATAACAGTGGGAATCTCCCACCTCCTGAATTTGGCAGAGCAAAATAGGATATCGCCATCTGAATCAGAACTATCCGTCTGCTCCGGGGGCTATCCTGTCTATACTGTGAGGCTATCCGCACTGCCCCAGACACTATCTCTGAATCATCTGCCCTATCTCTATATAATCGAACTAGGGCCCTCTGCTACTGCTCTCGCGGTGTAATCTCTATCGGGTCCCCAGTGATCGGCAGTCTCAAAATCCTATATATGTCCTCATGGGTGATGGTCATCTCACCCGTCCTGAACCAAAAAGTGCACGTATGGCTATCACACCGTCGCACTAGTGCCCGCATCAGCTCCACATCTCGCGGCACTCGTCTGTAGTATCTAAAGCCCCCGAGCCCGGCTAACTCTAGATGCCGCCAATCTGCATCAGTCACATCAAAGAGAATAGTCTCCAGTAACTCGGGAATAGCGTCCCTCGTGTGTAGAGCCTCTCGTGCCTGCACCCACGACATCAAGAGCAATATTAGTCTCATATTTACCCAAATCAGAACATCCAAAACAAAAACAAAATTTTAACTATTCCAATCGGCGTCGATTTAATAAAATCGGCGTCGTTTATTTCTAGTCGACGCCGATTAATACTAATCGACGCCGCTCAGACAACAATCGACGCCGATTGACTGTCCGGACATAAATCGGACCCTGGCCTCCCACAAACAAAAAAAAAAATCAAACCAAAAAAAAAAGTGAAATACAACGGGTTCAAGAAGAACCACTTACCCCAGGTCGTGTCCTCCTGCGCTTCTGACCACTCCCAGAGGCTTCCATGGTGCTCAAATCCAAATTCTGACTCTCTCTGAATCAATCGTCACGATGAAAATAAATCGTTTACGTTTTCCGTTCGCATATTTATATGCGCTACGATTGGTCGGCGCCGATTTTGTTGATCGACGCCGTTTACCTTGGTCGTCGCCGATTACTCTGATCGCCGCCGATTTTACGTATCTGTTTGCCATAGTGTTGATGCTTGGCTTATTTATCCATCTGATCATTATTGTGCGCTGAATATTGCCTTTCGGCGCATCTTTTCGATATCACCGTCTATTTCGGGTTTTGTTCCCTTTGCATGGGACACTCGTACTTTTTGGCAACTTAGAGTTAAGCGGGTCTGTAGGTACTAACGTCGTCTCATGAAGAGACCGTCTAGTTTGCCCTACCAATGTGAGTTCCTTAGGTTGCTGCCTTTTTATTTATTTTTGTACATCGTTAATGATCAGATCTACTCCAGACATCCGACTGGGGCATCCTGCATTTTCATCTACCTCTTTCAAACTTGGGATCGTTTGTTCTATCATCCATCCCATCCCTAGTTTGAGGGGGATCACATCGTCACTTTTTCTTCCCTTCTTCCATCTCCTTGTTTTTGTCTCATAACCTTGCTTATCGCAAGTTACTTGACAAAAAGGGGCAAAATGTAGACACTTAAAATTAATTACTCAATTTAGTGTCCCTCACATTCGTTTCCTTGCTCAGGTAGCCTGGGGCACGTTTACGTCACCACTATCCCCTTGGGATATTATCCGATTTGTGATTTAAACACCTATCTTAAATTTAATTCACCCCATTATATCTTACCCATGAGTAATTAAATATTAAATATTTAATTACACCTCTTCCCATGTATCTTAACCACTTATCTACCCCAAATTTATTCTATCTATGTATCACCCCTATTTTTCCTCTTCCCCAAGCGGGATATTTCGCGTATTTGGGGTAACTCTTATCTTTCTAGAAATCGTTCATTTTGGCCATCTCGGGAGTCTGTCCCGCGATCGGCGCCGACCTATACGGTCGGCACCGATTTTTTAGGAGCGGCGCCGATTATAAATACAAGCCCAGAACTCAGTTCTAACGACGAAAAAAAAGGAGGAAGAACACACGCACGAACAGAGAGACAGATCGCGAAAGAGACACAGGTTGTAAGAAAGAAAGATCTTTTAGCATCAAGTGTATCAAATGAGATCGGATCCTGTCCGAATCAATCCCTGAGAGGAGCACCGTTACTCTGCTCCTATCACATCAACATCGCACGTATCCATCGATCTTCTGGTGACTCTGTTCCAGTATCTCACCGACTTCGGCACATCCCGTAGACATCAACTATCTGTCCATCACTTTCCGATTTCCGAATCTTTTCGCACTGTCCCCGATTGACCGATCTTATTCAGTCGACACCGATCACATCAGTCGACGCCGATTCTACATAATCGACGCCGATCATCCTGCAGACAGGTAAAAGGACACAGGTAACACAAATCCAGCTTTATTTCATAGTTTCCTGTTTTCTGTAGTTTCCTGTCTGCTGTTTAAATTCTGTTTCATTACTGTAATCAGAAAATCTAGTCCTTACGTACATCTTTTATCATGTATGCTTCTCTGCTTAATTGAAAACGTGGACTGACATCCGCCGAGGAAGCTTATCGCTTCCCGGACCCGCTTCTCAGGCAGTCCACCTAAATATCTTTTAACGTCGTCTTTTTCTGTCAAGCATTGGTGTCTTGCAGGTTACTCGGATCTATTGTGCGAATTGCTCGTGTGCGCCCGTCTTATCTACATCGACCTCCTTATCCGTCTACACCTTCGGACCTTGTCCATCAGGTATCAATTTTATTGGAGTTTTTCAGGGTTTTTGTGTTTAGTTTGGTGCATTAACTTGGACAGGTAACAAGCGCGAAATCCTTGATCTACAGTAGACATAGGTTAGCATTGTAACAAGGTTCATTGTGTCAAACCTGTAATATTATAAAAGAGACCAATTTTCATTTATATTTTCTTTAAAAAACTACATATCTAGGATGTTAGGTTGGGGGAGGTGGAGGTGGAGAAAAGGAGGGAAAAAAAAGATGAGTGGTATCTCTCAATGAGATGGAGAGATGCTTCTCCAAACGAAACAATCAATATAATGCTTGGAAATGATGGAAAGCACATCCTTGATGGTTACATGGGATTGAATTACACTTACAAGATTATGCATGGATATCACTTTCGACGTAATTTGCAACTCATGTGCAATTGTTAGTTAAAATCTTGTTACACCAAAGGCATTTACCAAAGGGGGTCGATACCGCTTCGATCTAACATGTGCGCCAGAGATCGAGGGTCCCTCCAATGACATACATCGTCATTAGCAAAAATGAATATCCATCCTTCATTACGCCAAATTAGTTTCCACTTCAATGCGTCCCTCGTGCAGAGAGTGGTTGCCCACGGATGTCAAACACAATTTCAATTCAACTCATTTTAATACTCCGCCAAATTTGGAAACCGACAATCCCTTTTTCTATTTTGGCGTCAGTTTATTTCGCCATGGCTGCAATCAGAACTGTACCACCTCCTCTATAGTTTTTCTTCAAGAATGACCAAAAAAATTGTTTTTCCTTCAAGTCATTGACCGGAAACAATATGTGAAGTGTACTTCACTTAATATACACCTTGTGTATATGTTCCTCGACTGATGGCACTCACTGTTATTGCGATGAGAAAAATGGGAGCGCACTGTTATTTGTAGATTTAGAGTGGATATATACACTCTCTCTGAAGGTCATGGATGGATAGTTACGCAGTACATTCTCAATAACTCCAGCACTCTATGACACTTAATCCGCACTTCACATGCTAAAAATAGTAAAACTCTCAAAATGCAAGCTCCAATCATTCAAAACATCCAAAAATAGTGAGGAACAACAAACAAGGCAATTTTCCCAAACTAACAGTTTCAGTAAAAACAACTTAATTAAAATAAAAAACTTGTTAAAACTAGTAAAGCATCATCAATGGAGGTGAATTGGATGTGCTAGGATTTGAAAGTGTCAAAGGCCCCCCATTGAAATCCAATATCATCAAAAGAGGTGATCATAATCATAAGTAAAACAAGGAACTCATCAGAAGCATCCGAGCATGAAGGTATGCAAGTATCCTAGGTTTGATATCATTCAAGTACTCTGAAGTAACAAAGGCTAAAGAGGTGATCTTCTTGTGTGGCATCATGATCCCAATTTTATTTGATGTCATAGTGTTCTTAAATACTCAATCAAGCACCTGGTAGCGTGATCAATCCATCAAAGGAGGTCATAGTATCTCATCGGGCAAGTTAGAAACATCGTATTTTGAATCTATCGTCCTATCTCTGAAAAGCAAATCGAGTGAACTAATCAAATCATATGAGTATTCAAGCCACCCTATATGGAGGATCAAGAGCTTCATTCCAATGCAATTCATCAAGAGGGTCACCATAAGCTTGATGAGAAGGATTCCCTATAAGGAAAGAGGTCATCTCAGACAATGCATACCTCATGAAGTGTTTCTAAACACTTGGTTCATACTTGATAAGGAGCTCACATCTTGCAAGCCAATAGAGTTAGAGTTTGCAATGTTTTCGTGTAGTGTGCAGGACAAGAACATGGGACTCGTTCTCATTCATTCCTTCAAGTTCCATCCAAAATCAATCTTGTTATCAAGAAAGGTCACTTACTTCCATGAGAAACATGTGCATAGGAGGTGTATGAGTTGATCTGATTCAAGAAGTTTTCTGGGGCCAAGAAAGTAAAAGGTATGATCTTTGTTCAAAGCACCATAGTCATAAGAATAAGCAATCAACTCTATTCCATGCACTTGGTAGTGTTACTAAACACTCACCTCAAACCTTGTGGTGTGGTCATTGCCATTTCCTCATGCCATTCCAACCGATAGCCACTTCTCAAGAATTCCATCCAGCTATCACCCCTTTCATCTGCATTGTGAGGGTATGTTTCAATGAGTGAAAGTTAAACATCAAGAGGTTTCTACATCATGGAGCTGGTTTGTGATCACTAAGGTCGACTGTGAAAGCCTAAGGAACAAGAGAGTGATCATCACTCTCACTCTAAGACCAAGAAGGAATCATCATGAGTGATGCTCGTAGTCATCTCAAGCTCACATTGGGAAGTCTCACAACAGAGTTCCTAAACACTCATTCGACAGTCTAAAGTGTTTGTCCATATTGCAAGAGGGGATTATGATCACCATGCCTCGAATCAACAAATTCTTTATCAACAACATATCAATGAACTCCCTTCTTCTCTTTTTCTTTTCTCCCCCTTTCTAACTCGTTGGAAAAATACTCTCTCAAATTATAAGAGATGTACTTAATTTGTCTCTTCTAAGGGCAATCGAAAAATCACAAGGGAATAGCAACTTGAAAGGTCATATGGGAGGTACATGAGAGGACAATTTGCAATGCTATAAATTGGGATGGCTTCTTCATTCTAAAGGGATCTAAAAAGTTAGTCTTTTGTAGCAATTGTGGATTGTTGTATATTGTAAAACTTTATATCACCACAACACAAGAAATAAGAGTTGCATTTCTTCCCTTTCCTTTGCTTATGCTTCCCTCTATTCTCTCTCTATTCTACAACTTTGCAAACATAATGATCTTGAATAACCAAGAAGGAACTTTGTGTCCTTAATTGAAGAATCTAAATAATTGTCTCTAGTTTATTAGTCTTGCTAACTACTTACATTGTTGTTTTCTTCTAATCGAATGCGGACCTCCTCTGGGTATTGTGTGTGAACTCTACTAGTGCCTACTCACAACTATTTTTTTTTCCTAATTTTCCCAACTTTCATTTATCCCTCATCATTACAAAGTCCTCCCTTGTACTCCATACAAGCACTTTGCCACAGGCCCAGTGAAGTGTTCATGTGCTGATCTCTAACCTATTGGCCACCCCATACTTCTTGGTTAGTTTACAATCAATAATGGGAGTCTCCCCGTACACAAGGAGGGGCTTAGCTTCATGACCGTTGGTGGAAACACATAATTTGCAACACGACAAATTATTTCACCAACACCGGCATAGAGGTAAATAAATCGTGGAATGTGTTTTTCAAATGCTTCTTGCTCCTATTTCACACCTCGTGCAATCCAAGATATTGTCATTCTCCCATGCATTCTGACAAGGAATGTTTCGTGTATCCTTTTTGAGATCAACTTTTTTAAATGGGTCATTAAATCATCTACAAGGGTCAATATGTATTTTTTTTATTTGTAGTAATAGAATTTGTCAATGGATTCTGGATAGCCAATCTTGCTCTATAATTTTACAATAGAGCTATTTATTTGTAAGGGCTCAAATTGTACACTTAGAGGGCTTCCATCTCTAACAAAAATTTATACTCATTTCTTTTGAAAAATTACCTCATTTCCAGCATTTTGCATACAATTTTTGTTAGGTCTCAGGGTGTTTTGTTGTTTTGTATTGTGTGCCAAATTTTAGCATTAGTATGTCGAATTGAAAACAAAAGCCTTAGAAAATATTGGTGATTTAAAAACTATTATCTTTTCAGGAATTTTCAAATTGTGGAAAATCTTTGATACTCAAAAGTATCACATTAATAACTATTTGTCGCAAGTATTTGAAAATACTGGTAATGAGAGGTACAGAACATAGTCGCCATGCTTGTACTGTGAGAGCTTCAAGACAATGTGTTGAAGCTCATTGTAATCAAGTCTCATTCTGTTTGTGACATTACGTGCCTTCTTGTTTATTATTGAGTTATTTACATGCATTTATCAATAGAGGCCATATTTTCCTGAGCTATTTTTGTCTTTACATTTTTTCCATGTTCAATGCTTTCAACAGAGAAGATTAGACACACACAATGTAAATATTGAAAAGATGTCAACAAAAACAGTACAAAGCATTTAGAAAATTGACTTTCTAAGTCTTTGAATACATAAGGATATGCATCACCGAGTGAGATTTTGGACATTTATAGCATGAAGAGCACTTTGAACAGCGATGGATATTCATTTTTTAGAGCCACTTAGAGCAGTATCAACAAAATATCCTTAACTAAAAAAACAGTCAAAAAATTGTTGAAACTTTCACTCTAAAATAAAATTATTAGAGTAATGCCTATTTGCAACAGCCAATAATAACATGGGAAAAAATAAAAGAATCCATCCTAAAAAATGATAACAATGATTTAATCCTGAAATATATCGAAACAAAACGAACAGTAAAAACTAAACTCAAATATTAAATTATTATGAGAAATTCAACAATACTTGTTCTCTAAAACCTATTCAAAATAAAACAAATAACAAGATGCAGCAATAGATTTCAACCTAGAAAAGGAATTACAGAAATTACATATTCCCATTTCCTCCAAAACTATGTCGTGCAATAGGACACATCCACATTTAAATGGGATAAAGGGACTGTGTAATTATCAAGCATCAAGTAGAAAGGGAACCTAATTATTGTACTTTCGTTGCAAAATACTACTATGTAACTTAACATGCAGCAAAATGTATGCATGGATCTTTTCGTGAAGAAAAGAGGGTGTGCTTCTAACCTTAACATCATTGTCAACAGAAAGCGGACACTTTGAAGATCAATTAAAATCTTCAACATCTAATTCTATACTAAACATTGTTAATATTTGCAATGCTAGTGTTTAAAAGATATCCATTTCTAGAAATACTGAATAGAAAAAGATTTCCACATATGCAGTTCAGTGATACAGTATGGGTTGTAGAGATTGTATTAAGGCAAAAATCATTGGAAAGTGGGGAATTCCAAACTTGGATTGAAATAAATCAATCGAGACTAATTCATACTAGGCACAACCTTGACATTCTAGAAAGAATGGAAGAAATTTTCAATTCCTCGATGTTTTTGAAAGTTCATGAATGACCTTCCTTCCTACCAAATCATGGCTCTTGATTTCTAGAATAAGAATGGAAGAAATTTTTGATTCCTAGTGTTTTAACCTTTCCAAAACATTGCTCTTGATTTGATTAAAAGATTCAGACATTTCATCACATAAGCTTTGATCTATTTTGATTTCTTGTGTTTGTTGACCAAATTGATGATCCCCAATCCTCTGCACTAAATCTAACCATGGGGTTATTTTTATTGGGTGGGTGTCAGTGTTAAAAACCCACTGATCAAGAGGAATAATAGACGGTGGTGAGAAAAGGAGGTAAAAAGTATTTGAAGGCTTCTGCAAGAAAAAATCTTTGCATCATGTCATCTTTTTGACCACTATTCACCTACATAATGACACCATTGGAAGCATCAATACCTAACTAACATATTTAATTGGAATATGTAAAGAACATGACACATGGTGAGCTCAAGATTGTATTGGTGTGTTACATTTGTGCTTATGCTCAATAAAGAAATACATGTTTATATTATATGCACCTCTACTGCCATGTTTTAAACTTACATCCCAACATATGGTTTCTTTGTGTTGTTATGTTTGATGATACTGTATTTGAATAAATTTAATATTCAGATGTATTCTATAATAAAAGAAAGTCAACCCATGAATATAAATAAGATTGCAAAAGACTTACAAGAATCATACTTGGTTTGGATTCAGGCAGACTGTTATGCCTGCCAACTGAAAACTTTGCAAAATACTCGGTTCCAAACAATAAAAATTAAGAGATTAAAAAAAAAAAGTTTTAAGTTAACACATTGAAAATTTTAAAGGCCTCAATCAAAATAATTTGTAATATATTTTGAAATCTCCCTTCATGCTTGGAGTAAGGGCATGTCATCAAAACAAAGATTTCTTTTAATCCTAGTCATATGAGGGAACCTTCTTTGGAGGAGATGTGAAAAAAGGATATTTTTTCCGTTATGAGTGATCCTTTGGCATTGGTTTGCATTAATTTGTGCAACTGATTTCAACAGAATGTTTCCATTGAAGGGAAGATGTTTTATTGAAGGGTGGTTTGCTTCTTTAGGGGGATCATATCCGGTTGGTGGTTGTCGATAGGAATTCAATATGACGATTCAAAAGGTTAGCAAGTAGGCAGATTTAGACCACACCAAGGACAGAAGAGGTTCATATTAGGACAATTGAATATTTGAAATTAGGTACAACCCAAGATGCAAGATAAGTTTCTACCAAACACTTAAACTAAACAACAAGTTATCTTCTTTTAGGGGTGTGATCCCATTCCACCTGTTAGCTATGTATTTTATGTATGGCTAATAGAAAGACACTTTTAATAATAAAAAAAATTAAACAGAAGTAACCTCGCTATCTCAAAAATCAAAATGAAGGCTGCTTTAACACATGGTAAATCATGGGTGTCCTAGATGGTTCAAAGATACACCAGAAAAAACAAACATTCCATGAAGCATTTGATGATGGGGATACTGAAGATCTCACAATAATATTTTTTCATTACAGATAATAAGCTCCCATATTCACACAATATACAGACAGAAAATAAAGACCGGAAAAATAAAATCACTGGATTAGACCACCAATATTACCAGAACATTGTCTTTGAAAAATGTGTTGTATTGTCATAAATTTGACAAAAAAGGATCCGTGATTGAAACTGAAGGGAAAGAAGGTCCAACTTTCCATAGTAAGAGACAAAAAATGAAGCAAATCCGTAGCATCACTAATGCTAAATAACTTGCCTCATATACAAAAACTGCACAACGACATTGGATATTGTGTCAAAACAATTATCTCAAATTGTTTGAAAATCTGGTAGTTAGATGCTCATGGAGAGAGAGTGAATAATTATTTTGAAGCAAAAAGAAGCATGCAAAATGTTTTTCCAGCACATCACAAAGACTCTATTGTCAGGGTTCATCCCCCTGCCCCCCGTACCCTGCCTGATACGTATACGTCAGGGTACGGGTACAGATACGTGATGGGCCTGTCCGGGTTTTTCCCAGGTACGTCTAGACATACCTGTGACGTACCCGGGAAGAACCTGAATGCACCTACACTAATTCCAAGCTTAAATAAACCTTTAAGGCATTAAAACACTTTTGTTTACTTAGTCAATGCAAAAACGCACCCTGACATTTAAATGAATAAAATAGTAAACCCTAAACACTTCAAAAAGCTATAAAAAGCATGCAAGAATTTGATTATGAGGAAAATCTAGATGATATATTCTAGATTTGTTTGTATTCACGTTGACATGATATTCCTATATCATATGTATGGCAGCCACATGATCAATGAAATCTTAAATCTTAAGTATATTGTATGTTTTGAAAATTTGAAACATTGATCCTAGTATATTTATCAAGTTTTGTTTGTATTCATGTTTACATGATATTCGCATATCATATGTATGGCAGCCACATGATCAATGTAAATGTAAACTCTTATGTATATTGAATGTTTTGAACATTGATTCAAGTTTTGTATTACTATTTCAGTTTTTTATGGACTAAAAAATGAGTAAAATGAGTACACACACACATATTTAATATATATGTACAAACGAATCCAAGACGTATCGTACCCAAGGCTTTTTAAAAATTGACGTATTTGAGTATCGAACCCGTACCCAAACCTGCACCCATATTCTGGCAACATAGCACAAAGACAAAAAAAACCATGCTACAAGTAAACATGGGGAACACGATATCAATGGAGGCGAGAATAAAAGGATTTGAGAAGCTTGATGGGAGTAATGGAGGATAGATGTTCAAAACATGTCAAAAAAGATTTTACATTTTCTAGCATATGTGAAACATCAAATAGGAGGAAGGGTAACTGGAATTTCCGAATTATAATTTTGTTAGGAATATGGAGCATGAGGCCATGTATGTTGAAGACAAATAGGATTCCTGCATTGACTAAAAGGTTAGATATATAGTAAAGAAATTATATAAATATCAAATAGTTCCCAAAAAAGGTCAATGGCACTCAAAGGTATATCCAGTTAAAATAGGGCATTACAGGGGTAGAAATGAACCCTTAGAAGCTAAAGAAGTGCCAGACTAAAGCTAGAACACTTGAAAAATATAAAGCGTGACAAGAGAAGTGATACCAAGGAAGGTAAACCCTAGTAATTGAATAAACTACAAATATAAATAGCCAATTGCAGGACCAGACCTGATAAGGGAAAAATAAGGTTTTACTCATAACGTAGCCATGCCCTCCTAGTCTAGAGGGCATATGGCATTTTGATTCTAGAAAATGCAAACATATGATAGGCAAAAAGGATATGTCCCAAACTTTTAGGGAAATGAAGGTAATATTAATACAAAAATTGTCAACTTAGTGATGAAAGGATGCAAGAGATAAAGGTTTTTCTGATGCTACAAAGCATATTGGAACGCAACCAACTAGATGTTCTTTTTTTCTCAAGATTGATTAAAATTTGATTAATTGGAAATTTCAAAGGGATTTGCAGATAAAGATAATAAAACATTAGTGTATAAATTTATTCAATATTTTTAGCTTCTGAAACATGCCCCTTGAGCTTGGTATATAACAATGTTCCATGGAGTCTTGGAACAGGGTTGATGGAGGGACGGGTCTCATACATAGGGGAACCAAGGGCCTAGGTTTGGGGACGGCGGCGGGGCGGCATAATGGTGGTGCAAATTTAAATAGTACTTGAAAAATTAGTTATAAAAAAATGTGTAAGGAACAACAACTGGAACTTTAAAATACTAACCACGTTGCATTAAATAGTGAAAATGTAAAATATCAATATATTAATATTTATATTCAAAATGATGATTACATTCAAAATGAAAATACAGTTGGCCAATGACTCAATGCACTGAAGATTTGGCCCTTGCTCTAACTCTTGTTATTACTTGTTGCTAATGTTGTCCCTCTTCCTTGTTAATGCTCTCATTGTTGCTTGCTAATGGTATTGCTCTCACTCTTGTTCGCTAATGCTTTCACTCTTGCTTTGATATTTTTATTGTGATTTGGAGTAAGGGTGTAACTCTTATTTATAGTTTGTTTTAGAGTCCAACTTTTTAAACCAAATTGAATTTTGAAAAAAAACCTTTGAAGCAGTTTATGCCACCAGGGTCGCCTAAGAGTCCTATGATGACTTGAGAGACTTCTAGAGTCTCCGAGGTGTCCTAGGGACGGCCCAGAGTCCCCAAAAAATGGGGACGTCTTAGAAACGTCCCCTCTTTGAGGGAAACGTTTCGGGGACGTCCCCAAGGTGTTGGTGGCTGTGGTGGGGCGGTGAGGGGACGTCCCCCTGGAGTCTCCAAATCTCCGGGAATGCATCTTTGTGGAACACTAGTATATAATAAATAGACCAGGATTAAAGATCTTAGGGATTCAAGCTGAGAAACTCATATCCAACTTCTATGTCAAACACAAAAATGAACATCTTAGTATGTTGCCTAGATATGTCGATCATCTGATAGCAACACAAGACCAAAAAAACTTGGAAAAGAAAAATCAAACCTCAACAAGACATTCAAAATGGCCAATATAGAGCTCCTGCACTATAGCCTAAGCAGTGAAGTCTGGCAAGAAAACAACAGAATTTACATTTCTCGCCGTATGTATGTTGCAGAGCTACTTGAAATGTTAATATGGAAATCCACAATCCTTGCTATACACCTAAGTGTTCAATTCTAGCTAAGATTTTCCTAAAAAGAAGAGTAAAAAAGTGTTAATGAAAAGTAGTATAGTCAGCTTGTTTGGTAATTTGATTTACTTGATAATTTCAAAGCCAGATATCAGCTTTGAAGCCAGAATGTTGTTATCCTAGTATTGTGCTGCTACCTTGTGCGCACAGTTTGCATAGTGCATAGAATTTGCATTCTATGCCCATGGTTAAGTTTACGAGTTTAGTGAATACGTTTCACACAATGAGATTAACAAGAGGTAATCATACCTCTTTCTTCTTTATGGTAATTTAGCTTTCAATATTCTTGCCACCCTAATGCATAACATGTGCCTTTGATATTTACAAAAAGTTGGATTGTTGCTTTCCAGATGTGCCATTTGGGTTCGAAATAATAGAGTCATGCACAGATCTTTTGATAAGACTTATCATCAGAATTCATCTCAAAAATATCCACAGATGTATGTATTCCTCGCTATGGGAACTCATTCCAACATCTCCTATGTGGTCAAGGACAGTAACATGCTTTTTACTCTACTGTGTGAAGTGCTCATATCTAGTTATCTTGTTTCAAAGTTTAACATAAAATCCATGCCTCTTACAAAAGAAAATTGGATTCCAGCCTCTGAAAATAATTCTACAATATGTGAAAATAAATAAGGATAAGAACCTTTATAAATACATCTATTCCATACCCAATTATTCCAGCCTATGCAAAATAAAAAATAAGGATAAGAATTCAAGAATGCTTGATAACATACATCTCTAAGTCCCACATAGCCAGAATCGATCCGAGATTGCTTTTCAAATGCTTGAAATATATTCCACCCCCACTCTCGATATGTTTCATCTCCAGTAATCCTCCAAAGGTACATGAGTGACTCAACAGTTTCCGGCCTCAAGATGTTCCATGATGTACCAACCACCATGTCCTACAGCAAAAACATTGTGCAACTTTATTTCAAATATGAGGTTTTTGAAAGGCAAAATCATATAAATTACCATCAAAAGCTTTTCCATTAGTGAAAGAAAGTACACAAACAAAAACAAAATGTTGTGGAGCAAAAGAAACATATTATACACCATACAAGTGAGGTTTTCCGCACATCATATCACGTAATTTGATAAACTATGGAAAACACCATTTGCATAGATTGAAAGAGTTACAGAGCTCCATTATGATTGGATCATAAGGCACAACACTTGCTGAAGGTTTTGCAAATGGGGTGACAAGATAAGTGGGCTTGATTGTAAGGGAAACCCCATGGTTAAGCACACTTTAGCCAGCAGTATTAGGTTGGATGACCTCCCAATATGTTCCAGTGCTTCACCACTATGAGCATCACACACGCAATGAGTACCAAATGGACCATTCACGCTCACGAGATGTGTTCTTGTCAACCTGCTACTCATGCAATATGGGGCATTGAAGATTGACTAAAAAGTATGCGGCTGAATCTCAAAATCATATTGCATAATGATAATATTATAAGCCTGCCATTTTTACAAAAGAACGTTTGGCTTTTGATTGAGCCTCAATTGAATACATAAAGGAAAATTCTAACCTCGCCTTCATTGAAGAGGTAGTTTTCTCCAGCCAGCTTTGTTTGAGTTGAGTTATAAAAGTTGTAACAAGTGCGAGCAAGCTGTAGAGAAACAAAATAGGCCAGTGACAATTAAATCATCCTTATTCATCAAAAGAATAAATGAAGATTATAAAGAGAACAATAAGAAATTATAACTAAAGACTCCACTATTTATGAGCTTCATTACAAATTATAGTTCACTGTACATCTTAATTCTGCACTAATCAATTCTGTGTTTATAATTGAAGCACTGAAATCTTATCAAGTGTATTGACAACCAATTTCCATTGAGAACATAATTTGCATATTTTACTAGTATCGGCAACTGCAAAGTACCCTCCTGCCTACGCAAGCAATCATAAAGACTCCCTCCGGACATATATTGTATATTTATACATATATGAGGTGCTTTTGTAGAAGTACCAATGAATTAAACAGCATTCTTGTGTCTAACATTCCATAAGATCATGATTTCCTGCACACATTCCTACTTTAAAGCTTCGTTAAGAAGTTCAGGCTTAAATTCTTAAATTGCAACATCCTGACCAAGATATGTCCCACAGTACAAATCTCCACAAGGACCGGATGCCACTTTTTTGTCCATCTTTAGTAATATTCTATCAACTTCACAGTCATCAAATGGAGTTTTATCACTTGTTAGCAAAGAACTGACTGTATTTCTCCTTTGAACTGACTGTGATGCTTTTTGTGCCCTTAATTGACCTGGTTCACGATTCGCGATTTTTCCTTTTCGCAACAGTATTTGCTTGATTTTTCCCTAATGGCTGTTGGATTCATGATTTTCCTTTTTCCCAACTGTATTGGCCCTTGAATTTTGCACTAACGGTTGTTAATCTTTGTATTTCTCTTTTTTTGCCCTCACATGATTGGTTTTCAATGCTTCTGCCCTCATGTGACTGGGTTTTGATGCTAACAATGGTTGTTTTGCAGATTAGCAGCAACCATGTCTTCTTTGGCGTCAACTGTGATGTTGTTCTCTTTCCTATGCCCTCCCTGACTATCATGACTTTCCTCGCATAAATGGCAAGTGTGTAGATGTTATTTTCCTTTCCAAACAAGTTCTATTAGTGTTGTGCCCTCGAAAATGGTTTGATCAACCTCAAATATATCTTGCAATGACATTTTCACGATTCACAGTCTTGAAATGACATTTTCTGTAAGTTATAATCTTATGTTCACAATTTGCAATCTTCTACTCAAAGTCCAAGCCCTATTAAACACCAATGGCTCTAATACCAATGTTAGAAGATGTGAACATATAGATAATGAAGAAGCAGATTGCACACACTATAACTCATAGCCACCTAAGTCTCGGGAATGGGGGGACCGGGGTACGGAGGGACGGGGTTTCCGGGACAGCAAAAAATTTCCCAAATTTTGGGGACGGCAGGGGGAAGACTTCTAAAATAATACTTAAAAATAATATTTCAATATTTTAACTTTTTTAATGACATTTAGGGATTTAAAGTGTATTTAATGTATTTTAGGTACTTCCAAGATTATAATTTGATGTTCTTGGTAAAAATAACATATTTTTAAAAGTAAAAACATCATAAAACTTTTGAAAGATTTAAAAAAATTTGGGGACATCCCCTCCAAGTCCCCAACTCCCCGAAACAATCGGGACGTCCGGGACGTCACCAAAATCTAGGGGACGCGTCCCCGTGTAACACTGATATAACTTGTGTGTCTGTCATTTTATTATACAAGAGATAGCTACAAAATGGTTGAGGTGATTACAACTGCACATTAGTTAATACATGACTAATAGTAACTTAATTATAAACAATAAGCCTTGTATTCTAAAATGTTGCCAAAATGTGTTCAATCATGAACTCCACCTTTCCCAATTTGAAAACACAACATGCCCAAAACTATATTCCTATTTGAACCACCCCCATGAAGGGGAGGGGTTGTCAAGCAAGTCAGTTCAAACTTCAAGTGAAAAGCATCTTTATTGATTAACACAAATTCCATGCTAGTGACATCATTTGTAAATTCAATCATGGCTTGGAAAGTCTTCTTAAGCAAATGGAATAGTAACTTGATTTTCCCTTACAAACAAGTTTCTATTGCACTCGACCCTTGAAACCCTACTAGATTGAATTGTTACAAAAATCGTAAATTTGCAGTCATGTGAATCATAATAATATATAAGCTATAAAAGACAGAATCCCGCCTGTGAGGACAAAACTTCAAATCACAGATTCAATCTTTGGTAGCACCATAGATAAACAATTCCAGAGTATTGGACAACAAACATAAATCAAATCTCAGCAAATAACAAGAATCATGGAAAACCACCAAAAATGAAACTGATTGAGCGAAGGAGATACCACTACAAGAAAATTCTAGCAGAGTTACTCCCCTCCAACTTTACTTCTTAACCCTTGCTCTTTTCCTAATGGCATAATCTTATATCAGCTAATCACATCCGCTCTTGCATCTATATCTAACAATAAGAAATCAAGATACGTGCATTTTGGGGCCAAATACCATAGAACCACACAATAAAGGCCAAAAACCATTCATAGAGAGATTTTCTTCTTTATGAGAATTCTATTTTTTAAGTTTTTTGTTGCTTTTGTCCTCCTTAACAAAATGGAAGAAAACTTAAGCGCATAATTTTATAAATATGTAATATTGTGTGATTAGCCTGGGCCCTGCAACTCCCAAAAAATAGCCCAATGAAAAGACTTTTGGAAGCCAAAAGTGCCTTGGAAGCAAGGTTGTAAAAGATTGGTGTCATGCTAAATGTCTAGCATGAAAAATTGAAATTTTTTGCTATGACAACTAAGCCCGCACTCAAAAACCCTTGAACCGTGTAATGTAAACCTACCCTTCGGCCAATTGTTGACTATATAAACCCCATCATGGCTGAGAGGGATGTGCTGACTGGATTTTTTAAGTGTGTTGCATGTGCAGGTAAGTTGGTGGGAAGCAATTCATGGATTCATTTTGATCCCCTTTGAAGGAACTACTCCCAGAGGCCCAAAAGACCTATTTTCCGACTTTTTGCACCTGGTGAGCACCCCCCAGGAATGTACACGGACAAGTGGAAGCATCCATGAAGTGTGTGGCACAACTATGTAATCATTTGAGGCAGTTTAGGAAAGTTTTGGAAGAAAAATAAGGTTTAGGAACAAATTACGTAAAACTGGGTCTTTGTGAGCAAGGTATTAGGGATAGCAAGTTCTAAAAAACTAGCCACATTGTTTGAAGGGTTTCAAAAGCCTCATAACGAGTTAGAAGCTCATACCCCAGGCATTGGAAAGACACCAAAGCCTAGTTCATGGTGGAATGATTGAGGAAAGATTTTGGGAACGTCTGGTAGTGCAGCTCAAGAGTCCTCTTATAAGGTGAAACTTGATTGAAAGGTTCCAAACACTCCAAGATGAGTTAGGAGCCTAATAAAAGCCCAAATGAGGGTATTTTTAATCCTCTCCATTACCCATAAGTTGGTTTGGCTTTGTTTCATCGAAAATTATTCTTTCCACTCAGCTCACTGGCGCACAGCTTGAAGAAAAATTGAAGATATGGCTACAACTTGATGAAGACTTCATTTTCATGACTTCTAAATAATCCCATTGGATTCATTGGCCCTTTTGCATAAAGATTCATATATTGGACGACCAAATTTCATTAAATTTAGACCCCGGAGCAAGGAAAACAATTTTGGTCGTGCAGCCACAAAGTCTTGTCGCGCGCCAGGAAGGTTTAGGCGATAACAAAATATTGTTGCGTGTCAGGGAGGTTTCGGGGACCTAGGGATGTTGTCCCGCGTCCAGAAGATGTTGTTGCTCGTTAGGAAGGTGTTAGGCAACTCGAAGATGTAGTCATGCGACCACAAAGTGTTGTCGTGCGACAAGAAATTTTTGGTGACACAAAAATATTGTCGAGCAACTAGGAGATGATGTCACATGTCAAAAAGGTTTTAGGCAACCCAAGGATATTGTCATGCAACCAGAAGATGCAATTGGGCATCTACATGATGAAGGAAGGTGAAAGGTCACAAGTGATGAAGGAACATCAAAGGTTGTGAAGGAAGTTGAAAAGTCAATAGTCACAAAGGAAGGTGAAAAGTCATGTGAGGAGATGAAAGCGCAGTCATAATGCTATAAATATGAATGATGCCCTCATTTCAAGGGGATGGTTAATTCTTGTTTACTAGCTCTCATTGCCTTCCTAGAAACAAGCGCCTTCAATTCCTCTATTCTCTTTCCTTTTGTCATTCTATCTCCATCTCAACTTGTACTCCATGAGCATTGTAAATAGTGCAAAATGATGCAATAAAACTTTGTGTTTCTTGTTAATTGTTTCTCTTTCTTTGTGAATGGTTTCTTCTCCTTGATGCAAGTGAAATGCTCTAATTTTAATGCAATGAACTCAGTTATGCTATTTGTTGATTAAAATCCCCCTCCCATTTCCCTCTCCTATCTCTCTCACTAAGCAATTTTTCTTTCTTGTATTCCATACAATCAATTGCCACAAGTTTAGGGAAGTTTTCCTATGTTATCCCCGGTCTTCGGGCCACCCCAAAAATTAGTTTAGATTGTTTTCATTTCCTTGCTTTCAATAAATGGAGCTGCCCCATTCAAGCAGAGGGGCCTAGTCCCAGAGCATAGGTGAAATCTCACAATTTGCCCACCTGACAAATTATTTCGCCAACAGAGATGTACAATTACAATGTTTTGATTCATATTTGATATAATGAGGGAGCAAGTGGGCCTACCAAAAAAAAGTAACAATTTGCACTTGTTTTCAACTTTCAGAGACATGATTGCAATAGCACTTGAATGAGATTGGGTAAAAAAGAAAAAAGAAAAAAAGTATATATTCATCGGCGAGAGAAGGCATCATTCATGGAACAAAATTTGTATACTAAAAAATAAAACCACCTCTCCACCACTCAACCTCAAGTAGACCAATCTCTATCGCAGATAAAACCCACCAATCTTAGGACTGATCCTGGTAATCCACACACTATTGACCAAATTAGAGTGTATAAAGCAGGCATTACATAGATTCATCACTTGGAATGCCTTTTGCTGCAAATGTAAGCATTGAATCCTAAGCCTCAATTAAGTGAGGAAAAACCACTGCTAGACGGTCATCCATAGTGTGGAAAAATATATAAGAGATCCTAAATACAGAGAACATGGCCTATTTGATATCAAGGAGAGGTCATCAAAGGCCAACCCATGCTTAAAGGTGAACCACACATAATGTGCCTAAATTGACACAGGAGAGTCAATATAGGATAGAGTAGTGATGACATATTAACGGATGGAATATGAATATCCCAGAGAGTCATTTTCATCATCACACCATGGCTTCCTCTAGTATGCATTAGTGACTTGCACTGTAACAGGTCTCCTATATTTTTCTATGTTAGAATGGAGAGCAACTGGGCTTATAGGAAGTTCTTTTGGTGAAACAAATCAAGCCCAGAACCAGCAACATACAATAGGAAGGGGAGACTCTTTTGGAATGGTGTATAATTTGTCTTTTCATTACATAGTACTACTGTTCTATGTTAGAAAAATACCCAGTGTAGAGAGAAACAATCACAGTGAAAGCAATAAGAAATAAACAGGTCTAAAACACAAACACAGATATTGCGTGGAAAACCTGGTAATGTACCAGGAAAAAAAACCAGGGTCAAAGGTCTCAGTATTTTATTACTCAGGAATAAATCTGTTGTTACATCAATGGCAGTTACTACATACTCTAGTGATTACAATCTTGTACAATCGTACAACTTTACAATACATGGATTCCTTTCATACAAACTGCGTGTAGTACAAACCGCGTGTAGCACAAACCACATGTCATACTGTACGAACTCCCCAAAAACGTGTTGTATACTCAGGCCAACCTGCCAGCTTGGTCACTACCTACTCACTCAATGCTCACTTCACATTCCAACATTCTATTGCTATCTCATTCACAATAAAATGTGAGTCATGAAATAGGGCAACTTTCTTATAAATATATAGTCTTGATATAAAATTCCCTTACATGAGGTCTCCACATGTCTAAATTAAAGGAAATAAGGCAACCCCTAGATTATATTTGCATTATGTTAGGGGCTGTTTTTTAGCATTTGCATCTACATCACAATGTAATCATGCACTATGCCAATGCCATATAGTTCTGTAGGATTTTTAAAAATGCATATTGCAATTGCATAGGGTTTGGTTATACAAACTACAATGTAAATGCGTCACATTTTTTTTTTTAATTACATTTTTCCGGGACGTCCCGGACGCCCTCGTAGTTTAAAATTTAGATTTCCTTTTCTTGCGGGAGTTGGGGGACGGCTTAGGAAGGTGGAAAACGTTTTCCCGGGACATTTGCATCTACATTCCCCCGCGACTAATGCAATGCATGCATCTAGTTTTGGGATTTAAAAAAAAACATACTTGCATTTAGAGGCTAGGGTTTGGTTTAAACATTTTAAATTTTAAATTTTAAATGGCTGTATTTTTTTAAAATTAATTCATTACATAATCACATCCCTAATCTAACCCTAACCCTACATTACGTGAGACTGAGTATGAGTATGAATCAGAGAATCAGAGCAGGAGAGGGTTGAACGAGGAAGTTGAGATAGGTGGCCGTGGAAGAGTACAGCAAATTTGCCATTGGACCATTTGACAAGAAGAAGCCATTGCAACAATTTGCCCAAATACCCTATCACTGAACTTGTTGCAAGGGGCTGTTGGCACTTGTAAGGGTCTTTGAAAACATGGAAATACCACGGGCAATGTGAGTTCGTGGTTCTAGGAAATGAAGCTAAGATGAGAAATTCAAACATTTTATTTCAGGCAGAATTTTTCTATGCTGCTGGTTGATTCCATTTAATGCGCATCTCCTTATTCAAGGAGGCTATGCCAGCATCACAATATACACCGTCCTGAACTTTTCCACCTTACAACTTCTTGAGTGTGCAGAGCAGAGGCAAGCTAGATTTATATGTTGTGTGCATGCCATGAACTAGTGAATGTGCAGAAGTCATTGGCACTTTTTCTTGAAACCAATTGACACCCGCTTTGCATCCTTTTGGAGAGGATGTGCCAAGCCCCTGCAAATTATGATTATGACACAGGATTGGACTATGAGTCCAAGACACTGAACCCCAAGTGGTGTTGCGGGAAAATATGGGTGCATATTCCATTATAGCTCCAGTTTTTAGTCATCGCAAAGATTGGAGGGTTCTCTTGGGATTGGTGGAGAGCGAAAGGAACCAGTCATTTGTTCTTTTCTAACGAGTTTTGGAGGCAGCTAGGGATTACCACAACCATACCGAGTCCAAGAATAGGCCTAAAAACATTTTGTTGAATGAAAATTCCCTGCTGCCGTGGACATGGTATGAAAGCTTGACCTCTATCATTCTTGTATTCATTTAATTGAATTTCCATTTGACCAAGAATAGTTTTATAGGAAACTAAAACAAGTTATAGAGGCCATGAAAAACTGGAATTTCACACCTCTGTGATGTAAAATTTTGAAGGATCACAAAATGATGGCAACTATGAGCTTTCTTTGGAGGTGATGCAAAAGAATGTGCAGTTGATTCTAGAAGACTTCATCCACATGTCTTTCGTCCATGCTCGTCGTAGTTATAAGGTGACATGGATCGCGGTGCCAATTTTGAATGCGAGACTCTAGATTATTTAACTTTTTACTCTGCAATCGTAAACTTTATTATTGACAAATCATTTACATTTTACATTGCCTTCTTTAGGATGTTATTGTATCACAATATCTAAATTTTAAATCTTGAGTTCATTATATGATTCTTGCCACATAAAATTCACCATGTGGGATTCAGATTGGGATCGATGAATGTGATACTATTAACATCTTTTAAATCCTTTGCATTTCTATGTGAATTCCCTGTCGAATTAAAGTCAAGATTACACAGGTTTGAGGGTGCAGAATTACATAGGGTATGAACAGGAAGTGTATCAGTACGGGATTGTGGATGTGTTTGTATGCATATTAATGTGTGAAAATCAAAATACATTTATATGTATGCATATATAATATGTTTTTATGTAAACACACATATGCATACAGATATGCACAGACATATAGGCATGTATCTCTGTAGATGTACATTTGCATGGAGACATTCAAATATATATGCATGCAGGAAAGACAAAAAATTGTAGTTTCTATTTAAATTCCATCAGCAAATTAGTCTATACGATACTATGACAGCATTTAACACTGCCACCTCTGTACACCCTTATATTGACGTGTTTGCAGTCTTTTGGTAAAAGTATTTATTATTAGATCATCCATTGGGGGCCGTATGGTGGTTGATTATTCCACAAACTCTTGTTGCTATAGGATCTCCTGATTATTTTTTCCCTTTTGTACCCACCCAGTGGTTTTTGTTGCTTGCATTAGCCTGATGTAATTTATTGGTTCATAAGACTGAAATTTTTATGTTCACTTCTTTTGGGAAATCTCTTTGCTTATTTTGTTTCCAATCTGTCTTTCTTGAAATTTTTTAATCTTTTTTATGTGGATGCTTGCTTATTTATACACCTTGCTGGTGGTATCCTGAGCAGGTAACTATGACCATGATGCTTTGTTTCTGGCATTAATAAGAAAAACACATTCCAAAAAAATTAGAACCGAGTTTTTTATACAGGAAGTACCTCCTTTGCAAGGGAAAGATACATTGAAGCTTTATCTGATTCATCATGAGATGCTCCAAGAGCAAGCATACCAGGAACAAAGCATGCTAGTTCGTCCATCTGCATGTGTTTGAAGTTAACTGAATGCCAGAAATAACTAAGTTCATATATTCATTTGAGTAGTTTGAAGAGTAAATGGTTGTCACTGCAATCTCACCTTATCTATCAGCGCACTACCAGAACGCTCTGCAATATAAGTGAAAGAAGATGGACTTGACTTTCTAATCAAGTTCTTTAATCCTTCCATAGACTTTTCCCACATCTCTCTGCCAAATTTTGAACAATTTATTTTAGAGCACACTGAAGCACAGTCTAAAATTGTATCTAGCAAAGTTTGATAGGCTTTGCAGTGCCAAATAAAAATAATAATTCCACGCATTTATAGGCATATAGTGAGAAATAATACTCAAGATCGCTCTCTATTGACATGTATCTATGCAAAAATTACAAAGAGAAACAGCAACCTGTAAGGCTTCTGCGCATCAGTTTTGTTGCCTTGTATCCACACCTTTAGCAAGTACTCATAAAAGCTGTCATGCAGCAAGAGAGACACTGGTTAAAATATGTTTAGTATCTACTATTCAGCTCTTTACTGAAATCAAATTCTATGCTAAGATCAAATGAGATATGAAACCTAATATAACCTATAAGAGATTGGGAACAAAGAGTTAAAGCACTCAAGAAATATAAATACAATCTCAGAAATAAAACATATTGTGACTTCAAACCTCCAGAATCTTCTTGTAAGTATTAATACAATAAAGGTGGTTAGCTGGCATGACAGATGAGTTTGTCCCTTGGTTACAAAAATTTGTAACAATACATTAAAGAATGCAGGAACATAAGTTAAGCTAAATTCAAAACTCAAAACTCGACATTCAACATGTATTTAGAAATATAAGGCCATCCAGTGTTTGCATATGCATTTCCAGGATGAATTTTAAATGTAAAAACTTACAGAGTCATATATGATTGAATACATTTGAGATCTTTCTAATTCTAAATATATACCAATATTCTCGTAAAAGCTAGTAAAAGTGATTACCTTTAGCAAACTAAAAGATCTAATTCTTCAACATGTTTGCATTTGCTGTTTTTTGAGCTTATTGTGGGAGATTAATGTGTTAAATCAAAACAAATGGGTAAGTCCAGCAAATATAATCTAGGTTCAAATTGTTCCTCCTATGTGTGTCCTTTTTTCTCATATTCTTTTTACAATTTGCAGTAGCATGCTTGTTTTATGTCGTATCCCGATGTGAAGAGGTTTGACAGGCATGTAAGTTAAGAAAACCAACATTAGCACCTCTATATGTGAATACCATGTGTAGATTTTTAACTCCTGTATTTAGCCAATGTTCACTAATGTAAAAGACTTTGCGCTCCATCACAAGAGGTATACTAAAGACGGAGAAGTATCTAGGTTTTGCAGATGGAACCTAAACAAATTCATGTGAAAATGCAGGCAAGTTAACTAATGGAAAAAATAAATCTAAAATTATACTAGTGCTTTAGTACTGTGGTCATCTTTCATGTTTGGGCTCATAGTTTTACACTCTCATATGCATTGCATTTGTCACTTCATTACGATCCTTGCATTTTATTGTGATACAAACCATCTTTCAAATAGCATTACAGTCAGCATTCACAGTGTCTCAAATGATTATGCAGAATTCACCCGCAATCTTATGTCTCATATCAACAATCATTGTCTTGTAGCAGCTGGCCCTTGGCCACCCTCTACAAGAATAGCACTGCCTTTATGTAAAATTGTCGTGTTTCCATCTAGTATAATACAGCCTTGACAACTCAATGATTATTGCAGGCTCCTGGAAGCATTCATAGGATCGTTACAAACCACAATCCTCTACAGAGACATTTGATTCCCACAAATTTGCAGGCTAACTTGAAAAAGCCTCCTCTTTTAACCAGGTGATCTTATATGATTAGTTCATTTCCTTCATGTAATTGGGATAGGCATAGCAATATAAGACCACCCTTGCTTTCTTTATCCCCTGAGGTAGCTGACTTCTCAAACCTAGACCTGGATCCTCGCATTCCTTGCCCTTTCACATTGATCCCCCCTTGCATCATCCATTTCTCTGCCCCTTATCACCGTTCCTCCATCCTGCTCTCTAGATCAAAGCTTTTTAGATGTCTTGTCATCTCTACTCTGCTCCTACCTTCTCCTACCTTGTTTGTTTTGTAGGTGCAACTCATTTTCTGTCAAAGAAGATAAACTTAGAGATCAACTATTTGTGGCATGTTGAAGACTATTTCTTCAAATTTTTGCGCACCCTCAACTATTAGTGGCATGTTGAAGACCATGTTTCTACAAATCTTCATACCCTCAACTATTTGTGGCATGTTAAATACTATGTTTCGACAGCCAATTTCGTCTTCCGTATATTAATCCAAGAGGATTCTCCAAAGGCAGCTCCAGTGGTACCGCCAAGCCAATTCTCATGGCTTACGATAATTGCAGATCCTATTCAAAGGTGTACAGTACTTCAAAACCACATCCAGAGATTTGCAGTACCTCCAAGATCATTCATTCATCTCCACCAGATGCTGCACACACATCTACAATGGCACGTCACAATTTAGGCAGAGCAACCATGGCGTCATCCATGCGTGTGCTAAATTTTATGTGGTATCCACCTGTAATCACTAAATAACGCACTATGTACATCTAGTCTCTAAATACTTCATTTATATGCATGATTCCTAAGCAAGAGAATTGCTCATTAACAACCCTTTGCTTTGAAATTTTCTTTTATCCTTTTCATTTTTATTGATTGTGGTTTCTGATTTGCAACTTACGGTTTGACATACCAACCGACATCGTTTTCAACTCTGATTCCACTGTTTTATCTTTCTGGCACCCTGTACAGGACCACCCATTAGGGACAGGAGTGCTTGGGCACTACTGTCCCCTTTGGGCACTTTTGTCCACTTTCTCTTTTGCTGATTTTTTGGATGTTACTTCTTTCATGTCCTTGTTTACTACCCTAGGTCGGCGTTTCACTTGTAAATGACGAAACTTGAGCGAAAGAATCATATATATACATGTCTTATTTAACCTCATTAAGGAGGGCAAGCATTTCAAGAGCACATACTATTACAAGGAGCCAATATTTTATATCTACTACATCAAGGACTGTATTTTGGGACTGCATACTTCACTGCATAGGAGGGTTTATTCTGAATTCCATACCACACGTTTTGCATTGGGACAAAGTAGTTGTAGCCCGCTATTCTTTGTGCGACTGGCACTAGGGCATCCTAGCTCAAATGCAGTACTCGGTGACAATCACATTGGCATGGCTGTCATGGTCATCCGACTCAAGCATATGCATATTCTTATTCATCTAATGTGCGCTTGAGTATTGTGCAGGTATCTAGGTTTTGTTTTGCAGGTACAGGTGCGACAGAGCAGAAGTGCAGCGAACCCTGCCACGACCTACAGCAAACTAAAGGCGATAGGAAGCGACATAGGAAGAACTAGAATCACAACTATCCTACAGAGCATAGTAAGCATACTCTGTGAGTACTTGCCGAGTTGGCAAGTACTCGCCAACTCGGCATCATAGTGAATACTCACTGTGAAAAATCACCGAATATATTTGTCAAATATTGGTGAATTTTAGCTGAATATACTTGACAAATATTTGCCAATATTCGGTGAGTCCGTTTCAAAAACTCGCCAGATGCAGGATATATACTGAACATGCCAAAAACGTTAAAAATATGCTGAAAATACACTTCAATTTCTCTTTTTAAGGGAACACGCCCCTTCATTTTTTATCACACAACCATTGAGCATGCATTGCATGAGTTGAAGGGATTTTATAGCGAATTCAAAGAGCAAATTTGAAGAATTTCATTTGGAGGTGAGTTTTTTTTTTTTTTCGCAAATTCATTTATTCTATTACTATTTATAAATTCATATTGCATCTGAATATGATTTGCGATGTAAAATGCATTCAAATTTCAGCCATTAAGCATCATTTGCATGAGTTAAAGGATTTTATAGCGAATTCGATGAGCAAATTTGAAGAATTCCATTTGCAGGTAAGTTTTTTTCTAATTCTTTTTGCAAATTCGTTCTATATTATTTAAATTTTATATACTCATATTGACTCGGAATACGATTTGACATTTGTAATTTTAAATGCATTCAATTTAATTGTGAATGATTTTAAATTTTTAAATTTTAATAGTTATTTATTAATTTATTCATGTTTGTTATCGTCGTTAATGAATGAAATTGTCAGAACGTATTGTTGTAATTTTATAAATGTTATTTTAATTTCTTTTTTAGAATGTATTCTTGTTCGTAGGATTTACATTTTTAAATTTGAAATTATGATTAAATAGGGTTATAAAGCCACTTTTTAAATTTTAAAATTTTTAATTAAATTTACGTTTTTTAATTTTTAAATGTCCATTTTGTTGCAAATTAGAGGTTACCAATGGCATCAACTAGACATCAGGTTCGGCATCTGGGTTAATATCACTAGTAGGAACCGTTCCGGCTAACTCCCGTACCGTTGCTTGGAAGTATGGTGTACGTGGAGCAATTCAAGGAACTGTGGTTTGCAATTTTTGCGGCAAAATATTTTTTAGAGGCATCAATCACCTGAAGTATCATCTTGCATGTATTATTTGTCGGGACATTGTGATATGTCCCAATGTTAGAGAAGAGGCAAACCAAGAGATGAAGTCAGAGTTGGCAGAATTGGAGGAGAAGAAACTAGAGAGGGAAAGGATGCATGCAGCCATAACATAAGTTGTTAGACCTAGAATGGCGGAGGATTTAGAGGACGATGCGGCAACGATTGTGGGCTCTACTCATGGTCCACGCATGCGAACTAGAAGAGGAACATCTGATTCATCGAATTCGAGCAATGGGATACGTAGTTTTTTTATACCAAGGAACATACATGGGGCACAACCTCCCCTGCAGGTACAGGCTGAAACAAGGATGCACACAAGAAAGCAGATAAAGCATGTGCGAATTTTTGGTACTACAACATCCTTCCCTTCAATGTGGCGAAGAGCTCGTACTAGAAGTACGAGGTGACAACATTGACAGTTGCAAAGAAAAGACAATAGCAAGGAAGTGGTACAAGGCAACCTCTCCAAAAGACTTGAGTAAGAAATTGCTCAAGGGTGCAATTGCAGATGCAACAACAATCCTAGAAGATCAAAAGAAGCAATGGCAAAAATACGGATGTGCCATTCTTTCATATGGGTGGGCAGATGGAAGGAACCACACACTCATCAATTTTTTTACGGCTTCAAATGGTGAGATGGTGTTTTTGAAGTCAATTGATGCCTCTAACATAGTTAAAAATGCAGATAGTTTGTGTTTTATGTTGGAAATGGTTGTATTAGAGGTGGGTATCAAGAATTTTGTGCAACTTGTCACAGACAATGTAGCAGAAGAGGCATCCATCACTCTTTTCGACTCTTTGTACGGCTTATTGTCTTGACCTTCTTTTGGAGGACATGGGCGAAATTGATTAGGTGAGGCCGGCTATAGAAGATGCAAAAAATATAACCAAGTACATATACCCTTGGGTTCTCAGTTTGATGAAAAAACACGCGAGGGGGAATGAGCTTGTACAAGTCGATGTCACAAGGTTTGCAACTAACTTCTTGACATTGCAAAATATTTCTAGTTTGTTGTAATCATTGAAGCAAATGTTTGTGAGTCAAGCATGGCTAGACTCACAATATTCAAAAAAAGTTGATAGAAAGAGGATTGCAAAGAAAGTTTTGATGATGTCTTTGCAAAGAGAGTTATAAAGATCAT
The DNA here is from genome assembly GCA_019776745.2 of Taxus chinensis. Lineage (NCBI taxonomy): Eukaryota > Viridiplantae > Streptophyta > Pinopsida > Cupressales > Taxaceae > Taxus > Taxus chinensis. The sequence continues at coordinate 107,056,811 of CM034154.1, forward strand.
TAATGTAATTTCAAACTTCAATTTATATTTCAAGTCGATTCATGTATTTTAATTTGTTAAAATATAAATATATTGTTATTTACTTATTTACTTTATCTGTAAGATTGTAACCTTAAATTTTATTTTGTGCGTAACTGTCAGAGTCGTTGGTGAGGGTTTTGTGCTTGGTTGATGGGGAGAAAAACCCTATGGGGTACATTTATGAGGCCGTGGATAGGGCCAAAGAAGCCATCCAAAGACTATTATAGGGAGGGTATCACCAGATTTGGTCCTTTTTGGGAGATAATTGATTCAAAGTGGAACAATCAACTCCACCAATCTATTCATGCAACGGGGTACTACCTCAACGCCAAGTTTTTCTACTCCGATGGCTTTCATAGATGTGAATGGGGAGGTTATGGAGGGCCTTTCAACATGCATTGAGAGGATGTTACCATAGGTTGAGACAAGGGATGTCATTATTTTAGAGACTGCAGATTTACAAGCATGTTAGGGGGAGGCTCTTTTTTTCCGCATTAGCTATCTAGAGGGAAAACCACGCAGTCACCAGGTGATAAAAATTAGAATGTTTACTAAGTTACTTATTATGTTACAAGTCAAAAATTTAATTTTATTAATTACTTTTAGCAACTTTTGATTATCTTGTTTGTAGGTTCTTGGTGGGATGATTGGGGAGTAAATACCCTGCATCTTCAAAAGCTAGCCCTCGTAATTTTATCTCAACCTTGTAGCACTTCTTGATGTGAACGCAACTGGAGTTTGTTTGGGGCCCTTCACATGAAGAAGCGCAACAAGCTGACTCAAAAATGCCTCAATGACTTAGATTTTTGCGTAATACAATCTCCAGCTTCGCACAAGAAAAGTGGAGGCCATATCGCAAGAGCTTCATTGATTTGGATGAGATAGATTTATACGGCGAGTGGACTGGACAAGAAGAGGAAATCCCTGTGTTCACAAAGGATGAGATTGCTCTTTCAAGAGGGAAGCTATGGAAGAAGAACCACTAGCAGGATTGGATGAAATCTTTGAAGGTGATGTCAAACATGTAGCAGAGGAGCCACCGCCATATAATGTCCCCAGGTTGGAGTTGCAGTCGCAACCTTCTAGGAAGACCCAGGAAAGGAACACCTAGCATGGGGAATAGTAGAATTTATAGACCCTCTCCCCAACTATTTCTCTAGAACGGGGATATATTTGATAAAAATACAGATTATTGTATATTGTAACTTGCATAGAAATGGCAACATGCCTTATGATGATAATTTTCAATGACACTCAAAACAAATTCATGTCACTTGACCCAATTAGTTGTTGTATTCACATGATGATGCAATTTTGTATCATATTTGTATTCAAATCTAATAGAAAACATTTCAACATTTTATGACTCATTTGATACATTTTGTAGCTGATATTTTGCATAAAAGACTGTGTTTATTTAAAAATTTGCATGGATTTTTAAGGTTGTCCCAATTCCCAAATCACATTAACCAAGTCTGAAAATGGGTTTGTCTAATAAGTATATGAACTATGCAAATAAAGACACAGCCCCTGAAACAGACGCTAGTCCCAGCAGGTGATCAGATTCCACCCACAAGTGGCTCGCTATCTCTAGAAAATCAACTAGAAATTTAGAAAGAAAGGTTAGCCACAATCCAGAACCTGCCTTAAACCCTAGCGTCTTCAGATGTCCACAAATAGTATAACCTGTAGGGTCTTCAAAACCATTGAGTCGAATTTATTTCCTATCTTGAAACTCAATTGAAATGTACTTTAGTAGATCTTCTTCACATAAAGGATGAAGGATTTATCGTCATCTTCAGTGTCCTTGGCAATAGAGCGTTTAAATCGTCCTCTAATAAATCATCAAAGGGTTATCGTCTTTCAATGTAAGCTGTACATAGCTACATTAGCCAAACCACTAAATTCAATATCAAATCAGTGTTTTAAAAACCGATGTCTCTCCCAAGTGTGGCGACCGGCCGGTTTATACCGGTTGTAATTGGCAAATGAGCCCACACAAAAGCCCAATCAGCTCGACTCCACTTGGGAGAAAATCACTTTATTTTTAATATTTTTATTTCCCTTGCTTTATTCCCCCATGCGGTTTGCATTTTTACCTATAGAGAAAAATAAAAATAAAGTGAACATTTGTTTTCTTTACTTTATCACTAATACCATGCCTAATTAAAGTGCTTATAATAAAATCATTACCTTGCACTAAAATTAGCATTTGTTAGGATTAGTTTGCCTTATTTTCTACCCCTTAGCCGTCGGGAAACAAGGGATAGTTACACCGCCATCTACTACCAGGTTAGAGCCGCAGTCGCAGCCTTCTAGGAGGAGCATAGGAGACGCAACCGAGAGTGGGGACTCAGTAGAGGCTATTTAGAGCACTCTCCCCAATATTTCTCTAGAACAGGGAAGAGGAAAATGTAAATTATTGTATATTATAACTTGCATAGATATGAAATTTATGATGATACTTTTCAATGACAATCATCATAAATTCATAACACTTGTCATCCGGTTGTTGTATTTGCTTGATGATGCGATTTTGTATTGCCATTTATATTCAAATCTAATAGAAAACACTTCTCCAACATTTTATAGACTCATTTGATACAGGTTTGTAGCTATATTTTGCATAATTTTTTTGTTTTATTAAAGAAATTTGTGTATTTATTTAAGTTGAATATTCTCGAATAGTCACCGAGTCTTGCTGAGTTTGTTACTGAGTCAATCTTGTTAGTATGGGACCCCAAAAAAAGAAACCTGCAAAGAAAAAGAGGAAACTTTAGATGGAATCTAAGAGGAAGACATCCCAACCATCTCAGAGTTCTAGGATATGGAAGAAATGGTCATGGAAATACAAATGAAACTCAGCAAAGTCTATTCACAACATTTTTCCCTTGAGTGCCTTGGTCACTTTTGCATCTTGCAACCCCTTGCATAGTGCTAGGGAACATGCTACACAACATCCACACTTCAAGCTTCACCTCGCAGCCCCTTGCATCATGCAGCTCCTACACAAGAACATGCAACATAGATTTGAAAGACAACACCACATGGGCCTGCCGATAGGTGTGGAGCATGTATTCTTCAAAGGATTAGCCAATGCGGGGTTGAGGGTAAGCACTCCCTTTCACGGGGAAAATCCTAGTGCCAAATTTTTGAGAACTTCGCAATGCCTCACAACATCTCGCAGTGCCTCGCAACACTTGCAGCACCTCGCAGTATCTTGAAACGCTAGCATTGCCTCACAACACCTCGCAGTAGTTCCAAGCACTTGCGGCATCTTGTAGCTCCTCACTTCGCATCCCAACACTTGTGAAAGACCTCCAGAACTCACTTGGCCATGTGGGCACTCCATGCCATGTTGCTGCCAAGCGGCACTTCCAAATCCCATGTTATGCTAGCGAATATGTCAGTATATTGTGCATATGGCAATCAATTCGCATAGCATCCGAAAGGTGAAGAGTCATGCATGGAAGCCTAAGCAGTTCAACCTCCATAACAGTTCTTTATGCCTTCACAATTTTGTAGTAATACACATCTATAGCATTAGATAACAAGCATATAGTACAAAAACACACTAATAAATATTTCTCGAGAGCATGCTATTTGCAAAACACACGGATAGATATAACTTATGTTCCAGTTCTACTACTTTCTCTAGTCTACATCTTATATAATATTGATTTTGCATGTGCCCACAACCCACCTAGATCCTCATGTAGAGCATTGTCTCCTAGACCACTTGGGATCCAAATCTTTGGGATCAAAGTAGTTCAACTTGCATGTTCTATTGAATGAGGTTGTTGTATTTGAAGCTTGGCATCTATCCATAAGAACCCTCTAACTATCTACCATGCTGCAAAGTTCAGATGGAAAAATACAATCCAATGCAAGCCAAGATACATGTGATGATAAAGAATGAAATCACATGCACAATGGAACAAAAAGAATTTCTATTGAGCTAGTTTCCAGACATCCTTGAACGGGTGATTCCATCAACCCGCTCATTACGTAAAGTTTTTGGTGATTCCATAAACCTAAACATTCCTTCGTTTGAAGGAAAACAAATGTATACATAGTAAATAACTGGTTAGATCAGTTAGATTGTTGTTTTTCTATGAATGACTTTTTTGATGAAGAGAAGATCAAGATCACACTTCTTAAAAATCTTTGCCTGTCAATAAGTGGTGACATGCCCATACTCTGTGGGACTAAGACCAACTAGAATAAGCATCTAATCCAACCTAGGATACTTCCATAGAAGCCTTCAATGATATATACCATCCTAACGATGTTTATGAAGACTATTGCCTTTAGTGGCAACAACTACGGCATGATCAATCCATCCGAGCCTACTTTGATGTCTTCCATGATTTGTAACAAATATGGGCTCATTTGAGTCAAAGGAGCATAGAGTCGAGTATCGCAATGGCCTACAACCATTCATTCAGTCCCAAATAAAGTTGGCCAAGGTCAAGACACTAGGAGAATCCTATCGCTATGCAGTGACCATTGAAGAAGAGTCAAAGATGCAGGTAAAGTAGGATACACCGTCCACACCAAGGAAGACATTTGCTTCAGTCAAGAACCAACTGTCTAAGACAAATAAATGGTACAAAAAACAAAAAACCTGCAGTCACTCCAATGCAGGGTGCCATGTGTAGAAGGGCTTGCTTGAGCATGCAAGAACGAAGGATACCGAAGACGAGCTGTTCCCAGAAGTGGTAGAAACAAACCCTGAAGTTACTAGTCTTAGCGTGACAACCACACCAGCAGCACAAAATGTTGATGAAGAGTGTCTATTCCATTCACAGATGTGGGTGTGAGGGCAGCCACTATTTTTTGGTCATTGGCAGAAGCATGAAGAGTCTCATCTCCAAAGCAACCATCAAGCGACTAAATCTCGGAACCATGCCTCATATACGTCCTTACCGTTTGGGATGGATCAGTTCCTACGACACCAAAGATACACACATCGCACACCAATGTCACTTCTCATATGCTATCCATCCTTTCAGAGAGGAGTTAGTTTGTGATGTAGCACCAATTGATTTTTGCAATATAATCCTTGGGCATGCGTACGTGCATAGACACCATGGTGTGTACATAGCCAATCCTTGGAATATCACCATCACAATGGGCAGTAAGAGGTACTGAGTTCTTGAAGTGACATCGTGCACTAAACATGTGCGAACTCTAGAGAAGATTGCATCAGCCTCTTGTCCAATACTTAACACAATCAAGACAATTTCTTCTCAAGAAAGGGCGAATGATTCATGCATAGCAGCACTTCGCAGTATTGCCTTGAGTACCTTGCTCACATGTGCATCTTGATCATAGCCCGTTGGATTTTGGGAGTCTCTGCAATGCTAGGGAACGTGCCATTTACAACATCATGCGCTTCGAACGTCACCTTGCCAGCCCCTTGCATCATGTACCTCCCACAAAGCACCAAGGAACATGCAACACATCCCAAAAGACAACTCTATGCACGCTGCTCGATAGACACGGACTGCATATTCTTCAAAGTATTAGCCGGTGTGGGGTTGAGGGGCAGTGCCTCGTGCCAAATTTGTGAGAAGCTTGCTGTGTCTTGCTCACATTGCCTTGTAGTACCACATTAATGCAACACCTCATACTACTACACAACACTCATAGCACCTCACGGTACTTAGCAAGTTAGCACTGCCTCACAACATTGCACAATGCTCATCACACCTCACAACGCACACAACACCTCACAGCTGTTAGCCGCAACTCATAGGAATGTAGTGCAGCCCAGCTCCTACGTAAGACCTCCAGAACTCACTTGGCCTCATGGACACGCCATGCCAGGTGGCACTTCCAAAACCCACATTATGCAAGGGAATATGTTAGTAGTACCATGCACCTGACAGTGGAGACACGTAATGGTCAAGAGGTGAAGAGTCACATATGGAAGCCCAAGTAGGTTCAACTTTCATAACAGTTCTTCATGCCTTCACAGCTTTGTAGTATGTATACTCATATCTGTAGCATTAGATAGCAGGCAGATAGTAGCAAAGAAGACAGCCATACATCTTTCTCAAGAGTATGCCATGTACAAAAAGCACAATAAAGATTCTTGTTCCATTTCTATTGTTTTCTCTATTAGTATTCCGAATATTTAATATATTATTTCATATTGCTTCCACACATGCATACAACACATCTACATTCTCATCTAAGGTGTTGTCCCCCATATATTATTATTTCAGAACATCCGGATCATACGCGGTGTGCTTTGACTTCTCATCCCCTACAGTTCTAGAAACCATGCACACCAAGGGAGCAGAATGTATATACCAGATTTTGCAGATACTGATACTTTTGACAACCCAAAATTAGCTCTTTTATGGTGCTTTCACCATCGCATACTAAAAATCAACAACACTGGGATGAGATAGACTAATGGATTCTAGCACTTCTTAGTTGGTCAGGCCGTCATGGTTCTTCCTGCCACTTCTAGTGGTTTCAACTTTCCCCAGCTGGCTGCATAGTTTCTGACCTTTTCTTTCAACCCCTACCTCTTTTTCCCCTTTTGGGCCCATTTGTCTTAGCTATCAAAGGCTCTCTCTTAGATATTTTTTGCACACTAGAATGGCAAAAATGTTCCATCAGTGTGAGCCACCCATTCTCCCACGTGTTAGTCTCCCTTGTGTATTGACTTTATTTCTACCATTCTTTTTTGCACACTGTCAGTGGAAAGGTACAAGTTAAGAGAATAATAAACACAAAGAAACTGCCTATAATCTTGTGATAAAGCATGACACCCAAGAACCATTTACCCTTTTCCATTTCAACCCTCAATAGCAAAAACGTCCCTTGAATGCCGCAAACAGAAGTAAAATTAATTACCTTAATCCATGGTGTCCAGCATGATGGATTTACACATGCATTCTTGTCAATTATCTATTTGCATCATTAACAATTTTCAGATATTTCCTCAGGTTATTTAGTATTCAATTACCTGCCTTACTAGCCAAAGATTTTCACATCATAAGGGTGCACTAATTTACTCTTTATAATTCTTAAATGACAATTATTTTCAGCTAACACTCCATTATTCCAATATTACCAGAACCTGAAATTTGGTTCAGATGAACATACCAAAGCATTTGTCAAGATCAGGAGTGGAAAACTCCAATTCTGATAACATTAAAATGTATGTCCTAAAGCACCAAATTGTTCCCAGTGAATTGTTTAGTGATATAGACATGACCCAACAACAAAGGATATACCTGTCCCCCATAGCACCAAAAGTAATCTTCGAGTATGTTTCAGCATTGCCAGAATGAGGATTTATATAAATAGGAAGTAGTCCATCATCTGGGAATATTGTCTGCAGTTTCTTGATTACATTCTCAACCTGCACCAACACAAATAAATTTGAGTCATCCCTTCCTACAAGGGGTACCTATTTCTATCCATCTCTTCAAGAATGGACACTCTTACTAAATTACTATCTTAGACATAAAAGCACCATAGACCCAAGCACTCTTCCCAAAAAAGCTTCAGCTATTATACATTGTTTAAATATCACATGATGATGCTGCTTCTTCAAGTAAAACCTCAATGGTTATTTGAATTGGTACCTAACCACATGTGTTGGGGCTTTACTGCTATGGGTCTACCCCTCGTTAATTTTTAGTGTTGTTGTTCTTTTTGTTTAGTAAGTCTTTGATCCTAGGGTCCTTTTACCCCAGCACTTTCTAATGTAATTGTATGTATTCTCAAGTACCATTAACCTACTTTTGGTCATTTGTGGACATCAATGCTACATAATTTCAATGCAGAGACAGATTAAGATAGGAGACAGAAGATTGCTGACAGAGAAAGTGCTAGACAAATCGGTGATTACAGTCACAGAGTAAAATCCTATATCACAATATCAAACATCTTCAACTTTCCACTCCAGGGCAATAGTTGATCATTTATTGTCTGTGCATAGTTATGCATGCAATCTTTGTTTGTAAATATCAATCACCTATCAAAATTGCTCATTTTACCAAACTTAAAAAATTGCATGTCTTAAGAAAGTCCTTCACCCACATAACCCTTATAACTGAAGATATTAAACGGGATCTCTAACATTCAAGAGTCGTGAACAAAATATACATGAAGAAAAACAAGAACCAGTGAATAAAAACCTTTTGCTGGTACTTCGGATCTCCGGTTCTTTGGGAAAGAGCAATGAATTCCACTTGTTCTGTGGCAGAGTCTGCCAGTATACTTGCCCCCTGAAAGCACAAAAACCAATATCAGGATCAAAATTGGACAAATCTAGGGATACACAACATTCTGAAATGTCATTCTACAATAACAAGGATTTATAATAGCACCACGTGGCATTACAAGTGTTGAAGCAACAATTTCAGTTTTGAAATTCAAGCTATCAGAAGAAATAATCCTGAATTCTTCTACAGAGAAAGTTTCAAAATTCATATTTATAAATTTGAAAAGAAGTTCCTTAAAGAATGAAAGAAGAAAAGAAATTATACCCCAAATAAACAGCAACAGATAAAAAGGAAATAAATGCTTCATGAAGAAGACAAAAATCAAAATGACAGAAATAGAAAACCTTAAACAGACAACAAAATGACAGAAAACCATACTTACCTGGAGAGGTGGGGCTACACGGACAGGGACGACATTCGAGTAATTAAAAAAGGGTAAAGCTATATTATATATAAATTTAGTGACCAGAAAACGTGGATATGGGGATGGAGTCGTGGTCCTCGTCCCTATGCAGTAGTTTCCTGGTAAACAAGCAAAAAAGGGAATCCAGTTGCTCTGTTTCTGGCTTGTATCAGTTCAACCCTCCTATTGCTTACCATAGATGAATCCATCTAAACAAGTAAAACTTCAAAATCATAACTAAATGCTAAACAATTAAATTAATATATTTTAAGCACAAAGCCAGAAAGAGATCAGGAATTGTCTTTAGACTTTACGCTTTAAATGATTTTGTATAAGATATATAAATACTTGAGTACCTCAAGCCACAAGACGACAATTATCAAATTATGGAAAAATTCACTGTAAATATATCATTAAACACTCAGATTTTATCTGTAACATACTACTCACCCTTGACAAACATGTGTCACACTGAGATGACTCCTCTGCTTTCCCAGATCATTCATTGTATGCAAACAAGAAGCAGTATATGATTTAGGCAGATTTTTGTGACACTCCTATGCCCTAGAATTTTGATTAATGCCATTTTATTTCCGTGTTAGGTAATAAGGAATGTTTCATAGCCATATGCATATAGTGCATTGCTGTAGATGTTTTTCTCAAACTACATAAGCTTATGGTTCTCAAAGATGTAGAATCTAGATTATAGAAGGGCAGTCGAGGAAGAAACATTGTTGTTCATTGATTATTCATCCCCTGTACAACTCTTAAAAAATACTCATAATTTCAATTAGACGGCATACAACGAGATAATTAAGCCAATGTCCTAATCATCTGGGAAGATAAATATGCTCATCTAAACATGACAATGTAGATACTGTCCATTTGTGCACATCACTGTATGTGTCCATGATGGTGTACAATTGCAACTATGGCAGAATCAAATATATAAGAGACACGTACATAAGTGTTTAACATTCATGTGGATTCTGTATGGGCACTTATAATTTCTAATCTTTATTTGCCAGGAGCAAGAAGTAACTATATACTGGCACCTACACCTGACATAAAAAAATGACTTCAAAAGGCGACCATTCGAATAGAATCAAGCAACAATAACCTTTAAGTAAATATTCTGAGACCGGCAATAAAAATACGAAGTTTATCACCACTACATATAGACTGGTGTGACAACTACACCATTTGAAAGCACAGCACTTCCACTGTAGGCCCTGGAAATTTGTGCAGATTTGTGTCCAAGCATGTGAGACAAATTCCTCACATGATCCCTTTTCACGTTCAACTCTTCCAGATAAACTCATTCAAAACAAATATCAAACAGTACCCCACAGTATAGATAAATAAGGACACCAGTAGATTTCATTATTTATGTCAAGAAGGCATCGCCTCATCTTATATTTGAGGCAGGCTCAATTTTTTTTTGAGTCATCTTCACCTTATTTTAAACAAAGAGCCACACTTTTAGATGAAAGTAGAAACAATGGTAACCATCTCATGATTATGCTTAAAAAATCCCTCATGTCACTCAACAAAATACATGTCACAATCAGCTACAGTAATTCAGACCAAATCAAGCATTGCTGTATGCCTACATGTGCAGAAACAGAAAAATGTTAAATTATTTTCCCTTTAAAAATAGGGAAACCCATGCATAATGGTATGTTTCAATCAGCACTACATTCATTGTTGGCTAGATTTTCTGCATAGCTGAAAACCTAGGCAGTCATGAGATAAATCTCCCTCATTTACCGGTGAGGCTCCCATGTAAGATTTGTCTATTAAATATACTAGTATCTATTTGGGGGTATCACTTTAACCATACCGCTCATGAACCATAGTTGTATAGCTTTGCAGCAAGTAAGCAGCTGTTAAAGAAAAAAAATATCTAAAGAAGAAGGAGATAATAAAACACAGGGAAGAAATAGGGAAGATGTGCAACCCAATCAATAGATTACAGAGTTGATTGCATGCACATAGACAGGACCAATAGATATTAACACACATATAATTATAAGCAAAGGCAACTTTCAGATCTAGATTTAAAATAACACAAAGTTTATAAGTAGATCTGAGATAAAAAGCTAGAAGCAAAATGCACCATCGACACAAAGTTCTCCAGAAATCTGCTCCTTTCTATTCCTTTGCTTCAAATAGCTATCAGGGATTTCAGCACAAAGTCTGGAACACAAGAATGCTGCTTACAAATTCTCTTCTCTTAACCCATAGGTTCTTCCTCTACTTATAGAATGTAGAGGGGCAATTACAAGTCGGAAGCTTTTAGTGAACTGGGCACATGTGGAAGTCGGAAATGAAACAATTGGCAATCTCCCTCCTAGAATTCCTCTTTGCATGACATGCATGATTTATAACTGAAAATAGAACCTTTTATTTTGCATGTCTGCCACCTATTTCCAAGTAGTTGACTTCTCCAAGTAATGGCTTTTAAACCAACCAATCACTTAAGTTTTATAATTTAATTGATCGCTCAATTACTTTGTCGGAGTAAATAAGAGAAAGAAGAAGAAAGAGGAAAGTTGCAGTCTTGTTCTTTTTTCATATTCTGCATACAGCTGATTCTTTTGTCTTTGATTCTCACCAAACTGGATCTGGAAGCAACTGAATCTGGAAGCGGCTGGATCTAGAATTTTGCTTACGGGGTGTTGCCTTTGCCTTGTCTTCCCTCTTATCCTTGAAGCTTTCGCAGTACATGCATCAGTGCAATGTTTTCCATAAATAACTCATCTTTTTTATTTTTAATTGCATATAAGCAATTAAAAATTCTAGAAAGCACTCCGGATGAATGCAACTTCAATGAAGACTTCAACTGGAAGATTGAGAGCACATGCACAAGATCCTGGGAGAAATTTTCCACGCACTGACTTCTACACGAGGATGAAATCTCTGCAATTATGGATCTGGATCTGAATCTAGATCTGGATCTGGATCTGGATTTGGATCAGAATTTGAATCTGGAAGCTATGCATGATTTTGTTGATCCTTTTCTTTCATCATGCTTCGCCCATGGCCAGAGCAATCTTTGTCTGAGCAACTCTTTTTTCTTTTTATTTGGTCGGAATTCTTTACAATCGGTGCAGATCTCGAGATTTCTTCAAATTCGGAGGATATGTTCAATGTATTGGACATTGACTTAAGCTCCCTTTCAATTATATAAGCACCTGCAATTAATTCAGACAAAGATGGAATCGGGACCATGACCACTTGATTTTTATCATAAAAATCTGCATATAAAGCCCACTGTCCTAAAATTTGAGGCTTTGCTTACATGCAAAGCAAGCATAAAATATTTGTAACTTCACTTGGGCACCTGTAATACTATGTAGAAAATTAATCAAACTTAAATCAAGCTCCTTCAAACCTAAGCGCCAAACTTTGAAGCTTTCCGACAGTGAAAACACCTTCCTCTAAGCAAAATTCCTCCTTTGGGCGCCAAAATTGCCTAGGCTGCACTTTCTTGCTAAAGAATTAATAACTCCATTAATATGGCAGCCCATGCTTATATAACCCTTTATCATTCTATAATTAATAATTGCCCTTCGTTTCCGGCAATTAATTAATTAAAAATCATGTTTTTCTCTTCAATTTGGGCGCCTATTTTGTGCATGCTCATGGCTGCCATTAAATAAATTAAACTTATTTAATTTTAGCATGTTACATTCAGTTCACTTTGGCTTGTCTTCATGCATTGACTCTCCTTCTATATTATTTCTCCTTATGGCACCAAAATTGGGTGAATAAACATTAATAAATATTATTAAATGCATTGATTATTCACCCAAGGTGGGTCGCACTTTTTGGGCAAGGGTGAATTCTAAAAATAAGAAGTCAATTTTTGATGGGAATTTTTCAACTTGCACTGCAGCTCTAAAAATCTCTTCTTCCACTTAAGTGATTTGACTTTCATCATGGGAATTTTTACCCTACAAGGCAGGCAAGAAATTCCCGACGGTGCTTTAAGTGATTTTCTTTTATAATGGGAATTTTTAACCCTGTAAGGCAGGTAAGAAATTCCCGCCTGCCTGCTACATCTAATTTTCCCATTAGGACTTAAGTGACTTTGCTCTCATGGGAAAAAGTACCTTGCCAAGCAGTTACAAAATTCCCATCTGCCTGCTGCTACCAAAAATCCCATTGTAGCTTAAAACCTTCCTTTCCCAAAAATGTGACTTGCCTAGAAGAGGCCTTTTTTTGTGCATGACTTCGTCTTTTTAGAGAGAACTAGACTTCCTGTGGCAAATTCCTTCTAGCATGACGTCAATAGATGATTTCTTGATACTCCTGGCAAGAAAACAGACTAAAACCGGCAAAGGATATTGACCTAGGGAAATTTCACAGAAAACAAAACAAGAAAAATAACAAAGTCACAAATAAAGCCTCGTATTTATTCCTGGTGGAAACCCTACTGGTATATGAGAATATTGACATGTAAAACCTCAACGGGGTTAAACCGAAGCACAATTTACCTCAAACGGGGCTTAAAATAATTAAATAAAAATTTCCCGCAGGCAAACCCCAGCGACAGAATATAATGAGTTTGGGCATCTGGGTGTTTGGGTGAAATTGGCTTATATGACTCTCTAGGAATATCTTGACACAATACAGACATTTTCTAGCAATAAAAACACAAAATGGCCCATTATTTTAAAAGTATGAATTTTTTTTAACATGGGGTAGTCTCAGATTTCAGAGTGAAATCTAGGGACACCACCTCGAGAAGTTAACAACTGATTTCAGTAGGATGGATCATTTTTAATACCAACCATGAAGTGTCTTTCCTACAATCAATGCACTATTGCCTAGCTTACCTTTAGAAATGTTAAGAAGGGTGGCATTTAGACAATTAAACTTTAACTGTTATAGAAATGGAGTCAAGTTTTCCAATCAAGCAAAGCATGTTGTTTAGATATTCTATGAAAATTGCAATACAGTGACATCTCAAACTTCATTGCCCACTAGTTCTATCAGTTCCACTAGCTGAGATGCCACCCCTAGAGACTACTAAACAATGTACCTTCAACTGAAATATATTTTCTATGAGTGATGGGAAACAAAATGAGAATCAAAATAAAAAAATTTGAATTATCATGGCAGTTTGTCAACCACCATCAAATGACTGATCGAGGACTCCATAAAGGTCAACGGAAAGTACTCTGCAATTTCTCCCAAATTTAGTATCTCAAATATCTTGAGAATATTTTTGTAAAACGAAAGAGAAAATGAGATACCTGAGCATACTCCCATGCTTATGAAACTAATAAACACCATTCTTTCAGGTATTGTCTCCTAACCATGTACATAATCAAGGTATAGGAAACAATTTTATCTAGTATGTAATGTCCCCTTCTCGGAATTAATGTAGAAAGAAGACCATTGGCCTATTCCTTGATTTCTTGCAGGCTAAATGGGTGGAGAAAAGGGAAATAAGGTAATAATATGACCAAGTTAGCCAAAAAATAATTATTATAAAGACAACTTATGTTATTATTATTAAAAAGGGGGGGCTCTCTATTTTAAGTGACTTAATGCTAAAATAGAAAATAAGAAAGTCACTTTAAAAATTAAAAGTGCAAATATCCCATGGAGCGCCCCACTTGGAAAAGGGGAGACAATATATTATAAAAGGAAGTGAGGGAAGGGTTCATTGGTATCTTTTTTACACACATCCCTCTACATTGTGAGTTTGAACATTTTGGCTTATACTTCCACTATTGAAGAACAAAAACCCCTCTTCAGAAATTAGATTTGGGAACAAAAACCCTCAACATCTATTGGGTGACTTCATTCAGAGGCCACATTTGAGCGCATATTCAGATCATCAGAGCCAGGGCATCATTCTCCAAGGTTGGCGTAGGGGTTTGAGGGGCAGATTTGGCAGATTTGAGGGCTTTTTACAGTGTTTCCGTACCGAGTATGCTACGATACCTGGCTATTTGTGAGTTTTCAATATTAATATCAGCTTTGATAAATTCTGGTTTTTGTAATTCAATCATGAAGAATGTATGAATGTTAATCAGCATTGGTTTTTATACTTGCCAATTGTTTGTGAAAATGTCAATGTGTGGTTCAATGTTTGCCAATGAATTCTTATAAATATGTAAATGAATTCTTGTGATAGTTATGGTTGTTCCTAAGTACCAAAATCAGAAACAATGTGTCGGTTTATGTCCACCAACTATTTGGGAAATTGTCAATGAGTAGGAAATCATAAAATTGCATGAGTTATTGAATTATTTTGAAAGGGGACATTGCATAGTAACAACATTGCACCTTAATTTTTTTCTTTGTATCTCTGCCATGAGTTCACATTCCCCCTGAGCACCAAGCCACGGTCTGTCTTAACAATCAATCTATACAAGCACTTCTTCTCTTTAATGTAAACAATAAACTCTCAATGACACTCTTTCTTCTCATGAGCTCACTTTTTACGTATCCACTCTTACTCTAGTCCTTCAAGCCTACTCTTAATATATTAATAGCTTTGTTCCTGGTAGTTCCTGGAACCTGAGCCACAAACATTAATTTGTCCAAGATTATGAAAAAAGTGTTCCAATTCTAGGTTGCAAAACTGCTTCTCGTATAATTCACTGCTCCCTAACTCACTGCAACACCAAGGTAACTCTTTAAAGAATAAATAACTGGTTTGCAAAATCACTTTCAAGAAAAGGAAATGATTGCACCCCAAACAAATGACATATTTACAGACAGTGCACTGACATAAAGAATATCCACTGGAAACAATGAGGATGACTAAAAGATAATACCAACACCAAATACTTCACATGCAATCACTTCGCCGAAAAATTAACAATGTCAGCTTACAAGATAGTTTGCTTCTACATGATAAGTGATCACTATTTTGGCTAGCAGTCACATGACATGTGACATGCCCATCAGTTAAGCCAGAACAGATGCCACATCCTCAGGAGAGTCAGGACTAACAGTATGATCTGCTCCTATGAGTTAAATAATCATTATCTCATTGAGGCTAAACAATATGCTCAAAATTTGACTCTGAGGAGACTTCATAGCCTCGTACTAGTATGTTTACTACTAATCTCTAGTTTTGAGTCTCAAATCTTGTTGGGTCCCAAATCTTGTTTGGGTTGATATCAATTTATGAGCAAGCCTTGAAAAAACTTAATAGTTGATTGACAGCATGCACAACTAAAAATGTTAGAATAAAACATATAAATATGAATAAGGAGAATGGAGCATGTAAATTTTTACCTGGGATGTTGGACTTGAATTTCCACATCCACCACTGAGAAACTGAGCAGATCTGTTTGGAAATCTTATGCCAGTACTGGGCTCAACTACATCCCTGAAACTTCTGTTTGTCTTCTTTGTTAGATGTAGAATATTGCATTCTCCAATACGTTTAACTATGCAATAACTTTGTACAGATTCATGTCTTTCCATCATTATTTTCTCTGTTGTATCGTCGATCGGAATAGCCAATAATTTGGAAAGACCTTCAACTCCTCAATCAAGATGATAAAGAAAAATCAACATTCTAATTATGACATCACATAGTAATACAAAAGTTGCTAGTCTGCTATAAACATATGCGACATATAAAGTCCTTCACATTCAGGTACAGTGTTAACTACACAATATCTTACTAATACCTTGGATTTAAGATATGCATGGCCCATGCTTGTGTTAAATAACAATCAAAAATTACACTTACAAATTGTTCAATAGACGAACAAATGCAGCGGCAAACATGAATACAGGAAAAGATGGATAGTGTTGACATCCAGTCCATTGCTTTCTCGACATGATTGGGGTAACTCTTTCCAGAATAACTGAACGTGTACCTGATTTGCATATGGGAATGGCTTGTGTGTTTTGCACATTTCCTTTAGCAATATCAAATGCAGTACAATTTTTATGGAAGCAATACCATTTTCTATAATTCAATTCTTGCCACCACTCTGACTTGGTAAAAGTAGTAGCAGGGTCAGTATTCCTCCTTTTCATCAACCAGAAAAAAAATCCACCTGTCATATGAGGTAAAGGTGCAAGAGCCACTCCAGGAGATAAGTTTCCAGGGACATATATTTGACCATGGAATGATTAGGGATATTGTTCAAGAATAAGCTAAGTCCCAACCACCTCTCACTGCTATAACTAAATGTTGGGTATGACTCTGCTGCAGAAATAAATGGATATCCTCCATGAAGACCCAGATTAGAAAAAAAACAGCCAACTGTTCTGCATGTTATATTATATACAAAGCAACTACAAAACTGAGAACTCGTCACAGATAAAAGCTTAGGTCATGGGAACATGAAACATCGAAAAAACACTTTGACTGGCCTGCAGAAAAAGGAAAAAAAGATGTTAGTATATTATCATTCTGCATTTACTGATATTCTAAGCAGAGAGGAAATTCAGGACCATAAAAATACATTAATATTTGAGCTCTGAATAAATGGTGAAGGAAGAGAAAACATCATGATGCCTGTGAGATGTTATGAAAAAACAATCTTGCATCTATTAGTGTAGTGTAATCAGATTTTCCCAGTTACTCCACCGGGTTTATATATTATTAGTAATTGTAAACAAAACTTTAAAAAAACTAGTTAAGGAATATTAAAGAGTGTATGTCTAGTAGAATGTCATGTCCCTTTTTGAAGGCTAATTTTCAAAGACCTTAACCCATTCTTCTCCCCGTGGATCTAAGGAGGAAAGCAAAGGGAAGATCTGAATTATATTTTTATTGTTGTTTAGGTAGTTGTTTTATTTATTATCATGTATCCTGTTGGGAAGCCTAGCGCTCCAATAGAAGAACTTGAGTAGTTGGGGAATAAAGGTACTATGAGCACGTACGCTTCAAATACCATTTGAATATTTAAAAGCACTTACCTTACGCGGTCGGCCATCATTTTTATGTTGTAAAGCACACCTTGTGGCTATTTAAGGCAATCGTTTGGGCATTATTGAATCATGTTTTTGGTGAATTTTCATATCTTGGCCAAGATTTGCTTGTGAAGCACCTTATCTACCTTTCTCAAGGACGAAACCCCTTGATTGAGGACCTTTTCCAAGGATGAAAACCCTTGGTTGAGGACTTGTGGAGGACAAAAACCCTTCATGAGGTTTTATGTATGCAAGTTGATTTGAAAAGAAATAAATTATCATTTTCTTGCATGATTGGTCTCTTTAGTTCAATGACCTATTTGTTTGAAGTGGAGCGACCCACTTGGGAGTGATTATTTTGTATGTGTGATGCTAATTTGAAAAATCTGAATTTACTGAACGAACTAATTAAATATATTTTTAGATGGGAAAATACAACTTGCATTCCTAACACAAAACAAGCTCCTTTTCAAGATAGGCACAGAGAGAGACAAAAACGTCTGCATATAAAATAGAAATCCTATTGATTAGCCAAAAAATGAAGTGAAGACCCCGCCCGCCTACATATATAGGAACAGCAAGCTCAAGATTATATCATGTTCAAGGAATGTAGCAAAAAAGATACAAACATAAACTACTTGTGAAAAGGTTCATACTCAATTTTTATTCTTCACTATATAAATAAATGCCAAGGAAAAAGCTTTTATAAGAATCCAAAAAGCTAAAGCGAGATTTAAATTGTTCGTCTATTTTCTGTATATATGAATGACACAAGTAGAATAGATAAGGTAAGCAAGCCTGTAGCTAAATGTAACCCCCACGGAACCTAGGGATCAAATTCAATTTTGATATGGCCTCGAAAGTTTGTAATGTCACCTTTCAGAATTAATTGATTCTGAATGCCTGAAGCCTATTCTTTTTATTTCCCATAGGCTAAGGGGAAGTAATGAGGGAAATAAATTAATTTAAGTGATCCAAGGGTACTTCTATATTAAAATTGGAAAAAGGACACTTAAATTATATTTTAATAGGTGGGGTCAAAAAGCACAAGTGGAATGAAGTACTATATTTCTAATATGGGGAGCCAAACGCTGAAGTGAGTGCATGGGAAATAAAACAATAATAAAATAATGAATTTCCATGAGCATCAAACTTATATTTTTAGGATGGAGCGCCAACTTTGGATATGCCAATAGAATAATTTTTAATTGCTTTTTAGCATACATGAAACTCTAAAAGGTCGCACCACCCTTTGGGAGAATGCATTAAAAATTATAAAAGCAAATTTTGGGGTTCATTATTAGTTCATCTTGGAAATTTATCAACTACTTCATTGTCGACAAATAGTTTTTGCTTCTGCATCAGTAATAGAGGACAAAAACCCTTATTTACATACAGATCTGAGAACATAAACTTTCATACGTAAGCTTGACAATTTCATCCGGGGGTTGTAATGATCATTCAGAGTACAAATATTCATCCAGTTCAACTAGGGTATCATATTCAAGGCTGTTTTAGCATTCCAGAACAGCAAAGTACAGCCAAGGATTTCTTTGAATAGACATCTGAGGCAAGATTTCAGTCAAACTTGTTTGCATGCTCTTATATTATGTTCATCTTTCCATCTCGATCAACGGTTGTGAAAAAATAATTGTATTTAGACATTCTGGTATTTTCATTGAAGTTGATTTTAAAATAAATAAATAAATTCTATTTTGTCTACAGTTGGGGCTTGTTTTTATTAAAAAACCAGTTTATTGTTGTCATAAAAGTTCCATTTTTATATTGCTGCCCTAGGGTTTCCAGATAATATCCAGATTTGTTAGAAATCATTTATCAAGGATATTGCAGTGGTATCAGAGCGAATTTCTTCCCAGCTTGTGGAAGGAAATAATTTTTTTTTAAAAGGATAAAAACTTTATACTTTTTCCCTAAGGTTTGTGCAAATATCCAGAATTATTTAAAAATATTTGTCAGGAATATTATTGTGGTATCAGAACATGTTTTTCCAGCGTATTTATTGCAGCCCTTACCTGTTCCGAATTAAAAATGGGAAAGTATATCAATGGATTTCATCACACGTCTTCCCAATGTTCAAGGTAAGAAATGTATTTATCCCGTGGTTGATAGACTCACTAAATATGCTCACTTCTTTGCATGTTTTTCCAAAGTATTTGTTGCAGCCCTTACCTATTCCGAATTAAACATGGGAAAGTATATCAATGGATTTCGTCACAGGTATTCCCAATGTTCGGGGTAAGAAATGTATTTATCCCGTGGTTGATAGACTCACTTCTTTACTATTTCTAGTTAAGTTTAAAGTTCCACAAATTGTTGATATATTTTTCAGAGAGGTATTTAGGCTACATGGATAGCCTAAAAATATTGTGACAGGGATAGCAGGTTCCTTAATTTGTTTTGGCAGGAGCTCTTCCGCTTGGATTGCCTAAAAATATTGTGAGTGACAGGGATAGTAGGTTCCTTAATTTGTTTTGGTAAGAGCTCTTCCGCTTGAGAAGGACGGAGTTAATTCCAAATACCAGCTATCATCCATGGATAGATGGGCAAACAGAGATGTAATGTCCCCAATGGACATTATTTTACCCCTGAACGGATTTTAGGCAATCCCAACTTTAAATGCAACTTGTAGACAAAATACCAAACAAGTATCACACAGATCTGAATTAAATAAGGAAATTGCGACTTGGGTTAAGTGGAAAACCCACACCAATCAACCTCTAAATTTATATCTTTCCACTCAAATCTAATACCACTAATTTATAAAGCCCAAATATGTATAAAATTGCAGATTTCAAATGTAAACAAGGCTGCAATAAATTATTTAAAAACCCTGTCTGCAACATAACTTCAAAAATTCATATCTTTTGTTAAAGAAGTCCAAATGAGCTGAAACTTTGGATCTTGGGCCACAAAAATATGAAGAATAATATTCCAAAATTAGTTTTCGCACAGCAAACACAAAACCCTAATTTTTCCCTACAAAGGTCGCCCAGCACATTTAGGGCATCAAATCAACTCCAAAAATTAAGAAAACAAACTACTTTGATTCCCAAACAAATCAGCCCTAAATCAACTCCAATAATGACAAACTAGGGTGGATCTTTCACCATCAAAGAGTGCCCTACTAGCTAGGAATTGATCTCTCACCACCAAAGCTAGGGTACCTATGGGATCTTACTCCACAAGCTAAAGAAAATCCAAGCGTATATGCGAAAGCTACAAGCTTAAGACACAAATCAGAAAATATCAAATGGTTATGCAATATCTTCCCCCCAAGTCGACTTCTCCTTATAAAGGAATAAGAGACCCAAAACAACCTCTACAATATCCAATTAGTTCACAAGGATTTTCCCTATGCAAGCATTTAATATTTTCCCATATTAAATGTTTTTCCCAACAACGTTTTCTCTCCTAATGCAAGTCGCATTTTTCTAGGGGAAATACATAATAAAATGGGTATTTATCCTTTCTATGTTCCCATTCCCCTTTCTAAGGCAAGTCACCTTTTCACCTAGGATGGATAACAATTTATATTTGAGTCTTTTCCATACTAGATTTAATAATTATTAAGTCATATAAATTATTATAAGTGCTCTATATTTTTTTTCTTTTATTAATGGCACTTTATAATAATTAAATATAACTTAAGTCACCTTATATTTTTCCTTTGGTCGTCGGGTTGACAAAATAGGTCAAAGGTCTTCGAATGGGAAAGGGATATTACAAAAAATCCCACTGAAATATCCCTTGTTGGGATCTTTCAAAAAATAGACAAAATACAAAAATTTGCAGCAAATACTGAATCTGATTTTTGCAGATTTTATGCAGAAAATTACAGCTAGGGCAGCGAATAGAAAAATATGGATAACTCCCAAAATAACCGTTCAAATCACTTGAAAATTTAAATGGAGCTAGATAATAATATAAAGAACACAAGGGAAATATTTTTGGAATTTTTCAGTCAATATACACGCTGCCAGAAATTTACAGCGTGCCTAAAATAGCTGGAAAACTTCAAAAATTAATATCTTTCCGAATACAAGTGCAAAAATGATGAAACTTGGGAAATAACATATATAAAATATGGAAGATGACTTTCCAACCTTCAGATCTGAAAACGGCCAGCTGAAAACCCTAGAAATTAGGGCTGCAATCTCCCAAACAAGTCGCCCCCCTTGGTAGATGGCCAAAACCCTTGAGAAATCCTCTGTAAATGATGTCAAACCCTTCCTCTATGGCTGCCGTAGGTCTGATCCGAAAACCAGCTGAAAATCTCCACAAAAACTCACAAAAACCCTCAAACCCTAATTCTGAAATTCTTGAAAATACCTCTGTAAAACAGCCCTGAAATCCACTCCAAATGACAAGCTAGGGTAGATCTTTCACTACCGAAGAATGCCCTGCTAGCTAGGGATGGATCTTTCACCACCGAAGCTAGGGTTCCCGTGGGATCTTACTCCACAAGCTAAATAGTTGCAAACAGCAGTTGCACATGAAAAGAAAATAAGTGTATGCATGAATGAATATCCTTTCACCCCTCTTCTCCTTTTATAACCTTTTTCATGTCAAAGAAACCCTAAAACCCCCAAGGCGCACTTTCTCATAAAGAGGGCCCAATTAAAAATAACTTAAAGTTGTTTTTTCCATTCCTAGGCGCCTTGGCCCAAAAAGTGATCCCAATGAAGAAATATAACATTTAATGCCATTCATATCCCCTCAAGTCACCAAAAAGGTACTTTAAGTGGCCGTGGCCCAACGAAGAAAACATAACATTAAATGCCAAAAGTGTCCACTTAAGTGATCCCAACGACAAAATAGAACACAAAGGGCCCATTAGATCCTCCCAACGCCCAAAATATAACAAAAACAAAGTAGGAAATCAGACAACCATCCCCAATAACCTCCAAAGTCGTTAGTCCCTTGGGAATGACCAGGGCTAAGACCAAAATAGGGTCGTTAGGCTAACTGCTCGAAATTGGGGACATTACAGTTTTCCTAAGCCTACTTAGGGCCACATGCCTAGTGTCCACCTAGGCCTTTTAGGGCCGCGTTTCAAATTGTCTTCCTACACCTGCCTAGCCAGCATGTCTAGTTCTCTATTAGGACCCGCCTAGTGCCACATGCTTGGTGTTCCCCTAGGCCTGCCTATGGCCACATTCTTGAAGTTCCCCTAGGGCAACAACATTTCCTGCAGACCATCTGGTCTTTGTAGGACTGTCTGCCTCATTTCTGTCTAAGCATGCCAAGGGACGTGTCTGGTGTCGACCCAAGTAGCCAGTTTTTTTGGGTATGCGCTTCAGGTACAGCAATTCGGATTTGCCGGTAAGGCAATTTCTTTACCCCAAGTACAGCCATTGAAAAAATAAAAATAAAAATATTCTAGCCTAATAAACAAGAACTAAAACATAGTATGCATATAATAAACAAAATACCCACAAAAAGACAACCAATAGATTAATAATGCGAACTGAACAGCAAATGTCATGATAAATATTTATTATTAATTATTAAATCAAAATTAGCATTCATTGTCATATTGCTCTTCATCGAGAGAACCAACATCAACATCGTTGTGTGGTTCAACATCATTGTGTGGTTCATTAGAAATTAGAAAACTTAAAAACAATCAAAACATTGTGGGTTCATTCTGGGTAACCATGAGTACTCCTAAGTTCTTCACTCAGATAACCCCAAACATAACCAGGGCAAATCCATGTGCGAATTGCGCCAGGACCAGAACCGCATACAAACCAGACCTTTACTGGGTAGGAAGAGGCAAGTGAATCGATAACCTAGGTGCAAACCTGCGCTCACCTAGAAGTAGTAACCACTTGATTGGCATCCAACTATGTCATCTTAGGGCCACATCCTTGGTACCATTATGGCCATAATGCTAGAGTTTTCCTAGGACCTCCTTAAAGACACATGTTTGATATCAGCTTGGGCTGCTGGAGCATCTCTACCAGGTTATAAAACTGGGTCATTGGCAGTAAATGCTTCACCTTACTGCAATACCACAACCCAATAACATTTTTACTTCCTTTGCCTTCTTTCATTTATTGTAGTTATAGATCAAATATTGAGCAGAAGTGGTGGCAACAGTACCTTGTTGGATTTTACATGCAACATTTGATTGTCATTCGTTTCAATTACAATGCTTTTCTTTCATAACAGATTTATTCTGGGTATAGGATAACTCATGCTCGTTGTAGAACTCTGTCCACGAAAGGAATAACAAACCAAAAGGAAGGACAGCGGAGGATCAACTAGAACAGAGTCCTTTTCAAGATGCCATGAAGGCAGACACCATGTTCAATGAAAGTTCTTGAAAGATTGTTAGAGTTCAGAAGTAATGGACATAAGCACAAAGGAGAACAAGGATTCAATGAAAGTTTAAAGATTGTAAGAGGAGAAGTAATGGACAAAGCACAAAGGAGAACAGAATGTGACGAGAAACCAAGGGGAGGTGATGGGAGAAATGCTATCCAGCTAAGTAAAAGAAAGATGACAAGCAATGGAGCTCCATGAAAGTTCAAAGAAGCAACCTTCAGCAGCATATTTAAAGGAGTTCCGGAACCTGTCAAAAGAGGGGCAATTGATCATGTGATACATACATGGATAATGGATAACAGATAAAGGAAATTCAATAACATGGAGATTGGAAAGCAGATCACATTTTACAAGCCAATGCCAGATGCTGAAACCACATGACCAGAGTAGAACATCAACAATTTGGTAAAATGCCTTGTGACATAGTTTCTTGCATTTGCACAAGACAAATCTTCTAAACTATGGCATTAGTTTCTTGCATTTGCACGAGACAAATCTTATAAACTATGGCATATGGCTGCCGAGGAAGGTCAAACGGCCTCTAGTGGATGACGAATTTAAGAGTGAATTTCAATATGGGACGATAAAGGTAAAATTCCATTTAACGACATCAGATGCTTATATTTTTACGTGACCAGAGAGAACGTCGACAACTTTGGATATGCCTTGATGAAATATTTTTTTCTTGCATTTGCACAAAGCAAAATTCCTTAAAAGATGCTACGTGACCACGTCGACAATTTGGTAAAATGCCTTGTGACATGTTTCTTGCATTTGCACGAGGCAAATCTTATAAACTATGGCAATGGCTGCAAGGAAGGTCAAATGGCTTTATGGAGACCCTTAAGAGTAAATTCAATAATAAAGTAAAATCCCATTTAACACTGGCTCTTAATTCGAAATTCTGGAAGCAACATTTAGTTATGATAGAACAACATACGCAGTCTGCTTGGAAACCAGGAAAGCAGAATGCTTGAGGGGCAAGAACAATAAGTTCAAATAAGGTTTGTTTTTTTACTGCTCGGATCCTTTCTTCTTATATAAGATATTAAAAACAGAATTACTTAACAACACAGTTTCTAGATAGCATGCCCAGGGTGGTCTAAGATATTATGGCCCTTTTCTGACTTGAGCGGCCCGATTAGATGTCTTATGATTGGTATAGCTATTTACAAATTGGTGAAGCTTTAAACTAGGTTTTCAATGGCCCGTTATTGTTGAAGTGGCCTGGTTAAACCAGTTTATTGTTATTGTCATAAAAGTTCCATTTTTATCCTGCTGCCCTAGGGTTTGATAAAATATACAGATTTGTTAGAAATTATTTATCAAGGATATTACAAAGCTAACCCCAGTCCAGAAGGGGGAAGTCAGATGTTTCAAGGATAACTTGGATTAAAAAAAACTAAGGTCAGCTTGGCTCTCAGTGAGACTACTACTAACACCATAAAAGTTAAAACTCTTAAAAGTCTAAAGACATTCAGTTGTTCACCAGGAATAGGTGACATGATATTGAAGTTTAAGGGAACTTGAAGTGGCCATTGAAGTAATAATTACTTACTCAAGGCATTGTCTCCCTTACTAGCTCATCCTGATATATATAGCCTTCAATCATGTATAGCGTGACAGAAAAAGGTTGCTGACCACATTGGTAATCAAGTGTAGATGTAATTGTTATTTATGAAAGTAGTTTTGAAATCATTGAAAATTAACACTCTACCCCTCCACAAAATTCAAATTAATCAGCATTATCAGGGAGCTTTCCTAGGTAAATGGCATTAAATTAAAGGGATGAATGCTTTGTGTACTCAGTATGGATGCTATTGACAACTTATTCACATGCTTCAACTCAGTCCTGATCTATTAGGAGACTTGCCATAGTGGATAACTAAGTCACCAGGTTCGTGTTCGTGTTCGTGTTCGGCGAGGATTAAATTCGGATTAAGTTCGGCAATGATAAAATTCGGCAAAAAAAATCGTAATTAAATTCGGCTGTTATAATTTTCATTTTTTTTTTTAAAATAAGATATAAATGCACAATTTTTTCAAAATAGCTAAAACATTATTATATAAACTTGAAATCTATATAATAACTTGTAAATTATTTATAAAGTATATGTAAATACTATAAATAATTACATTGATAAAGTATATGTAAATATAAAAACTAAAGTATAATTTATAAAGTAAAGTAAAACTATATGTATAATTTATAAAGTAAATGTAAATACTTTATAAATAATTACATTTATAAAGTATATGTAAAAGTTAAAACTAAAGACTACATAATTTATATAACTACAGTCTACAGTCATATAAATTCAATGACTACAGTCTACATATATATTTTTAAATATTTACATATTTACATATAATTTATTTATACTTTATACATTATAAAATATAAAATATAAAATATATGTAAACCTAATCGAACCATCTATAAAGTATAATATATATTTTAAACAAAATCAAACAAAAGAAAAGCTCGAAAAAAACCTGGCGGCGCTGGTAATGGGAGATGAAGAACTGTTCACGGAGGCCACGAACTGGTCCCAAAACTCGCGACAGAACTCGCGACAGAGGCTACGGTCCATAACTCACGACAGAACTCGCCACAGAGGCTACGGTCCACGGAAGTCACAAAGAGGCTACGGAAGCAAACTGAAGGCCACGAACTGGTGGCAGAGGGTTTTTTTTAGGGTTTTTTATAAAACGTTTTTTAAGATTTTTTTTAATACCGAATAATAACGAATATTCGGCGATTTTTTGGGGATCGAATGAGGTTCAGCGATTTTCGAACTTCGTGTCCAAAAATCGCCGAACCCTGTGACACAGGTGGATAATATTAAATTGTGGTGAAAATGCTTTGTGTTCTTAGAATGCATGCTATCGACAAGCAGTTTGTGTGCTTAAAGTGAACCCTGATGGAATTTCGTAATAAATCAAATCTGACAGGAAATAATAATGATTTTAAGTGCCTCTCTTTTATGATGTTATGAACTTTTTGAGTGAAGTTATAGTATTTATAATTCGTGGAAGTGAATACCACTATGAGCCTTGGGATTACTGGAAGCGGTCTAGAGCAGACTTTTAAATGTCCGGGGCAAGGATTCTGTGTTCAGGTCTCAGCTCGGTATGTGGCACTTGGGTGCTTAGGTGATCTTTTGACCTTTCCCTAGGATTTTCTTCTGTGCTTTTCAGCACTGCAATTCGAAGAATACTATTCCTGAACCCCCGGGATTTTCTGTCTGGTTCAACACGCCTATTTTCTCAATACTTCTTTTGGCTTAGAGAGGGTTTCTTTTGAGAAGAAATTTCTTAGGTTACTGCCGTTCACTTAAATAACAAACTCTAGAGATGATTTTCCTAATTAGTCAGGTGATGAAAAAGGTAAAGGGTGTTGAAGCAAGACAGAGATGGGTTGAAGTTACCCCTCAAAAGAGCTCTGGTTCCTACTCAGGCCAAAGAAAGGCTGGCTACGTTGCTAAATCCAGATTCCAACCTCAGATGCATTTTGAGTTTTTACTGGCTAGTAGAAAGGGAAAAGTTTAGAGGACCAGGACAATACCCGACCCTCTCAGCAGTGATAAAAAAACTTCTGACAGGATATTCCTGTTGTGAGCAGAAAAGAGAAAGCCATGCAAATCACAGGCAATCTGAAAGTAAATTCTGGGAAAGAGATCAAACATAGGAATCGACACACAGTTATTCTCAAGCAGTTTACCACAAATGATTCAGTTTGAATTGGATTTTGACAGGACAGAAAAATCCAGTTCTTCTCCAAAAATTGGGAAATTCTTTCTGATCTCAAGGTACTCCATAATCCACAGGAATGTCTCGCATTCAAGCCATCAGAAGGCCTGGATGCAGGCATCAGCTCCTCCAACATAATTCACAATGTGGTGTAAAATGAGGGATGCAGCATCACATGTTAATGATGCTGGAGGTTGCTAGAGTGTTAATTGACCATTGTAGATTGTTCTTCCTGCTAATCTAGAGGCCCCTGTTTGGAACGTGATCATAGACTGCAAGACAATGTTCCAAATTAACGGTGTTTGCTCTTTGCATTTGTGGTTTTGCAATATATGGCATCAGTACAATCCTTATTGTCATTGATCTCTATGCCTAAGCAATGTGTGCTATTAAAATATTTAAGGCTTCCTGTTAGATCTGTCTACAAAGTTTAAGATGGGATTGTTTATAGTTAAGTTTATAATGAATATATGGGATGACTATCACCCCATTTGAGCAGTGGTTTTCCAGTGGCAGTCATATCTTTCTTTTGTAAAGCTGTAAATGTTTGTTTGCCAGGATTGGCCACCCCAAAAGAAGGCTTGTTTTGGTGGGGTGATATTCTACTTTTCCAGATTAGCTTATACTTCATTCAAGAAGAAGAGAAACACGGAGAGATGAAATACTAATAACAGCAATTCAAAAAAACTGTCCTCTTGCAAATTTGCTCCCAAAAATAGCCTACACACTAACATGAAGTGATATAAAAGTTTCTTTCTACAAAACGATCTTATTAAAGAACAGTGGCTCGGGAAAACCTGCAATTCGTCAAAGCCCCATGCATACTTCTCATATGAGGTCCATGCATGCAGCATAGCTTCCTTCACTTTATTTTGTCTTTCCACATTAATAGCGTCATTCTTAAATGTCTTCTGCTGCATGTTTTCCTCTTGTTTCTTTGGAAAACTATTTTGCTTGCCAGACTCCTCAACATACTTCATAAGTTCTTTTAACTGCAAGAGTTGTATTATTCATTCATCCATGTGACATTTCAAAAACTAGAAGGTACATTGCATGCAAATTGAAAACTAATTCATATGTACACAATATTGACTATTCCATGGAATTTGTAGCCCTGCAATATTCAAAAGCTTGCACAAATATTTAAGTGTTAAATGTAGCCAACTTACCTGATTCTGTATTTGATTATTTTCTTCAATCAATTTGGAGATTTCAGCCTGGAAAAATAAGATGAAACGTTGGTCATTTCCACCTAGAAAAAAAAGAAATTCAGTTGTCAAAGCAAGTTCAATCAAATCTATGAGCCCCAAGTAAATAAACAAAGAAAGTTGTCTTTCAAAGTCAACTTATTTGAATTGGAAAGAGTGACTGATCGTATTAAATTTAAGTGGAAGCCCAGGCAAATGAGATTTCATCAGAATAACAATCAAATCAAAATAACCAATACTTGAGATGCATCAACGAAATATATGGATTCAAATTTATAAGCATATATATGTATTGATAGCATTCAATGAAATGCAATGCATAAATTGTTGTAAATAATATAAACATGGAGGTCCTGCTAATGGATTCCCGGCCTCTATGAAGGAATCACTACAAAAGACTTTCTAGACAAACCTGATTGTCTTAACCTTGCTACCATTAAGCTACTAACAACATTATGAAAAGTCAGTCAAATAAACTGCCAATAATAAAGTGGATAACCTGTGGTAGAATTATAACCATTATCAAAAATAAATAAATTTTACCTAAAATCTTTTGTTAAAATTCGTGAGGCCCAATTTTTTTTACTCGTGTAATTAGTTCCCCTGTTTGATATCATGCAATTATTAGACCCCTTATGATCTATTTGGTAAGTGTGGCCGAAACTTGTGATTATCTCCACTTACGCTAGATAGATTCATGATTGAGTATGATGCTTATTAATAAGAAGCAAACTATGTTATAACTTCTGATCCTAATTTATTACATGTGATGTGTTTATGTCTTTTTATTGTGAAACTTGCTACTGGAATGGTTATCATGCTAGTGGATGATGTTAGGAATACATACAATGTGATTGGCTTATCATAATGCCCAATTCTTTCATTGCACCTCCTTTGTGTTTATTATGCTCTAGGGTACCAAATAGAACTATTTCATTCTTGTTTGGCATATATATCAGACTTCTGTTGCTATTGTCATGATCATGAGAGTGCCTCTTACAGATAATGATCTCATTACTTATTGATAATATCATGTGTTTCCTTGTATATACATACATGTGTGTGTATACATACATACATGTGTGTAGTCAGTATTAATTTTTACGTTGAGTGTACAAGCCTCAACTATTTCAATATAATGGAACTATGTTTAATAAAAATGGCATTGAATGTGATATGCGTGTTATTTACCTTCCTGGAATGTCACATGATGTGATGTTTGTCCTAATTGTATGTTATCTTGTTGTAGCATTTTATACTACCAATTTTAATTATATGCACATGTATTGGATGTATTGATGGACGCATGAGTGTGCAAGAATGAGGTCCAGCCAAGAGATTAAGGAATACAACACCGCAAATTCCATGGGCATTCTTCATCCACCATGTTTTTTTGTGTTGAGCACACCTTGTTAGGGCAAATATTATATTACCTTGTTATCTAACAAGGCTCCTAATTAATTAATGCATGTTATTCATTGTGTTCCCCTCTTTTCCTTTTAGTCATGTAAACCCTTTACCTAGCAATGCTATTCATTGTGTTATTATCTTTTCCTTTTAGTCATGTAGACTCTTCCACAACATGGCAAGAATATTTGATCATGCTTTTAGGATAAGTCTCGGACAACAAACACTTTCCAAACTTCACAAATTCGTATTTGAAGAGAAGGCCAAAGGGCAAGCAATCTCTTGTAAACATGAGAAGATTGGGTGGGACCCAAGAGCTCATGTGTGGGTAGGTTGTAGAACCCTTTCCAAACCCACAAGTTTCCTATATGCTTTAGAAGGGGGCCAGAAGTCCTACAATTCCAAGAGTCGAGGACAAAAAGAATTGAGCGAACATATGTCAAAGGATGATTGGTTAAGAATTGTAGGCCTTTCTATTAAAGGTATTTTTTGCCTTGGTGAGGGTCTTTAGTCATTTTGAGATTGGAGAGAGCTTACAAGCATATGAGCTAGAGGTGCAAGTTTGTGTCAAATGGAGGAGAGAAGGTAGGGTTTTCCCTTTTCTTTTATGGCTTCTTTTACTCTTGTTTGCGGCCTCTTTGGGCACCCTTCTATTGCTAAACTTTGTGAATTATTTGGAAGATTAATTGTTTGGTTTCATGGCTTCTTTGGTAGCTTGAAAAACTTTAATTCATATTGATTTAGTTAATTTTTGTTGTCTTAAATGCTTATTTTAGTTTACTGTTATGGTACCCAAATAGGGTTAGCACATGGCTGTTTAGTGGGATTTGAGGGGTGAGAGCTCTATCATATTTTGATGCTTGTTGGAAAGCCAAAGGATTGGACAAATGAGCTTGTATGGTCAAGCCACGGACATTTCTCCCCCTGTTCTTACCCCTCATCCTTGGTGAATGATTGTGGGTCCTCTTACCCTATGAGGGTAACGGAGTTTGCACACATACCCTTTAAGGGTAGAGGATATTTACTCACATCCTTGGAGGGTGATGGAGATTAAGGTTCTCCCCAGTGTTACACGGGAACGTGTCCCCTAGATTTTGGTGACGTCCCGGACGTTTCGGGGACTTGGGGACTTGGAGGGGACGTCCCCAATTTTTTAAAAATCTTTCAAAATTTTCTGATGTTTTAACTGTTAAAAAGCTGTTATTTTTACCAAGAGCATTTAATTACAATCTTGAAAGTACCTAAAATACATTAAATACAGTTTAAATCCCTAAATGTCATTGAAAAAAGTTAAAAATATTGAAATATTAAATTTTATGTATTATTTTAATAGCTGTCCCCTTGCCGTCCCCAAAATTTAGGATCTTTTTGCGTCCTGGAAACCCCGTCCCTCCGTACCCCCGTCCCCCCATCCCCGAGACTTAGGTAACTATGGTTCTCCCTTATATAGTGAGCAACCCCCTCTTCCTTTTGAGTAACAATACGGGTTACTAAAGTGCTTATGTGTATCTTGGTATTGTTGTATATGTGATTTCTTGTCTTGTAAATAAAGAATACCTATCTCTAGCTTGCTGTCAAAATTTAGTTACAGCCATGTCTCGGTGAGTCTCTCTAGTTTTCCCTTTGGTGTGCTTGTTTGGTTATCCTATGTGGTGGTTTGGTTGTGCTTTGGGCTCCTTGTGCTCTAGGGATGGCAAAGGTCTCCTACCTTGTGACACCATATTATATGGGTGAAGAGCACCTTAGCTCTCAGCTGGTTGGTAAACTTGTGAACCTTGTTAAACATGACGGTGTTTCTGATTTTGGTGGAGTTGATCAAGTAGAGCCTAGTTGTCACTTTATTAGATATTACCCCTTCTTTGTATCATGTTGATATAGAGTGTTTATTAGTTTATTTGCTGATGTGGCCTTAACCAAATTTGTAAGAGGACTATGTATGTTGATATGGTAAATCAGTGTAGTTTTTTTATAAGTTTATATGGTGATTTGCTTACTTTGTTGGAGATTGGATTTGTTGGCGGATTAGTGACATTTCAATTCATGTTCATAATGTTTTTGATGGTTTAGTACTTCTTATAATAATTCCAAATTGATAAACTCGAATTGTTAGGGTTCCATAATTCCCTCCTGGATTGTTTTGAAGTTTTTCCTTGTGTATTTTGAAGCAATTGGTAAGAATATGAATGAATCTGATTTAAAGTTTTTCAGAATAAACCTCAGTGAAAATATTGTTCATCCCTCCCATAGTTCGCATACTCATAGTCGGGAAATGCTCAGCAAACCAAAAACAATTGACTAAGTAAAAAGTTGGCAATAGTTGACAACTAAAAATATACTTAAATTTATTTTAGTTTTAAATTACAAAATACAGTATCAAATGAGTATTGGCAAGTACTGCACCACTTATTGGTGAGTAGTCTCGAAAAACTCACCCAAACTCAGGATTACCAAACTCACAAGTTTTGGGGGAGTTTACTCACCCAACTAAAAAGCTAGCAACTTCTTGCCAACTCGGAGAGTATTTGCTGAGTTTGTAAACTATGATCCCTCCGATACAAAGATCTTGGAAAGCACTGTTGTCTCAATTATAATTCAGAGGACTTGTATCGAGTCATCTGTTGTAACCATATTGCCACACAATTGAACAAACAATGGCAGGTCAATGACACTGAAGTGAGATGGCAATGACAGTGCCAAGTTATTTGGAAAACACAAACATCCTTCAAATACAAACTCTTGCGCTGGTTAGCATTGCATCAGGACCTAGCTGTCAAAGCATGATTGAGCAAGTCTGGTTTAGCAGATGCTTTTTGTATTGCATGTGGCAAAGACGAAACAATTGAGCATATCTTCTGGAAATGCCAAATGGCAAGAGGTTTTTGGGGATGGTTGCGCACTAAATTCACTTTCCATTTTATCACACCTCTCTCTTGGAAAGGGCTCCTTTTAGGGGATACTTGGAAGGCTAGGGATAATTGCAAGTGTTTATGGCATACAACTAGGCTAGCAGCAATTAGTTTTCCTTGGAGATCAAGATGCCAGGTTGTCTTTCTCCCCCCTCAGTTCGGGAAAGTTGAAACTTTTTAGTCAAGAGTTGGTTTTAATTGTACAATCTAGTTTTGAGTGGTTTCACAAAGATGTGTTATTGTGGTGGCTTTGATTGGACACAAGCTCAAGTGCTTAAGACACATTTTCTCAACAACAAAAAAATATTGTTCATCTATTCCATTGTACTTTGGATGCAAAATGTGCTAAGATTCACTTGATAAAATTGTTGTATCATAAAAATGTGATTTTGATTTTCAATGCAGAAGAGGGAAATGCATGGGTTTTGGGTGAAGAAAGAAAAGATACATGTTTTCAGCTGTAGAACACTTTCATGATTTTTTAAAAATTAGAGATTACCCTTCTTCCAACTCTTTCATCTTTAGTTTCAAATAACTGTATTCAAAAGGGATATACTGGTTTGGGTTTCATTTTGTTGGCGGATTGAACTCATTTGCAGACTTTTTCTATTTATGTTGTTCAAGATTTGTTGCCTTGAATCCTTGTATTATTATTACATTGATAAAATCACCATATGGACATTGTATGACTTTTATTTCACTTGTTTTACTTTTGGAGTCTTTATTTGAGCCATTTTGAAACAAATTGATGAAATTTAGAATGGAGGTGAATTTGAGCATTATGGCATAAAATTTGTTGTAAATTGTGATTTGAATACACCGATGTAAACTAGAGGTTAAATGTGGTAGGATCCAATCATTGATTTTGCGAATGACCTAAATGTGCATGATAAAAGTGGAATCTTGAATTGTTATGTGAATAAAGAATAGTTTCGGCAAAATGCAATATAGTTAAAAACTAATCGGAATTGAGGTATGAAAACTTGTAGGAAGCAATATTATATAAAAAAAACATTTCATTTTCTTTGTACAGAACTCCAAGAGCTCATCTTGAACTACTTCCTTCGTTAATTTACAATTTTGTCCTAAGTACAACATGCTAATAACAGCATTTTGACATGCTATTGTCACCTTCAATTTAAACATTTTTCTTTATAATTTTAATTGGGCTTATAGATTTTAACAAGGAGAATAAGAACATGAAATTTTAAAAGATTTGGATCAATTTTGTTAGTTACAAAATTTGAAAGCTAATCATTAGCCATTTCAAATTGTTTTCCTATACTTAAATTGATTTTTTCAGACTTGCGTTGGCAGAACCAGATTGTCTTTTTATTAAATCCTTAAGGCCTAGTAGGAGGCCATGGGGGCCTTGTGGGCACTAGTAATTTGTAGAAGTTCATGGAGGCGGTCCTAAGGACCAACCAAGGAGACGATACCTCCATTACACCGGCTATAATTAAAAAAACTCATCAAACAATAATCATGTTTAGACCTTAAAGAACGAAATGAAAGTTTGTAAAGAAAAAAGCTAAGGAAGACTTCCAATGCTTAAAGAATCTGGCTTTGTAGGGGGAGCTACCATTAAATAGGCTAAATATCTCAATTTGGAGGTTCAAGTAGGATTTGGGAAAGGAAGTCATTGTTGCTTCATCTCTCCCCCCTTTCACTCCTTCCTCAACTTGTTAGTGTGCTAATGAGCCCCGTAGGCCTTGAGATACTCTTTTATGACTCTAATAAGGATGTTAGATTTGTTTTATGGCTTTGATCATTTAAATGGTTGGGTTCAAAAGGTCCCAAGGGTTTCAAATGGGTCCTATACTTTTGGAAGGAAAGCTTATTTGAGACTTAAGTGACTTTTCCTTTTATTCAATAATAATAAATGTGCTTTATTCCCTTGCAATTTTTGATACCACGTAACTTGAGTGAACTGGAACACATAAAGGAGAACGAACACAATGTTAAAACTTAAAACATAAAGCAACCCCACCTTGAAGATCAATGTATGAATATTCATGAATCTTGTGACCCTTAAGGCAAAAGTTAATTTAGAATGTGCTCGGGTGGATTCGGCTAACCTTTGCAAATGTTCATCTAAGACCTTGTTCTTTGGGGTGTGCCATCATGCTGACTAGACCTCATTCATGTGACCACTTCGACCTTGTCAGCCCTAGAAGCCAGATCACCTTGTAATCATTTCTCAATTTTAAGTATACTTGTGTTTTCGTAGTTGTTAACCTTCATGTGCATGTGTGGCAAACCTGGAGGAGGGTCTTAAACAAACATACAAAAAATACATGTTGGCTTGGTTTTCAATGAGAAATTTTGGGCATTACACAGTTTGGCCCTTCGTCTTGTACGCATTCTTAAAGGGACTAGAAAAAGCCATCTAGACATGCCAAATTGTACGACCGCAACCAAAAGTCCCTAAGCTTTCTATAAAAGATAGTTACATGACCTTTCTATCACTATCTTACAACACCCTATACTCTAGCATGCAAAGTCTATCAAAAAAATAATAGGAACAGAGAGTTTATAGTCTGTAATGATGTTACAATCATTGTGAAGAAAGGTAAAATCATCCTGAAATCTTCTACCATTGTTTGGCTCTTCAGCAGTCAAAGCAACCTAAACTGTGACTTCCTAAATCCTAATACGATGCTTCCATGTTGTGTGCATGTAAATAAGTCCCTCTTGTTATATATGCATGCGTGATTCATCTCATCTCCAATAAAAGCAGTTAACAAATTCTAACTTATCAAGAATAAAATGGCTTTTCTATGATTAAAGTAATGTGTCCTTGTAACTGCTATAGAAAAAACTCAATTTTAACTCAGCACAACTGCTGATATAATCCAGCTTTTGACATATGGAAGAAACATATATAGCTTTTGACATATGCAACTGTGAATTTCAAATTGGAATAAAAACAAAATGCATGCAACAGTGCTTTCAACAGTTTTTCCTAGAGACTAATGACTCCGTCCAATTTTCCACCAACAGTACACACATTGTGCATTTTTGCAGGTTTACGTTATCAATGTTTTTCTTCTTACTTTCATTTAGAGAGAGCAATAACCTCAATTTCCATAGTTGGCCAATTTTGTGAAAACATTTTTAAGTCAGTTTAATGAGGTAGATCTCTTCTCTTGCCTTCTTCATTCATGCTGGTATTGCACCTCATGCCATTGTGCACAAAAATAACATAAATGATAGAACTAATATAGCACTTAAATGAATAATTGAAGTTTCAGGTCTCATAAAAATAGGACACAGTACCCTTACAAGGTGCCCTAAACCACAAATTAACATCAGTTTGTTGATCCCTATAAGCAGCACATCTCGTGAGGTCCCAATAAGCTAAGATCCATCATTATCATTTGCCAACACAACTCAACAAGGCAATTCCCCACGGCAATCTTTGGTTTCCTTCCCGTCCTTCTCTTATATGTGAAGCATGCATAAGCCCTTATTGCAATGATTTTTGGTCATTGAGCTAATATAGAAGAATGGCATCCATTACACACACAGGTGCATGCGCACACACATGTATAAAAATGCATATGTATATATGCATGCCATGCATTCATACATATATAATATACACACCTATATATGTGTATATTTACATGTACATATTTGTAAGGTAAATATTGGTTCATACACATATATGTATGTGTATATTTACATGTACATATTTGTAAGGTAACAAAATATTTGGCTCATGAGGTCAAAATTCAAAGGGTAAAAAAATTGAACTAGTTGCCACAAGGGGGGTTCTCATACACCAAGGTGGTGCACTGGCTAGGCTGTGACCTTAAAATCACCCTTGAACCTGTGTGCAAATCACGAAACCTTGCATGGATGGGCACCATGTAAATTTTATCAGCATCCTCCATTTATAACTTGAGTTCACTAATACAATTCTCAAACCATCCAATCCGAATAGAAAAGCAGACTAAATGGTCCTTAAATCAAATCTCAATCAAACAATTCCTTGTTTAACTATGCAAACTACTACAGCAGATGATTTACTTGGTTAACCATACTGAAGAAAATGATAAACTCTATTGGGGGATTCCTTATTCAACAAACCATACCAAGAGGAACTAAAAGAGTCGTTTTTGAGGGTGTCATTTCATTCACCGAACCAAGAGAAATCAATTAAAAAAATTGACTCCTTATTCAATCAACCATAAC
Source organism: Taxus chinensis (assembly GCA_019776745.2). NCBI lineage: Eukaryota > Viridiplantae > Streptophyta > Pinopsida > Cupressales > Taxaceae > Taxus > Taxus chinensis. The sequence goes on from CM034154.1 coordinate 107,094,216, forward strand.
AAGAGGAAACAAGAGACTTGACCAACCATAGTGACGTGCAAGAACATTGCCCATTCATTAATTATTGATCCAAAAAACATTCAAATTTCAAATCAGGCTGTGTGGTATACACCCACTCGCACGGGAAGACTGATGTGTAACCTATCTATCAACAGGACTTAAAATTGCAAGAAAGGAAATAACTAGCAAACAAGATTAGTTTCTCACTGCTCATGCAAGAGAGCGGATCCGGCCTCTTTGCAGACACAAAATTACCAAGGCTTCTTCAGGAGGAGACACCAAACCTTACATTTCAACTCAGATGTAAGAGAAGTTATGCCTTCGAATTAATTTCATAATTAAAATTACAATGGGGGAGAATGTTTGTTGATAACTTCATCTATCTGTCCCCTTTCCTTGTATCCATCCTCCTTTTATACTTTGTTGATGCACAGCCACCTACTGGTTTATATCATACCTAACTTCTAACTCCAAACTAATCACGTACTACTTTCCTTGAACCCATCCTCCTTTTATACTTTGTTGATGCAAAACAAATTGTTGGTTTATCCCACACCTAACTTCTAATTCCAAACTAACCATGTAATAATCAAGTGACTATTTTATCTCCTACATAAGGGCCTCACTAAGAACAATTTGAGAAGCCTTATTGTTCTCATATATATTCTATCATCCACATTCACATATTTATTTCAATCCCTACAGTACAGACGATTATGCATGAAACCCAACAATGATGAACATTATACAATAATGTTAAAACATAATCTTCTTCTTCAAGCTGATTGAATACTCCATATCAAAGTCACCTGGTTCAAAATCATGTTTGAATTCCACGACAGTAAAGTTCATATTAACTTTTCCACTTAGAAAATTGCCCACAAATTCATGATTACATTTGACTATAGACTCAGTTATCCTCTAATCTCTAGAATGTTACCAGTCAACAAATACAACATTTCTACTTCAAGCTATAAAATAGCGAACATACAAAATGATAATAATAAAAATTATAATCATTGAAAACGTAATGGTATGTTTTATCTGTGTTTTAGGGGAAAAAAAAAGAGAAATAAATAACATTTCTTTCTATGCTATTTATAAAAATAATCTTTTAAAAGCATGTGCAAAGAGAAATATAATAAGATTTGTAAGATAATAATTGTTATTTTAATTTAGCCTCTAGTAACCTTTTGATGATTACTTATTACAAAAATAAAAATACCATATAAATAGAAATAACATGAATTCAATTTTAAAAAATAGAAAACATTGATAAGAGTGGCTGTTTAAGTACAAGACACTAATAACATTCTTTTTTTAAATTAAATTGGGAAAAGGCACAAGGGTGTTAATGGACATTGTAATAAATTATTTTTATCTTTATCTCAAATAAGCACATAAATTTATTACTATATCTATCTAATATCATCGATTAGTGGCTTGGTATATCATATAATATTAAACACTATAGAAACAAAGGCACACCCATGGCAGCAACAACCACAATCACCTACTGTGGTACTCGAAATTTAGTTTGAGCACTTGGCAATATGGCATTTGGCACTTACTCTGACATTTAACCCATTTATACATAAAATGACCACTTAACAGCACTCATGTCTAGGTCTGTCATATAATATTAAACACTATAGAAACAAAGGCCACACACCCATGGCAGCAGCGACCACAATCACCTATTTTAGTACTCGAAATTTGGTTTGAGCATTTGGCAATATGGCATTTGGCACTTACTCTAACATTTAACCCATTTATACATAAAATGACCACTTTACAACACCCCCTGCTCTATCCCACATCCTAGTCCCACTAAACAACAACTATTCTCCAACTCGGCTCCTCGAGAATCACCACACATGTTGTGGAACATCTCTACAAACTTCCACTAGTCTTTCACCTAATTGCTTTCACACCCTAAACAGGATTCATAGGTCCAAGACAAAGTTAAGCTTCAAACTTGTCCAGCCTCCATGAGCCAGTCCCTTGCAATTCTAACAGACCTTTTCAAAAAGGTAATTAAGCTTAGTCGGCCTATGTGATACTTTTGGGTTAGTTGAACGGGAAATCATACAAATGGTCGCATACAAATACACATGCAACCTAACCCATTAGGGTATCTAGGGATCCTCTACTCTCTCTCTCTAAGAAGGTCAAGAAGATGCACTGAAGCATCAAATTCCTTAGAGCACCTATCACAATAGCAAGCTACTGAAATGTGAAGTCATCTATATTGTTACTCTTCCAAAGCCTCTGATTCCGAGATTCGGCACATTACTAGCTTCTTTCATTCGGCCTTGGATCGTAATTGAGGGGGTCTCCTTCCTGCCTCCTCTTTCTTCCTTTTTCTCTCCTACATGTTCAGGTTCTGCTGATCTCTGCGGGCTTTTTGCGGGCCCTTCTCTTTCCGCCCATTTTCCTTTTCCTCCTACTTCTTCTTCCTCTCTTTTCTAGTTGTTTTCAAGGACCTTTTGGTTCTCTGGCTGGGTTCTCTTCACTTTGATTTGGCCCAGTCCCATTGACCTACTTTTTCGGTCACGTGTTGGACATTTAATACATTTATCTCATCTTATCTAGATCCATCATGAGCCAAATCTAAAGTACAAGTGTATGTTGCCAAGTGTGAGAGTCGAATCAAGGGCTCCATCTTTATTGTTTATTCTATATGACATGCATCTCATCTTGGGTTTGGGAGACCTAAATGTGGCTTGATCCCTTTTCAAAGTAGTGGTATGCAAGCTATTGAAATTTGAGTTCATCTATATTGTTACTCTAGATCAATCATAAGCCAAATCTAAAATACAAGTGTGTGTTGCTAAGTGTGAGAGTCGAATCAAGGGCTCCATCTTTAATGTTTATTCTATATGACATGCATCTCATCTTGGGTTTGGGAGACCTAAATGTGGCTTGATCTCTTTTCAAAGTAGTGGTATGCAATGCAGTGCTCACCACATCAATGGAGATATAGTGAGGCAGTCTATCCCAATTGTTGTCAACCCCTTTTAAGTTTGAAGCACAAGGGCTAGGGTTTCATGTTAAGGAGAAGCCATATCTCATCACAACATAGTCATCACACAATTTCAAACCCAAAAATCAGATCCCCAAACACAAGTGAACAACATCACATCAGTCAAGTTAAGTATGCATCCCTGCAAGGCAAGTTCGTAGCCCTTGAGACAAGTTTGTTGCCGAAGGTGCCCTACTTCCCACGAACATGTCCTACACTAAATTTTAGATCAAGATATTATTTGAGCGACTTGACAACACCCTAATTTGCTTTTGTACACATTTTGAGCACTCTATCACGCAGTGTGTCTACACAATCCAGTTACTCTCTTTAATCCTAAAACCCTAGTATTTTATTAATTTGTAATCGGCACACCTTTGGCAAAAATCAAGAGTAGCATAATTTAGGATTGTTTGATCTAGTTGTGAATTATCATTGTTGCATTGTGTAATAAATTAAAACCAAAACCCTAGTTTCATACCATATTTTAGTGAACCCACTTACCTATCAAATTACGCAAACCTAGAGTTTCATCCTTCACCCTTAGGGTTTCGAATTTCCACCTGATTTTTCTAATTCTAGGGCTTTTTATTCACAACTCTCCCTTACTTGTGTACACTTTACATTACAAAATGGTCAGTATTGATGCGTCTTCTCCCATGGATTTTGATGAAATTGAGAAACAATTAATGGATGAGGTTCAAAAACTTGTCTTATCAAATCCCATCCAATTCTTTGAGTTGTATATAACGCAATTGCTTGAGCAAATTAACCACTTTAGATATTTATGACCTAATAAACACCTGCCTAACAAACCCCCACCTCTTCCCACTCCCCCACATCAGCAATGGACATGTACAATACTCATATAGTATTACGATTACTACTCAAACACGATATGATAATCGTATCTCTACCTACCAAGATTGACATAAGTTGCAACATCCAAACTTTGATAGCAACACATATTGTGATGACCATCAATTCATCAAACATACAACTAATTGACACCTAAAACTATGACATAAGATTCAAAATATCATTGATGATAACATTGTAGCAGTACTCAACTCGGAAACACTCACAGATAATGTGATTGCTTAACCTAAACCAAAAATACAAAACCAAGACCTACATGTGACTTGTTGTGTTATCACATGGATTTAGACATTCTTATAAGGGTTTAACACCTTACATATCTACTTCTCTACACACTTGCTCTTAATGGTATGCATGAGTTAGTCAGGATGGACCTTTTCCATGGACACATACACATATGCTTCGCAACTTCCTAAGTCTTGTATCCGGGGGTAACCTTCCATATTGGGGGGCATGCCTGCACTCTGAGCATCTTACACAAAGCATTTTTAGCTCATATCATTTGCACTCTTATTCACTGGCAATACAAAGCCATTTACTAGATGTCTTGTGCTGACTTATACTTCATGACATGTGTTTTACTCTAGATACTGTATTGTGATACATTAGATGACTACATTGCTTGTTTCCATATACTGACATTACATGCTCCATGCTTACTTGTTACTATTTAGGATGTGTTAATTAACATCTGATGCCCTATGGCTTAGAATTTGATGCAATCCAGTGCTTCAGTGCTTCCATGTTTGTTATTACTTATGATGCTTACTCTATGACGTGCTTAATATCTTGGTGCGGTCATTCTATGCATTACTGTCTGGTGTGACTCTATATATTCTATGCTTACTATACTGGCGTGACTACTCTATGGCATTCCCGCTCTATACATGTTTGACACAAGCTTCAACTATATATTGTATGGCACTTTTATGCCCTGGGCTCTATGATTCTACGCATATGACAACTGTTCACCACATGTTTCATGATTTTATGCTTCTTACGTGATTGTTACTAACATTAGTATCGATCGAGTTGTGTCATGTAACAATGTACACATGTTTTATAGGTTGTGTTGTCAAATGTCTTGTGGTGGGCCCGTTGTATCGTGTTGTCATGTGTCATGTCATGAGTCCCAAACGAATGAAGTTTTAATGTTGAGTCGTGTGTATACTAGCATACTTCTTTCACTTACAATGTAGCACTTTTGCTACTAATTTATACAAATTTCTAATAATGTTCATAATATGCATACATTTGAAATGACACACATCATGTTTATCCTCTAATGATCATATCTTATGCTCAATATTTACGCAACCATGTTTAGTACACATGCTTTATATGGTATGTCTCTATATGTTTTTTACACATGATACAATTGACCACTTTTCTCTTGAGTTCAGTGACACAAAGGCATCCCTCACCTCAAACAGGGGGGACATATAGTGTTCAGGGTTGTTCAGAAGTTGACACAAATTTTAGCAAAACTTCAAGGACGATTGATGGCATTTCACACAAATGTTCAAATCAAAGTTATCACATTTCACAAAGTTTCAACACTCTTATCACACACACGATTTCACAATCAGCCTCAACAACCCAAAAATTTGGTCTTCTATGACATGTCATGCTACCGGCAAGGCTATATTGAGCTACAAACAAGGCAAGGTTATATTCCCAAAAGGTTAATGCTACCGGCAAGGCTAGATTGAACTACAAGCAAGGTAAGATTGTATTTCAAAATGTTTTATGCTACCGGCCAAGGCTAGATTGTGCTACGAGAAAGGCAAATGGTTCATAAAATTCAAAAATATGTTCCATGCTACCAACAAGGTAAGATTATTAACAAGACCATAGCACTCACTTTGCAAGGGGGCAAGACCCATGACATTCTTCACATTTACCAAACTGGAGGCATGGTTCAGCATGACCAGTCATGTGTTCTTGTGCACATTTCACTTTATTTCAAGCATTTCAAATACAGAGTTTTTCAAATTCAATTTACAAAGTTTCATACATCATTATCAAGCATTGATTTGCACATATTTGTCATATATTTGTAAGGTTTCATGTGAATTGCCGCAAGCATTCAAGAGTTTACACCACCATCCTATGATCGAGAGATGAGGTTTGCATTTTCTTTTAATCAAGCATTTGTCAATACTAGATTAAAAGGGGGTAATTGTAGTACCCGAAATTTGGCTCAAGCACATGGCAATATGGTATTTGGCACTTATTCTGACATTTATCCTATTTTATACATAAAATGACCAATTTAAGGCACCCTCTTGCTCTATCCCACTAGACAACAGATATTCTCCAGCTCAGCTCCTCACGAATCATTGCACATGTTGCAGAACATCCATACAGACTTCCCCTTGTCTGAAACCTAATTCATTTCACACCATAGACGGAGCTTGTAAGTCCAACACGGGTTCAGAGACGAACTTGCCCTTGCACTTTCAATGATCACTTTTTCAAAAGGGTAGCTTAACTTAGTCAGCCTAGATAGTACTTTTGGGTCAGCTGGGTGGGAAAGCACACAAATGGTCACTTATAAATACACATGCACACACATATAAATACACATGCACCCTAACTCAGGGCATCTAGGGATCCTCTAGTCTCACTCTAAGAAGGTCAAGAAGAAACACTAAAGTACCCAATCCCTCAGAGCACCTATCACAACAACAAGCCCCCAAAATCTGAAGTCATCTTATTGCTGCCCTAGATCAATCATGAGCCAGATCTGAAGTACACGCGCATGTTGCCAAGTGTGAGAGCCAAATCAAGGACTTTATCTTTATTGTTTATTCTATATCGCATGCATCTCATCATAGGTTTGAGGGAACTTCATGTGACTTGATCCCTCTTTAGAGTAGTGGTATGTAGCATAATGCTCATCACATCAATAAGGATATGGTGAGGCAATCCAACCCCTTTACCATATAGTAGTATGTGCAATATAATCTTTTACAAGAGGGAGTATTTTTAGTCTATTGCAATTTACATCACCCTAAACCATTATATTGTTCATAAATATTGTAATTGGCAGAATTGTCGATTCCTTGTGTCTAACCCCGAAATAGAATTACGAATTATGAACTGCAACTATGAACTATGCATGGTGGAAGAGCAATATTCAGCTAAAACCATGCCAAAAGAACCATATAGTAGTAAGGTGAGGCAATCCAACCCTGAACCATATAGTCATATGTGCAATATAGTCTTTTACAAAAGAAAGGATTCTTAGTCCATTACATCACCCTGAACCATCATATCGTTCATAAATACTGTGATTGGCAGAATTGATGATTCCTCGTGTCTAACCCCGAAATAGAATTATGAATTATGAACTGCAACATGAACTATGCATGGTGGAAGATGAATATTCAGTTAAAAACCATGCCAAAAGACCCCTGATGGTCTCATTTCATCCAGTATACCAGGAGGAAACATTAAACATTTTTTTGGGACTCCTTTACTCAGTCAACAATATTAGGAACAATGTAAAAATTCAAGCATCATATGAGGGCAATACTAACATGGATTTCACGGTCTCATATGCCAAATGCATACTTGGGATTATGAGCAGTCCAAACCATTGGAATCTGAAACTTTCAGTCATAAAACTAGAATAGCTACTCACATATCTCAAAGGATCATTAACTGAAGTAAATCAGATATTTGCAATTTTGCAGTAACTTTAGTAAGGATAGGGTTCACACGCGCCGTTTAATTCATGTCAAAACAACAGGAGTTTATAAAGATTAAAAAATCATCCTTAAAGAAGACTAAGAGAGACAAAACGTATCACTAAATATGTGCTGTTATAGACTTAATAATAATGTCATTGCACTACTGCTACAATTCGACTATTACAAGGAGAGAATATGCTGACACTGATAATGGATGACTGCAACCAGAGATGAGATTTGATACTCGTCCCGGACAATTTTAATGCTTTGGAACATATTTAACAGGTCCTTTCAATGTCAAACTGACTCTGGTCACATTCAGTGTTTTTTTTAAACTAACACGCCCATCAATACGAATAGAAATTTATTTTTGCGTATATAATAGATCAAGTATATTATTCATTATAAATAATTTATTGAGACACATTGCTGTCTCCATTTCGCTGTACTATTCGCAGTGGCACTCACAGGCTGCAACAGTGTGTAGCAGTTTGGATTTATATTAAAAAACCTAAAAAATCGCACTCTGACGTGACTCGCCATTATTGCAATTTGTGACCCTCACCTCGGCTTTGTCTGCACACATAAAGATAAACATTTGAATTAACGGTGAAACAGTAGGTTAGCAAAGAACAGGAAACAACTGGTAAATTTCATAATGTCAATTTCCCTCCACTTTATGTAAAAAAAAGCAGAGAACGGGAAACATATGGTGTAAATGCCATTCTGGTCTGGGAAAAAGGGGATTTTTAAATGTTTACCTCTTTGCAGTATGGTGGCCCCTAGTGCAGTTTTAGTTTCAGGCTTTCAGCTTTAGTGTTGTGGTTTTGGGGAGGTGTACGTGTAACCGTGTAGCGGGGGTATTTAGAAGCCACCATTTTATTGTGAAATTCAACTTTGAAGATTTTAACTTGAACACAGGGGAGCTGGGACAGCCTGAGTTTGGCCTCCCTGCCAATATTTTACTTTGTAAGTAACTTAAAATATTTTACTCTCAAATTTGTGTAAATTCTTCCACATAAAAATAAGTGATTTCTTGAAATAAATATCACCTCTTTTTAACTTTGATGAAATTTTCAATTTCACTGAATTAAATAGTCTTTTTATATTTGGGTGAATTAAAATACATTTACTTTTCGCATTTCAAAATTAACATATGAAAATACAGCACAAGCAACCTCTTTTTTATGATTTTCTCAAAAACATTGTTATTTATTAAGAAAGGCATTATCTTCTGTCCACTTTTTTTATTTTGAACACTAATAAAACAAAACCAAGGAGGTATAATAGTTCACTGATTATGTTTTATTGCATTGGACTCTTCTGAATCCAAAATGTTTTCTTATGTGGCTTAGTATTCTGTTATGAGTTTTGGATTTTATTCTTGTCTTGATGAGAACTAAAGACACAGTCATACAATTTCATTAATCGTTTGATATTGCAGGATTTGTACAGTGAAGGCGGTAAGAATTTTGTAATTCATAACAAGGCACCTCATAGATAAAAATAAACAAAACTTTTATCTTCGTCTCATCGCAATTTGTGCAATTCCAGCTGCCCAATGCCACTTAGATTTCGTAAGGCTGTTGTTGGTTTACATCTTAGTGAATAAATACGTTTTTTAAACTGATTTTTTAACAAGTACAAATATCTTAAATACATCTATTTGAAAAATGCTAATAGATATCAATTTGAGGCTTTTGTCTACAATTTTATGCAGATCACATTGATCAATTTTGAGGCTCTTATCTACAATTTAATGCATATCACATTGATTAAAAAAATTATTACATTCTCTTCATATTTCCCACTTACTGGTGATAAAAAAAATCTTTCCAGAAAAAGGGCCCAAAACTCTACCATATGGTCAGGATATTACTAAGTGATGGTGAAATGTACATCAATTTTTATCGAAAGAATCAAAATTGACTTGGTCGCACCATTAGATCCAACCCCTTGCTGCCATTGTGACAAGATATTACCATATTTTGATTGACTTCACAAAATTATTTTAAAAAAAAAAAAATTAAGTGACAGTCATACGGACGTCAAATTTAACGTAAAGAATGAAAGTTGACACAGTCACACCATTAGATCCTACCCCTTGCTAATGCTACCATTATAGAATGCCTATCAGCATAAATAGTTTAAGTAATTAATATACATGTGCTATAGCAGGCGCATAGCCCATTTCATCAGAGAATTGGCTACAAAGGAAGAAGCAACCAATGTGATCTTTGGTTTCAGGAATTGGATTAAATTTCACATTGTACTTGCACTAAAACAATATGGAGCCTTCATATTAGCTGTGTCAATCTGACTTTGCAGCAGATAGATAATTTTGGAATGAAAGCACTCAGACTTATTGATTGAGGACAATACCATTCTAAATCCGGGGGTTAAATATTAAAAGTAAATACTCACTTGGGTTTTGATCATTGTTGACAAGCTTTCTCAGGTAGAGGGTTATTCAATTTTGTCACAAACATAACGCTACTTCACCCATTTGGTGTAGTTAACAATTTTATATAAACGTTAATGGTAAGGTATGTACAAATAGTCAGCCAGCCTCAAATTTTCGGTTGACAGAACAGTGTAGACATCAAATCTCCTCCCTAACTGTAGTCTGTGACATATATGTGGCTATTAAGCTGCATCTTTGATTATAAAATTAGTGATTGGATTATTGCATGCATATTCTATCGTGATCCATGTTGGCAGGATTCTTCATCGAGCTGATCAAAATATGTTGACCGTGGGCTGCACAGTGAGATACCATATACCGCAGGTTGGAGAAAGTTGTGCATCGAAGGAACTAAGCTTCGTGGGTCAGATTGAAGACATTGTTTGTACTTTGTACAATAGGCATGTATAATAGACATGACTATTTGTAATGGAGATAATATGTACAAAGAGAAGAGGATAAGGTCGGTATGTAGTGTGTGTGGTAGAATGGAGTAGAGTGAGTGTATGTGCGGACTATATGTGTGTGTAGAGTGGAAGAGAGGTATGCATGTGAGATGATAAGGCAGAGTAGAACAGAGTAGTGAGGCGGTTCGAGTTTGCATATTGGCAGTTTATAATCTGAACATTGTACTGTTTATTTAGATAAATATAAATAAAGACTTAGGGTAAGAAATTTTGTGTCCGTGTTCTTTACTTATCTTTGTGTTATAATATATATGCAAATCCGTAGACCCACTTCAAAATTATGTATGTTGTTGTGGTAAGTGTTTATGTGCAATCTAATATGTATCCACCTTTGTGTGCATCAACTCTATCTAAACAAAACAGACTTATTTTCACCAACAAGAGCGTCTAGTTTATGCCAACAATTTGCAATGCAACCTAACCTAATGTGATGTATGAAAATTTAACTAAGTCATCAGGTTCTCCCCCTAGATCCCCAAATCCATTTCTGGTTTTAACCAACTACTGATCCTAGGACAGTTCGCACCCAAAAGTTTGTCCAAGGAACAAGTTACCCTACCCAGGTGCTAACAATCTAACCTAAGGTGATGAATGAAAATTTAACCAAGTTATTGGGTTCTCTCCTTGAACTTGCTACCAGTTCAAACCGGGTATTGATCCCAGACTGGTTCGCGCTCAAAAATAGTGGGTTCATACCTAGGCAAGGTACCCCACACCCTCAATGAACCCAGGTCATTTAAGGAGTGAAAACTTGGGATGAAACAATTTTTAAAGTCTTTTTTAGCTGGAATAAGGGCACAAATTATGTAAAAGAGAATATTACAACATAAAAACCCACAATAATAGCTCTAAAACCTAAAAAAGACAATAAAGGGAGAAACCCAAAATGAAATGGCGTGGTTTTAATTACATCCACGAGTCATAACGATCTATCGGACCACAAATTGATACAGTTGTCTCAACCACCCAAAGATGATGATATTGCAGGTCGAGTTGTTTCTTTAAAAAGGTTGTTCCTTCACCTTTTGATTTGGGTTATCAACTTCCCGAGCATTTTCTGCCGAGTCTCTTCAAATAGCTCCACCATGAAGTCAACTCATAGTGATTATTGATACTTGATGCAAAATGTCCTTGTAGGTAGGGCATTCAAGGATCAAATGCTTCTTTGCTTCAATTGCCACTGTAATGCAAAAAACACATTCTCTCCTCTCCTTCTTCTTTAAGGGTTGCCCATCTAGTTGTCTAACATTTGAGCCTGTAGGAGCTAGTCCTTAATTGAACTATGAGAATCTTCTCCCACCATTTGTTTTCAGCCCCAATGTGTGTGTTTTTTTGCATTGCTCGTAGGTCGAGTTAAACACATAATAAGAATAACCAAACTTACCTTTTATTCCACACCTATTATGGATGTTTGGGGCTCCATAAGACCTAAAAAGACACTAAAACGAAAAACCCAAAAAAAAACACCAAACTTCCATCTCATTCCACAAACACCTTATATGAATGCTTAGGGCTAAAACCTTATCAATAGTGTTTTGTGGTTAATTTTGTTTATTTTAAGTATATTATGATTAATTTTGTTTATTTAGCCAGAATTTTTAGATTTTTTGTATGTCTGTAACCAAGCCCATTATGTACTTAAGGAGATGATATTATAATGTATATGGGTTGATGAATATGCCAACATGTGGCAACATTCCCCTTAGTTATATGTTTATAATATATAGGGTCACATAGTAATTAGTTATATTGGGTAATAAGTCAGCCTACATTGGAATTAGGTGTTACCCACCCAATAAGAGTAATATATGCCTATATAAAGGAGATGAATATTATTATGAGATATGTCATGCATGAGCTTATTCTTCTACTTGGTAGAAGGATATTGGAGATATCCCCCTAAAAGTGGAATTCCCACATTGGAAGACCGTGGAGGTTTTCCTTCCTTAAGGAGTATGTTATGATGTTGCTCTTACGGGTATTCTTCTATTATTTTGAATAACTTGAATATCAGGGCATCTTGGACTGCTAATATCTCATATGTTAAGACTATCTTCATTACATTCTACATATTGTTCGAATTATTCATTTATTATATGTGAAAATCTTACCAAATGGTATCAAGGCATCAATCTAGGCAAAAATTGGGTCAAAACCGTAATTTTGAAGATTCATCTACATCTTGCAAACAATTAAGAGTTTTTATGAAAAAATTTTGCTCAAGTTGTCAAACTATTCAAGGAAGCTACAAACCAATTTCAGAATTTTTTGATTCGTTCTAAGAAGGTATTGCAATTTTAGGGTTTTTCACAAATTCACTCCACAGGCCACAATTTTCGGAATCTTTTTTGGTTTTTAACATTTTCGGAAAGCTCTCAAAAAATAAAAGGATATACAAGTCATTAGAGAAATAGTCACTATGGTTAAACATGGAAACAATGGAGGAACAATTGTGCAACAGGGAATTACGAGAATAATTACTATGGCTATGCATCAAAGACAAGAAGGAACAACTATAGATGTGGATGGAATCAAATTAACGCAGCAGATTATGGAACCAGGTTTAGAGATGTATCACCCACTAAGATCAAATATGGGTGATTGGATGATCGAGCATGAGGACAAGTGTGCAATGATTTGAAGCATACTCATTACATGGCTTCTTGTCATGTTTCGGGGATGAAACATGTTAAGGAGGGTTGGCATGTTATGTACTTAGGAAGATGATATTATAATGTATATGGGTTGATGGAGATGCGGACATGTGGTCAAATCCCCATTTGTTAGTTATATGTTTATAATGTATGGGGTCACATAGGAATTATTTATATTGGATAATGAGTCAGCCTACATTGGGATTAAATGTTACCCACCCAATAAAAGTAATCATGTATGTCTATATAAAGGAGATGAATATCATTATAAAATATATCATGTATGAGTTGAGTCTTTTTCTTGGTAGAAGGATATTAGAGGTGTGCCTCTTGAAGTAAATTTCCCATATTGGGAGATCGTGGAGTTAATCCTTTTTTACAGAGCATCTAATGGTGTTGCAATACCTTAAGGGTATTCTTTTAAATTTCTGAATATATTGAATATTAGGGCATCTTGGACCACTAATATCTCGTGTTATGATTATCTTCATTATATTTTGCATATTGTTTGAATTATTCATTTATTATATGTGAAGATCTTACCAAATCCTTACTAAATCTAGGGCCAAAAAAAATATCGGTGAACCACCAAAGCCGAACCGACAAGTTAGAAATTTATGATGAAATGCATCGTGGAAATTCATCCATACTCCTACATGCAAGTTAAAGGCAATATTTTAACTTTTGAAGACATGCTTTCCAATAGTACCCATGCCGAGAAACTTTTAGGCAAAGCATCCTATCAAAATGAGAAAACGAACATTGATAAAGCCGAGGAAAGAACAAATAAAAGGTCATATCGTTATTGCACCTAAAGTAAACACTCAAGACCCTAAATGTTATGGAAAAGAAAGTAGATTGATAAACAATTAACACTCTAGGATGGTCTTGATGTTGGAAGGAGAGATGAAAGTGATAAGAGAGTCGTTCAGTGCTTGTATGTCTACAGTATTCATTTTTAGTGTAAAATAATCGCTTTATTTACGTGGTAGTAAGTGTGATAGACACTCAAGCTGAAAATTATGTCAGCCTTGTTTTTAACAAAGTTGGAACAAACTTTTTTAAATGATTGGCCCTTGCTTAACAAAATTGAGTCTTGTTCAACCCTCTTGGAAGATAAAAGTAAGAGGGCAGGCATTGCACAAACACCATTAGTTAAAATGATTTCTTCATTAAAAATAAATGCCATGATCTTAACAAGAAAACATTGAAGCCATAAAGAGGGCGAAACCAAGAGTTAAATCCTCACTAAAGCCACTAATATAATTGAACTTTCAAATGTAATGCAAATTATCACTAAGAACTAAGTCACGAGGTTTGAGTTCGCGTTCATGTTTGACGAGGATAAAGTCCAGTTCAAGTTCGCCAAGGGATAAAATTAGAGGAAAAAAATGTCTTTAAGTTCTCTATCATTTTTATTTTTTGAAAAAAATGCATAAATATGTCAAAGGGACAAAGTGGAGAGAGCTTTATGTCCACGGCTTTAACTCGGTATATGTATATATACATATATTTGTAAAATAACGCAAAATCGTGTCAAAAACTTCCTGTGTAAAAATTATGCATAAAGTTCAAATTCATGTTTGACGAGAATAAAGTTCTGCAAAGTTCGAACTTTTTTGATAAAATTCGAAGAACATTGTGACAGACTGAGAATATACTAGTTTGTAGAGCTATAGGGTTGATAATGGGGAGTCGATATAATAATTTCTATTAGACTTGATGCATTGTCCACAACTTGAACTCAATATTGGCCAGTTGAATGAACATGTTCCATGAAAGATTAGGGAGTACAAGGAGAATGTTGAATTCTTTAGCTAACATCATATGTCAAGTCATTTTCCTATCATTCTCTAGGTATGAGTTGTTAAATGTGGTAAACCATGCATTGTTGGGCATGGCAGCAAATGACATATTGACTGCTTGGAGGCAATAAAATTGTAAAATCTGCATAATTTTCCACACCCTGTGCTAGAAGAATATAGGTGCAATAAAGTTGAGTTTCTTATAAATCCATAAAATATTGTTTAAAATATCTACAAAATAAATGTAGGAGAATTTGTTTTAAGGGGATATATGGAAATGTGCAGTTATAATTTGAGTTAGTAGTCTATAAATGCCTACCACTCTACTAATGTTGACTTGTTGGTTTGCTCCGCTCCTAGTCCCTAGGTATTACTTTTTTTGTGTAAGGAAGAAGTACGTGCATGGATTGTTGGCATAATCAATGGTCACTAACCATGCAAGCCCACAGACCACAGTCAATCCACAAAGGAAAAGTAAAAAAGTGAATTTAAAAGTAAAACATAGATCCAACTTTTCTCCTCCTTCCCTGATCAAATTTATCATCATTTGTTGGTACAACTTAGCCCAACCATATGTGCAACTCCAAAATGTGTGTTTGTCCACCCTCTCATTCTCTTGTTTTTATATTTTTGCATTATGTGATTTTAAACAAGACATAAACATAGTAGCATGACTTTCCAAGCCGACCGTAAAACTCACAAATCCAGGCAACAATGACCCAAAGAATCCAAAAGGGGTCAAATCTTTAAACTCAACGAGTTTGAAAGGCACTCATCAAGTTCGAGCATGAATTTCACCACTTTGAAATACAATCAACTTACCAAGAGATGTGGGGTTCAAATATGGGGATGGGGATGGCGATGGGGACGGGGACGGGGACGGGGATGAGGGTAAGGATGGGGATGAAGAAAAGGACAAGGATGTCATTTTCAAGGATATACAAGGGTAGAATTATATCTATATATAAATATATAGGAAATGTGCATATTTAGGAACTTTGCAAATAGGTAAAAGGGCAGGGTCCCCATCATAAGCTCAAATTTACTAGCAATGATGAGTAGTGTGAGAGAAATTCGCCATTTATAGGTTGAATACCTCATTTGGAGTGGCTGAATTTTGGCAAACTTTTTGTTTCCCAAGTCTGAGTCAACTTTGCATATTTGATCCAGTCAAGTCCAAGCTTAGCACAAGTTTGGCTCCTATGGCAGTTACTATTTCAAACACTAAGTATGAAATTTCTTTGCCATTTTGAATTTTACCACTTTTCCATAACGAATTTTTCAAATCTTTTATGGCGTAGCATTTTTAAAAACAAATATCGCAATGAGATGGTATGAGTATATAAATATTTTGTCTTCCATGTGGCACTCACTTTCATTTGATTTTATCGCAACATCTCTCAAACGGGCATTTAAGATACAAAGAACGTGATGCTTTAGGGAATAGGAAACTCACAACATTTTACTTGCAAATACAAATCCACATCAAAAGACTAAACCATCATCAACTCTGAGACACTAGCTTTCATCTGATTTTACCGTAGCCTCTTCTCAGAAAGGTTTGGGCTTTCTGTCATGGAACAGGCAAATGTGGCGAACTAAATGAGGATCATTTTACTTGCGGAGATAAATCACCAAAAGACCGAGGAACTCAGGTCTTCGGTGAGGCATTTTCATTTGATTCTATTCAACCCTCTCAAACAAAGGTTCAAGTTTTCCTTGCTAAGGAACAGGTAGGGAGTTCCACTCGGATCATTTTACTTCTAAATGTAAATCCAATCCACACGAAGAATAAAAAATCTCATGAATCATTCTACTTCTAAATGTAAACCCAATCCACAACAAGCCTAAAAATCCTTTGGATCATTTTACTTCTTAGAGTAATCCACAAGAAGCATAAAAATCATCCACAAAAGACCACAATTTTATCTTTAATATTTCAAGTAAATAAGTAAAAATGACTCGGACTGTGCTGAATAGGACGAGTTCAGATAGAAAATCGTCAAGGCTTACATAGTGGAGACTTGTGTTCAAATCCCCAGGAGACATGTTATAAGTTAAATGCATAAATGTTGTGATCAAATCAGGTAGACTAATACATCCAATTCTGGTTGTGGCGTTCAGACCAACAATGCCAAATGAAAGTCCGGATGTATTGGACGGAAGAGATACAATAGACCTGGAATACAAAAAAAATATAGTCTAATTTATAAATACGGAGAAAATCCCAAGAACAGAACAACATTTACCCTCTGCCTATCCTTCCTTCAAAAGAAAAGTTACCATTCCAACCAGAAAAAAAATACGGTCTCCGCTACTAACGTGACATAGAGCGAATATAGTCATGAAAGTCCTGCCTGGTATTAAATCATACTCAAAATAGTAAATCTATAATTGATAGATTGTGAATACCTCATGTTCTCTAGAAAGCGTTTGGCGATCCCAGACGAGGAAAGTGGCGCAGACGAACAGAATGGCCAGGAGGGCCAATCTGCGCGGCCTCTTCAAATAATATGAGGGATGTAATATTCGCCATCTGCTGGACGATGAAGAGGATCGATAGCGCACCATTGCTAAGAAAACCCTCCCCCTAATTTGGAGGGTTTGATGCGGATCTGATTTGATTTGATCAAATCAGACCTGGTTTTTTTTTTAGACTAGGGTTTGGCGATTCCGACCGGAATTTCCCGACAGAAGAACAATCACCCTCTGCAGAAACAGAAAATTTACCATTCCAATCAGAAAAAAAACATCTCAATTGGGTGCATAAATCGTCTCACACATCAGCCTCCGCTACTAACGTGAGATAGAGGGAAAATTTGTTATCAACTTCCTCCCTACTATTAAATCATACTCAAAATAGAACATCTTCCAAAAACATTTGAAAAATACCAACTAAATAATCCTAAAACTAGCAATTGCAAATGAGTTGTAAATTACGCCGGAGATAGTAGCAATATTTAGTTTATTTTTGTAAGACACAATTATCTACTAAAGCTACATTTTTAACATTTCAATGTTCCCAAAGCGTATTCAATAATCTCATTTTGTGGAGCTTATTAACATCTCTCACACAAAACTGTCTTGTACCAATCTTGGAGATAAACTTGGTTTTGTTCTAGAAATGAACACATACATGAAGGTTCTCAACAAATTTAATAGTTGTCTTGACATTGGGCTAGCAAATCAAACAAAATTGCTAATTTCTCACTTTCTCTAACTTTGCATATATCTCTTATATCTATGGGTATAAGTCGTCTCCTCCATAACAAGCATGTACCATTTTATGGCCTTTAATCCAATTACATTCATGCACCATTTTAATTCCCCTATCCTTCATTAATCTCTTTACTATTTAGACCTTGGCCCACCTAAAAAATACCCTTATATAATAGTATAATAAATGGTTCTCATATAAATTTAACTTTAAAAAACATAAATAAAAAATATCAGCCCTGGTTGGTAATATTAATCCCATAAAAACTAATATCTAACATATTTCTGCATTAAAAACAAATTTTGCACAATGTGTATGATGTGCCCTAAATACGGGATCTTCTTCCCTTCGAGATATTAGAAAACTTGAACGATCCCCGGGCGATCCCCATGGCGATCCTCCGCCGCTGGGGCCACGTCAACACAGGCTTGCTCTCGTTTCCACCGCGCCGGAAAAGATAATCCGACAGGGTGCCGTTGGGCATAAAATCGTAGACCAGAAAATGTTGGTGCCCGTCCGACTTGGCGTGGATGCAGTAACCCCTGAGAGGTAGCAAGTTGTGGTGTTTCACGCTGCTGATGACGTGGACCTCGTGAGTGAACTCCACGTCGCCTTTCGTCGTCGAATCGTTAAATCTCTTGATGGCGATCAGGGATCCGTCGGGAAGGGTGCCCCTGAACACCGTCTCGAATCCACCTTCGCCTATCACGTTACTCGCCGCAAAATTTCCCGTCAAGTCTTTGAGATCGGAGTAACGGAAAAAGAGCAGGCTAGTCGTGAGGTCAATCCTCTCTCGCAGCAACTGCGACCCTCTGCGATTCAGCACCAGCCACTGGAACCCTACGCCGCACATTTTACGCCTTCCTGCAGTATACACACCGAAGAAAATAAAAATGGCCGCCACAGGAAGCAAAATCCCCAGCCCTATTGCCGCTTTCGTTACTGTATTGGTCCCTCTTTTCCTTCCTCGAGCCTCAACGGGGTTCGATCCTCCGACCATGGCTTCCATCTCCGGCAAGTTCTGCGCGCTGAGAATACGGTAAGCCACGTCGGGGCCGAGGTCTTCGTAGGCATTAATGCCGCCACCAACATACACGATCACGAACAGCTCGCAGTTATTTTTCTCCGTCCCGTCTTTCTCCATCAAATGATGGAGAACCTCCACCATAGCCCTGATAAAGGCGTGACAGAGAAATCGAGCGCTGGAACCGTCGCAGGAACTCCTGATTTCTGTGGCATTGACGAAATCCTCAAAACCCAATCTGTTCTGAATCCGGTGACAGTGCCTGGGGGCGTTGATGAAATCTGAAGGCTGCAAGTTGCAGCCCTGGAACACATTTTTATCTGCGCTTACTCCCTGTGATTCCATTTACCAATGTATGGTGTCCATACAAACCCTAGAAGTATCAACGTCCGTTAAAAGAAATGAGTTAGTGTGATGCATCCATGAGAAAAGCATGATTCTCATTAAATCAACGAGGGCCTCACACCAGTGTGTTCCTTCTTTGCATTTTTGGACGAGCCATGGATGAGAAGCCAAGTAGCTCACATTTAACGAGCAATTTCCCTGTAGCGGTGCCGCGGCTGGTGAGATTTGATACGCTCCTACGTTGTGCAGAAAGCAGATTAACAAACAAATCAAGATAATCCTATCCATGGCTGCCGTCAAATCATTCTGCAACCATTTTGGATGCCAAACATTCCTTTTAATTACAGTTTGTTGTGCAGGAAATTTCCCAGCAGTAAGCTAATGCTTTCCTGTACACTCTCCAAATAAAGAAAAACCTACAATTATTTTGTAATTTTAATGTCTGAAACCGCGTCACTATTCAGAAAAATAAGTAAAAAATCTGCAGGATTTCATTCCAAAAAAAGCGGCCATAATAAATGACACTTACTTACCTCAACAACATTAAATAAAATGGTGGCCGGAAAATTTCACTTGGAAATAGAGTCACTAGAATTTGACAGTTTCTAGCAGGAGCTTCTTCAAAGTGGACGCCTCCAGTGAAATAGAAATAAAAACTATATAAATAGTAGCAATTGTATGTGAAGTGTACGATGTGAATTTTGAAGGGGATACATTGAAGGCAGGATCCTCGGAAATGAAATGACATCAAGACAACAAGGTCAATGAAGAAGGGTTTGAGGGAGGAGAGGATGATGGTCAGGAGAAATGGTTGGCGAAAACAAAGGGAAACCCCTTTTTCTGACAACCACGTCTCATTTTTCTCAATCGCAAGGAAGCGAAAGGGGTTACGGTTTGCAAGGCAACATATTTTGGAGATATTACTTAAGGTGAGGAGTAGTTAATGAATATTGCCTTTGTGAATAGCTATTTATAATTTCAGTTCTTTTGTGTTTTGGGTAATAAAATGATTATCACGGTAATGAAACATTTAATTTATTATACAAGACAAAGGCCTGAAAGGAAAGTAGGAAAGAAAATGGGGGACTTCAAGGTAGGAATTTAAGATGTATATGTCCCACACCTATTACATGGCTCAAATTATACCTAGCCAAATAATATCTTCTATTTGTGCTCTATTTTATTGGCTCAACTTCATTAACATGAGTTCAATCTGAGCTAAAAGGGAAAAAAATGAAAAATTCGATAGGTTTGAGGTTTGAAACCCAATCACAATGTTGGCTTCTAGAAGCACTATGTAACGGTCCTTTTCACTTTTAAGCTAGATTAATTGTAGAAAAACAAGAGAAGCATGAACAATCAAGGATAATTGAGCCCCTCCAACATGTAGGATAAGAGCGCTAAGTAGATTTTATATGCCATTCATAAGTTATAAACTTAGATTCTATATAATTTCTTGCATTATTTAGTGTAAATTGCTCGTCAATTTGCAATGAGGGACTTTGACTAATAAAACCTTCACAATGTAAAGTATTATATATGGCTCGGCTATACATATGTCTCACAAGTTTTAGCAAGAGAGGTGGGTAAAACTTTGTACTATTTTTTTTAGCTCAGGAAAAATTGGCAAACAAAAATTTTACGATCTAGTAAAAGAAACAAATTGAAATTTTTGGCTCGGGAGAAAGGCTTGAGAGACAGGTGCATGACAGAGTGAGGATTGTCCACATGACATTTTGATGTGTAGTGAGGTAGGGGCAGGCAAGAGAGTGATCGACAAAGCATGTGTGATGGCTCCTTTGCATCATCTGATGACGAAACTAACTCCTGATAACACGCATTCTACAATGTCATAATACATGTTGGTGTTATGTTGCTTTTTCATGACTCATGCTCGTGCACTATTATTTTTGTGTCAAAATGAAAAACAACCATATTATGGTTGTGGTCATGTAGCTTTGTGAGAAAGACAAACATTTACATCCCTTAGTGTACTTTGTATTATATTACTTGTGATAATGAAGTCTCATGGAGTTAAATTGTTGCATGATAAATAGAAACATCGGTTCATATGTCATTCTATTGCAAGTTTTTTTAAACCCTACCTGAGAAGGATTTTACCAAATGTGGGGTTGTTTTGGTAGATTTTTGGGACTAACATTGTGTCATGGTTTAGACTGATCGTTTTAGTGGCTATTAGAGCTAGAGGAATATTTGGGGGCAAATTTGTGACTCTCTTACATCAATATTTGATGCCTACAAAACACGAGCTACATAGAGAAAATACTAATAGATCTGTAGGTAATGAATGATGACGGGCATGTGAATGTGTAGTGCCCACTTCCCTTCGACACTTATTATATTTTGATTTCGATTACTATTGGTTATATACATGGATATTATTGTATCATTTTGGCTTAGCATGATGATTAGATGATAGAGATACTTTGATTATTGATGGATTTCGATTCATAGTATGATCGTGTGGATTTCTTAGAGAGACATTTTATATTGATGATGATGTGTTGTTGACATATTTATATCTATTTCTGACATTCGAAATTTTCGTCATATTGAATAGGATTTAGCAGTGAACTAATCTGGTGATCTTATTGCTATTGATGAAATATAGAATTGAGATGTTGTTGGAATTTTAAAATAGTAAAATTATTTGCCTAGATGATGATTTAATTTGTGTATGGATGATTGTTGATTTATATGCATATATTTTTCCTGAAATGTTTTGATGCAGCCACGAGGCCGAAGGAGGTATTGTGTGTTTTGCAGACATTTATATCACAACAATCAAATGGGGATTGGAGACCAACCACATCGGAATGTTGGATGGATTCGACAATGGTCACCATGGCAACTTATGTTATGTTGCGTGTGTTTTGTTGTTGTTAGGGGGGTCCCCATGGGGGGATTACCTCCAATTGCGACCAAGAGTTTATGTTTAGTCCTTTCTTTTCTTTTATTTAATTTTTGGTATATGTGATTTAAATTGTGAAGTAATTTCCCTTTTATCATTATTGGGTTATGTGTCTTAATTAAGTGAACTAATAACATTATTAAGCTAAATTTTAGATGGGACAAAAAGAAGTCATTTATTAGATTAGATGGTTCTTTGGTTTATGTGTTGTAAGTGGAGTGTATGTGATCTTGAGTGTTGTACACTCTACCCCTTCTTGGAAATTTGGATTTGGCCTTAAGGGCCAATTTTGGAGGCTTATGGGACAAGTTAAACTTGTCCCACACCTCTTAATTTATTATACCAACCCTACCTATGGGTTGGGGGGTCAAAAATAGACCCCACGATGTGTTTTGGAAGGCAAAAGGTGAGTTTTAATTGCACTTTCTTACTTATATTTATTTCTTTGTCCTAAAGGGTATGGGTTGGAGTGGTGTGTGTAAGAGGTTTGTCATACCTCTCAACCACCCATTTATTTTACCTTGGAGTATGGGTTTGACTTGGGTGATGTGGAGTGGAGAAGAAATGATGTGGTATCCTACATGGAGCCACATCATCTTCCTCCTCCTCTTTTCTATATATTGAAATTTATGGGAAGTAAATGGGGTTACTTGCTTGGTTTTGGATCTTGGATTTTTGGGAGTGATTTCTTGTGGGAGTAGAAGGGAGCTTGGAGTTGTTTGAGTTTAAAGGATTTTGGTCTTGCTTGAAAGGTGGAGCTTTACCATGGCAAGGTAGGATCTTGCACTCTTATTTTCTTCTTGTTTTCTTGTATGTTATGTGTTGTATGGATTTGTGTTCTTGCTTGAAGTGTTGGGTAGTAAATTGACCTTAGGTTGTGGTGAGATTTGGAAATGGGGATGAAATATGTTGGGAGGCATAAGAGCTTCTTTGTGTGTTTAGGAGGGAGTGGGTTTTGGATGCCCTGCCTTATTCTATTTTGTCATTTTGTATTTTGTGGGAGCCATAAGAGAGAGAGAGAGAGGCATAAGAGACATAGATATGTTGTTGTGGGGAGGCATAAGAGATTTTGGGATTAATTTTGTTGTGTAGGATTTTAGAGGTGGGCATCCAAACCCTTGGGAGGCACAAGTTCACCCCCATGTTCCTATCTCTACTTGGCTTATTTTGGAGTCATTGTCTTGGGAAGTTGTGTTTTAAAATGAGTATTTTTGTGTGGTTATCCTTCTTGTGTGTTTTTGTCTTGCAAGTAAATGTGGAAGCATTGTAGAGTTGCCATGTGTTGGATCCATCCCTTATTGCCTTGTGGTTGGGGCTCAGGTGCCAATGAGAAGAATTGCTTCTTCTTCTCATTGGAGTTTTGGTTGGGTGGAGAGTGTTGTCTCTCCCCCATTTTTGGTTGTTGTGATCAAGTGAAGAGAATAATGGAGCTTGGTTGGAGATTTGATTCTTGGAGCAATAATAGAAGACAAAATGTATTTCATTATAGTTTCCTTCTTGTAAAAAAATAAATTCCCACTTCAAGTGGAAGATTAGTGTATTGTCCTTTTAAAAGAAATGTTGCATTGTAAGTTAATTTACTAAGTTGGATTATTATTTTGAGGGAAATTCATTAAGGAATGTGCATTCTCCCTTCTCCTTAAATTGTAGAATGTGAAGGAAGAAATTTGAATGGGAATCATGTTTTAAAGTTTAGTTGTAGTGTATTATGAGAAAGAAAATATCTTGTATTGAAAGAAATGAGCTATGCTCAAGGAAAAGAAAGTTTATTTTCATTGTTAAGTTGCATTATTGTAAAAAGGAAAGAAAAACATTTTAGTAAAACTAGTTTTACATAATGGAAATGTAGTTGAAAAGAAAACAACTATTCCTATTTGAGTTGATTGGTAGTTTTCATTTGGTGTGTATTTTCTTTTTAGATTTTTTTTTTAATTGCAAATCCATTATAAATTGTAAAGGAAATGAAGTTTATCTTCTTTCATCTTCTATACAATATTTATCAAATTGTTAGAGAAAAAAGTGTTAGTAAAGTATTTAACTTGCCAATATTACTATCCACATCCCATTTTTTTAATATTATTAATAATAAAATATTTTAATATTAATGGACTTATTAATATGAAAATATATTAATATTAATATACCATTAACATTATTATATTAATAAAAGTATGTTATATATATGTCATCATGTGTGTTATACACAAATATATATAATATATATATATATACTATATATATATATTAAATATATATACACACACACAAATATATATATATATATATATGTATATATATGTATATATATATATATATATATATGTATATATATATGTATATATGTATGTATATACATACATACATCCACATACATAACATACATACATATATACATATATATATATGGCATATATATATATATATATATATATATATATATGGCATAGGGTTTTATATATGTAACATGTAAATACATATATGTATGGTGTGTGTGTGTGTGACCCTATATATGTATGCATATGTGTGTGTACACATATATATGTATACATAGGTTTACACACACGTACACACACACGCACGCACGCACGCACGCACCGCACGCACGTACGCAAACACACGCGCACACGCACACACGCAAACCCACGCACGCATATGTGGCGGGGGTGAACGCAAATGTGACCCTCACCACGCTGCCACACACGCACGCACGCACACACATATATATAGTTTTAATTACTTTCCAAACCCCATAGGGGTAGCCGCGGATTTCCTTGTGCTTCTGGTCTGCGTTTCTTTGTGTGGCCGCAAGTTTGGTTATTGTGTGGGCCGATCTCTTTTCAAAATACAGTTTGTACCCACACACATACACACACACACACACATATTACCCATATTTTATTTCGGGTTTTTAATTAAATAAAATATGTAATGAAATATATATTTATATATATGTATACAAAGGTATATATGTATATAGATGTATATTATATTTTTCTATCTAAATAAATACAATCGCCATTTTCCTCTAAAATGGGGCAAAACCCATAAGCCCATTTGGGCAAACATTATTGAAATGAAATAAACAAAAATAAACAAATGTATTGAAACCCTATAAGAGGATGTGAATAACACAAAACAAAAAGAAGAAGTGCTTCCTCGCAAAAGCTTGAGATGGCCTCTAATGGTTTCCCCCTTCTCCTCCACCAATCTACAAAACAAAAGAGAAATAATAAGTCAAAAGAAACGAGAAAGAAGCCTTCATAAGCAAACTTAGGGTTTGAGGGTTTTCCAAATCCTAGGGCCCTAAATGAATTCATCCCTACAAAAAGTAGGTGGGGAGTGGGCGAGAGGAATTTAAATTTTTATTTAAATATAAAATGCATGGGTTGACTTTTTAAGCGGCCACTTTATTTGTGTAAGGGGTGGGTTTATTCTTCTAACCCTTGTGTTAAATTAGGGACCTTGTCATTTATTTTAAACCTAGTCACCTTGTGGGATTAAAATAACTTTAGTATTTAATTAATTGGACCCCTTTACCCATGGGATTATTTTGTTCTAGTTGACTATAGTGGAAATTAAATGATTATCAAAATGACTTTAGGGGGAACCTAAACCATGCCTTAAGATAACTAAGTTTATCAAAAAATGTGATGAGAGTTTTATTATTTTATTATGATGGGGGAAATTATATTATTAATTTTAAGTGACTTAGAAACAATAATGTGACAATTGTGATTTTCGAAACCTTTTTGCGGGCACGCCTTTAAAAAAAATTATTCCTTAATTTTTCTAGCTTGCCCTAGGTTGTTCTCGGGTTTCATGCGGGCAAATTTTAGCGGGCATTACAGAATGGAAATCATCCCTAAATCTCAGAATACCTGGGAATCTAAAAGTGTAGGTCACCATATGATAGAAGCAAGGATGAGTTGGATGAAAGGATGCTTTGATGCATACTCTGCATTGAAGGATTATACAAAACTACATACATGCTACAGGTTTACACCAAGAGTGCGTTTACAACGACTTCAAAACACACGCACACAAAATGTGTTAATAGCAACGATGGTAAATAGGTACAAATTTATCTAACTTTATGTGTACATAGGTGCAATAAGGAAGGGAAAGTATGGAAATATGAAATAGACAACGAAAATAGTATGAAAATGATATAAGCGTTGAAAGATTCGTCAGAATCAGAAATCTCAGGGCTATTACAACTTGGAATATACCTTCAACGTAATTACGTAACGTTGAAAATGCGATGGAGATGCCAAAGGGGACACATGCAAGAACTCAAACCAGCAAGAGAGAAATCTCGAGAGAAAAAGAAGGGTGAAGAAGAAGGGGTTTGAGGGAGAAGTGTAAGGGCAAGGAAAGGCTTTATGTTTTTCAGGCAGGCATAACACATGTAAATGTAAGGTAAATTTACATGCATGTTTCGTGGGACATTTTAGAGACAGAGAGATGTGGAGTGGAATTGGCATCTTATGTTAGAGATTACATGCACATGTGAAAATAGGGTTTTCATTTAGATATCAGAGTAACAATCAAGGTCCCCCCATTAAAAATCTTAGCGACGTAGTCTACCATGCATCGCGGAACTCAATTTGGAGGGACTAATTTTGTATAAGATAAAGAGGTGCAAAGAAGAAGGGGTTTGAAGGAGGGGAAGTGCAAGGGTGGGGAAATGCCTTGTGTTTTTTTGGGAAGCTAGAACACAAAAATGCAAGGTGAAATCTCATTCAAATTCAGCTTGGTTCCGTAGTCATCGTCCTCACCCATGACACTACCTAAATCTATTTATATCATATGAACGAATGGGGATTAATTTATATAGTTCAATGAATTATAATAGGGAAAAAACAAACCTCCATGTTGTAAAGAAAGGGAAAGGGTAGTGCCTCCTCAGTGGACGTGCTTGATGCCTACTATTCGGATCGGAAGAAGCTTGTTTCAAATTTGATAGAGATCATATTATATTGTATTTGGTTTATGAAGGCCTAAAATAATTCATATATAAACTATTTTATTATATTACATAGTCTACACATTGTAGATTACTGTAATATATTATTAATTAATATTCTTAGTAAAATGTAACATACCGAAATATGTATTATAATGTATATATATTACATAAAATATTTTAATATTATATATACTACATTTATTATATATTTTATTGCTAATGGTACATATAAAATAATATGTTATACAATATTTTATTTTAACTATGTACATTGTAACATATATATTATAATGTATATAATATTATCATGCGAATTATATATTATTAATATAATATATATAAAAAATATTAACAAACAGCATAAACATTATATAATCATATTTTATTTGTTATCTATTATTCAGAATAATATGTATAATTCTCTCTATTTCTACGCACCCCGCAAAACAAACTTCGAACTTCATGTTTCTCAAGTACTTGCACCATTCTATAATGCCCTTTTAAACCTCAATTAAATTGTAAAATCTCTTAAAACAAGAACTTAATAAAAAGAACTAAACCATTCAAACTTACATCTCTATCATTGCCAATAGGAAAACAGAATTCTAAATTGAAACTATGTAAGATTAAAAGATTTTTACACGGTTTCAAACCAAAATTGTGTTCTCCATCTCATGAACCATGAAAATATTAAAACTTCAATCTATATCCTGATCTCGTCATAAATTATAGAATCATAGGTTATGTTACCATTGTGCCTCCACAATTAATAACGTTGATAGATACAATTGCATAAAAAATAATAAGTACCATCACTATCCACAGTTCACATCTATAAAACAGTGATGTGTAACCTTTCGAGAGAAATGTTGTACAACCTTAAATTTTGTAAGTGACAGGTCACATGAGTGCTTTTTGTATTTAATTTACTGGCCCAATTTATATATTATTTCTTGTCTGATTTGAGGATAATGGCAATGCAAAATTGGAGATTCACATGTTCGCCTACCAGACTAGACTAATAGCATCTAACTTCTAGAAAAGGAATACAATGTCATGGAAACTTGCGCAATGGTTTATTGTCGCCGCCGCCTGCCACCTGCCACATTTCCAGCAGAAATGTCACGTGAAGCAACATGGACGACCAAGATTGAATGGAGGGCAACGATACGACCTGACAAATGGAGGGTGGAGATTGGGCCACGTCGATGTTGGTGCTAGGTGGCTTATGGTCTTTTCCAACTTAGTATATGCCTTCAGCGTAAATATTACACTAAGTAACTCAAATTAATTTTTAAAATGTATATAGAAAGTTTGTATATTATCAAAATTATGATAGATTGTGAATACCTCATGTTCTTTGGAAAGGGTTTGGCGATCCCAAATGAGGAAGGTAGCGCAGACGAACATAATGGCCAGGAGGGCCAATTTGCGATGCCTCTTCAAATAATATGAGGGGTGTAATATTCGCCATATGTTGGAAGATGAAAAGGATCGATAACGCACCATTGCTAAGAAAATAGATTAAAAACCCTCCCCATAATTTGGAGGGTTTGCGGATCTAATTTGATTTGATCAAATCAGACCTGGTTTTTAAAAAAAACTTAAGTTGTGGTTAAAGGTTGAGAGGGTTTGGAGAATTCGATGAGAATTTATAGCCTACTGGATTGAATTTATGAAAAGTGCCACGATTGCAAAGGAGAAGCCTTTTTGTTTTTTAATTGAATTTTGAAGTATTATGTATATATGGATAGTTAATTACAATGTGGCATCTCTACCCATGTATTAGAGGAAATACAATGAATTACAATGATGAGCAAGTATATATGTAAATCAGTGATCGCGTTTAGCTAAGTAAATATGAGTACGATTGTGGTCTTAATCGTTTATGATTTTGATTGTAAGTTGTGACATCATAGTAAGAAGAAAGAAGAAAGAAAAAGAAAGCTCGTATCATTTTAAGGTCACCAATATTACATAATTTGATTAAGTTTGTAAGATAATTTATAGCATGGAGAATCATCTTATAGTATAGAGGATCGTATAAGGAATCACCTTGTACAACCAATATGTAAGGTATCTAAATGTGTTTCATGTTAGAGGCATACATATCTTTCTTCACTCATGACCTCCTTTTTAGAAGTGTAATATATGAGGACTTTTTTTAATTTTTATGTATTATATCAATTTAATTTGTGGCAAAGTTGAGTTCAGAGTTTAGTACTATTTTGATTTGTACCTTGTTTAATGAAGTTGTCTTCCCTATAAATAATATAGAGTGGAAGTTTGATTTGATGGTTAGACAAATATATTTATATTGTGTGTATTATTTTGTTTATGGATATAATAGTATTATATACTGTTTATCATTCTTGATGTTGATTTGAAATGTTATATTTAACATCCATATAACTATCATTTGGAAGTTTTTCCCCCTTACTTCAAGAAGTCAATCGAAAAATAGTAATATCTTGGCCATAAGGTGGAGTTTGGAGCCCATATCTTTCCTAAAAGTATTTCCTCCAATCTAATATAGTGATGCAACTAGATTGAGGGTATACGTCACAAGTCAATGAGAAATTCACACATAAGGTAAAGGAGTTATTAATAAATGTGCTATATAACAAATTTAAGATAGGTGCCTTGAGATTAATATATCTCAACATTTTTCAAACATGTATTTAATAAATATATTAGTGTTTTTCAAGTTAACACCTTTCAAATTTTAGGTTTTGGGTATTTAGGTTTCAATTTTTTGGTTTTCGCTTTAGATTTCATGTGTTTGCGGGTGTTTTGTGTCAATAAAGTTCTTCTATATTTTTAGATTCTCAAGTTTGAGGTTCTATGGTTTCCATGATTTAAGATTCAAGTTTTCAATATTTTTAGGTTTAGGGATTTGTGTTTTGGGTTTTAGGGTTTACTATTTTTGGTGGTTTTAAGGTTTTCACATTCAAGGCTTTTAGTTTTTGGGTTTACTAGTTTTTTGTGGTGTAAGCTACGTAGACAATGTAGTAAATGTAAACACGTAAGAAAATAAGTAAGTCGCTCAAAGCAGGTTGCAAACATGGGACATCACTCACGATTTCACAAGACACACAAGGCCATAAATAAAAAACAAGTGTGCACACAACAACGGGCAAAGCCCGCATACAATGACAGACAATAGCAGGAAAACAAACAAGTAGTCATGGAAACATGTAATCCTACAAAACAAGTTTTGCACATAGAACACCTGTTAGCATGTTAGAGTAATAACCAATATGTCAAAGCGTGTATGATCAAATAATGTAAGATGTTAAGTACAAAATGAAACAATATCACCTAGATGAGATGAATGTGGATGCCCCCAACGACCAGTATCAGAAGGGTAGAAGGCGAGCATCCATGCCGCGTTTAGGAGTCATGTATATGCAATCACACTAAACAAAGGTGTGAACACACATGTGTGGATGAAATATATAATGACATATAATAAATCAATATAGCATGTGTAGTAAAGTGATCATGTAAAACACTATCAAGACAAAAGACAAGCCCCCAAGACAATGTAGTGTGCTATGGATGAATGGAATGGAAGGCAAGATGGAATGATAGGAGTCACATGCCCCCTAAGTGGATGGAATTTTATGCAATGAGGTTCATTTTATTTTCCCCCCTCACGAGTCAAGAATGAATCATAAACGAGAGTGCGTCGTCAGGAAATGGTCGAGTAGTGTTTATTGTGTCTAGCGCACTGTGATGAGTGTGTATGTAGGAGTGAGATGAGATGCGACATGTAGAAAGGATGTGTGTGAACCCTATAATTGAAGCATATATCACAACTTGTTGAATAAATAAGTGATGATTTAGCCTAAGCGTATATCACTATATATGATGAAACGATTAAGATGAGTGATGATTTAGCCCTAAGTGTATATTACTATAAGATGAACAGATTAAGATGAGTGATGATTTAACACTAAGTGTATATCACTATATGATGAAAGGGATTAAGATGGGTGATGATTTAGCACTAAGCGTATATCACTATATGATGAAAGGATGAAGATGGGTGATGATTTATCCTAAAGTGTAGTCACTATATAATGAAAGGTAAGGAGTGGTGATATAACCTAAGGTGTGTGCCACTACAAGATGCAATAATGGAGGTGGTGATTTATCGTAAAGCGTATACCATTACGAGAGGAAATGATAGAAGTGGGTGACGATTTAGCCTAAAGTGTATGTCACTACTAGAGGAAATTATGGAGATGGGTGATGATTTAGCCTAAAGCGTATGTCACTACTAAAGGAAATGATGGGGGTGGGTGATGATTTAGCCTAAAACGTATGTCACTGCTAGAGGAAATGATGGAGGTGCGTGATGATTTAGCCTAAATCGTATGTCATTATCCTAGGAATGTCGCATGATGAGTGTAAGGTCCATTTGATTTATAAACCTTCGATAGTCGAGTATGGACCGAGGAACTAAAGTGTGTCATAGGGTGGTGAATGCAACACGTAGAAGACAACGTAGTTTAAACGATCAAGTGATGAATAAGATATGTAAATGTGTGGTATGTTGAATGCAATGCTAAATGTACATATATAATGTGTAAATTGCGATAATATGTGTAGATAGACTAGTAATTTGGAATGTAGGAATGAAATATAAAGCTAGACTCATAGGAAATGTAGACTAGTGTAGTATGCAAAATATAGATGATGTATAAATGTGCCATGTGAAATAGCCTAATGGCAGATGTAATGTGTAGAATGACTAATATGTGCATGATGAGAATGTAGTATAATGTAGCATGTAGAATAAGTGTAGAATGGATGGTGTATGATGCGCGATGTGTGTGATAAAGTGTAAATGTGTAGTGCAGTATGCGGGGTTCGGTGTAATGGTAATCCCTCAATAGTCAAGTGTGAACTGCAGCACAAGAGTGCGTCATCCGGTAATGACGATGTTAAAACATATGATGAAAAATGCCTATATGAAAATGCAAATATGATAGATGTGTCGAGACTATGATGAGTGGGGGGTAGATGATATGCCCTCAAGTGTGTATGTAATGAAAATCTAGTCAAAATACACTAAGTGGATTGATGTATGGAATAGTTTCTTTAACAAAATTGATGGGACCTCGAAGTGGTAGAGGAGTGTGATCATTTGATGATTCATCACCATAACGAGTTGTATCCCAATCATCAATATACGTAGAATCAATAATAGGTGTTGGCATTGTAAGGCTAATGGTAGAAGTATCGTAAACACTAGGAGGAGGATTAGTTGCTTTGACGAACTTAATTTGTTAGAGTTTAGATTTGAGAGGAGGCTATGTTGCATTGAGTCTCAAGGGAGACTCTTTAGGTTTATTTGGTAATGTAGTAGACGACTTAGTAGAAGTGGTTTGTGAACTAATTTCAATATGTGGTTGACTTTGTTGCCTTGGGGATATCATAGGTGATTGTTTAGGTGGTGCTTGTCCATCTGAAGAAGGCGTGGGAGAAATGGTGGCGTGGTGCTCATTAAGTGGATAAGAAGATAAGATAAGATAAGATAATTTTATTAATATCCAACAAATGACCACAAAAGTAGGTCAATGGGACTGTAAAGTACAAATCCAAAGGACCCAACAAGAGGACCCAAACAAGTCACCCGAAACACAAAGAGAGAAAGGAGAAGAAGACAAGGAAGCAACAAGTGCTGAGAAACCATAAAAGAAGAAGAAGAGGATGGTGGTGAGGATGGGGGGGGAGCGGAAGAAGAAGCAACACCCCCAATAACATCACCTAACATTCAAGGCCGGCTGGAAGTAACTCCCGATGTGCCAATGTTTAGTAGCTAAAACTATAGAATTTCTGGAAAGTCGATGTTTGGGAGAGAGACAGTACCTGTACGTAAGCCTGTTGGATATCTGTCTAAGTGGGGGGTCCTTGAGATGCGCCAACACCAAGGAGCCTCTAGTGAAGGAAATGGAGTTCCAAGTCCTAACAAATCTAAACTATGGGTTCATACTTGTGTCAAGATGTTGTTTGGTGCCCCTCTCTAGGAAGAGAACCGAGAAGAATGAGGTGATTTGTCTAGTATCCATCCGTCTAGGAGGAGGGTGAAGGAGCCTATCCTGAAGCCTGAGGGCCTCCTATAGATAAAGAGTAAGACATATCTGATCATGGTATCTGAAGAAAGTTACGAAGGAAGGACACTCACAGAACAAGAAATGGAATCTCCCTTGATCTCATAGTAAACAAGACACCAAAAAATGAAGTATTCTTTAGTTTCAACCTCCTGGAGAGAGAAAAGTAGGCAAGTCTACTATGAGCGGTCCAATTGATGGTCAATCTCCACACGAAATAGGAGTAGCGCTAGCTGGGCTAGGAGAAGGATCACTACGTACATGCGAGGGATTGTCAATGTCATTGTAGTCATTATTTTACCCTCAATAACTCTTTTTAACCCCAAACATGATGACCTATCACCCAACATACATTGGGCGCTCGCCCGAGGCACGTGCGAGCACCGAACCCCTCCTTTATGCGGGCTTTGCAAGAGATTTTCACCATTAATGGAGGATTATTTGCGGAAACAGAAGTACATGCATCTACTAAAAAGGCAGAAGATATAACTAACAAATCTACACATCAATGCATCATAAAAGCTAAATAAACATTGTATGAAGCATAAGGAACAAGATCTGAGTTGTGAAAAACCAAATAACATGAGGGTTTACACCCATAAGCAAGATGTACATAATAGATCCATGTATATTGATTTAAAAGAGTTTTGGTAGCCATACTACATTCAAAATGGTCATCTCAAACCATATACATCAAGTGACAAAGCTCCAAATCCTACAAACCTATTTGATCAAAGATCCTAAGTACATTTTCCCCAATATAGTCCTTGTTACAAACCCCAGTACCCATACATGTGCTTAATGATATCCCTTACAACCCTCTATCACCAAGAACTCTAAACCCTAACATCATGAGCTCCAAACCATAACATTTCTTTATCACCTTGCTATCCTCCTTCTCTCAGCACCCCCTACCTTCTAACATCTTCACACTACCTTCTCCCCCTCTATCTTCTCCTCTCTTTTTTTCCTGTCCCAAGCACTTCTTTAAATGGGATCAACGTCCACTTTCATGACTTATCTCCTGAGAAGATCACGTGCCAAGTGTCAATGTGGTCCTCCATTGACGAATGCTTATCCTCTTTGCAAAACCTTCCACTAACTGTAATGATGCCTCTAGGAATATTCACTACATGGAATATCCTTTTCTTGGCCTCTGATATTTCAAGCTGGCACCTTATCCACTTATCAAACCTAGTCATGTCCTCATGTTTTTCCTCAAGTGACTCCACGATGCCAAATATGGCTAAGCCCTTTAAACCCTTGTTATGCCGCCTGCACGCGCCCTAGTTTCTCTAAAACCCTTTTTCCTGTGAGCTTTTCTCTGAGTGCCCTTCTATTTATTGATCATACACGCACACCTCTTGGTACTTAGCCAATATTTTACGGTCCAACATCATCCCACACTACGTGTGTTCTCCGTCCTTGGAAACATTCTGCCTTTTCAAATAATAAAGAATAATGGAATTGAAATAAATAAAGAATGGAATAATATGCTACTACTGCATGATGAGTGGGAATTCCTTCTTTACAGATGCCTCGATCTTCTCCCAAGCATCCACTTCTCCATGTGCCTGCTGAAGTAGGTCACCCACCAATGCACTTACTTCATCAGAACTTAGTTCATCGCTCTTAGCTTTCAGCGTATCTACAATGCTTTCCATATACTTGCTAAGATTGCCTAACACATCCATCATGCAAGTGACTTGTGGTTATAGTTCCTTTAGCTTATTCTTAACTGAACCATGTAAGGTTTCAATTACTTCTAACTTCTTCTTAACTTCGGTCAGGATCTTATCACACTCCACCTTGTTGCATTTGTTCTTTTCCTAAAATTCTTTCAGATCCACCTCATGTGTAGCAACCAATATGCTTACTACCCTGTATCTATCAGCACATATGTCATACATGACTTCGACCATCTACACGGTGGTCTTTACTGCAACAAGGAGCTCGGAGTACCGAGTCACTATCTCCCTAATCTACATCTTTTCTTCCTCCTTATGGCATGTCATTGCCTCCTATGCTGACTCTAATGCAAGTGGCCACCTTTCCATGGTGAGTATGCGGGTCAAGTCTTCCAAGCAGTACATGGTTGACTCGTATCTCTACTCAAGTGGGGCCAGGTCCAGGTGTTTCAAGATAATGGCATCTGAAATGGCCTTTATATTCATATGGACTTCACATACCTTCACCTTTTCGTCCCTCAGCTCATACCTCAACTGCACACTGATCAATTCCTTTTGTTTTATCTCCTTGTCCCACTCAATGATATCCTCATTCTTTTTCTCAAGTTCTTCCTCCAAGACCCTTATTTTGTAATTTCTACCGAAGAGTCTTGCTTCCACCTCCACCGATACTTTGTTGAGAGCATTGCAAACTTGCTCATCATAGAGTTGTTGGGAATTTACAAAAGGGGTTACTCCCTTGACATCTGATATCTTCGTCACTACATCTTGATTTACCTCGAACTCGGGTTCATCAATGTGGGACTCAAAAGCCCATGCTAGCATTTTCCTCATGCGCGGGTACACACCTTCTTCATCAAAAGAAGATCAAACAAGAATTTTCTTTGTGGGCATGGTACTTAGGAAGCACGCACACAATACCTTGCTTGGATAATTAATGTAAGTCATATCGTGTTCATGCACCACTATTATACCCTTACCACTTATGTGCGCTACCGTTGGGAAGCTTACTCTAAAGGTAAGGTCTTTGCCCATGCTTCCATACTCCTTTCCTACACTTGCGCTCTCCTCAATTTCCTTCAACACTTCTTCGACGCTTCGCTCTACTTCATGTTCCACCAATTGTTGGATAATACATGTTACCTCCCTCTCTATAGTGTTATCTATCTGCACCTCGGTTGGGGTCGGGGTCTTCTAATCTTTCATGTCTACTTCCTCACTCCCCCCTTGTCATGAGCACATTCCTCTTTCTCATCCTTCTCTTCATTTCCTTCTTCATCTCACTCATGTACTGTTTACAATAATCCTTGTGGATGAACCATCCAAGTCATAGGAAACCTTAGGTTAGTGGGATGCGCGCCCCAAGGTGACCTCCGTATTTTAAAGAAGTTGGCTCTTCTATGTGGTATGAGATGAGGGTTAGAGAAAATGAAACAAAATATAAAATTTAACGGGGGGTGATGCGCCGAACAAGCCTCGTAAGAAATCAATCGAGAACGCAACTGTCTGAAGAAGGGAAACGGTGAACGACTGAAAAGGGTGGACGAAACTGCACCACGGACTAGAGAAGATCACACAGAACAGTACCTCAAACTACTTGAACACAACTTCAAAGATAGTAATAGCATTAAGAGATGCACAATTTCTATGTGAAAATAAAGGTGATCAGATACAACAAAGATATGCAAAGGGTGGAAAAAATGCACCACAGGGCATATAATATTACTCCAAAAATTGTGCACAGTATTACAATAAAAAAGAGGCAAGATTACTATTACAAAACCCAAGAAGAAGGCTAGAGCTCCAGGCCCCTGGATTTTACAGAAGAGGGATTCAGACAAAAAAGAAAACCAAATGACCCCTAAAACTTCTATTTTTTCTTTGAGACCCAGGTAAATATATATAATCACAAAGAAATAAGGGTGAAATCTCAAAATTGCTTGTTCAACCTCTTGCAAGATGCAATAAATGTGTGCAATCAATGACACCTTACTTGTAAAATAATCCTCCTTCTAGCATGTGACCAATAGTAGTGAAAGAATGATGGTCATGCTTATTAAATGCATTCCCAACCACTTTCCATGTATCTTTGAATTGGGCTTGTTCTTTAAAAATCACTATCAAAGCTTCATCAGTTTCTACATTTCTTGATTATTGTGCATCATGTTTGGTTAATTAGAGTTGGAGATGCTTATTTTATTTTCACCCACCTACCCTCACTGAAAAAATAAATCTACTTGTTGTGGAGTAGAGGATGTTGAGATATTTCCGAAAATTCCAATTTTGTGAAAATCGGAGTTCTAGGTCAAAAGTTATGCTCGTTTGAACTTTGGGGTCACATGTTCCACATTGGCTCTCACAATCTTTTAAAAGATGTGAGCAGAAATCTTTTCAGGTGGCTTCATGATTAATCTTGCATTGAATTGACCTACCGCCAATCTTTTACAACCTGCTTTGGGTTCGGAGTCTATCTATGCTGAGCTCCACGTGGAAGCTAAGCGCACCTCTTGAATCTTTGCTTTTCTTGCACCTTTTGAATTTGTAATGAGACTCATTGCACATTAATATGAGGATCCTTTTCTTGACAGGTGTAACACACCAGAAATACCAACACAAGGACAACACAGTGAAATACAGGATAACTTTTTTTTGACTTGCTTTGACTCAACACGACACAACATGTCGTCACAAGGTTACAACCAACACCAGGAACCACTTGTTACGGGGGAGATCACAAGGTCAGCACGAGAACGTTCACACCTATCAAGGACAATGTACTCTTCTTTTGACAAGACAACATGGAAGTCTAATCCACATGACACACTTACAGCTAGGGCAAGCCACAGTAAGAAATGATTGGAGGTTATTTATTTTGATAAGACACCCTTTAGCTCATGACTTAAGTTTTCAGAAGGATTCAAAATATGATTCGCACAAATTCATCTTACCAATTGAGTTAATTTCTTATACATTGTAGAGAATTTCACTTAAAATCTTCACTTTACGACAATAGAATTGTTTAGTTCCATTAACTTAATAAAGGGAATAATTAAATTCCACAAGGCTATCTGTCCATACTTACGCTACTAGAACTTGTTCATTTCCTTGCTACCATAAGAATTCGTGTTCAACAAAATCAAGAGGACTTACAAAGTATCCTGGGAAAGAGATAAGGAAATTAAGTTGAGTTAAATTCCTCTTTAAGACATCATTAGTTATTACCAAGGTTTAATTGGAGCTTGGGGTTTTATACGTAATTATTATCGATTTTACTTAGGCTTAACTGAAAGAGTTTATCAAAAGGAAACTACTTACTTTCAAATAGGCTGAGAGATAAATTGTGTGGTTTCAAAATTTTCTTCTCTTACTTGTTAAATCTTATTAGAAACTAACTATTGTTTTCCTTTGGCTTGTTTTAGGCATTCATCGAAAAAGAGTAGTGTTCACTAGTTTAGCTAGGGATATCAATTTATAAAAAATTTACTTTACAAGGATAGTTTCACCTTTGAGTACTTCAGGAATCTCTTGTTCTCAAGTAAGTCATCTCTATATTAATTTATCTGAATACACATATTTTATTTAACTTCTAAAAGGGTTAACCATTCCATTTAATTTTACTTGTATCACATCATTACAAGGTGTCATAAGAGTTTTGACTTAACACTTTATTCTCAAAAACAAGGTTTTACAATACTTATGCCAAAGTAATGATTGAATATCATATCTCACCAAGGTAAGTAACTAGTCTACAACAAAAAAGGGAAAGAACACTTCACCACGTAGTTTTTCCAAACATACAACGACAAAAGATCTTCTAAACTCCTTGCAAGCAAAGTTACAAAATTTACACCGCATTGAACTTTCTACAAGAACTTCATAATTTGAATTGATGAAACTTTTACACTCTTTTCTTTAATCTACTCGCATAATCCATCTGCACAAATATCATCTACAGTCAGTTCGCTAGAACTGAGCATGATAAGATATAAACCTCTCCTAATAACTTATGCCATCTAGTATTTAAATAAATGAAAGTTTGCAATACTCTTTATCAAGCAATTTCTAACAGACATTTAAAACTTAACCGCACATCTCATGATAATGCATTTCATACTCATTAATGTTCACTTCCTTAAGATTTGCTTACATAAAAACACCATCCCAAGAGACTAGATATACAACCTTAATCATGCAATTAAACATACTTAAATTACAGTAAATAATAATGACGCTCACCTAATACCCTCGACCTACTTTGCATATTTAAGTACCCAACAATATTATCTTTCAATTAAATAAAATCACCAATGACATTAAGCTTATATAATAAATACAAGTACCAATTTTATATTATTCATCGATATTACCCAAGTATCAAACCTTCATAGAAACTCAGTGATATGAAGTATAATTTGGATATTTATTTCACAATTTTAAGGATATACTTATGTTAACAAAGATTCCACCAATCCACAAGTTCGTATAATATTTAGGTATCCTTTTGGTTGCTTATTCCATGTCTCTATATATTTCTTTTAGTACAAGGGTCCAACTCATTGGAATGAGCTACGATTAACGACATTGTCATGTTTTGCTAATATGTCCAAGATACATTTGTCTAACTAAGATAAGTAAGCGCAGACCAAGCCACTATAAATACAAGTACCAACATTATCTCAACTCCTAGTTGAGATGCAAGTATCAAATTTTAGCGAACATAATAATCATCGTAAATACCAGAAAATATTCCA
This sequence comes from Taxus chinensis, assembly GCA_019776745.2. Lineage (NCBI taxonomy): Eukaryota > Viridiplantae > Streptophyta > Pinopsida > Cupressales > Taxaceae > Taxus > Taxus chinensis. Next base: position 107,134,256 of record CM034154.1, read on the forward strand.
TTCGTTAACCAAGTATTGAAATAACATATTTATCCTTACTGGCATACATGGTATGCACAGTCCCATTATGGTAGCTGTTACCTTTACTTGAGGCTGTGCATGAATCCATTTTAGGGTAATTATCTTAACTTCCCTATTCATCTGTTTTTCTACCAAACGTCTATCGACAAGCTTCAAGGTCAAGTATAAGATAAATTTATAATTTCATATTTCAGGCATTGCCTGAATTCATATGCAAGAGGGCATCACATATCAATCAAACTTGAGGAATGTCGATGTATCCAATATTACTTTAACCGATTCAAGGATCCAATTAGTGTCTCAAAAATTAAGCCAAATATTTATCCACAGAGGATAATGACTTGCGTGCATAACATATTCGTAGAGGTCATAGAAAACCCATTAACACATGCTTCAGGAGGGTTCCAATCTAATAATAAGCTCATAGTAATAGTAATAGTAGAGGTCCTGGTGAGGGGTTTTTAATAATCCCCAAGGTAAATGATAATCAAATGACTCAGATGGAGCTATCTAGAAGACCAAATAAACTAGTATGACTCTTCCCAAATGGAAGCCCCAATCTTAGTGGGAGTTTAAATTATTATAAAATTGCAGTAAAATCCAAATACAGTCATATCGGAAATTCCCTTTTTCAAGCCATGTTCTACATAATATAAACAATACAAGAAAAATTATAAGCCTGATTCACGCTCCATACTATTTTCTACAGAAACCATCCTTCAAAGGAATAATCAAGGCAAAAGAGAAACCAACATTATAAAATCAGTAGGCAAGAATCGATGTAGAGGTTTCTTCTACTTCAAACAGTAAATAAAATAAATTGTAAAGGGGGAGAGATCAGCTCATGCAATTATGATTAAAAGTCATTTGGAAAGCTCGTCTCTTTTTGAGCATCTCTTTCAAGGAGTCAATATGTGTAAATACATGTTATATGATATCCAGAGTCCAAACGCTATCTATTTAGTAAAACAAAAACACATCCACATTCCAAAAGAAACCCACATCTACGGCATTCGAACAAAGTTGCAGATATTGATTTATCTAAATGCTAAAAGAAATAAATCATTAAGAGAGAGGGTTAGGGCTTATCATGCCTGTTTTAAACGCTATATCCCAAGGCCATGCACGAGCAGACCCCTTCTCCCAGCAGTCCCAAAATTATTTCTCCACCAAACGCACGCTTCTCACCCACACGATGTCCCAATACCATGCAAGAGAAACAATAACCATTCCGGTAAACTTTGCACACATATTACGTGCTATATTCCAGTTTATTTTCTCATAAGGCATTGTATAGAGCTTCTTTCTTAAACACATAACAGTCTCAGTTATAGGTCCCACAAATCTCCGCCCATAAAAATATGACACTGGCAAATAAACCATTCGACAGTGACACCACATCCTCCCTGGATGGATGGGAAGAAAATATGGAAGAAGCCAAATCTCTGGAGGCAACGGATTGTTTCCAGACCAATCAAATACTCCAAGCACCGAAAGCCACATTTTTCCCCATGAAGGTATAGCAGTAGCACTGCCATGGTCCAAAATCCATACACAACCTTTTTCCATTATTTCTTTATCTCCTCCATCAGACCCTTGGCCAAGAAGTCTCAAAGTTACATAGTTTAGTACTGTCCCAAACATTGTGCTGTGACCTTCAATGTGTAACCCCCATCCACCATCTTCATTATGCCTAATGATTGTACAAGCAATGACACATTTCTTTTTGATGCGCTTCCGTTAAAACAACATTTAGTGCTCCTGTTACATACAAGGCAATAACCAAACCAGGCATAAGGAACATAGGGCCACCAAAAAATGCAGATTTGATGACAACCCAAAAAACAAGAAAGATAGCAAAGCTCTTGGCTCTGAAAAGCATCTACCGTATTGATGGATAAACCTTTTTCCTTCAGCAGATTTGAGGGCAACATCAAACACTCGGTGCAAACATTTCAGCTGTAGCTTGAAAGGTGTGATAATTCCAACAGAAACCTTTATGCCTGCCAACTTAGTGACTCGTAGAATATGCTCATATAGTTGCAAGGCAAATTGTGCTTCAGGAATATTCTGACATGATACAGACCCACGCCTAAGAGATTCTCTTCCATGAGTTACAGCGTAAAACAAGTAAAGTCTCATAAGAGAATCCTTGCAATAATTTTCATCAGGTCTCCTGGTAACTCTCTCACTGTCACAAGGTCGATTTTGACAGGAATGTCTTGAAGGAGAGTCCCGACTTAGAGGATGCATTGATATTACACAGAAAACAACATAGTTGGACAACCTGCTCGCTGGAAAAGCTCACATAGGCTTCCACCAACTGTAACAAGCCCGTTGCCTGGCTATTTACTGCTGCAGGCAGTTGCTGTGGATCTCCAACAAGAACACACCTTACAGCTCCCAAGGAAAGTGGAGGAACACGCCTACTTCCCTAGCTTGTAGCTTCATCTAAAACCACCATATCAAACCCATGGGCTAGGCGCTGGAATAAATTCTGGTCGGAACTAGAAACAACAATGAATGCAAACTCAGCCTCATTGCAAAACTTGCCTCAAGATTTGATCGAGCTTCTTCCATGTTAGATTCGCCACCTGGATAGAAGCAACTTTCCAAAATGAAAAGGCAAGACAGCTCGACTAAAACTTTATCTCGTTTTTCTACTATAGCTGCAAGATCTTGCAACAACTGATCATGACTGTGGTTGCGTGCAACCAGAACATCAAGTTCGGCACTAATGGTTCCTTGGGATCGCCCTGCAGCAACTGTCACACTTTCTCTCCCTGGAGGCCACTAATTTTCTGAGGTAAGTTTACCTCTCGACCCTGTAGCTGCTGCATACCGCCAAAAACCTCCTCACGGCACTTTCCGAGGAGAATTTTAGTTCTGCGCTCCACTGAAGCTGCCTGTACAGCGTGATTTTTGGAGACCCGCACCCACCTGCACGCATTGAAGGAGAATCAACACGAGATCTTGGCGAAGAAAAACGGGGCTCCACCCACTCCCATCTCCCTCACGCAAGGACAGAGAAGAAAAATGCGGTGGTCAAATATCTGCAGGTCGGGGTGGTTGGCAGGAGGCCACGGTGGCAGAGGAGGCAGGTGGTAAAAAAAATCTGATGCCCAGCTGGGCATTACAACAGTCCCCTCATTATTGACTCCATGTGGAAGTACCATGGGGTTTTGATATTTCCTTCATCTGTCCTATTTTTCAATTGCGTCGAGATGACACATGGCACCTTCCGCAACTCTACTACGTTTCCTTGCCGACTCTCTCCGGGCTTTGCTTTTGAATCACCGAGTCAACTTTCTTCATTTTTTACCATGATTTGGCCAAGTCCTTACAAATGTTGAGGGCTTGACTGTTTTTACATTTGCTCCGAGACTCTAAGAACTATCTTGATTAACCAATGCGAATTCGCTTGTTATCTAATTTCAGCGGGCGGTGGAGGAAATTAGATAAAAATTCTGGCAACTCATGAGGGACCATTAGCCTACTAAATGGAATGAACCAACTGCTTATATCCATTTATTAGGCACGGAGTCTGCATCATCATCATGAGCTGATGTGAACCTTGATTCCGGAGTATTTGAAACGTCGTTGCTTACTTCTGAACTACTTGTACATGTGTAAACGTTTGTTACAACTATTCTTGGAGAGAATCAACTAGATTCTTCCTTAATTGATTTTAGTTGCTTTGTATTTGCTTGATTTGAAGTTTCTAACTTTTACACGCAACTATGAATCTCCCTATTGTAAATACTGAAGGACTCAATTCATTGCACCACTTAGAGCAATACAGACAAAATATATATACAAAAGAGACAAATCATACATGCCCCAAATGAGTCATGCAGAGTGTGCACAAGGACTTATTCTGCTGAAAAAAAATCTACTCCTACTCCTACACTACAGGCAGGGAGAAGTAGCTTCCCTTTTCTAAAAAGTGCGGCCATGTAATTAATTCAACAACAGTCATGGCCTATAACAAAAGTGGAAAGATACCTTCCACTCTTCTACCCATGATATCAACAAACAAAAAGAATACCTCCTTAAGATGTTCATCTTTTGGTTAGAGGTGTCATAGCTGATCCTTGGTTTATTGAAGATCATCCTCATGCTCTAAAGTGGGCATGACCGGCATTGGCATCTCCATTAGCTCCCATGCTTCCAGATATTTGATTGGGCATGGGGCCTTACAAAACCATTAGGCTGATCCTTTTGATTTTCCCATTCCTTTTGATTTTACAGACTTTCTGGAAGAAGTTGCTTGCTTGCAGGTTGATTTGAACGTTGCTTTGCTTCTACAAATAATTCTGCTTCTTCCCATTCCATGATGACCGATTTGATCTTGTTGTCATCATCTCCCTCTTCCTCCTCAAACATAAAGTTTGAGAGATCAAACTCCTCCACCAAATCAGATTCTTGCAAAGATGTGATAGAAGAAGAATCTCAAAATTTGTCATAAAAAGAAAGCAAGAAGCTTCCTATGATCTCTTCTTCATTCAAGGATCTGAAATCTAATTTGTTGTCCTCCACAGCATGATGTTCTCCATGGTTGGTTGTAATTGATGGTGATGATTGTGGCTCAATGTAACCTTCCAACAGTGAAGCAAGCTCCAGGCATGCAGGATAATGAGGATCACTGCATTGCATTGAAACTTCTTGCACTTTAGGGAGCTTTTCCTCTTTTTTTTGCACGTGCTCCTCCTCTTGCAGACTCAGGGCTGCCTCTTTCTTAGGTTTAATCAATAAGGGGATCTTATCAATCCCAAAACTATGAGCCCATATTTTCCAATCTTCAGCTATTTCTTCTTGACTGGACTCTCCGTCTGGTTTCTCTTGATTGATTTTAGTATTATTTTCTTCCCAAGATAAACTTGAGACAAAAAGAGGAGGGTTGGGTTGGGTTACAACAAGTTTTGTAACCATCTGTGGTGGAGAAGCAAGTGGAACTTCTTTGTTTGGAGGGTATGACTGTTGGGAAGGAAAAAGGGAATAGGGATCGAGATGAGGTGGAAGACGAGGAGGCGGAGAAAGGAACTCAACATTTGGAGCAACATATAATGGGATTGAATCTTGGCAACGCTGAAATGGTAAATCTTGGGAAGGAGATAAAGAAGAACAAAGAGCTGGTTATTGACTTACCCATTGATAGGGTTGTCTCGTACTTCGCTCATATGTTTTAATACCCTCGATCCATTGTGTAAGTCGGGGAAACATTTCATCCAAGAAATCAAGCTTGTCCTACGGGCTATAATGTCTTGAAAAAGGGCCTTCCCATGGATAAGGTGCCCTTCAACCAATCCTGGATGCTGTCATTTGTGTCATAGCCCAAATTTGAACCATACCAGCCTCCATTCTTTGGATCTTTTCCAGTAGGCCAATGTCCTCCATCTTACTGTTGTTATCATATGCATACCCGTGTTCCTTATAGGTTCTAAAGCCGGAAAGGCTTTGGCATTGCTCATGTGGGTAAGCATAGTGGTTTTGAATCTGATCATACTGATGTTTTGGAGGAGTTGAGAAGCTCATTAGAGGCTGACTATATTGTTGAAAGTGTGAATTCCACATTGGGAATGAAGTCATGCTTACACAACTTTATAGAACAAAAGGAAATGGGTGATGTGGAAAGAAAGATGAATGGATATGGATGAAAGAAAGGTTTGTAAATTTTTAGAAATGTCTGTTTGGACCAGACGGAGTCGCCAAATGTTCTTTGTATGTGCCTCCATAGGCCGAGTCTCACCAAGAACACACCAACTTGATGAAATGAAAATGATAGGATGCTTTGAACTGTCTCACTGAGCGTGCCAGGAAACCTGTTGACGATAATCCTTGTAGATGAACCATTAGAATCGTAGGAAACCTTAGGTTAGTGATATGTGGGCCCTAAGGTGACCTCTAGATTTTAAAGAAGTTGGCTCTTCTCTGTGGTATGAGATGAGGGTTAGAGAAAATGAAACAAAACATAAAAGTTAACGGGGGCGATGTGCTGAACAAGCCTCGTAAGAAATCAATCGAGAACACAACTGCCTGAAGAAGGGAAATAGTGAACGACCAAAAAGGGTGGACGAAACTACACCGCAGACCAGAGAAAATCACATTGTTGTTCCCCTCAAAATTCCCCTCTTTTGAAAGTCAAAAAATTGAAAATTTTGAGTTGGCACCCTTTAGTAGTGTTTTAGTGAAGTAAGAAATTCGAAGAGATGGTGAAAATTTTGTTTCTTGGGGTCATTTTAGTGACTTGCGGGTCTATCGGACATTTTTGTCCCTCATGTCCCAAGTACCGGTAGGCCTCGTGTTCGTCGATTGGCCAATTTTGCTATGCCCTTAACCTATTGCTTATACTAGGATATGAGTAGCCAACTTGTGGCTTACCATATCATTTTATTATATCATTTATACTTTCTCATTCTTAATAGGTCGGCCTTGGTGATGGCCATAGCATATGAATAGTATATATAGGGGATTATAGGTAGTATTTCATTATCATTTGAGCATTTGAGTCTTGTTATATGGTTTAGAGGTTACCCCCTCAAAGTGGTGAAGCTATTCTAATTGCATACTGAGATCATTATTCTGAAATATTGTGTTATTTGGTGTTCTACTGTTGTTCCTAATCTGAATTATACAAGTAATTTCATTACAAGTGGTATCAGAGCTGTGATCTGGGCCGAAATTAGGGCAAAACCCCTTTTTTTTGTTTCCACCACATATTGCGAACTAAAGTGAATTGGTGGGATATATTTTTACAAAAGTTGCAAAGAATTTTAGGTAAGGTTCCCAAAAAATTTCAGACTTTTTAAATTTAGTTTGCAAAAGTTATTAAAAATTTAGGTTTTTTCATAAAAATCACTTCCTAGGGTGTAAATTGTGGAAAATTGTTCAAGTTCTCTACATTTTTGGAAATCTCTCAAAAAAATAGTATTAGTATCTTTTCTATGTTTTTTTCCTTTTTGGCTAAAATTGTATCGAAACCCTAAACCCTAAGATTTGACATCATGGCGGGGGCCTTCCACAATAGCAAAAAAGAATCTGGCTACTCTGGGTAAAACCCCAGATAAAGATGGGGTAGTGATTGAAGTGATGGAGTTAGAAGGGGTAAATATAGATTCCTCCAGCACTAGGGTCTACCTCAGTCGATCATAAGGTTTTCCAACTTGAGTATGAGTTGCGAATTGTACAATCTGAGATGGCCTCTAAAGGAGACATAGCCCAAATAAATCATCGGTTGGATGATATCATGCAACATGTGAAGGGTAACCAGTATGGCCCAAATCTAGCCCATATCAACCAAGGAGGACCTTCAGTTCAAAATCATGGACAAACTAACCATATTGGATCACTTTTTCCAGTTCCATCAGAATCAAACTTATCCGCAACCACAGAACATGATGCCAAAAGTGGATATGCACAAATTTGATGGTAAGGATCCCCTGAATTGGATAAATCAAATGGAGAACTTCTTTGAGTTACATCAAACACCATCAGGACAAATAGGTGACTTTGGCATCCCTATATCTTGAACCTGACTAATTTGTTTGGTATCGTTGGTTATGTGCTTAGAGGCAGAAGAATGGTCTAGGTGTCACTTGGATAGTTTTTATCGAGGAATTGCAATTGTACTATAGTTCCACTATTTTAGAGAACTAATTTAGTCAATTAGCAAAGTTACGAAAAATAGTATCAGTCAAATATTATGTGCATCAATTCCAAAACCTATCCTTAAGGGTGGAGAATATTCCAGAAGAGAATCTGAATGACTTGTTTCTTGGGGGTCTTAAGGACCACATCGAGCATGAGGTATGGATGTTTAATCCAATCAAGTTGTCTAATTCTATTATCATGGCACGTCGTGCAGAGGAAAAAATTCTTTGTAGTAGGAGGCCACCTTTCATTAACACCAGAGACCGTAGTATCTCTTCCCCTTCATTTGCTAGGCCAATTAAACTGACTCCTCAACAAATGGAAGAAAAGAGAGCAAAAGGATTATGTTTTAACTGTGATAGCAAATATGGACCGGGACATAAATGTGCTGAGAAAAAGTTGTTCTATATTGACGGAGGTAATGAGGATGATGAGGAAGCTGAAATTATAGGAGTGGCTGAGGAACCAGTAGAAGATGAAGTAGATGATCACCAACCTACAATTTCTTACCAGTCATTGTCAGGTATTAGTACTCCTCAAACACTCAAGGTTATTGGCTATCTCAAACAATAGAAGGTGATGGTGTTGATTGACTCAGGAAGTACTCATAACTTCATAAATAGTAAGTTAGTTGCACGCCTCAATTGTTTTATTTACCTAGCTCTAGAAATGCAAGTTATGATTGCGGATGGTGGGATAGTAAAGTACACATGAAAGTGCCATAGTATCAAGATTTCCATGGGAGAATACATGTTAGACTCACCTATGTTTGCTATTTCTATGGGAGGGGCAGATATTGTTTTGGGGGGTCCAATGGCTCACAACCTTAGGTACTATTGAGATGAATTTCCAAGAATTGTTCATGTGATTTCATTCAGATGGAAGGACAATACAATTGAATGGGATGGTAGCTAAGTCTCCACAGATTATTAGCTCTCATCAGATGCAGAAGGTTCTCAGAAAAGGAGTGGATGGCTTTATAGCAAAGCTATTTTCCATAGAAGTACAAAATACAGAGTCTTCAATGCCACCCGATCTTCAGAAGATTGTGGATGCTCACTCATCTGTTTTTGATGCAATTCCAAAGGGACTACCACCAGTTAGGGATCATGATCATGCCATTCAGTTGATTCCAGGGATCCAAACACCTAACATCAGACCATACAGATACCCATATTCCCAGAAAAGTGAGATTGAGAAAATGGTTGAGGAAATGTTGAAGGCAGGTATCATCAGGCATAGCCAGAGTGCATATTCTTCACCAGTGGTCATGGTACGTAAGAATGATGAAACATGGAGGATGTGTCCAGATTACTGAGAACTCAACAAGTACACCATCAAAGATAAGTTTCCTATTCCAGTAATTGATGATTTACTTGATGAATTGCATGGTGCTATTTATTTCACAAAATTAGATCTTCGTTCGGGGTACCATCAAATTAGGATAAAAGAGGAAGATGTTCATAAAATGGCTTTTAGGACTCATGAGGGCCATTATGAGTTTTTGGTAATGCCTTTTGGTCTTACAAATGCGCCCTCAACCTTTCAAAGCTTGATGAACACTATTTTTAGGCCTTTTTAAAGGAAATTTGTATTAGTTTTCTTTGATGACATATTGATTTATAGTAAGACATGGGAAGAACACTTACAACATGTAAATAACGTGTTGGAAGTTTTGGAGAAACATACTCTGTATGCAAAACCATCCAAATGTTCTTTTGGTGTACAAGAGGTAGAGTATTTGGGTCATATTGTATCCCATGAAGGCGTCAAAGTTGATCCTCAGAAGATCAAAGCTATGGTGGAATGGCCAAGGCCCAAAAATCTCAAAAATCTGCGTGGGTTCCTAGGACTAATAGGGTACTACAGAAGATTTGTGCGGGGATATGGTAGAATAGCAACCCCACTCACTACATTGCTAAAGAAGGATGCCTTCCATTGGACAGACATAGCCACTAAATCCTTTGAGCAGCTGAAGGAAGCCATGTGCAGCACCCCAGTTTTGGCTACTCCCAACTTCTCAAAAACCTTCATTGTTGAATGTGACACTTCAGGATCAGGATTGGGAGCAGTTCTAATGCAGGAAGGAAGAACAATTACATTTGAGAGTCATCAATTCAAAGGAAAAGATCTGCTCAAACTTTTCTATGAGAAAGAAATGATGGCTATTCTTCATGCAGTCAAGCAATGGAGGCCCTATCTCATGGGTAGACACTTCAAGGTAAAAACTGATCATGATAGTCTCAAATACTTTTTGGAGCAAAGGTTATCATTTGAGGAACAAAAAAAGTGGGTAACAAAAATGTTGGGTTATGATTTTGAAATCATATACAAAAAGGGTAAAGAAAATGTAGTAGCTGATGCATTGTCTAGAAGGGATACATCCGCAGATGCCTTACTATGTGGAATGTCCATGTTGACAGCTGATTGGGTGGAGGAAGCAAGATTGGAATGGAATCAAGATAAGGATACACAATCTCTAATATAGAATATCAAGCAAGGATCTATGACATCTAACAAATTTGAGTGGAAAGGTAATGCCCTATGGTACAAGGATAGGTTATACTTGAGTAAAGATTCTAAGTTGAAGCATAAGATTCTTGCAGAGCTACATGCCTCACCTGTTGGAGGACACTCTGGGTTTTTGAAGACATATCATAGAATAAACAGAGAATTCTTTTGGGAAGGACTCAAGGGGGATGTACAAAAGTTTGTATCAGAGTGTTTAGTGTGCCAACAGAATAAAGGGGAAACAATTAAGACACCAGGTCTATTGCAACCCTTACCAATTCCTAGCCAGAGATGGGAGGAGGTCTCCATGGATTTCATCACCGGATTGCCTTGTTCAGAGGGTAAGAATGTTATTTTCATGATTGTGGATAGGCTCACAAAATATGCCCATTTTTGTGCCCTATCACATCCATTTGCAGCCAGTACAGTCACAACTATTTTTTTGGAGACAGTTCAAAGGCTACATGGAACCCCAAAGATAATTGTGAGTGATCGTGATCCTATTTTCACAAGTAATTTTTGGACGGAATTATTTTCATGTTTGGGTACTTAGCTAGCTCACAGTTCATCTTATCATCCTCAAACTGATGGGCAAATAGAAGTGGTCAACAAATGCTTAGAGGGGTATTTACGTTGTTTTGTATCAGATAAGCAAGAAAGGTGGATTAAATGGCTACCACTGATAGAATGGTGGTATAACACATCTTTTCATACCTCTTCTCAAATGACCCCATTTTTAGCATTATATGGTTACCATCCACCTTCTATCACTTCCTCCTTGAGGGTGTAAACTAAGGTTAGAGATGTTGAGGAACACATTCAACATCAACAACAGGTTTTGGCTAGTTTGAAGGAGAATTTATCATTAGCACAAAACAAGATGAAACAACAAGCAGATCAACACCGTAGTGAAAGACATTTTGAAATTGGTGACTGGGTTTTTGTACGTCTCCAGCCTTACAAACAGATGTCCCTAAAGCAATAGAAAAAGGAAAAAAAACTTGCTCCTAAATATTATGGCCCTTATCAGGTTCTACAGAAAATTGGTAGTGTTGCTTATAAACTAGAGTTGCCTCCATCTTCACACATACACCCAGTATTCCATGTTTCATGCCTGAAGAAGGTTATTGGACAGAAATTTGAAGCCCAGAATAGAGTTACCAGAACTTGACGAGGAAGGCAGAATCATTTTGGAGCCAAAGAAGATTCTGCAAACACGTACTAAGAGGCTGAGAACTAGAGACATTAAGGAATATCTGATCAAGTGGAAGAATCTGAGCATAGAAGATGCCACCTAGGAGGATGAAGGTTTTCTGCAACAACATCCAGGATTATTCAACGTTGAGGACAACATTGGTTTGAAGGGGAAGGGCATGCTACGCCCTTAACCTATTGCTTGTATTAGGATATGAGTAGCCGACTTGTGGCTTACCATATCATTTTATTATATCATTTATACTTTCTCATGCTTAATAGGTCGGCCTTGGTGATGGCCATAGCATATGAATAGTATATATAGGGGATTATAGGTAGTATTTCATTATCATTTGAGAATTTGAGTCTTGTTATATGGTTTGGAGGTTGCCCCCTCGAAGTGGCGAAGCTATTCTAATTGCATATTGAGATCATTATTATGAAATATTGTGTTATTTTGTGCTCTATTATTGCTCTTAATATGAATTATACAAGTAATTTCATTACAAATTTCCTCGTAAGTCCTTTTCCGTTGGCTTTTTTAGACTTTTTCAACCCATCTGTCCCAAGTACGGTCGGGCCTCCTGTTCACCGATTCCTACATCACCCGCATCGACTGAATCGGCTCTTTGCGTCCTTCATGTCCAAATGTTCCATGGACCATCCAGGCTAGTTTTTTTCCGCTTTTCCTACATTTCACCTTTTTGAGTTGGCACAAGGTATATTTAATACACATTTATGATCTTCTCTCTCCTGAATGACTATTTAAAGGGGCAACCGTCTATGCACATGTCACATTGCCTGCTCATTAGCTCTTGCCCACATTTTTTGTAAAATTGAGTCGTTTGTCCACCTTCATGTATCTCCTTGCAATAATTGTCATGAGTCTATTCTTTGAAGGCCATTCCTCTGTTCACTGTCAAAATGAAGATCAAATTTCAAGGGCACGAGCATCTATCCCCTTTGGAGACTTATGTGCCCGATATTGGAGATAACGAAGTTTGGCATTTGGATTTCGATGATTTCTAGGGTAGATTAGCATGTGACAACCCTACTCCCATGGCTCAAATGATAAATGATAGTGGAATCACGTACGCCGTTGGTTTTCCTCTCTCTATGTAATGTGTTGACACCGTGCTCGCCTGCGGAGCTAGTTTCAATCCGGACACCAAGGAGGTTGTCAATGTGCACGATGAGTTGATTGCAAAATTGGATGCTACCACCATCGCCGCTACCCTACGCATCCCCGAAATAGAAGACTCCAATATTCTCACTCTTGCTCAAGCTTAGACTCTGTTTGATCAAGACAAGAAGAAATATAAGGCTCAGGTAGCGAAATCATGGCTGAAGTGCCCTAAGAAGGGAGTGTCCTGACCCTCTAAGGCATTGTTCAGGGTTGAATTCAAGGAAGAACTATCGGATATCATCACCTTGCTAGCCCAGATTATGGGAATGCCCTCTACTAACGACTTCCATTTTTGGATGTGCCCTTTCATGAATATCATCTGTGAGGGTAAGTAAAATCTGAATTGGGCCGAGATTATCTATGGAAACCTGACTGAATAATTGTAAAATGTTCAGCAAACCAAAAATTTCTACATGACTTCTTATCTCATGTACACCTTGGCAACATCTTGTGAGTGGCTCGGCTTCACTTTCATTGAAGACAAGAAGGATGAGCCCATCTTTGCATATTGCTCTTAGTTTACCCTCAAGGTCAGTAATCATAATTTCAAAAGGGTAAATGATGCCTTCACCATGTACATTGTGAGGCTCTTAGAGGGTGACACTACCAGAAGGTTCTCTGATGAGGCCAAGACTTTGATAACCAAGTATGGGGCTTTCTTCACTCAGTTCCAAAAGTTCTCATACATCAGGCTGGCTTGTTTTGAAAGCACACATCTCAAGCTTCCCATGTTCTGCAATGACAAAATGGCTTTGGTTGAGGTGTGCAGGTAGTTGGATAAACTTCATAGAGCCTACCGAGATAAGAAGATTATTTTTCTTCATTTCCCTATCACCTTGGGTAATTATACATGCAAGACAACTCTAGATGCCCAAAATATAGAAAGGACTATTACTCCTCTTATAGTTCATTCCTTCAAGCCCAGGACTTGCTTTGATCTTAAGAGATACATTGATCAAAATCTCAGGATAACTTATCATCACCATCCTGACACTAAGGATTACTGGGCTGATTGTGCTGATGATTTTGAAGCCAGGAGGAGGCATTTTGGTAGATTTTCTCTGCAACAGATCATAGACTTCAACCTCTACTACATGCCTGAAGGGCTTAAGGATGATGATGAAGATTTTTAATCCTTTGAGTATAAAAGATTAATCAATCACACTCCTTTGGAAACCCTGAATTGGTATGTGAAGGAAAGAGATGACTTGAATGAGGTGATCACCCTTGTCATCATCATAACTAAGATTTGGTTTGACAGAAAAATACGTGACCTCAAGATGAACAAAGGTAGATCCTCTTCAAGAGAGACTTCCACACCTAGGAAGGAAGTACATATGCCTAACACTGAGGAACTTAAGAAAACTCCTCCTTCTTCGATGAAAGAACCTGAGTTGTCTACTCCTTCCTCTTCCACTAAAGTGTATCAGAAGAAGGTCAAAGAAGTCAAGTAAGAAACGATCGAGGAAGAGAATCTTCTAGAGCAGTTAGAATTTCCTATTGGGTCGGATAACATTATTCTTCTAAGTGAGAATGATGATGATGAGATGAAAGACCCACAAGAAACCCTTGAAATCACTACTAAAGTGGAGAAGGAAGGACCAAGGACTGAACCTCCAAGTTTAATAGACTCCTCTGTAAAGGAAATTCCAGAGGTTGCATTCATTTCCCCACTGGAGACAATAGTGGTTCATACTCTGAGTGCTATGAGTTCACTTGCACTCGGGTCCCTTGATTCTTTTGTTTCTTCTTCTTCCTTTTCCTGGGTGTAGCCCCTAGTCGACAACAAGAAAAGGAAATCTTCCTCCCGATTAATAGTTCCTAACTTTGATGTTGTAGCAACTCTACTTGGTACTACCCCTCCTCCTCCAACAAAGAAAGTGAAGACCACTTCGAGGTTGGTAACTGATGCCCAAGGCCAGTAGTTCCTGGAGGTTGCAAAGCCCAAAGTGGGTAAAGAGGAGAAAGATCTTTTGATCTCTGACTTGGAGCTTTCCTAAATTCCAATGGGAGAATCCACACTTGAGAGTGAAGGTCATAACCTTCGGGAAACCATGACTAAGGCTATTGAACGGGTGGAGAAAGGAAAGCAAACCATGGAGTAGTTGGAAGAACACAACCATGTTCTTTCCAACTTTATCAGATCATTGTTGGCAAAGAATAAAGATTTTGATCCAGCCCCATTGGCCACTCTCCCACCTCCCATAGTTCTCAGCCAAGATGAGGTCCAAACCATCAAAGACATCCACAAGTATTCTACTTATAGGAAGGATGTTGAGGCCATGGTGGATGATACCACTGTAGCAGGTTTAAACTTCATTGTGGAAGCCTTCAAAACTCATGAGAAGGTGATCAAGTTGCAACAGAAATTCACTTCCTCAATCAAGGCTATGGACAAGGAATTGAAAGTCCAGAGTGGATGTATCGCAGATCTTCGTCTGATGGGTCAAACCGATAATAGGATCTTGTTGGCCAATAATGTGTTTGACGATGTCAAGAATACTTTCAAGGCTTCATCTTTTGCTAGAATTTGACACAACACAAAATTTGTTCGTTCCATCTATCCATTTGTGCTTGGCTTGTATGTTGTTACCTTCCTGTGCTTAATAGAAAAATTGTTGACTATGGCTTCTACCACCTCATTAATGAAGTGGCTTCCTTGATCTGTTATAATTTCTAATGGGCAACCAAATTTGGTGACAATGCGTTCATATATGAACCTTGCCACTTCATCCATGGAAGTTGTTTTCAATGGCCTAGTTTCAACCCACTTGGTTAAATAATCTGTGGCAACTACAATATACTTATTTTGGCATGGGGTAGTTGGAAGTGGACCTACAATGTCTATTCCTCATTTTTCAAAGGGACCAAGTGGAAGAATAAAACATAATGGAGCTGATGAAGTCTTACGGTTACCATGTGTTTGGCAAATATCACATGTCTTACAATAATTATAACAATCTCTAAAAAGAGTGGGTCAGTGATAACCTGCATCTAAGATCCTTCTTGTTGTAAGTTGTCCAGAGAAGTTTCCTCCACATGTACCATTATAGAATTCTTCTATCAGCTCCTTCCCTTGATCACGTCCAACTGCCCTCTTGTACTATCCATCAGGTCCTATTTGAAATAATACTCCATACAGAATAAAATATGGATGACTGGCTTAAGTAATATTCTTCTTAGTCTTTACATTGGCACTATTAGGAAACTTGAATTCATTTAGATAATTTCAAATATCTATGTATTCACTAGGGATTGTGTCAAGGGATAACAATGTTGCATCTGGGAAATCATTATCATCACAAGATGAACCCAAACCCTCATAGGCTCAAGAGAGTGCATATGCATTGACATGCTTCTTTCCTGGCCTATCTATAATATCAAATTCAAATTCTTGTAGCAAAATTATCCATCTTGCTATCCTCCCTGATGGGTTAGGCTTATTTACAATATACTTTAGAGCCTGATGATCTGTTACAACTATAAATTTCTGCCCTAGCAAGTAATTTCTAAACTTCTTTATAGCAAAAATGATAGCTAGAGCCTCTTTTTCGGTTACAGTGTAATTTACCTCAGCACTGCTCATTTGTCTTCTCCCAAAGTAAACTGGATGATCATTCCCATTTTCATCCTTTTAGCTCAGAGTACTTCCTAGTGTTGCATCTGAGGCATCAGTATACACAATTAATGGCTTGCTCCAATTTGGATTCTTTAAAACAGGTGAAGACACCAGGGCTTCCTTCAGTTGTTTAAAAGCTTCATGCGCCTTATTTCCTGGTTCATAAGTAACATCCTTCTTCAAGAATTGGGTTAGGGCTGTGCAATTTTTGAGAAATTCCTGATGAACCTTCTATAGTAACCCGCATGGCCTAAAAAATGATCTCAGCTTACTTCTATTCATAGGAAATGGTAACTCTTTGATTTTTGAAACTTTATTAGGATTAGTACCAATACCATCTCTAGATACAACATGCCCTAACAAAATGCCTTTAGAACATCCAAAGACACACTTTGTAGGGTTTAGTGAGGCTTGTGCTTCATCTAACCTTTGAAATGTTGTCTCCATCTGGTGCAGGTGGTCCATCTTGCTCCCATAGATGCAAAAATCATCCAGAAATACTCTGATGAAGTTCTCAATGTAGGGTTCAAACACCCTATTCATCAAACGCTATAACGTTGTCAGAGCATTACACAACCCAAAAGGCATAACTCTATAAGCAAATGTTCCTCAAGGAGTGGTGAACGTGGTCTTCAACTAATCTTTCTCCACAATATGAACTTGGTTGTATCTGATATATCCATTAGCAAAACTATAGCACTCCTGACCACCTACTTCGTCTAAGATCTGATCTGAGAATGGAAGAGGGTAATGATCCTTATTTGTTACCTTATTGAGCTTCCTATAATAAACACAAATGTGTAGCTTCCCATTCTTTTTATTGAGATCACAATGGGAGAAACCCATTATGAATTCTCCACAACAAATATGAATCCTACATCAAGCAACTTATCTATTTCTTCTTTTACAGTCTTGGAAATATTAGGATTCATTCTATATGGCATTTGCTTTATGGGCTTAACACCATCTACTAGCTCAATAGAATGTTCTACCCAACTTACTTGATGGAGTTCCTTGTAATCAAAAGTGAATGGGTGTATGTAACTTTGAAAGAGCTGGAGGTAGCATTCCTTCTCACTCTCCATCATAACATCACCAATCTTTATTTGTTGGAGACGATCATCAATTTCTTCTACAGATAATTTTATGGGTTCATGAGTCAGTGTGACTGGAAGGATATCCATGACCGAAACATCAACCTCACTTTCTTCATCTTCTATGTCCACTTCATTGGTACTAGAGTAATCAGAGGATGTCCAATCATCAGTTTCATCATTTGAATCCACAGGTTCTGCCTTATGATGCCGAGGGATCACATTTATCTTCACGCTCTCTCTGCCACATCCAAGTGTCATGAAGCCTTCATTCCAGTAGTTTCTTGCATGAACTCTCCTTAGCCATGGTCTTACCAACAACATTGGGTACATAACAGTACCATTTTTCATCACCTGAAAGTCTACCACACATACAACACCCATAACAGATATTGCCACATTTGAAACAACACCTTCTGGTTTATTTTTTCCCTTATTTAATGACCTTAACATAAGTGTCGAGGGGCGATCAATTTTTAAACCCAACATATTCATTACATACTCGGTCATTACATTAACTGCAGCACCTCCATCAACTGAGACATCATGAATTGAAATACCATTACATAATACCTCAGCTTGTGGAGCGTAGGGGTCCACCTCTGCCTTCAAAACATGGACCTCAACCTCCTTCCTTCGTCGAGCATTGAGTACACTTCGCAGCTCCCGCCTCTTCTCAGAAGACATAGCCAAGAGTTGACCATATGTAATATTTGCAGGCCTTTTAGAGAGATCTTCTAAGACGGAGTATCGTCCTTGTCCCTGTGAAATCAGAAAATCCTGTACACCCAACTTTCTTCTCTTATGTTTCTTACTAGTTTCTCCTTTCATCTTCTTAGGATCATTTCCATCTTGGTTATCTTTTTCTTTCTTTCTTTTTGTTACAAACACATCTGCTTCATTATTTATACTCTTATCTACTACATCAAAAGAATTCACATGTACTTTTTCTTTATCATTATCTCTTGTACCAGATGTAGAAGCTCTATTTGGACAATTATACTTATAATGACCCTTTTTATGACAACCATAACATACAACTTCAGAAATATTTATTTGTGGACCTCTATCTCCTCCCTGAGAACTAAATTCCTTTCCTTGAAGA
The DNA here is from genome assembly GCA_019776745.2 of Taxus chinensis. Classification (NCBI taxonomy): domain Eukaryota; kingdom Viridiplantae; phylum Streptophyta; class Pinopsida; order Cupressales; family Taxaceae; genus Taxus; species Taxus chinensis. The sequence goes on from CM034154.1 coordinate 107,152,636, forward strand.
AGATTAATAATTAACTAACCCATCTTCTTGAGTAGATCTTCATACTCAGTAGATGTACTAGGAAAAATATTTGTGCTCACCGAGAGTGGTTGTGGATTCTGGACCAAAGGTGTTGGTGTAGGCTCTACCTTAGTAGCAATTTCTTTGGGCTCCTCTTCCATGCTTTCTTCTTGCCTTCTTGCAATCTCCTTTGCTTGTTCAATGGTAGCTGGGCGGTCATACTTCACTCGTTGTCTGAACTCTGGCTTCATTCCAAGAATGAAGTGCTTATAGAGGATATTATCCACGCCATTCATCAACCCATCTGCTAATCCTTCCTTCCCGATCTGGGCATTGAGCTTCCTCCTTAGCTCTAGAACACGAGCATGATAATCCCTTATCTTCTCCTTCTCTCCCTGGGATAGCTTTGTGATATCGATCATGAGATTTGCATATTTCTATTTTTCACCAAATTCTTCAAGAAAACTTTCAATTAATAAATCCCATGAATTTTTCACATTATCACCTAGTGTTTCAAACCACCTTATGGTTGAACCATCCAAAAAGGTAGGAAAAAATTTAGTCCAATGTTCCCTTCTTATGAGGCCATTACAAATGCAAGATCTTTTAAACTCTTGAATGAAAGAGGAAGCATCTTCATTAGATTAGGCTGAAAAAATAAGAATCTTCCCCATTTTCAAAAATAACCACAGTGAAATACCAACCCACAAGTACAATCAACAAAACTTATGTGCACAAATAATTGGAATCACTATAATAGAAAGTGACTTTACACCTTTCTACAGTAAAATAGAAATGACCAGGGTAAACTATGGTAAAACTTGACTTTCTATGGTAAAAAATGACTTTATCGTGGTAAACACTATTCATGGTAAAAAGTGAAGTTACTGCGGTAAATACTATTCACAGTAAAAAGTGACTTTACAATGGTAACTACTATGCACAGTAAAAACAAGGTTACCCTCCAAATGTTTTCTGACTAAGTGGGAATATCTCTCCAGAAAATCCACCAATGAGGAATGGTCTCGGCAACGGAACCAAAATGTCACCACCAATCCGGCACTATGATAATTCTTTTCCGGGAACTCCTCGTGCTATGATTATTTACTAATGCACAACTTTTAGTTTGGTGGATCTTATTTGGAAACACAACAACAAACATAACACAAGAATACCATAGACTGTGATAAGAAGGAATGATGATAAATCTGAAATATAAGTGTAAATTATAATATCAACATGAAATTGTTACAATCTCACCCATGAGATACTTCAAGTGTTACTGACTTCACTTGCCTTCCAATAATAACTATGGGAGAAACTTCACAATTACACCTCTTAATGGCTTCTTTAACACACCTTCAAAATGATGGCTTCCTTTACACACTTACGCATACAATATTTCTCACTACTTCCTTCTATGCTAAATGAGGGGGGTGGCCTATCTATTTATAGAACTTCCAGGCTTATCCATCTTATCTCTAAGATAGGATAAGAAATCTACTTTGACGAATCATATTCCATACCTTAACTCTTATCTGTACATGTAAGCTTATCTTTTAAGATAAGATAAACCTTATCATTTCACACGGGTTCCACATTTTTAGACTTTTTACAAATAAAATACACAAAATATTTATGACCTCACTCCTTGTCCTTATTACCAATATAATATTTCTAATTCCTAATCATGTAGACCCTACTTCTCTACTTACCCTAACTTTGACATTTTAACATTACCAAACCATTTACGACAAATATTTACTTTTTACCACAACATTCCTATTATACTTTTGATTATTATTGTATTATACATTATTAGCGACATCGTACCGGTAACGCTGTTATCTTCTATCAGACGCTACTACTAATTATACTTAACAACATCCTATTCCTAATACATACATTAATAAAATAGAAATTATGGAGGAAAATTTTAATGTCGACAATCCCCTCTTTGTGTATCAAGCTAAGGGATTACTTGAATGAAGACGAAGACTCCATAGTAGTTAACTGGCAGATTTGGGTCTCGTAGACAAGAAATGCCTTCGCGCCCTGAATCACCTTAAATTGTATCAGGATCGTGTGTGGAAAATCTACAATATAATATTCATACCTCTTTAATTTGAGGTAGGATGCTTGGTGTTAAAAGAGAATTAAAAAAACACCAAAAAGATTCAAGAAAAGAAGTAGAAATTGAGACCAATAGGCTAGGACCCTATGTTGTGGTTGCCAAGTTTGGTTCAGGTGCCTGTAAGCTTGCCTATTTAGATGACTAAGAGGTTCGAGAACCCATGAGTGCAATGCATCTTAAGAGACTCTATGCTTAAGTATGGGGTCTCTAAACTATCAGAAAAATTAAAAAAGTATAAAAATAGAAAAAAGAAAAAGAGAAATAAATAGGTAAGTCCAATAGTGAAAACCACGCAATTGTGGCACTTTAGACAAGTCCTTTGGTTAAAAACAGTTTCTAGCGCCATTAGAAGGTTTGTTTTTTACAAGAATTTCAGGTTTAGGAGTATGGTGCTTTCTTCTAAGCTGGTCTTTGCCTTCGTCTGAGTCCCTTGTGAGCTTGTCCCTCTTTTCCTAGATCTGACTGATTCTGCCTTTTGAATGTAGAGAATTTGACTTTGAATGTACCCATCTCATGTTGGGAGAAACTTTACAATGTCACATCTCGCACATAACATGTGGCATTCTGCCCTTGCACATCCCATATAACGCTGGAGGCATCCACGTTTCTTCATTTCCTTACACATTCATTTCAGAAAACTTCTTAAAAAACATCGAAAACATTTGTATAACTTTTTGAAAAGCCTAAAGCATACAGACGTGTTCCTTGGAAAACTCAAAACATTCAGATATGTTTCATAGATAACTCCAAAACAATAGAAAATTATCTTAGAGATAATACCCAAAAATAGCGAAAAACATCCCAAAATTGTCCCACAAAAACAAAGTAGTAGTTTTCTTACTTTTATTTGTTGGTTTATATGGTTTTAGTTGCATTGCTTTTTCGTGTTGTGTACTTTAAGTTGGATTCACTTGCTTACTTAAATTGAATGTTACTTTAATATGTGGTGCATTGCATTGAGTTCATTTTATCTTGCATACTTATAGATAATTGTGTTGCTTTGATTAGATTTATTTAACTTGTGCTTGTTATTTTACTTATACATTTTGTTATCATTTCATCATCAAATCAAATAACCCATCACATCTATACATCATATATCAATAAAATTTAAGTCTACATCACACATGTATGCTCAATTTAATCATCAAATATTGTATCATCAATGGGGCAAAAGGGGTTGCACATGATCACAAATCTATCCCCCCACACCAATGTCAAAAATAAAAACATGTTTTACTCAAAGTATCTCATAAACATGTAGTATGACATCAATTAATGCTATCTCATAATCTAACAAAAATGTGATACAAACATAAAACATGCATATTAAGCATGATATATCATAAACAAAATGTGATACTCAATAATCCATACATCATCATAAATATAAATGTCCATGTACAAAATATTATGTCTCAAAATTACATTGGATATGATGAGCCATCATGAGCGTCTATACAAAAAATGTGCCTTCATCACGAGGCATAATAAAAAACAATATATAACGTACATTTGTACAAAAATGTGCCTTCATCACAAGGCATGATAAAAAATAATACATATACATATATAAAAAAGTATGACTTCATATCAAGGTGATACACCAAAAATATACATCTAATATGTCAATAGGGAAGGCAGCCTCAACTCTCACCCTCTTTGGGATTTCCTAGCCTAGGACCCTAAGGAGGAAACTACTGATGTGACGGTCCTGCAGAGGCCACTACACTCTATTGCACGATAGGCTATTGAATTGATATGGCTGATCATGAGGTCCTTTGGGATCTAGATTTGGACCTGCTAATATAACTGATCAAATGGGATAGCCCTTTGTCCCTCTGGGATGGCTTGGTGGTATAATTCCTTATAGTAGGAGGCCTCACTATTGCTTCTCATCATATATAGTAGTATGTCCAACATCCCAGATGCTGAAGATACCCGCAGTAGAGCATCACACTCTCCTGTCACCCTGGCCATGTCTATCGTCCACTGAACCCAATATAAAGAAATAAGACAAGAAGATGAGCTATGGAATGGGTCATGAGTGAATACTTTTCTTATGCAAGATCCATATATAAAACAACATACTTTGTGGTATAATAAATAGTAGTAAGTGTATGATTTTTTGTCTACATTTGCCCCCACTTTATGTTGTTGAGAGAAAGCTCGGTAACATACAGTAGTTATCAATGCATACCTGAGAGATATCTGGAGAATCTCGTGTTACAAAAGTATGTGTAGAAAGAGAACCTATAGCATGACAAACCATGGATCAACATGTCGATCCGTGTGGCGTGACGAGAGATGTGAGACCGTTGTGAGGAGCACTAAGCGAGATTGGTGGTTTTGATAGTGCGTGGTCGAAGATTTCAATATTTACTTGGATATGATTATAATGTTGATCTAGAGGAGTTGGGAAATACATTGGAGGTGGATTGTATTGTTGTAAGTGTGAGTTCCATGAAGGGAATGAAGTCATGATTGCAAAACCTCATGGAATGGGAGAAAATGAAAGAGATGGAAGAAGAAAATGGATGAAATGAGTGGAAATGGATGGAAAAGGTCTACAACTCAGAGAATGGGTTTTTGACCAGATGGAGTCGCCAAATGTGCCTAAAAGTGCCTCCAAAGGCTGAAATTTTCACCAAGAGCACATCGAACCTGATGAAGTGAAGTGGTAAGGTGCTTAAGACCCGTCCCACCAGGTGTGCCAAAACGGTTAGTGCAAAATCATAGCACCCCTAAATGAGTCGTTGAATCTACTTTTCTAGGGCAGACTCATCTGGTGTGATTGCATAACATGGGACCATCTCTCAAGCTGTGGGACTTGCGGACTTGAGATGGCCCTCCGGAGAAAGTCGGCTTCTTCTTCCTAATCCTAATGCTAAACTACTCCTAATGCAGAAATGACGTCTAACCACACCTATCCTAACAATGCGAAGGAGACAGGGAGAGAGAAAGTGCATAAATAGGGAAATCCTACACTAACGAGGTGATATCACTAAGAAAATGGGAATGTTGATCATCTACCCAGATTACCATGAAACGAATAGAGGTGAGCAATGGGGAGGATGGACAGCAGCATCATAGACCAAAGATCAGATTTCACACAGGAAATGTTTCAACCCAATGAACACAGCTCCCATATCTGCAAATGAAACATCTAAAACATGCACATAATACTCTAGATCGATGAGAGGAAAGAGTACGTAATGAAAACAAGCAAAGGATGGAAAAATGCATCACAAAAACGAGTTTTATTGCTTCAGAAATTTACACAGAGCATCATACACGAGTAAGAGGCAAAAAATGTCATTTATAGAGCAGGGGAGGAGATTTAAACTCCATTTCAACCCTGGGGAAGAAAATGAGGGGGAGGCAGAGAAGAAGAATGAACAACCTTTTTATAATGAATCATGCCCCTATTTTTATAGATTCGATCAGAGAGAGAAAAGTGGGAAAATTAGGTTGGAACTCAACCACTATTGTTAATGATTCTGATAAAATTTTCCCCCTAATCCGTATTTACTGCATAAATCCTTGGTTTAGTGCCTTGAAGGAAGAGGAAACGGCGAAACAGATCAAATCTGATCTGGTTGTTGAGGCAAGAAGATCCTGCATTGAAAGCCTAAAGAAATTTCCTCCATTTTTCTTCACCTAACCTCCTCAAAATTAAAGTTTCAGACTTCCATGGCATGGGCGAGGCTGAGATCTTTCCAACAGTGTCAGATTTGCAATATTTCGAGCCCTGAGTCGAAAGATATGCCCCTTCGAAGTTTGTATCGGGTCCGTACAGGAAGGCGGGAAAACAACTTTAAAAATGGGTCCCCTTTTGATATGGGACATGTGGCACTCTTTAGTTGGCTAGGGAGATGCACTTCCATCTTTTCCTTTGTGCCCCTTTTTGACAAAAAGAAAATTTTCACCTTTTCCTCTGACTCCCCGCTTTGGCTTTGACTCGGGCTTAAACGCTGACTTTTTCCCCTTTTTTATTTTAGAGTCTATTCGAGTCTTTCAAATAGATTTAAGACACGGATCCACACGAAAGATCAGTTTCTTCTCACATAGGGTCATTTAAACTTTCACAGGCCCCGCCATTCCATTGTAGAGTCCCTCTGCAACCAGTTTGTAAGATTTAAACGTCTTTTCTCTTATTCTTTCCATGCGGGGTCGTGGCTGATCCAATATTTACCTAGGGGGAAAAATATGGATAACAATTTGGTGACTCGTGGGGACATCTACTTGCTAGATGAAGAGACCAGTGGTTTTGAAACATACATTGGGCATGGAGTCTACTTGATAAACACAAAACTGATCTGAACTCTGAAATTCCAACCTCTGAACCACTTGGAAACCCACTGAAACTTGGAACTGATCTTCACCAAAAACCATTACAATGCACTGTGCAAGAGCAAAACAACAACACCAAAAACTATGTACAAACTAAAAAATCATACATACCCTAAGTGGGATATGTAGAGTGTGCAAAAGCACTTCTTTTACTGAAAACAAACCTACCTACTCTACTCTAACCAAGAGCAAAGGGAACTCGAACAAAACCTACAATTGGCAGGGAGAAATAGCTTCCCTTCCTCAACAATGGCAGCCATGAAACCAATTTGGCAATGAACATGGCTAGTTGGATGAGTGAAAAAATAACTACAATCTAATCTTCCACCCAAATGACCATAGTGTCAACTGAAGACAAATCCAATACCTCTTTTAGTTGCTCTGCATTTGGATTGAAGAGGTATGGCAATTGATCCTTGGTGCTTTGCATATCATCCTCATGCCCTAAAATGGACATGACTTGTTGTGGCTGCTCCTTTGGCTCAAATGAATCCCAATATCTGATTGGGCACGGTCTGATCCTTTGAATGCACCCTTTGTTCTAAGTTTCAACTCCAAGAATGGAGTTTTCTTGTGGACCTTCTTGGATGAATGGCGTGGAAGAAGTGGTGACACTCTTCTGCTCTTTCCCTTCCTCTACTTGTGAAGAACATGCAAGATTTGAATCTCCCAAACTTGATCCCAAAAGGTTGCTATAAGGTGCAGACTACTGCAAATGAATGTTCTCCTCCACAGTTGTTAAGTGTTCCTCTTCTTTTGGATTTGGAGCAGCTTCTCCTTCCTCTGTTGTTTGAAGACCATCTTTCCCTTAGATAACTTCTCCCTCTAGCATGAAGCTTGTCAAAGAAAACTCCTCAAACTGCTGCCCTAGAGGATTGTTTGGGACATCCATGTCTTCTTTAGAATTTTCCTCCATGATGGATTCATCAACCAAAACAGGCCCTTAAAATGAAAGAAAGAAATTATCAATGATGCCTTCTTCTTCTATTGTTACAAAATCTGATTTGGTCTCATCCACTTACTCCTTCCCAATGGGACTTTGAGCTGATTGTTCTTCTTCTTCCTTGGTTGATTGTGTAACTTGAATTGGATCAGCATTTCTCTCAGACAAAGTGCCGTTGTGGACACTACACTCTGAGCAACTTGATAACCGATCTTCTTCCATTCCTTGTTCTTCTTCTACTGCAAACTCAGCCTCAGCCACCACTAATTCTTCAATCTTGACCTCCGTTATTGGCTTGACCATAAAGGGGATCTTTGTAAACCCAAATTTGGTAGCCCAACTCTTCAGATTGTCTGTCATTTCTTTTCTATTGGGCTCATCTTCTTGTTGTTCTCCTTGACTGGATTCTTGAGTCTCTTCCCAACATGGACTTGGGAAAGTAAGAGGAGTGGCAGGTTGGGGTTCAACCAGCTTTGTAATTATTTGTGGAGGGGAGGGAGGTGGAACTTCTTGTTTGTTTGGAGGGGATGACTGTTTGGAAGGGAAAAGGATAGAAGAACTGAGATGAGGTGGAATACTAGGAGATGGAGAAATGAAATCAACACTTGGGGCAACAAGTGAGGAGCTTGGAAATTGGAGCTTGGGTTGAGATGGTGCCACTTGAGAAAGAGAAAAAGAAAAGCTATGAGATGTTGGACTTACCCATTGACAAGGTTGTCTTGACTCCAACTCATAAGCCCCGATCTCCTCAGTCCATTGTGAAAATTGGGTCAACATTTCAACCATGAAGTCAAGCTTCTCTTGAGGGTTGTAGTGTCTTGGAAAAGGGCCTTCCCATGGACAAGGTGCCCTGCAACCAATTCTGAAAGCCATCATTTGAGTTGTTTCCCTTGATTGAACCATGATAGTCTCCATTTTTTGAATTTTCTCCAGCATACTAACATCTTATGCATAACTATTGCCATCATATGCGTCCCCTTGTCCTTTATAAGCTTCATAGTCAAACTAGTTTTGACACTGCTCATATGGGTAAGCATAATGGTCCTGGATCTGATTATTATGTTGATCTAGAGGAGTTGGGAAATACATTAAAGGTGGACTGTATTGCTGTAAGTGTGAGCTCCATGAAGGGAATGAAGTCATGATTACACAACCTCATGGAATGGGAGAAAATGAAAGATATGGAAGAAGAAAATGGATGAAATGAGTGGAAATGGATGGAAAAGGTGTGCAACTCAGAGAATGGGTTTTTGACCATATGGAGTCACCATATGTGCCTGAAAGTGGCTCCAAAGGTTGAAATATTCACCAAGAGCACATCAAACCTGATGAAGTGAAGGGGTAAGGTGCTTCAGACCCATCCCACTGGGCGTGCCAAAATTGTTAGTGTGAAATCACTGCACCCCCAAATGAGTTGCCATATCAGCTTTTCTAGGGTAGACTCATCTGGTGTGATTGCATAACATGGGACCATCTCTCAAGTTGTGGGACTTGCAGACTTGAGATGGCCCTCTGGAGAAATCCGGCTTCTTCTTCCTGATCCTAATGCTAAACTACTCCTAATGCAGAAATGACATCTAACTACACCTATCCTAATAATGTCAAGGAGATAGGGGGAGAGAAAGTGCATAAAGAGGGAAATCCTACACTAACGAGGTGATAGCACCAAGAAAATGGGAATGTTGAACATCTACCCAGACTGCCATGAAACGAATAGAGGTGAGCAAAGGGGAGGATGGAAAACAACATCACAGACCAAAGATTAGATTTCACACAGGAAACATTTCAACCCAATGAACACAACTCCCATATCTACAAATGAAACATCAGAAACATGCACAAAATACACCAGAACAATGAGAGGCAAGAGTATGTAATGAAAACAAGCAAAGGATGGAAAAATGCATCACAAAAACAAGTTTTATTGCTTAAGAAATTTATACAGAGCATCATACACAAGCAAGAGGAAAAAAATGCCATTTACAGAGCAGGGGAGGAGATTCAAACTCCATTTTGACCCTAGGGAAGAAAACAAGGGGGAGGCAGAGAAGAAGAATGAACAACCTTTTTACAATGAATCATGCCCCCGTTTTTATAGATTTGATCAGAGAGAAGAAAGAGAGAGAAAGAGAAGTGGGAAAAGTAGGTTGGAAATCAACCACTACTGTTAATGCTGATGATAAAATCTGCCCCCAAATCTGTCTTTACTGCATCAATCCTTGGTTCAGTGCCTTGAAGGAAGAGGAAACAATGAAACAAATCAAATCTGATCTAGTTGTTGAGGCAAGAAGATCCTGCATTAAAATCTCGAAGATGTTTCCTCCATTTTTCTTCACCTAACCTCCTCAAAACTAAAGTTTCAGATTTCCATGGCATAGGCAAGGCCGATATCTTTCCAACGGTGTCAGATTCACAATATTTCGAGCCCTGAGTCGAAAGATATGCCCCTTCGAAGTTTGTATCAGGTCTGTACAGGAGGGAGGAAAAACAACTTAAAAAATGGGTCCCCTTTTGATATGGGACATGTGGCACTCTTTAGTTGGTTGGGGAGATGCGCTTCCATATTTTCATTTGTTCCCCTTTTTGACAAAAGGAAAATTTTCACCTTTTCCTCTGGCTCCCCGCTTTGGCTTTGACTCGGGCTCAAATGCTGACTTTTTCCCCTTTTTTATTTTAGAGCCTACCTGAGTCTGTCAAATAGATTTAAGACACGGATCCGCGTGATAGAGTTGTTTCTTCTCGCAAAGGGTTGTTTAAACTGTCACAAGCCCCACCATTCCATTATAGAGTCCCTTTGCAACTAGTTTGCAAGATTTAAACATGTTTTCTTTGATTCTTTCCATGTGTGGTCATGATTGATCCAATATTTACTTGGGGGGCAAAATATGGATAACAAGTAATTCATTTGATTATTGCGCGAGTGTGATTTGGAGCTCTGGGTAGATGAAGGTGCATCAAGTGAGAGCATCATGATTGAGTCAGTTCGAGATGGTGGCGACAGTTGTGGCATCACGTATGACAACAGAGCTAGTAAATGTAATGTTTTTTTGAAAAATGTGTTGATAGTAATCATTTTTGATGAATTTGTGTAAAAATTTTGTTTTCAAGTTTCTCGGTGTTTTGAGCCCAGAAAAGAGCAGTGAAGGCACTACTGACCTTCAAGACACAAGTGCCCAACCATGGGCGCTAGTGACCTGCTCCTAGGTGCCCCAATCCTGTTTCTGGGTGCTAGTGTCCCAAAAGTCTTGGGATGAGCCTAGAGTGTGAAAATGGATGTTTGTTAATATTGTAGGTAGGTGTTTTGGAAGATGTATGATGTTCTAATGCCTTGTTTGTTGTTTTTTTATGATGTGCAGAGGGATATGCAATTGAGATAGTTTTGTGGTGGCCACCACTTGAGTACATTGCTAAGATTGGGGTTGTCGGATGATGAGTGGGATGTTCTAGACCGTGTCATCCTACGGCACATAGCAAAGATGGGGGATGTGCCCCATAATATTTCTATGATCAAAAATATGTGTGAGAGATGGTTTACAAATACCTACACATTTTGGTTTCCAACAGGGGAGATGACAGTGACTCTGGAGGATGTGTATCAAATACTACGGTTGCCTATTTTCGGTGAGAGGGTTCAGGTGATGGTCGTGGATGGTGCACATAGACATATGAGGGATGTTAGGCAGTATTTTACAGGGACCTGAGTACACACTAAGGTCCATATTATTGTGGATTTTATTATAATATCGGGGGTTCCACGATTGCAGAATTTTATTTTTGTTGTGATTGCTTCATCAGTTGTAGTAGAGGGTGGTAGTGTAGGCATCTTGTATAAGATGTATGGCATTTTCCACCAGATAAAGGAGGAGGGCACGAGATATGCATGGGAATGATGTGTATCAGCCCATATGTACATAGATCTATATATATTTACACATGAGGAGCATGGTGGTGGTATTGGAGGTACACATTGTTACACGTATAGGCCTACGAGCATGTTGCAATACTGAGGCCAATTGGTGGGCTGCAAGGAGAGTGGGCTAGACTAGATATATTTGCAGGAAGGTAGGTTGGTGTTTATGATAGGAAGATAGATACAGATACCTATAGGGATATTCTAGATCATATGGGGCCAGATGCCATTATATGGAGTCAATACTGAGATTACGGAGGATGGCTAGAGGATGTAGCAGAGTTATGATGTGTACGTCATACTATGTGGTTGAAGGATCGGTTCTCAGGGTTGACCGAGCTATTCCAGGCAGAACACATGTCACGATAGTTTGGTATGGCCCAGAATTTGCCCTCAAATCCATATATATGGGCGAGGGCCATTAGGGCACCAAGGAGGGCTAGAGCTAGACCAAGGCCGATAGGAGCGGAACTAATACCTCTAGGGTCAAACGAGGCATATGTGGTGATAGATTTGAAAGATAAAGATGATGTGTGGTGTACGGAGGCATACTGTACATGGTGGACCTCACATTGGTGGGTATTTTAATTTCTAGTATTAGCAAATGTGGTGGGATTACCACCAGGTGGAGGAGCCGAGGGGAAAGCACATGCCCTAGATAGTGAAGTGGCAGCGATAGCAGAGTGTAAGTATTTGTATAGTGATGCTTGTGAGTTGTGATATGATTTTTTAGTTGGCATTGTTGTCTAATGTGTTGATTTGTGCATGAAGGTGATGCATATGGGTCGTTGGTTATGGACACATCAATTTATACATTGACATGGAATGTGGCCACCGATGTACTCATAGGTGGTGGTATGCTAGAGTGGGTAGACACTATCGCGGGTGAGCACGCACACTTATTTGATCCAGTGGCAACTACATGTACCGTATTAATGAGTGAGAGGGATTAGGCGCATGAGGAGACATGATAAACTAGAAAGGCCGTGGGTGGAGGTCCTCTAATATAATATGTTTTTACACAGTTTGTGGAGTTACAGGTTTTCTCTGCAGAGCAGTCGAAGAAGGTGACATTATTGCATAAGTAGGTAGAGAGATATGGGGCTGCGATCAATGACATAGATTGTGTGTTGAGGCTTCTAGTTTTGGGGCTCTCAGAGTTGTAGGTAGCAATAATGATGATGAAATACGATATGTATTGATGTAGAGGGACTTGCCCCTCAGCCATGGAGTTTTTGTAACTCGTGATTTTGATCGATATATATATATATATATATATATATATATATATATATATATATATATATATATATATATATATATATATATATATATATATATATATATATATATATATGAACTATTGGCATATGTTGTTATATTTGATTTTATTGGCGATGATTGGGAATCAAATGATGATGTGTGATGTGGTTGATTATTGTTGTTATATCTGGTGTATGAGGTTGTGATCTTGTTGATTTGATTTTGCAATGTATAATTGTTGATGATGATATAATGTTGTTGGCGAGAAAATTTGTCGGTTGGACAAATTTTTGGGTTTCTTGCCAATTCTCTGGGAGTTGAAGTCCCTCTATTTAGATGGTGCAACTTTTGTATTTGCATGTGCTTGAAAAAGTGGGTTTTACCTAGTGGCCTTGCAGTCGAGTATCCAATAGGTGCACTTCATTGACCCTGCAACAAAGCTAACAATCACTTGCTAGAGTTGACTATGTCTTGAGAGCGGTAAAGGGAGTGAGAATATGAGGTAGGAGAACTAATGTTACAAGTAGAAAATCATATTCGTACATACACTAGTAAGAAATTTCATCACATGCATTAAAGAGAAGAAAACGACAGGATTTTAATGCTACCAGCTAGAGGAAACCATGTATACAAAGATGCACACATTCATATGCCATATAAAACAAAAACTTCTTCCTTAATTATCATTGAAATTCCAGAGTTCTACATAGTATGAGAATGGAGGAAATTATAGAGTGGGGGGAATGGAAGAATTTTCTATCTCTTTGTCTTTTCATAAGGATCTCTCTCTGATGAATTCACAAAATGACCAGCCCTTTGAAAGATGGAGGCCTTTGCATTTTATAATAGGAGGAGTGACTCCTCATATACCCCCCAATGACTCTTCATATGTCTCGACATAACTTAAACTTTTCATCTTCCTAGAAAAACATTTAAGTCCTTTTTTATAACATAAAGGTGAATTTAATACATTAGAAAACTAAATTTACTTTTATTACATTAGAGACATGAAAAATTGCAACCCCAATGTGAAATTAGAACATTGAAGATAGTGAAAGTTGGGGGTGAGAAAAGAGAGAGAGAAGGAAGGATCGTGTTGAAGAAGTAGATGTTGCTCCTAGTGAAGTCCACTGATACTTGTCAATGTAATGCTCCAATGTAGTCAAACTCTAAATATTTGAACTCTTTGCACCCTGAGAAACTCCTTCAAATGGCTCACAGACACCATGGATTGAGTGTTTAAAAACACTGTTGAATGGTTTTGTTGATGATCGCAACCTCCACTTTGAACATGATACACATACAACCTTAACCATGAAGTGAGTGTCGAAAGACACTGCCAGGATCTCCTGAGATGGATTCCAAATGACATGTGAGCATTGCTTACGATTATCCCTTGTGACACTACCATGATCTACTGGTGAAAATGGTACATTGAAGAGATAGGCAACGACATTGATGAAGTCACCATTGGTGACAGTGACAATGCCCATTCTCTTAACTTGAATTTCATAGTCCCTTAACACTTACTATATTTGGAGAGTGCAACTTACCATTTTTAGCAAGTTTGATAATTTTCCTTTCTGAACCCCAGATGGAAATATTGACCTGAATTAAATACCTTTTGATATAAATTACTATTAATAGTAAACACCTGTGTAGTAGACTTACTATTTTTAGTAAGTAATGATTTTGACCCTTTTTTGGCTGCACCAGTGAGATTGGCTTTCTCAAATGTCCCTATAGTCACTATTGTCCACTTGACTGCTTCTTGGATGACTTACTATTTATAGCTAGTACCCATATAGGGAACTTACTATTTTTAATAATTGGCCATTTTCACTATTTTCTACTGTGAACAATCATTGTGACCTCATGATTATCTTTAGTGCACATTGTCTTCGATGTCACTGCTTCTTATGAAGACTAACCAAAAATAGAAAACATGTGTAAGAAAGCTTACTATTTTTGGAAAATGGATCTCCAATGCTCATTTTACGATGGAACACATATTTTTGGATTCATCTCTTTGTTACGATCTTATCCCCTGAATTTCACTTGATTTTGGCCACCAAAATGCTTGGAAATAAAAAATGAAATTTTTACCTGGCAAAGGCTTCAAGCACAAAACTACCATGGAATAAATTAATGGAGTCATGGAGATTTTATTCAAGTCTTTTTTTCACCTCCGAGAGGGAAGGAATTGACTCCATTGGGATATGTTTTTCACTTGAAATCTATGTGCAAATTTTTATCTTGATCTGACTGCTAGATTAGCGGGAAATTCGATGAATGTGAATTAGGGCACAAAATGAAGTTTTTGTTATGGAAAATAATCCATGGAATCATTTGATATCCCATTTGTTGCATCATGAAGGCCTTCAAAAATTAGGAAATTTTCAAAATATCTCATCTCAATATGTGCTCTGGATGGTGAGATATGAGAATTTATTCGTTTTTGCCATGAGGGTTTTTTCAGCAAAACTTCATTTTTTCTCTGTTTGAGCTCGTTTTTATTTCATAGAATCTGGAATTTTCTTACCTTCATATGATGGAGGATTGCATGATCTCATTTGGATGCAAAGATGGAAGCTCTGAATTCAGTAAAAATTTTGCTAGAGTTTTGGCAGGGTATGGAGGTGTGTGGGAGGAAATAACAAAAATGGCTAACTCCCGTTATTTAAATGCAAAAATAAAAGGGGAGAGGATTGGGTGAATTTTTTTGTCCTTTTCATCCCTTTACTAAAGGGATGAAAAGGACATGAATTTCCTCTTCATCTTAGTGGCGACACTTGGCAGACATGTATGGCTAGGAGGGAAAGAGGTCAAACTGGTCAACGAGGGCTTAAGTGGTGAATGCATGGTCATATCAGTGACTTGAAGACTAAATGGGGGGGGGTGTAATTTCATGTCCATTTATTCCCTTTTCAAAGGGATGAAGGGGACAATAAATTATGCCTTAACCATGGGTTGCCACGTGTCATTCATGAAAAAATGGCTAAGTATGAGAAATTGTACCTTGGGACCAACTTGCGGAGGTGATATCTTGAGCTCCCCAATGAATTTTGGAGTGAAATTTTATATTATTATGACTAGAAAAGTAATTTTTAGATGATTATTAATGGTCTAAAACCTTTAATATATAAGAAACACCTTAAAATTTCCCCTTCTTTCTCGATACTGTCAGTTGTGTGCCAGAAGAATGAGTTACCTCAGAAAGTTATGATGTTTGAGGATGTCCCATATTTTCCACCATGGAGGGAATTGAAAATTATTTCCATTGACATATTTTTGGGCTTTCAAATCATCACAAGTCTCCCAAAATATATTTTTTAAGCTCAAGTCCATGTTCGCGATGCGTGCTCGTTCAGGCCCAAAAACCTGCTCTTAGTGAATTGGCTCCAATACCTCTGAATCTTCCTTGAATCTTACAAAATCATCTCCTTGATGTTCCTAGCACTTTAATACTCCTCCATAATGATTATTTCTCCTATGATTCACTTTGGGGGCAATGCACTAGTCCTAGGAAGACTGATGGTATCCCTTCCCAAAACTTCTTGAATACTTGAATGTTCCAAAAGACCTTAAATCACCTAGGGGGATTGATTTTACTTTCCTAAATAACTGACGGTGAAACTTGAAATTCACATAGGGATCGTTATCCTGATAGGATAGGACTGGTGATTGGGATAAAATAACCTAGGGGTGTCTTGGGAAGGTATGACTTTGAAAAGTTTCAACACCGTGGTGTGGTTGTTCTGCTTGATTGTGAATTTTTCCCCCAGAAAAATTATAAGAAAACAAATGTATATGATGATATATAATGTATGTAGTATGATTATGATGTATAATAGATAAATTATGGAAAAATGTATTGTATGTATGAATAGAGTTGTGATGCATGATAAAGTAAAAATGAATGATGTGGAAGAGTATGTGAATGATATGGTTGTAATAATGTAGTGAAACGCGTGGTAGTATAATGAAGAAGGGGATAAAAATAGTGATGCCCCCAGTGTAAGGATGATAGGGTTCATTTAAATAATACCCCTGAGAAGTTAAGAATGAACCATAAAGTAAGATTGCATCATTGAGGGATGGTGTGAGAATGTGTACTAGATAAATATATCGATATAACTTGTAGCACAGAGATATAGTGAGGTTCTTATTGTGAAATATCCCTCAACAGTCATGTAATAACCATAAGAACATGAGTGCGTCATCCGGGGGGGGGGGGTAGGTGATAGAAATCACCTACCAAAGACCAAGTTGGCATGGAGTAGTGGAAGCATGTGGAATGGAAGCATCGTGAGTGTATGAGCCAAATTGAATTACATGTGGAATGGTGCCAATGATGGGTGATGCACCGGTGGGAAGCAAAACTGCCGAGGGCTATGGAAGCCAATGTATAGTAGTGGCATGATGCATCGATGGACGGATGAGATGAATCAATTGGACTAATAACAAGTCTACGTGGAAGTGGAGATATAGACCGCTCACGAGAGTGAGAGCCAAAAGAAATGACACCCTTATCTTCTAATTGTTGAAGTCTATCATGAAGGGCACAACAATCATTATCACGATGGTTGTTAATACGATGATAATTACTATATGGTCGATCACATTGGCACTGCAGGAGATGAGGTGGATGATTTTTATTAGAAGGTACACAAATCAAACGTCTGTCAAGTAAAGCACGCATCACATCATGAGGTCTAGCTTGATGAGAAAAGTGTAATAGCTCCCGTGAAACAGGTGTAGAAGTCTGAGGTGTAATCTGACATGGTGGAGGAGATGAAGGACGCTTATGTGATGGAGAAGACTTAACTCCCTTTCCTATATAGTGTGTATGCAGAATAATGCTCCTAACTTTAGCCCCTTGAGATGTGTAGATAGATAGCCCTTGATAAGAATTGTCTCCCCATATAATGGTATGTATGTTGTGTTTATATAGGGATCTCTTGCTCAAATTTCGACACTAATGACCCAACAAGCTGAATAGTGCCTCAGGATATGAAAGGGAAAACCAAAAAGATTGACCTCAAATGTCAAAAATAAGATCAAACATAAAGACGACATGGGCACCTAGGATGGGCAGGAGTGCCTGGTGTCAGTGTTTAGAGACAAGTGATGACATATGAGTGAAGATTGACGGACATGGATCCCTGTGACCTGGCTAGAACTAGATGTATGAGTGACAAGTGAGAAAGATAAAAACAATAGAAAGCAATAAGACAAGTGGATGGACTATGGAATGGGTCACCAGTGAATACTTTTCTTACACAATATCCATATATAAAACAACATACTTGGTGGTATAGTAAATAGTAGTAAGTGTGTGTTTTTGTGTCTACAGTTGTGGATATATTCTCAAAAATATCTTGTTTTGTTTCTTATAAGAAGATAAGAGATGTTATGCATATTTCTAAAGTTTGTGTTTCAAGAAAGTTATGAGATTTCATCAGTTTTTGCATATGACTATGTCAAATACGGATACCATATTTTTGGGCTACTTTTGGCATAAGTTGTGGAAGAAAATGAATATAAGGTTTAAATTTAGTTTTTGGTATCACCCATAGAACGATGACCAAAAATATATTGTAAATATAATCCTTGGAAATTTCTGAGATGTTTGGTAGGAGAGAAGCCAAGAACATGGGGTTTTCCATAGAAGAAGGAAAAGGTTTGGAAGCAAAAGAATTCACGTAGTACATAAAGGAAATGCATGAACAAGCACACAAATAGTGTAAATTTGGTTCAAATATTGAACCTTTAATAATTAATAAACACTCAATAATTCCTTCAATATACCATTCATGCAAGAAATTACATTTATATCGGATTACAAATCCCTAAACTCTCTCTCCATCTATTCTAAGTCACCCATAACAGAACATCACAACTACAAATATCATATATTTGTGAGTTGGTTGAACAAACAAATACCCATATACTAATATCTCAAAGACAATATAATGTTAACCATGAAGCACTGATATAATGATAATATTTATAATATTCCCCCTTGGTGCAAACATGGGAGAAGAAAAACACATCATGCAAATGGAACTCCTTGAAAACATTACATAGACCAAGTACGCTCCATCAAGTTATCTTTTACCCTTGGAAGCACCTCCCATTGAAAAGAATTCCATTGGGACTGTTCTTATAACTTTTCCCCTGAACTCTTGAATTCTAAATCTTGAAGATTCCTAGAATTTTCTAGAGCTTTCTCACTAGCTAGACACGAATCCATATCAAGCTACCTTGAAATATTTTCCTACCTTTAAGAGCCATATTCGTTTGAATATGCTTCTTTCCCCAATTTCACAATAGAGTTGTATTTATTACACCAACATAGGAACAAGGAATATAACATAGTAGAAAGTATGAAAACATGAACACGTTGCAAACAAAAACATGCCACAACATCATTGTGTGGCTCAGTCGTTTGTGGCTGACAAGAGGACATTGATTGTTCTTTTCTCCATTGCCCCTATTCTCCATTCTTTTTGCTTATTACTAAGCAAAGCATGATTTGAAACTCTTTAGTTTCAACATTGTGTTTATATCCCCCCCCAAAAAACACGAAATAATTTCTAGGACGTAGCGTTACACCAAAAATGGACCCAGTAAATTACAGGTAATTTTTGTTTTCGACTTTTGACCTTTAATGCTAAGAAAAAACTTGCCAAATGCCATGATAATATTTGTATTAAATAATTCAAGAAGAGAAATGTGACATACAAAGAATGCATATATTTATGGATGAGACATTTAGAGTTTGAGGTTCGAGATTGGTTCTCGTGTATTTTTGTAAAGAGAGGTTCCTTAAAGGAACATACAAAAAACTCAAGTGGAAGAAGATTGGAATGTGTATAGTCCTAAAGAAATTTGTGGAGAGCACATATAAATTAAAATTGCTAGGAGGGATATTACACCCCTGTCGTTGGTCCTTATATCTATAGGGGCCAACCAAATAAACAGAAGTGGGTGAGTCCCCAACCCAACTATATATTGGAGTAGACCAATCGGGTCAAAGGCTCAGGGTCGTGTCGAAGACTCGGGCTCTATAATGAGTTTTGGGTCTAGTGGCTACACACACACTTATTTTATTTTTATTTTCCTATATTTAACATAACATATGTATTCTATATTTTGATGGGAAGACAAGTGTAAGAGAATACAACATTGAATTACATTAGAGATCCCAACTACTAGATCATAGATGCATAGAAATTGAATGCATTCTAGAGGACTGTTTTGTTTTCACTAAAATTAAAAAGGAGCATAAAGAATATTTGGTAAAAAGAAGAGACAAGGTATTCAAAGATGTGTCATAGCTTACTGAAGTAGAGATTCTTAGGCATGGTCATTCCATTTCATATCTTCAGAGAAGTGCTTGAGTATGAGCTTAATTTTCTTTTTACTTAACATGTATGATGCATGAGAGTCCAGGTTTATAAGCAATCCCGTGTCACCCAAACATACTTAAAGTTAGCAAATAAAAAATTACACAATATTTTGCCATTCCTCATAAATTTACGCAGGATCTTGTTTCCTTAGTCATTTTGTGGAAGTTGTGAAAGCATGTTCAAAGCCACAAAACATTGAATCTTCCACAAGTTTATAGAAGTTGCACAATAATATGGATACTTGTAAGCTTATCCAAGCTAAATGACAATCAAGATACCACACAATCTTATCCAATCCATGTAAAATTTTGGATGTCATGCAAGATTATCCAAGTCGTGCAAGCATAACTTGCTTCTATTGGCATCCCCCTCTATATATAGACTAAGATGCTTCACTTCATGTTACACACACACACACACGTGTGTGTGTGTGTGTGTGTGTGTGTGGCCATACATGAGTTTATCTTAGCAATACATAGGTACTATACTTTCCAATTTCATCTGATCCCATCTTTTAAGCGCTACATTAATACCGGGGATAATACAACCTACCCTACCTATCAATGGTATGCACTCGACCTACCCATCAACTCAGTAAATATAGAATACAAAGTTGGAAAGAATAGTAAATATATGTTAATTTCATAAGAAAGAATAGTAAATATAATTCAATAAAAAATGGCAAATATAATTCAACACTTTTATAATAACCAAAAAACAATCAACTTACTTTTAACAAAGAGATATGTCTCTTAATTTCAAAGAAAAGAATGGTAAATATAATTCAATTAATGGAAGAATGGAAAAATATATTAAGAAAATAATGACTATACAAATCAATAATAAAATGATATTAATGGGACAAGCCAAGAAAGTAATTGCAAAAAATCCTTTTAATTAGAATAACGAACAAGGTTTTCATAACATGCTAAATTGCAAGGTCAACAATTTAAAATCCAAAATTACAGCAACTCTCTTTATATTATTTTCAATTTTTAATTAATATAAAAGACCGTTCCAATAGTAAAATCCAAAATTAGAGCCAATTTCGTGTTTAGCTCGTAAACCTATTTTTAAAAAAACATAACATCTTATTTTCGGTTGTCAAATTAAAAACACGTTAGCACCAGGCCCCTGCCACGCTTTTCTATAACTTAAAAAGCAAATTGCTCTATAAATACCCTCCCTGGTGCGTATCAATTATTGTATATATACCCCTCTCTCTCTCTCTCTTCGAAAATATTTGTGCTCTGCTACAGGCCTGGAATTTCAAATCATCTCTCTGCTATATTTGAGTTTGTGTGGCCAATCATTCTGAATCCATGGCGGAATTACGCAAGGTGACATTGAAGAGTTCAGACAATGAATTGTTCGAGGTGGAGGAATCTGTGGCGATGGAGTCACTGGCCATCAAATCTTTGATGGAAGACATAACCAGCGACGCCCCAATACCCGTGTCCAATGTTCGAAGCCAAATTCTGGCAAAGGTACTCGAGTACTGTAAATACCATCTGGATTCCAAGAAAGAGCGAGAGGAGAATATGGAGAAGTGGGATAGGGATTTCGTTGAGGTCGATCAGGAGACGCTTTTCGATCTGATTCTGGTATGTGTGGAAATTAAAAAATCCCCTTTTAAGTTTTTCTGTATTTTGATCAATTCTAGTTATGGGTTTTCGAAATAATACAAAAATATGTCATTGAAGTTTGTGATTTGGGTATTGTTTTGGATAGAGTTTCGTAATCTTTTACCTGTCTTTGGGCATTTTGATATAAGGGTTTTTAATGGTTTCTTTTAAGCTGTACATTCTGGTCGACTCTTTTGAGGATCTTGACAAAATTGCTAACTCAAATTAATGGTTTCTTTTGTGTTTTTTCGATTTTGGGTTCATAGTTGTGTTTTGCCACCCTCAAATTGCTGGTTTTAGTGATCTTCTTTAACCTATCTATTATACATTTTGGTATTTCTCTGGTATTAAAGTGTAGTATTTGCTAACTCTGGTATCTCTTGTGGAATTTTGACAGTTAAGATTTTGTGCGGTGGGTATTTTCTGGAATTCTAAATTCTTGAATTGTAGGGCTGCATTATATTTTCTTGTTTGCCTTTGCTGTGGGTATTTTTGGGCCCTCAAATTATAGGGCTGCCTAAGCTTTTCTTATTTGTTTTATTGCCATTGTTACAGTATTTGTTCTCTGTGTATTATCTAACTCAAATTGTATGGAGTCCGGACGTAGGTTAGATTCTTCTTTGGCGTTTTCAGTTTTTTTTTTTTAATCTTTTTTCGCATTGCCCCTAAATCTTCAAGAATTTGAATGTGGTCCCACAGTGAAGACATGGGCTCTAATTTTGATTCAGAAATTGGTTCTGTAAAATTGAAACAACACAGTCCCATCAAATTTAAACACAGGCCTTATTTTTCTGTTTGAGCATTTTATTTGATCCCTCTGCTTCATTGCACAAGTTGCACCCAAATTCCTCTATTTAACAGCTTGGATGGTGAAGTCATTGTCTGCTACTTGTCCTGTTGATATAATATTTTTCCTGCTTGTTTTCCTGTAGATAGAAAATTCAGAAAAGAAAATTGAATGTACCTCCAAATGAAAAAAAAAAAATCTAATTATAATAACAAGTATCAAAAATCTGCTTTAAAATGGTTTGAAGTCTGAATGTCCGAAAATTTTGTAATGGCTGGATACAGATGCATCTAATAAAGAAAAACAGAAACCAACATTTGCTCCCCATTATTTGTTTGTTTTTGGTTCAGGGAAAGTCTCTGTCCTGTCTTCTATAGTGCAATGAGAGATGGTCTTTTATCTCCCTTTACAAGTATGTTTTGATATATTTGATGGGAAAATGGTGTTCATGTGTTTGTTGCAGGCTGCCAATTACCTGAATATACAGAATCTGTTGGACTTAACATGCAAAACTGTAGCAGACATGATCAAAGGCAAGACTCCTGAACAAATCCGCCAGAAATTCAACATTACAAATGACTTTACACCTGAGGAGGAGGCACAAGTGAGGAATGAGAATGCTTGGGCCTTTGAATGATTTACTCTCTATATTTCCGACTTTTGTTAAATATAAATCCTTAACAGAATGTTGAACATTGTAATTCATGACAGTCTACTAGACCCCTGAATCGAAAACTTACTTAATGGAATGATTTTTTGGACTAAGAACTATCGTTTGGTTAGTATGAAAGCTCGTTGTCTTTAATTTGATACGCATGTCATTGTCACGCGATTAATTATTTAAAAAATATATATGTGTGTGTTCCAAATTATAATATACATATTAAAACTTAAATTATTATTTTAATTTTTTTTTAATTTAACATATAATTTAAGTGTTTAAAATGTAATATGTTCTCAAATATTGTTAATTTAATATATAATTCAATTTCTTTTTAATTTAATGAATATTAATTTTGATTAAAATTTATATAAAAGCATATACACAAAAAAAATAAAAAATAGAGAGAGTGCAAAAGATTTTAAAATAGAAATAAAATAGGAGAGTTAGAATGTTTTTTTTTTTTTTTTGGTAAATGCCAAAATAATGAAAAGTGTGTAAAGGATACGAGGCCATCTCAATTATTGAGATTGCAGGTGTAACATGTAAATGTGGAGGTGGTTATGAGGCATGTTTTTATTGATAACATTTAATGGTTAAAAGAAAAATGTAATTTGGTGAGGAGGAAGTCCATAACACATAAATTTGGGAATTTGTTGGTAAAAGTTGAACATTTTTTGGATTGTAATAAGGAGAGTATTTGAAAAAAAATTAGTCTTTTTTAGGTTATAAAGAGTAAATTTGACAAATATGGTACTTTTGAGGAATACAATAGTACACATTTAACAAATATGATATTTTTGAGGAAATATGTGTTGCAAATTTGACAAATATGATACTTTTGAGGAATAGGTGATTTATTTTATTATGAAATAGATATGAGCAAATTTTGAGTTCAATAAGGGGATTTCTTATATTGTAAGATAATTATAATTTTGAAGTTGATCCAATTAAAGGATTACATGATGATTATAATTTTGAAGTTGGATGAGTTAATGAGATTTTTTAGATTACAAAACCATCATAATTCTCAATATAATTTTGAATGAACTCGTCATTAAAATAAACATATCATTGACTAATATTTAAATTTTGAGATAACTCATTAAGATGAAGAGATAATAAGTTATATATAAAATTTGGTTTTATTTATTTTATTTGTAAATTCACAATATTTTATTACATAAGAAATTATTGTTTAAGTTAACGAGCCACCAATTTAATAATGTGATCTCTTAAATAAGGTAGGGGAAATGTACTAATTGGTGAACATGCACAAATAGATATGAACCTTTCTGGGGGGTTGGGGTCTATTAAGTGAACTCTAATTTCATATTAATATACTTGAGAGGACCCAACAAATTTGCATATTTACACAATTATTTTTTTGTAATAATCACAAGACATGTATCTCCCTTTTAATAAAGAAATATTTATTTGTTGGTAAAGGAAAGAATGGTAAATAAATAAGAGAAAGAATAGTAAATATAATTTTCCACTTTAAATTAACTAAACCTATTTGTGTATTTTTTTCTAATAATCACAAAACAAAGAAGTTATTTGTTTTGTTAAGTAAGAGAATGATAAATATAATTCAACACTTTAAATTAAGTTTTCTTTCTTAGAGGGAAAAAAATATATAGTAAAAAGATGACTATAAAAATAAATAATCCAATGAAAATAGTCACGAAAAGCTTCCTCTTAATTAGGATAAAGAATATAAAGACAAGGATTTCATAACACGTTAAATAGTACAATCCATTATTTAAAGTCAATCATGACACGCTCTTTGATCTTATTCTGTTATGTGTGGAAATTACAGTTAATTCCTTTTCAGTTTTTCTGATTTTTTGATATATTTTAGCTTTTTTGTTTTCAAATTCATTCCATGTTTCGACATTAAGACTTCCAGTTTTTTATTGGGGTAATATTTTGGGTAAAGCTTGTAAATCTTTTATCTTTTTTGGGCATTTTGACAAATGTCTTTATTTCCGTGTTGGTTGTTTTCTTTTAGCAATTTTTGACATCATTTGTAAATTTTATAATTATGTGCTCCAAGAGGTAATGAAACACTGCTAATACCTTCAACATAGTAGGACCTATCATCGCCCTATGAAATACGATTTTTAGTCGGTGTGTCATGGAAGGTTAAGAACTAGTCCTTGCATCTAGTCATGTGTCAGGTGGCTCTTGAATCAATGTACTAGAAATAAATTGGATGTGTAGCTTCGTCATTTGATTGGGAAACATACAAGAAGTCTCAGTCATCCAAGTTATCTTCTTGTTCAACAACATTCCCTTGTTGTGGAGGTTTCTTCATCTAGTTCCCCTTTTTCTACCCTTTCTTATTAATTTTGTGTGCCTGATGACATTATTGGTTATTCATATTTTTACCACTCAATGATCCCCTTCTTGAAGATATTATACCAATATTTTAATTCATGGCCTTTCCTACAAAAAATCAAACACATTTTCTGCAATTTGTTTGTCCCCTTGTCGATTACTCTGATTTTGAGATTTAGAAGACTCAAATGGTCTCTTCCCTTTCTAAGGTGAAGCTAGAGGTTGTTCTTCTTTTGCATCTATGTTGAACATGGAATCCTCATTTTATAACATGTTCGCTAACTTTTCAAAGCTAATGGTCCATTCAAAGAGATTGATCATGGTCACAAAGATGTTGTATGAAGGAGGTAATGCTCTGAAAATAATGGGAACAAGAGAATCATTTGTCACTTCCTCTCTCAAGGCTAGGAGAGGTGCCCTCAAAGTTGCAACATGTCATAAGAAAGTCTCAACTTTCTCATCTGGCTTGAATTTGAGATAATGGAGCTAACTATGTAGGTGTAGAATGATGTTCTTGTTCTTGGTGTCGTAGATTGTGCTCAATTTGTCTCATGCTTCTTTGGTTGTTTTGGTATCTCAAATGTGTGGTTGCATGCCATTTGATACTGCAAATAGTATTATCATCTTGGCCTTCTAATTTGCTCGATCAAACTCGCATTGTTCAACATCATTTGTATCTGGTCTAGTGAAAGAGCCTTCCACAATAGACCATATGTATTCAAATTCAAGTCGAGTTTTGATTTTTATTTTCCATGCAACATATTTTTCTGCTCATATGAGCAGGGAATCTGGAGAAAAAAAACTTAGGAGCATTAACAACTATTGTGTGTAAGATTTGGGAGGAATATTATGCCAAACAAGTTTCTTTCTTGCATGGTTAGTCCAATAAATAATTACAATACGATCAAAATTTGAAAATTGCTCCCTTTCTTGAAAAATTAAAAATCATGTTTTTCTTGTTTTTGGGCACTTTAGCCTCTTGAAATCACCCCCATACAAAAGAAAAAACTTGCATTTTTTTTCAGTTTTTGGTAATGTTTGCTAAAATAATCCCCTTTTTGCAGCTCTTTGGCTTATTTTGGATTATTAAAGGGTTATTTGTTTGGAAAAAAAATTAGAAAATTATTTTGGACCCCAATTAGGGGTTTTACTTCTAATTAGTTTAGAAGTCTTCTAAAGGCATTTAGTAGAGGTTTAAAAAGGCATTTAGTAGAGGTTTAAAGAGTCATTTAATAGGAGTTTATATTTGGTAGTACTGCTACATTTTAACAACACCCTTAAATTATCATGTGATTTGTAAAAGGGATTTTAGTAAGGAGGGGGGTGAGAGCGACCTCCTGACCTACACCGTCCAAGCCTTCACTAATTTTCACTAATCGCTTGGGTGGACTTGTTGATTTCATTGTTTTTAGGAAAAAGGGTATTTAGCTCCGTAAATTTTCTTGAAAAGTGGATTGTAAGGAAGACATGGTTGTTATAAGATGAAAATGGGTATCTAAAAATGCCTCTAGTTGATAAAAAAAAAATTATATGAAAAGTTATTGGTGAATATCACTTAGAGTAGAGCTAGTAGCTGAGTATGATGGCATTGAAAGGAGAAAGAAGGTTAGATGTCTTAATTTCACATTTTGAGCATCAAGAGTGGTCAGTTACACTGAAGTGAACTTGTGTAAGCTTGGAATAAGTTTGGAAGAGTCAAGTAAAATAGTTTAGTTCATGAATTGCTTTGGTGGGCATTGAATAGTAGTTGTTATCCAATTTTGCCCCTCAGGAAAAATTGATCAAACACGACCTTGCACAGGAGAAAATTGAAGGGTCGATTCAGTCATGCGAGCCCACATTTCAAATCTAACAATCAGGTTGCAAGTGGGCTCGGCAATGGCAATGGAAGGTGGGAAAATAAATGGCCAATAGAAATGTTGAAGAAAAGCTAACTTAGTACGTCCAAATTGAGCCCAGAGCGAGTCGACTCAAAGCAAAGCAACAAATCCGCAGAAGGTGCCATGTGTCAGCTTGGCGCACTTTCAAAAGGTGTAGCAAAAGCGAAGACCCTAGAGATGCGCTTGACCCCCACATGGATCTCAACACATATAATGGATAATTTACAAAATCGGCTAAGTATAAAAAATATCAGCGGAAGCCTCCACGTGTCTCATCGGCGTAACTTCAAAGATACGACAAAAGTGGGGTCCCTAAACGAGCACAGGCTCTCCACGTGGTCAAGAGCCTAATAAAGTTGCACCGGCCATTGAAAATTCTAAGAGCCAACGGAATCCTCCACATGCCTCATTGGCACAACTTCAAAGGTAAAGTCCAAAGAAAGGCCCCCAAATGAGTGCAGGCCCTCCACGTGGTCAGAGCCCAAAAAGGTAGAACTGGCCGTTGAAAATTCTAAACATGGGAAGAGCCAGCGGAAGCCTCCACGTGTCAACTCAGCGCAACTTCAAAAGTAAAATCCAAAGGCAGTCCCCAAACGAGCTCAAGCCCTCCACGTGGTCAAAGCTTGAAAAGGCAGAACCAGACGTTGAAAAGTCTAAACATGGGAAGAGCCAGCGGAAGCATCCACTGTCAGCTCAGTGCACCTTCAAAAGTAAAATCCAAAAGTGGGGTTCCCAAACGAGCACAGGCTCTCCACGTGGTCAAGAGCCCGATAAAGTTGCATTGGCCGTTGAAAAGTCTAAGAGCCAGTGGAAGCCTCCACGTGCCTCGTCAGTGCAACTTCAAAGGTAAAGTCTGAAGAAAGGCCCCCAAATGAGCGCAGGACCTCCACGTGGTCAGAGCCCGAAAAGGAAGAATTTACTGTTGAAAATTCTAAGAGCCAGCGGAAGCCTCCACGTGCCTCATCGGCACAACTTCTAAGGTAAATTCCAAAGAAAGGCCCCCAAATGAGCACAGGCCCTCCACGTGGTCAGAGCCTGAAAAGGCAGAACGGGCCGTTAAAAAGTCTAAACATGGGAAGAGCTAGTGGAAGCCTCCACATGTTAGCTCAGCGCACCTTCAAAAGTAAAATCCAAAGGTAGTCCCCAAACGTGCGCCGGCCCTCCACGTGTCTAGGGTCCAACATAGTTGCTCCTAAACAGAAGGGACTCAACCAAAACACAAAGGAAAGCAAAGCAGGTTCGCAGACTATGCCAAGTGTCGGCGCGTCGCATTTTCAGGACCCTAAAAGGTAGTAAAATCTTAAGAATGCGTGGGGCTTCCATGTGGATCTTGCACGGATAGACTCCAAACCCAAAGCAGTTTGGAAAAAATTGTCGGGAAGTTAATTCAATGAAAGATGAATCATGAAGCCCACCAAGAATTTTAAATACAGTCCACCATTTTTTAGGCTGTCAAGCTTCTCACCTACCACCAAAATGAAATATGGGCTTCCTTTCTTGCCCAACAAGGAACAATACATGGAGGCATGGGTTTTTGCAATGGAACCCGTCATGGTTGAGGCAGGCGAAATCAATGCTCTTTTGGGGTGGTTGAGGCAGGTTTCGATTTCTTCTCTCCGTTCTCTCTCATTCTTCCTATATATTAGAAGGAGGGGCATTTTTCTAAAGGTTAGACATTTTTGTTTTGCACCCTCCCTTCTTCTCTTTCTGAAAGTGGATTTGTGGAGCTCAAACCTCCCATTCAAACTGTAAATGCAATCTTGCCTCTTGGCCATTGTAACGGATTGTATCAAATCTTTGGATCAATAGTATAAGTCTGTGGATGATTTCAACCCTCTCTTATGTTCATTGTATCTTCCTGATCTCTCATTGCAATCTTGGTTATTTGTGCATGATGGTTGTATTACATTTTTGATGGCTTGTGTTTAATGGCAAAGCAGGTGTTCAACATTCCTTTGGTGCATCACCCTTGTTAGTTTAGGTTTTATTTCTTGCATCTCCTTAACCATGTCTCCTTGGCAAGTTAGAGTAGGTTTTAAAGTAGATCCTCTACAATATGAATGTGTGCACCTGAATAGGGGAATAGGAATCAGCATTCATCTGGAGAGCTCTCCCGATTCACAAAGTCCCACACTTTGGGAGAAGCTCCATGTTATACAATCACACTGAGATTATCAACCCATCAAGTTGCAGACATTCAGGGGTGTTGTGATTACGCATCAACAGTAGTCAAGAATAAGATTGTACAGTCCTTAAAGAGACTATGTTAAAAGGAGAAAAGGATTAGTGGGCCTCGTCTTTTATCATCAATAATGACTGAGATCTAATGTTATCGAAGAAGCTTAAGGAGGTTGAGGAACTAGTGGACAATATTTGGTAGAACCCTTGTTGGACCATAAATGCAAAACAATGTCTTGTTAAGGTTGTGACATCTTGAGGGTAAGAGAAGGATTCTTGGTAAATTATTGGGGATTTTGTCCTATAAGAAAGTATAAGACCATTATAGAAGCCTAGTGAAGGATGAATAAATAGCTTTGGGAGTCTATAAGGAAGAGGTGAAGTATATTTTTAATCCATGTTTGAATATTATTGCCAAATGCAAACTATGGCAGTCTCAAGTA
Source organism: Taxus chinensis (assembly GCA_019776745.2). Classification (NCBI taxonomy): domain Eukaryota; kingdom Viridiplantae; phylum Streptophyta; class Pinopsida; order Cupressales; family Taxaceae; genus Taxus; species Taxus chinensis. The sequence continues at coordinate 107,182,571 of CM034154.1, forward strand.
TGAATAGAGCTCTTGTGAGTTTTGGATGAAGGCTAATAGGAAAAAGGCACAAAAGAGGTTAATATATATATGGGGAATGTCTTGACCATAATGACGAAGATTAGTCAAAAGCTTAGAGAACAAAGTTCAAAGTTCCAAGAGAAGTAATACGGTGTTGAGGGAAGTCATGGGGTAGAGGTAGTAAGAAGGACAATCAATAAAGAAGATTACTAGTGCATAATTGTGAAGAAGTGAAATAAGAAGTGTGTAAAGGGCAATAAGGGAATATGAGGGTATGAAATTGAGTTCTTTTCTAGTATGAGCAAGTAGAGGACTGTAAGGAGAAGGCCAATACAGTGGAGTCGGGACTAAGAACACTTGACAAGTAATGTCATGTCTAAGTGGATTAAGAGTAAACCAAGAGAGATGAGAGAATTTGAATCTTAGGGAACAATCAAGAAGCTTTTCATGTTTCTTGGTTGATTAAACACAATATAGGTGAGGCAAATTTTCCTTGAGTAAGAGAGAGAAACAATGCAAGAGTAAGTCAAAGTTATAGTTACTAAGAAAAGAATGATGAATATTAATGACCTAAACAATGATGTTTTGTTTCTCGTTATGAGATTGTTTTAAGTCTTCTTGACAAATCAAAAGAAAGGAGTTCAAATGTGGAAGGGTGAAGAATTTGAAAACACTAATCAATGGATATTTTCTCCTTTTCTTGAGATTAAAGGTATGCATGGTCTCAGATAACTTGAATGAAGTTTTCTCGTTTAATAGTGTAGTTAGTTTTCCATAGCGTTATGCATTAGTTATGCAAGGCTAGTGTAGGTATATGTGAATTCTTTGTCAACTGAGTATAGAAGTTGTGGTTTTCCATGTCCAATAATATGATGAGAGCTTGAACTAGCAGTCAACAAAGGAAATATGTGGCCTCATTATCTTTTCTCTTCTTTTACTTTGTCACGAGATGGAACTACTCTAGGTAAAGTAATTTTTTTCATGTGGCATGAATTCTCCAACTTGCTTTGCACTTGTAAAAACTAAATTGGCATGTGATCATAATGAATAATTGTCTCCTTTCACAAGATGTAGAGGCACAATTGCTTAATTGCTTCCACAATAGCATACAACTCTTTCTCGTAGGTGGAGTGCCTTCAAAATGTGTTGATGAACGTGTATGAGTGGTATGCAACCATATGTCCATGTTGCATGAGTACTATGTCAAATGCATCAATGTGAATTTCAAAGGAGTGTGTAATGTCAAGCATCACAAAAATGGGCATTGCTTGAGAATCTCAAGAATGTGACATTGTGCATGAGTCCAATAAAACATGGTTTTTGTACATGTTACACGGTTATGGGGCCATGATATGTGTCAGAAATCAAGGACAAACATATGGTATAATTTTTTGAATCCAAGAAAAACCCTCAATTATGTGAGAGTACATAAAGTAAGGTCAATCCTAGATCGCTTCGATCTTCTCAAGGTCTACATGAATAATGTTGTGGTTGATGATGTACCCAACGTATTGGATTCATGCAAAGTCGAATGAAAACCTAGATATGTTATCTTGCAACTTGTGCTTGTACAAAGTGTCGAGAACATTGTGATGTGCCTAAGTTGCTCCTCCCAAGTCTTCTTGAAGATGAGGATGTCGTCTAAGTAGAAAATGGTGGAGTTAAAAAACAATCGAAGTGGATCGTCCATCAAGTGAAACCATAAGGCATAACTAGCTATTTGTACAATCCTTTACGTGTCTTGAAAATTTTCTTCAAATTGCCTTTGTGATGTATTAGGACCTAGTGGTTAGCTGACTTTAGGTTGATCTTGGTGAACGCCTTAGAGTAGGTCTAGGATATCATCAATCTATGGTAGTGGATATAGATTCTTCACCATGATTTTATTGTGTGATAGTTTCTGCAAATATGCCAAGTCACATTTTCTTTGGGTGCAACAACTATCAAACTCTTATAATGAGAAGATTCAGGCTTAATATCACCTTGATTGAGGACCTCTTGTATTTGGCATCAAACTACACCATTCTCCTAAATTGATCTGTGCTAAAAGGGTTATTTGGAAGAGGGGATCCGAGAACCAAGTTGATAGGGTTCTTTACTATGTAGTGTGTTGGAAACCTTCGGGATCTACAAAGACTTTGTTGTGTTATTTTTGTTACTTGTTGAGGAGTTTTTTATTCAAAGATATTTGTGTGATACGCTTGCGTAGGGGTGTGTTGGGAGACCTTTGGGCTCTACAAAGACTTTGTGTTATTTTAGTTACTTGTTAAGGAGTTGTTGATTTACATATATTTGTGTGGTATGCTCACGTAGGGGTCTCTAGGTGAACAATGAGCACTATGAACTTCTACATGTGTGAGATAAGTTTGTGACATCATTTAGCAAAGACTAAAGTGACTTTAGTCATTGGAACTAACTCCATGAGATTCTAAAACTGATCTTTTGTGCAACCTTCCAATGTTGTGGTTTGCCTATAAATGTAGCATCTTGGGCATCCAAGTATAGTCTCCCTAATAAGATGGTGTAGGCTTCTACATGTGCAATGTCTTAAGTGAATGAGTCCTCCATAGGTGTGACTTTAATCATGCTCCTCAAAGGTGTCTAGGACAATGGGTTTGGTGCTTAAACAAGAAAAGTGTGGATTAATCGCATTTGTCTGTAGGGGTCTCTAGGTGAACAATGAGCGCTATGAACTTCTACATGTGTGAGACAAGTTTGCGCCATCATTTACCAAAGACTAAAGTGACTTTGGTCGCTATAACCGACTCCATAAGATTCTAAAAGTGATATTTTGTGGGACCTTCCAATGTTGTGGTTTGGCTAGATATGTAGCATCTTGGTCATCCAAGTACAGTCTCGCTAATAAGATGGTGTAGACTTCTACATGTGCAACATCTTAAGTGAATGAGTCCTCCAAAGGCATGAATTTAATCATGCTCCTCAAAGGTATCTAGGACAATGGGTTTGGTACTTAAACAAGAAACGTGTAGATTAATCTCATTTGTCTGCGTGGAACTTGATATAGACTAAGTAAACAGGGCTTGTTAGGCGTGGCATTTAGAATTTTCATGAGTGTGCAAACAAAGTTAGTCGCACATCCTGTAACCTTATTTCTTCTTTCCTTTATCTAAGTTAATAGGCCCATGAGCCTTCTAATATTGCACAGTTTTCTTAGGTTGCTCTCCTTTGCATGACATGGTTTGCTTCAGTTATGCATGAGGATGTGATGATGCGTTGTGTGTGGGTTAACTCTTATGCACAATGTTGGATGAAGAGGTGAAATGTTGCTTCATCTTTTCCTTGAATTTAATCTTGGCTGCATTAAGATATAATTTCCCTAGAGATTTGAAATTTGAGAAATCCATCTTGGTGAGTATATAAGGTGAAAGTTCGTTAGTGTACTTCTGTCTTTTGTTGCTTCGAGAGGTCCTCACGCAAGCACAAAACATAGCCATTTAACTCATTGATGTAATCCTCCACTAAATGTTCTATGCATTGTCACAATTTCAGGAACTTCGTGCATTCATCCTTAGTGTTTGAGGGCTATGACTCTTGCATAACACTGAAAAAGTCATCTCAACTCCATATGGGGTAAAAACCCTTTCTCGTGTTGTGTGTTGAATGTTTTGTACTAGTAGGGCATTGAAATGGACATTCAATGTTGCAAAGGTGAACTTCTTGTTGTTGGTGAAGTTATTAATAGAGAAGTAGGCTTCAAGTTGGCAAAGCCACATATCTAGTGTTACGACATCAATCTCATCTTTGAACACCACAATGTTGAGGTTCACTTGGTCCTTGAAAGGGGTTTGATGTTGAAACCATGTGTGATAGAGTTGGGGAAAAGAGGGTGTGCTCGTCGAGTTGTGTTGAAACATCAACTTACAAATTAGACAAAGAGCCCTGGTACATTGTTCTTTTGGGTCGTCCTTGTTACTCTTTTTGCCATTTGGGGTTGCCTCAGGTTGCTTCTAGGCATTAGTCTTCTTACTTTTGCTGCAACAGTTTTCCAAGTAGGTAGAAATAGAAGTAACTTCCTGTCCTTTCTCTCATTGTGCTCGCATGTTTACAAGCATAGAAAGGTAGAGCTATGCCTTTAAGCCCAAGACAATGTGTTGGGGACAACCGTGTTAGTGATAACTACGAATGCTCTAACGAGAATGTGCAAGTTAACTTACAATAATAAACCAAAACACACATTTATAAATGGAAATTTATTCACAATAAATGCAACTTCTATTCATCAAAGGAGAATAGGCATCAGTGTAGAGGTGTACAATGTTACGCAGGGCTAAGAGAGCAAACTCTTATGATCAAATGTGGGAACACTTCTTTTTATTTGTCTGGATTGAACTTGCATATACATATGCGTGTAAGGAATATTGGATATGCAAGGCATGCCAATAATTAGCATTGTCGAGTTCGACTCTCTAGGATGTCAACCCTTGTGTAGATAAGTTTGTTACATATTTATACAACAAATACAAGAAGACAGTTACATCTAAATATAGATACATAGGGAAACAGTTACAAGTTTCATCTTTTGTGTGACAACTAAACTTCTTCCATGTCCGTGATGGCTGAACTTCTTGTTCGGACGGTTACTCTGAGAGATTCTCTAGCATGCTCCAGAACTCGAAAGTGCAACTTTGCAAGCCATACATAAACAAGGAGTCGCCTCGTGGATGGTTTAAAACACCATTGCACACAATGCAGGTCATGCAAATAATTTGCCACAAGACGTTTAGTGAGGCTAGATCTATGCGGGGTGCAAAATGTCAAAGAGGTATTACAAGGCTCATAAGGCTTCACACATAAGGCACGTGTTGTACATTGTCATGGATGCACCCAAAAATGTAAGACTAACGTGTGTGCGCATTACAAGATGCACGACACAAGAAGGGAACTCAAACATGAAAAGTGTGCAGTTGGGGCATGTGTTCAAAGGAGAAGTGTACATTGTTACATCGTTGTGCACGTACCAACTATTGTAAATAATAAAAGGGCTGCCTCATAAGTGAAGGTAATCAAATTAACTATTAAACCATCCTTTTCTATGAATGTCTATATAAAAAGGTTGTGTCTTATATTTCTTATAAAAGCACATTAACATCTTCCAGTGATATTGGTCTAATGTGATGATGTCGTGTGATATTAGGTAAAGCAAAACATGTTCAATGTTTGTGTTGTGGTTTATGTGCTAACAATTCCTCGCCCTCCCTTGCCATCTAAGATTTGTGAAAGCTTTCTTTTTTTAAGAGGAATTGTGGAATTGACAAGTACCATATGTATTCTCGGTCTTATATTCTGGCGATATATTACATCCCAAGTTTAAGGGTTCTGTGCATTAATCATGATTCATTGGCTTCATCTTAATGACCATAAGCATACCAAGGGGTATTCAATACTATTACAGATGCAAATACGAACTAAACACCATGTGGGTTGGTATCGACTCATTTAGACCATGCTTCTTGTAAGTTACAGCATTGTCTAAAACATGTCAGCAGGCTTGGCAAGAGGAACTCAAATCAAAAGATCACAACCGTTTAGCATCCACAATTTGTTTGGTATTCGTAAGCCCATGGAATTAAACAATGCCCAGTTTCTAGTGAATTGGTAATCTGACTATTTCATAATCTCAATTCCACGCCTCTCTGTGACGAGTACACCTGTTTTAACACCCCAGTATATATCAAGGGCATTAGACATTTAAAATATTTTGATGACTGTAACATACATTGGATTGGTTAAAAAATAACTACCGTTATTAACTTCTCACAGCCATGGTACTCTGAATATGAACATGAAAAATTCAACTTCCAAAAGATTTCAATGGGTTGATGTTTCTTCTTAATTTCTCAAAATAATGATTTTTTAAAGAAAAACTATCAAACATTGTGATGATTTTTATGCCAAACGTTTAACTCCATTCGATGAAAATTAACACATACTATGTTTCTAAAGTGATAATTCATCTTCTGAATTGCAGCCATTGTAGTTAGTTCCTTCTTTAAGTATGATTGGTTAGGTGTAATTGTATCCAGTGTACATATGCTGTGTGCTAAAACCAAACCACACAAAATATAGACACCGGCCATCTTTGAGATTTGACAATAGTGAAGTTAGATTTACCAAATTAAAATATTTGATTTCCAGTTGACAAAAAACAATAAGGTTTATGGTTCAGATGGTCTCCTCATGAGTCTGGAAAATCTTAATTTGTGAATAACCACCTGCCAGTTAGGAATCCATGTGAAAATTCTTAATTTGTGTATCATCTGCCATGAAATTGAAATCACTCTGAGAATCAATGGCTAAAGTTGAGAAGAAAGTAAAATTATTGGTCATATGTCTTCAATTGAGTAGGTGTGAGAAGAATGGTTTAAAACATTCAGAATTTGAATGAAAATATTAGCTTATTCACCTGGGCAGTCTTGAAAATATGCTAGAAAATGATAGATCGCAGAATTAGACTAGAACAAAAAAAAACAATTTAATGTTCAGTGAATAGAACCACAGGACAATCCTATCTCGAAAGTAAGAATTAGCCATTGCAACAAGGCAATGTATGTCAGTCCCTTATTGCTACAGAATGAAACCAAATATCTAAACATAAACATTTGCCAACCACAAAACTCGTATCAAAGCCAGTGGTTGAAACAAATTTATCAAAGAAATCATAACACAATCATTTAGGATTAGAATAAGCCATAAAAGTCTATTGCAATACGTCATAATGTTGTCTCCGAAGTTGGTATGAGCTCTTGCTGCCCACACTTGTAGAATTTAAAAGACAGAGGAAAGAATAAATACTAAAAAAATATGGCAATTTGTACAAAATTCAGATCAAGATAGTTTTATTGTGATTTTATTATCATATTATCCCAGCAAAATTACGAGGTTAAGTGGAAAACAATCCAGGTTTGCTTGACACCCAACCTTTGCAGTGGATCAAACCTTGTCAAATTTAATTAAATAAATCACAAAACAAGAAAAAGGCTACCTGCAATGTAAGTATTTTTTGGACATTTTGATGCTGATGAATCTAGTTTAGAAGAGGCATATAAGTTTCTTTTAATGAATTTTTGGTGTTTTGAACCAGTCGATAGTCATTTTCATGTTACTGTAATAGCAATTAGCAGGTGACTGTAACAGACATCAGTAACTTGGCCTTGATGCCCTTACATCAATTCAAGTAAAAACACAAATGGCGGACACCGGTCACCTTGAAGTTTGGCATACTCATAGCATATCCAATCCGTGGTATTTCTTTCTATCAGTTGTATCATTTCAGGATAAATTAAATATAAATCAGGTGTTTTTGTCTAATGTATAGAACTTTGACTTCTAAGATGCTTTGTCTTGGGTATTATTTGTATGTTTGTGGTTGACAATCTTTTTCGGACCCCAAAAAATTCGTCAAATTTCCATCCTTTGACTTTCCAAACATGGTGACTACCCAACTCAGCAGAAAAAACTAAAACCAAAGATGCATCAAATCCTTTGGCAATGCCAACCTTATTGACCCTAATAAGAAGTTTGAGCACTTATGATATGTTACAGATTTCAAAGAATACCAGGCTGACACATGAACAAAATTAGCCTCCACAAGAAGAACCGCTGTAGTGCTCAATGGAAGTCCACAAATATCTTAGACCAAAAAGTAAAGAAACTAGTTCCCAGAAATAAGTCCTAGAATAAATTAGGAAACCCAAGAGATTAGATCTCTATGATATGTCATTAATTCCATCTCTAAATCAAACTCTTATTTCAAATAATGTGTACATGTTCACATATATAAAAATTTCAAAAAAAGGGAAAGAAATACATGCCATCCTATGGATGTTTCTTAATGACAACAGAGATGAATAATCTGACCTACAAGAATACATTGTGCAAAGGTTAAAAAATTGTATTGATAAAATAAATAAATAAAATTTAGATCACATTTTAGGTGATAGGATCCATGCCTACAACGGCTATTGATCATTAGTACAAACATGAACAAAATAAATTAAGTTGAACAAATAGCACAGAGAATGTGTGTTTTAGATAATTACAGTTGAATACAAAAAAATGTTTACACACGTATTACATCTGCATTTAATGTGATCCAATTATATTTCAATAAACCTCTGCTTCAATCTCTGAAATAAAGTTGAATGCAATATAACTAGCATAAATTCACAGATGGATTCTGAGAATAGGGGGTGCATGGCATTGTATTAAAGTTTGTCAATGACAAATGAGATGGATGATCTGACCTAAAATAATGAACAGCACAAAGATCATTATTAATGAAAAACAGACACATGAATGTAACGCACTGTTTGGTAGAATAATAATATTTTCATTTTGTCTTTCTTAAATTCTGATGATGGGATACATGTCATAATTTCATAATGAGTTTTTCTCGATCCTGTCTTGGCAGCTATTTATCAATTTTATTCTTATTTTGTTCACAAGACTGGGGGACCCATGGCTAACCACCATTAATCCATCAAACAAAAACTGCTTTTACAGAAAATTTAAAAGGCTAGGATACATGTGTAAAACGCTATTGACCATTCCAAACATAAACAGATATGTTGAATCGGATGAAAAAATCAGAGATACAATCTTCCAGATAGTTACAATTGGAATATAATATATAAATAAAAAGCATGCATTAATGTGATTTTACTGAGACTCTGATACCTCAGCAGTTTCATTTAATCAGTTATTACAAAAAAGGTTTGTATTTAAAGTGATTCAACTGGATTTCAGATACCTCGCTAACTTACAGAGATTCAGTCATTTTAAAGGGGATTACAAATGTGCCAAACAACTCTTCATGTACAGTTTCTTCATATCTAGAAGTTATGCATCATATCAAAACTCTAATCCAAATATCCTTCCTTAAGCAAAAAGATGATAACAGAATCACGTCTACAAAAGGGCCTTTTATCATTGAAATAATCTCTTGCAAGCCAAAATGGGGCTTCTACTAAGAAACCAGGACTTCTGCTAAGCAAGATATGCTAATTGAGCAATGTTTGCAAATTAAAAGACAACTATAAGAAGAGAGAAAGGGCTTATTCTTGCAAACTCAGCACCTTATTCGAGTGAAAATTAAATTGAAATTCAAGAAAAATGACAAACCCCCTTCCTACTAATGCAACTGTAGAATTTAAACCTCGAACGAAATGACCTCAATTGTTAAAGCATCGGTTCTTTCAAAACCGATCCCCAATTTCATATCTCCAGGAGACATGATAAAGTGTTTGTATTACGTAAAATACTGCGTGATCTAACTTACCTCCCTAGTGAATTTGACAAATGAGATACTCCTTGGGCGCGTCATATAGGCCCAGGTTACCCCACAATGAGAATTTACCAAATTAGAAAACAAAAACATTCTCAACTGTAAAATTTAAGTCTCTTATTCATTTCGTTTTTTCAAATTTCTGATGCCTTTGAATTGCGAAAATTCTGTTTCAACTGAGAAAATCTTTTCATGCATTGGTGTTTAGATTTGCCAGGAATAGCTGCCGCAACCTTCTCCCACCGCTTATTTGTATCCTTCGGAAATGCCTTGAGAGCATTCAACAGCCCCCTATCCTCAACATCACTCCACCCAGAATTTTCCTCCCAAACTGACCCTTCATTCAAATCTGGGGCTTCATCAGGCTCCGATTGAACAGGCCTGTCCGAGACCTTCCTTTGAGCAAGAAATTTAGAGTAGGAATCCTCGTCCCCAGGCTTCTTTTCTCCCAACGACTTGACCTTCTTAATAACACAATCCACAGTCTTGCTCCCCTCAAAAGCCTCAGCAATAGCTTCCCATCGTCCTGGCTTACCAGGAGGATTCTTAGCGAGTTGTTTTTTCAATAATTCAACTTCCTCCACCGACCATTCTTCATTATTCAAAACCGCAGAAACCCCCGAGACATCCGAAACCCTAGAATCACTGGAAACCTTAGAATCCCCAGAAACCCTAGAATTTTCACCTAGGGTTTGATTGATCTTGGGATTTTCCCAGCCATTTGAAATGGCATTTTCGGGATTGGGGTATTCGGATTTCCTTGTTTTTGCTCTGTGGTTTTTTCTTTCAAATTCTTGTATTGGGGGGTCGCTCTTTGGGTCTTGTTGATCTGCAATTGGGTCGCCGACGCCGACAGTGCAATCGCCGCCGGTGACGGAAATTGGGGCAAAGGGGCCAAACACCATTGATAAGCCGATCCATGTTAGTAAGATCTGCCATACGCCAGGCAGTAGGCAGCCATAGCTAAAAAGGAGGATGCCTACTGTTACGCAAAATGTTGCCTGTTTTTTGTCAATTTCGTCTGGTTTTTTGAGATTTTGAGAAATGGGTATGTGAGATTTTTGTACCTGAAAGCGAGGCCTTGAATCTTCGTCGTAGTAATCCATTGCAGCTTTACGATTGAGAGTTAAAGTGCCAAGAACACCCCATAAAACTTGTGTGCTATACTGTAATTTTTTTGTTGTCCGGCAAGTCCTACATCCTCAGACGTCAATAAGCCTGCCATCATTCATGTATGTGTAAATTATATTTAAGAACACCACCTTGCTTATTATGCAATTTAGGGTGTTAAAAAATAGACGAATGACTTCGGTGTTCACTAAAAGTGGCTCAAATGTTTTACAAGATTGACTTTTACATGTTAATTTTGTTTAAGTACTTTCTCTTATATAGGTCGTTACCTTCCTTCCAAGTTGGATTTTATTTCAGTGCTCATATAGATAGATAGAGATTTTAATAGTATCCACGAGACTAAGATAAATTATGTGACCCCAAGAATCAAAAGCATGACTAAGCGAGTGAAAAAATTGCTAAAAAAAGGGAAAGAATTTAGCTACATGACCCTAATTCACAAACATGCCATTGTTTAGCCTCTGAAGGTTCATTCTCCTAATTTGAATCTTGGCCAGAAATTCTTTTTTTTACCAATTCTTTTTGTTTCAAAGTTATTGGACATAGACACCCCCCTTATAGGTCATCTAAGTATTTGGCCCAAATGTCATCATATGTGGAGCACTCTATGATATAATGTCATTCCATTGTAGATACAAAATCTATGCACTTGGGTGCATTTCTGGGTCCTAGAGCATATTAATATATACATGATTCCTAAACAGGAAAATTAGTGGTTGACAGCGTCTTTTGGGCCTTTTTCTTTCTCTCTTGTACTTTTATTGGTCTTACACACCTTACAGCCCTGTAGGTACTTGACCGGTTTATCTTTTATGGCCTCAAACACTAACACCCATTTAGGATAGAAATGATTAGGTGCTCATGTCCCTTCTGGGCGCTCCTGACCTTCTTCGTCTTCTTCCCACTCTTTTGGGTCTTTTTTACTTCTAGTCATCTTTTACAACTTTGAGTCGACCTTTTAGTTGTCAATTACAAAATTCAAACAAGGGAATCATAAATATACATAGTTATAGCACTCAAATGTGAGGTCAAGCACTAAGCATTACCTATCACCACCTAAGCTTACATTCAAAGGCACAAAGAGCATTACAAAGCATCCATTTAGCACATGCATACAAGGGACAAGGGTTGCATCACTCTGCATACACAACATAGGAGGGGGAAGTTCATTTTATTCCATCACACACATTATATACTTTTGCTACATTCTAGATTTAGCCCACTATTAGTGTGCAACTTGCACAAAGGAATCTTAGGGCATCATTACACATGCATTCACACATAACTACATGGATTCTGAGATATAATGCAGCGCTCGGTCATAAAATCACTCTTTGGGTGACTGTCAGGGTTAGTTTGACTCCCCGTTCTACATCTTATTTATTAGGTTTGATGTGGTTTGTGGGCATGTGCAACTAGCTATCTATTTTACAAGTTACAGGTACAACCGACAACATGGAGTGAAACCAAAGTGACAAAATAAGACTAAAAGCGAAGATCTACCAACCTAAAAAAGGACAAAACCTAAGCATCTGACTGGACACTAGCGCCTAGATCAGTCACTGGTACCTGAGTCCTCTTGTCCTCCCCTGGACACTTTTTTCTTGCACATTTTTGAGTCCCAAAACCTCTAGTGAGTCTTAACGACACTCTTCCCAATTTCTTCTAGTAGTTCTTTAGCTCAGATAGCTTCCAAATCACTCAAAAACAACTAAGTCATCTTCTCTCTCTATTACTTAGGGTTTCATATCATTTCTTGTTTCTTGTTTGTGTCTTACCATAGTTTATCACTTGTGTATCATTAATATAGTAAAGTTACTCTGAAATAAAAGGTTTAATTATATTTAAATTACATCATTTGGTGAACCCCAACTCTTGATCGAACACTCGGATCCTTATTATACACACTCTACCACTTGTGTTCTTCTCCAAACCCAAACCCTAGTTGCATCATGGCCCCTAAGGCTCCTCGGGTCTCCCTACATCAATTACTTCAAATGCACCCACCTTGCAAAGATGTTATCCAAAAATCCCTAGACACTATGTACCTCCCTCGTAATATGCCAACTTCACAAGTCAACGTCATTTTTTACTATCTCTTTGACTCCCCTATTAGTCATGATGCCACAACCAATCAAACCATCTTATAGTCAATTCAAGCTTTACGTCATGCCTTTCAAGATAAATTTCAGCTATGTGTAACATGATTACATCCCTAAAAGTTGAAATAGAACATCTCAAGGATGTTTCTCATGCCTATGCTAGTTCTTTTACATATCATCATGATCCCATGTCTACTACATGTTCCCATACATGTGAGGTAAAGGTCCTACCACAACAAGCACCTCTCCAATTGATCAAAATGTCAGGCAACATGATATATTATTCACACTACTCAATAATCACTTATTTTCTTTCTTACCTGATCATTACCACCCTCATCATCGAATCATTTGTTACAAAAGTAGACCATATTGTAATTATCATGGGATTAATGGACATTATGACACAATTGATATGCTTTAGAACAAAAAATTTGGCATCTAAAGCTTAAGGGTCTCATTTCATTTTCTACACATCATTAATCTCCACGCTCATCTCCAATTACTAAATCCCAATGGGCTCCCAAATCTTATCCCTCCATGTCTAGTGAGCATTATGTCATAATTATTAATGATCCTTCTCTGATAATTCAAGATCCACTTATCCAACCCATTGTCATAACATCTTTAGAAGTCCCTACCCCATTACCTCCTCCTATTAAGTGGACAAAAACCTGAAAATGAACGAAAAATGTGATTGTGTTTTACAATAACACGATCGCATTATGTTTTCCTAGGTTTGGGAATTCACGAACCTAAAATGTGTACGTGTTATAATGCACTTGCGTTGTAACACATATGCATTTCTATGAACACAAAATGCATACGCATTTTTCTCTATATGAAGTTTGTAGGGGCTAGAAGGAGCCATATTTAGTAAAATAAATGTTAAGTATAAGATTTTATAATTTTATTATTAAAAGTATAAAGTAATAATAAAATAAATCTTATACTTTAAATTTATTTTACTAAATATAAGAAATTAGGGTCACTCTGCACCTGATGGAAGTGGTCCCGTAGTTCTGACAGTGATAATCTAGAAGATAGTTTTTCAAAATCTAATCTGGTCAATACTTACTCATTTTTAGAATTTTAGCAATGACCTAAAACTTTCAAGCCATATATATTGTAGTTGGTCTTTGTTTTGTGAAAACATATAGTCATTTTGTAGGTTTTTTGACCTTCTGGATTGGATTTTGGCCCTACCACTACTTGAATTGGTACTAATTTTGAAATTTGGTCCATAATTCACTTTAGTGACCACGAATCAACTCTATGATGCTTGTCTACTTCTTACTAAAATGAGATCCTTACTAAAATGATGTTTAGGGTTTAGGTTTAGTGTTTAGAATTCAAGGTTTAGGGTTTAAGGTTTAGGTTTTAGGGCTCAATATTTAGGGTTTGGGTTTAGGGTTTAGGGTTCAGGGAATAGGGTTTAGGGTTTAGGGTTTAGGGTTTAGGGCCAAGGGTTTAGGGTTTAGGATTTAGTGTTTAGGGTTTAGGGTTTATGTTTTTTGGCTCACAGTTCAGGGTTTATGGTTTAGGGTTTAGGGTTTAGAGCTCATGGTTCAGGGTTTAGGGTTTATGGTTTAGGGCTCAAGGTTTAGGGTTTAGGGTTTAGGGTTGAGGGTTTAGGGGTTAGGGTTGAGGGTTTAGTATTTAGGGTTTAGGGTTTAGGGTTTAGGATTTAGGGTTTCAGGCTTAGGGTTCAAGGTTTAGGTTTCATAGTTTAGGGTTTATGGTTTAGTGTTTAGAATTTAAGGTTTAGGGTTTAAGGTTTAGGGTTTAGGGTTTAGGGTTTAGGGTTTAAGGTTTAGGTTTTAGGGCTCAGTATTTAGGGTTTAGGTTTTAGGGTTTAAGGTTTAGGGCTCATGGCTCAAGGTTGAGGGTTTAGGGTTTAGGGTTTAGGGTTTAGGATTTAGTGTGTATGGTTAAGGGTTTAGCTCAGGGTTTGGGGTTTAGGGTTTAGGGTTTAAGGTTCAGAGCTCATGGTTAGGGTTTAGGGTTTAGGGCTCAGGGTTTAGGCTTTAGGGTTTAGGGCTCAAGGTAAGGGGTTTAGGTTTAGGGTTTAGGGTTCAGGGTTGAGGGTTTAGGGCTCAAGGTGTTTAGTGTTTAGGGTTTAGGATTTAGGGTTTAGGGTTTTAGGCTTAGGGTTCAGGGTTTAGGTTTCATAGTTTAGGGTTTAGGGTTTAGTGTTTAGAATTTAAGGTTTAGGGTTTAGGGTTTAAGGTTTAGGTTTTAGGGCTCAGTATTTAGGGTTTGGGTTTTAGGGTTTAGGGTTTAGGGCTTAAGGTTTAGGGTTTAGGGTTTAGGGCTCAGGGCTCAGGGTAAAGAAATATTACCCAATACAGCTATCTTCTTTTTCCCATCGCATGGGAAATATTTCACTCATTGTAATGTTTTGTGTCTTACCCATTCTTATTAGTAATTGACAGAGAGTATTCAACTGAAAAGGGTTCATCGACTTCGTAGGCAGAACATTCAAAGAGAGTCATCACAATTTGATGTCTTTCATCTGTTGATATTTTGAAGGAGGGAAATGTCAGATTCCTGAATGTCCAATCCTTCCACAGACCCCAGTAGTCCTCGATCCTTGGATGTACAGGGAGACACCGTTACTTGGCTTCCATTTATAATGATAGAGATATTTGTAAATTCATGTTATGACCTCTAAATCTATATGAATTTCAAGTTTCTTGGAAATCACATCACACCCTTCACTAGGATTGATGACTACCCCTATCTTTTTGAAGGCACTTTTGAAAACATCCATGGGTTTATCATATAAGGAATTATCAATGAATGGAAGGTCACTAAGTCGTAGGCCAGGTGACTCCCATTTAGAACTAAACAAGAAATATTTACTAGGTGATTGATAACCCCTTTGTGTTCTTAGCCATTCCCCTATTTCTATGCTTATTTTGAACACTTCAGGAAGTTCTGTCAAATTTACTATCCATTCCAGTAGAACAAGAACTTTCTCTTTCTCCGGAGGAGAGGATACTACAGGAAATTCAATTATGATCCTACACCTCCACATTGGTATATTCTCTATGTTTCTTTTGTTTCCTTTAAGATTAATTTTTGTGTTGTGATGGTTATTTTTTCCAGCTTCCAATGGGTCATCCTGGCTTGCATAATACCATACATGGAAATATGAGAAATGTGAAATTTGTTTCAGAGTGTGAATAAATTTACATTCAAGAGTGCAAGTATATGTGGGGAGAAACAAGTTTGGAAGAGATGTGTAATATGCATTGCAAGGCACAAGGTAGATGTCATATCCATTTAGTTACTTGTCCCACCTCTCATAAACAAGGTAGTTCTATAAGCAGACTCAATGATGGTTCTAGGCACGAGACTAGGAAATATTGATGAAATATGGTTCAGGGTTTAGGGTTTAGGGTTTAGGGTTTTAGGGTTTAGGGCTCATGGTTAGGGTTTAAGGTTTAGGTTTAGGGTTTAGGGTTCAAGGTTTAGGGTTATGGTTTAGGATTTAGGGTTTAGGGTTTAGGTTTTAGTGTTTATGGTTAGGGTTTACGGATCGGGGTTAAGGATTTAGGGTTTAAGGTTTAGGGTTTAGGGTTTAGGGTTAAGGATTTAGTGTTTAGGGATTAGGGTTTATGGTTTATGGTTTTAGGGTTTAGGGTTTAGGGTTTAGGGTTTAGGATTTAACATTTAGGGCTTAAGGTTTAGGGTTTATGGTTTAGGGCTCGGGTTTAGGGTTTAGGGCTTAGGCTTAGGGTATATGGTCTAGGGTTTAGGGTTTAGATTTTAGGGCTTAGGGATAAGAGTGTAGGGTTCAAGGCTTAGGGTTTAGGGTTTAGGATTCGATGTTTAAGGTTTAGGGTTTAGGGGTCGGGGTTTAGGGTTTAGGATTTAGTTTTTATGGTTCAGGGTTTAGGGTTTAGCATTTAGGGCTCATGGTTCATGGTTTAGGGTTTAGGGCTTAGGGCTTAGGGTTTAGGGCTTAAGGCTCAGGTTTAGGGCTCATGGGTAAGGGGTGAATGTTTAAGGTTTAGGGTTTAGGGCTTAGGGTTTAGGGTTTAGGTTTTAGGGTCTAGGGATCATGGTTCAAGGTTTAGGGTTTAGGGTTTAGGGCTCAAGGTTTATAGTTTAGGGTTTAGGTTTATGGCCTAGGGTTTAGGGTTTCGATTGTAGAAGTTAAACGCTAAAAGATTTAGGCTGAATGCTGAAATCCTGAAAATTACCTATGTACTGACCAAATTATACTATAAAAAACTATCTCCTAAACCGTGACTCATGGAGCTGTGAGACTAATTCCATAAGGTGCAGAGTGACCCTAATTTCTTATATTTACAAAAATAAATTTAAAGTATAAGAAATAATAAAATATAAATAATAATAAATAAAAAATCTAAACATTTATTTTTGTTAATAGAAGCATGCCAAAGGCATATACAATGTTCATACTATACAGAACGTGTACGCATTATAGTGCGTACACATTATAACGCGTACGCGTTTTGCATTTTCACTTTTTCCAAGCCATGCCTCAAGGCTTGGGATCCGGTTTGGATCCCCAAGCCTGAGGCATGGACCTACACAAACACAACAAACAACGTGTTTTTGCAGGAAAATGTAAAAATGTCACTTCATCCATGATAAATCAACATAAAACAATCGATTCGTTTTAAAAAAATTATACCACGACGTAGAGCAGAGTTTCTTCTTTCTAAAAATATAATTTTTCAAATTTTCTGACTAATATAAGGTTTCCATATTATTTATTTTCTAACTATGCCTTTTTATAGCTATTTTTTAAAGTTTAAATATGTCTATCTTTCATCGTGTATCTTTTTTTGGCTCATCCAAATTGAAAAAAAATTATACTAGCACAAACTAGGCCTAATTCTATACATATTCAAAAAAAAATTCTTATTTTTGATATTTTTTGAGGTAGTTAGGGGGGGCACGGTCGGAGTTCCGTTATTTTTCAAAACATAAAATTTATGTACTAGAAAAATCATAAAAAAATAAATACTTGCTAAAAAAATCTAAAAAAATTCTAGCACAAACTAGATGCTCCTAGCTATCTTTCTACCAAAGGGTTTTCAAAACTACTAAATGGTGCTCAAAAAATGGTGGGGGGCACGAAAGTCACTCTATTATGTTTTTTAACAAAAATAGGAGCACCTGTTGGTATTTTAGTTATTTGACCCACTTAAACTTATCCATTTTCAATAAAATTTAGTAGCTTAGAAACTAGACTCAAAATGCTACGATTCATGTTTATACAACATCTTCCAATTTTGAGTGTAACTATTTCAAAAAACTCATACAAGTTGAAGTTTTTTATTTTTCAGAAAAATGTGTCCACTTAAGACATCAAGCAACCTCCTTTAAAAATTTATCCTCCATCCTTTCCTTCTATCAACTCCCCTACAACGTTACCAATTCCAAATCAACAACCACCACTAAGCAAGAACAACCAACTCACCCTGTGATAGCTAACCTTTTTAAACTTCCTCTTATCAAACCCACAATCCAACCCTGGTCCTACTCTTGCTTCTACCCCTCGTCGTGACAACAATATACTTTCTTATGAGACATTTCAAACTTTGTCACAATCATAATGTATCTCTTAAAGTGTCACATATATCTCCATCACTCACACACTTGGGAGGCATCACACTTTTTGCCCTCCTCCATCACTATCAATTGTCTCTTATGTCTATTGCTAACACTTCATGCCCCATACTTCATGTTTGATCTTTCTCAACACTCCTACACCTTTAGTAGACACATTGTACTATCATTACCCTATGACACACTCTCATGCTATGTTTCACACTTGATTGTTGAGGGCATACTACATCAATGAACCTTGCATTACACACTTCACACTTTGTGCTGCATGACATATCTTGCATCTACTCGTACATTACAAACCCATTTCCCGATGACACACTCTTATTCTATGGTTCATTCTTGATTGTTGAGGGGCATTTATAAATGAACCTCATTTCACGCACATACGTCGGGGGGGCAACACGGATCCTTCCATCTACACATTTTTAATATCACGTTATCACATTCATACACCATATGCATATCTTGGTTGCATTTTTTTGCTAGTCTATACTACTTACATGTTTCACTTTGCTTAGTATGCTAGTCAAATACTTGATATGTCATTATCTTTTTCTATATACACATGTGTGTTCACTTGGTCTTTGGAAGTGAATGTGGATTTCTTACAGTTCCTTACAGGATGCATGATGCCCAACACTGACTCCCTTGCTAGTCTCACCGAGGCTCCTGGGGGCGTCTACTTTTACTACTCTCAAATTCTACACATTACAGGGTCTTTTGCTATATTATTCACTACTTCTCATTATAGTTACTTTACCTTTCATTGATATATACATGCTTTGACATACTATTTATCTTTCTAGCATGTTAACGAGTGCTTTATGTGTAGTGTTTGCCTTGCAGGACTATATACAACCATGGTTATCTGATACATTTTGTTTGTTATTGTCTTATATTTAGTATGTTATTATTTGCGTGTTATGCCCTATGTTTTGTGTGATCATTGTATACTTTTTGTCACTTCAGTCCTGATTGTCTTGCGACATTGTGAGTGATGTCCCATGTTTGAAACCCACTTTTTGCGGTCCATTTTGTTTGCACACTTGATTGTTACATCGTTTTCTTCTACATCTTAGCTACTTTTCTTACTAACACTTTTAATAGCTTAATTTTTTGCATGTGCCTCAGTTTCTACCATGCACATCTCCTACCCCTGCAGGTATTTATTTCATATCAACATCAGGTCCTCTCCTTTGGGTTGTATTCTCCTACAGTGTCGTATGCACCCCAAATGAGGGGGGCATGCATTGGATGAATAAATCACCCCTACAATAGCTCAAAGCCATAGTTCATATCAATTAATACATAAACATAATAAGCATGTAGTCACAAAATAGTATAGAATCACATTTGGACTTCATACATAGAACTCAGGACACCAACGCCCATATCCAAACACTAGCGCCTAGGTGCTTAAAAGTATCCTCCCCTGGGCGCTAATGTCCTAGGGGCAGAAACATAAAATTTCTCAATACAACACAATCTTTAGCAGTTTACAACACAACTCTCCAGTAGTAGGTACTTTCCTCCAAATATATAATGCATTCTATCTCCGATAATCAGTTACAATATAGAACAACACAGGATGTAGTATCTATAGAGGTTCTCATTCGAGAAGCAGTCATGGAAGGAGAGTAAAACTAGACCTTATTCCCCAAACACTCTTCTCTTATGGCATGAGATCACCCAAAAAAATCGCATTTGGCATGAGATCGCCGAAAAAAGTCGCTCTTGGCGTGAGAACACCCAAAAAACTCGCTCTTGGTGTGAGATCGCCCAAAAAATTGCACCTTGGCATGAGATCTCCTAAAAAACTCGCCCTTTGCAGCATTTTAGGACATCTTTCTATCCTTTACACTCTTATACATCAGGTGCACACTTTCCTTTTTACATACTTTCACACTTTTACATACTTATACATGATGCCACTCAGATTTTTCATATACAAGACTTTGACTACTCTTTCGCTCTTATTTTGTAGGTCTTTCCTTAATACACAACAAGAAGCAACCTACATTAGCAAATACAAGCACAACACCATGTACAAGTCACATACGCTTCACCCCTAGGGTCTACTTCCCTTTTCCTAGTCTCCATGCTTCACTTTGTGATCACTTCACGCTTCACTTGTCCATATCGGCACACTACTCGCCACACTTTCTATAGGATCATAATGTACACATATTTTAACTACTTTATAATATCAAGTATTCACTCAACAACATAGAGTGGGGGAAAAATGTAGACACAAAATCTATAAACTTCAGTACATTTCTAAGTCCTAAAAGCATGCTAGCACTGATACATGGTTCCTAAGCAAGAAAACTAGTAATTGACAGCTCCCTTTAGTCCATTTCTTTGCCTTTTACACTTTTATTGGCTTCATACATATTACACTCTTGTTGGAATCTAATTGTATTATATTTTATGGCCTCAGGAACTAGTGCCCAGTCAGGACACTAGCGTCAGGTTCTCCTGTCCTCTTAGGCATTCAATGTCCCATCTTTACCCTTTTCTTATCCTTTTGGACTCCTTTGCTTCTTAATTATTTTTTAATCAACTTTGGGTTGGCCTTTCAGTTGTCAATTACAAAATTCAAACAAGGGAATCATATAAATACATAGATATGTTTTCAAAATGAGGGGCCAAACACTAAGCATTACATACTACCATCAGCCTAAGCTTGCATTCAAAGGCACAAGAGCATAAAAGGTATCCATCTAGCATCCATATAAGGGACAATGGCTACATACTTTTGCATACACAACATAGGAAGGGGAAGTCTATTCTATTCCATCCACACATACTATACATCTTCTACATTCAAGATCTAGCCCACTATCATTTGTGCAACTTGGAAAAGGGAATCCTAGGGCATCATTTCTACACACACACACAAGAACTACATGGAGTCTGAGATGTAGTGCAACACTCAGTCGCAAGTTCACTCTTTGGGTGACCACCATCAGGGTCAGCTCCCGACTCACCATTCTGCATTTTATTTATTAGGTCTGATGTGGTTTGTGGGTATATGTAACTAGCTATATGTTTCGCAGAGTTACAGTGTATAGTTGGGGTAAATAGGATCCATACCAGATTTCCATCTTTTGGACTAAAAGAGATGTAGCTACCAGCTTCCTTCAAAGGACATAACATTAGCAAAGTGACTGGACACTAGCACCCATGATCATCTGACAAATCACCTCAATCTATCCTTAACTTTTTCCATTGAGTGCTTCAAAGTCACTAGATTGATTTACTGAGTCCAAAAACACAGTTTTTTTCAGTGAGCCTTGACGACATGTTATTCAGCTCATTCTCCTATACCAAATTCCCCCCAACTCAAACAATGCTCCACAAGATTAGTAATCAACGTTAGTGAATTCTTAATCTTTTATGACAAACTTCCATATATGGGTGCTTCATACCTCTTGTTTACCCGTTTGAGTCTAACTATATTTTTTCCTCTTCCATTGCTATGCATTAGTACAATAAACTGTATATATCTGAAATCCGAAGGTTTAATTACATTTGAACATAAAAACCCAATTTATCCTTAACCTGGGTTTGTATGCGCTCTAAAAGGGCATATCATTTCCTCCAAAAAATCTTTTGAGAATTTTCCACCTCCCTACCTTGTAGTAAATTTGGTACTACATTCTGTTCAGTATAGAATGTAGCCTGTAACACAATGGAGAAATGTGGTATTGTGGGAAACATTCCACCAAACCCCAATGCTGACCTAATCGTTATCTGCATCGAGCTCTGGATAAACCTTTGATAATGATCTTGGAGTGACGGTTTAAATTGCCAAGACGAGGTTTTGGCTCCATGAAATATGCACTATGAAACTTGGACTCCATATGGTGTTTATAATGCATTTCCCTTGGAATACGGAATATAGTTGACCAAATATAAAGTATTTTATGTACCCATACATTGTATTTTTGTCGGATGTTTTACTCGAGTTTCCAAGCATATAATGAACCGACGGACCCTTTGATCTTGGAAATGTTCTGCCACGTCTTATATAAACCACCAGCATCGTGCATGTGACATGGCTTTGACGGTTGTGGCGCTGGTTTATAAAAACATTTGGATGCAGCTTTACTCTCTAACATGAATTCCACGTGCTTCAAACATTGGCATAGTATAATCAATTGTTTCTAATTTAGATGTAAGTACATCAGATTTAGGAATACTTTGGAGAAAATTGAATTTTATTAGATAATATTATCTTTTATGAGATTTTTTAGGTCGAGATATAAAGTGATATTTACCTACTTATCCATAGTCTATACATGGAGCGAAGGAGCTTGATTCTGACAAGATTCAATCTACGCTCTGATTTAACAAAATATTAAAAATTGTGAAAACGTAGATTGCACAGTCACATGTGATAATGATAAGTAATAAAGTACATATCTTACACTAAGCAATAAGCTAGATAAAAATGAAATCCTAGGTGCAAGAGAGAGGAGTAAAAGACTTTGATGATTTCGCAATTGATCTCGAAGTATGTTGGAGCTGGAAAGCTGGTAAACAGAGAGGTGCAGATATGTCGCAACCGCACCCAGCAAATTTTACAGAACTACCAGAATAAGATGGATTGGGGTCCATGGATTAGGTCAAAGGCGCACATAGCTGTTGGAAACCTCTTGTTGGGCGCTTATGACTGAGAAAATGGTCAAAAATTGATTCTTCATGTGTCGCAAGATGGTTGCTCACCTTCGTATGGTGATTTCACCTATAAGTCATTGGTTGATCGTATGTATTCACATGTATTCCTGCGGAAAACAAATGATATCCTGCAAAACCCCAAAACACATCAAATCCTAAAAAGAAAAAGTATGCAAATGGGGAGTTGGACTGACCATCGGTGGTCACCCGACAGAGTGGACTTACGACCAATCGTTGCACTACATTTCAAACTCCATGTAGTTCTTGTGAAGTGTTTGTGAAATCATGCCCTAAGAAGCTCTTGTGCAAGATGCACTTGATAGCGAGCAATAACTAGATTTAGCAATGTAGATAGATGTGTGGATGTCAAAATGAACTTCCCCTCCTATGAAGTGTATGCAGAACAATGCATTCTCAAGTCCCTTGAATGATAGCTAGATGGATGCTTTGATGCTCTTGAAATGCCTTTAGATGCAACCTTAGGTGATGGTAATAGATCCTTAGAGCTTGGTCCTTTATTATGGTCACATATATTTATATTTATATGATTCCATTGTTTGAATTTTGTAATTAACAACTAAAAGGCCAACCCATAAGAAAAAAAGATGCCTCTTGATTGGATTTTTTGTCACTGAATATGCCCAGTGGAAGTGCACAAAAACCAACAACAGTTAGGGAAATTCACCTTTTAACAGGGTGAATTTTCCTTTGCTTTGTGAGAGGGGAAGTTCCCTCATATGATGTGATTTTTTGTATTCTTGGTGTTTTTAACCAAAAAGCACAAAAGGGCATAAAACTGGGAAAGGAGAAATACAGAGGGGAAGGAGGAATGTGAACGGAAAGAATACAACCCTATAAGTGTTAGGCAAGACATATGAACTATAGAAACAAAGTTTAGAAAATATATCTACCAAGGACACACCTATCCTTCTTGGTTTTCCAAGATTGCCCTACAAGGTTTGATAAATGAGGGAAAGAAGTGTAGATTACAAGCAAAAGACTGCATAAAGGAAAAATTCTCTATCTGTTGAAAAGGGATGCAATGAGTAAGAAATATGGGAAGCACAAATTTTTCATCTCCTTCAGAATATGATGATATGGCACAAAGTCCATGTACCCTAATATCCAACACAAAGTATGATCACCTGAGCATTAATCACACTATGAAGGAGTAGTGTTAACAACTTAACCACAAACAAAATAACAAGTTTTGTAACTGATGATCATTAACAAAACAAATAGAAAAATGCATTGTATTCTTGAGAGATAATCTGGTGTACACCAAGTTACATTAGCATAATATACAGATAAAATAGTTCCCTAGAAATATTAGTGTGTGAATGGGAAGAAGAAGACCCTTTTCAATTACATCATATCCTTTTATAGGCATTTTAATCCAAGAAGTAGTTATAAAACTACTTGATTTACTTATAACCTCAAGTTGACTCAACTTGGGTTTACAAATTAGGATATTTAATTGATTTGATAAACAAATTAATTGAATGCATTTAACATCCTAAACTTACAATAAATTACCTTCAAAGCCTTTTACAATTATATGCAACTTGGAATCTTACTCTTGCTAACCGCCAACACTGAGCTTTAATTTAAAAATATATTATAGCTTGTGAAGCTATCTGAATAGCCATTTTTCTAAGTTAGATCATCCTCTTGTAGGGGAGCATGTTATCAAGTTGTGTGGTCTTCTTCTATTTTATTATTAAAAATTCCCTTTACACCAAGATTTTAATCAAATATGGCAATATCAAGGGCTGCGAATTTTTCTAAATATTCTTATAAAACTTTCTGCCATCAACCTTTCATCATCTAAAGAATAAATTGACTTCTCCTGGTCATCTTCAGGTTTTGTAACTTTACAACTAGCTTGGTCACCCCTAGATTGATGTTGAACTATTGTTTCTTTTACTGTCCCTAGAGAAAAATAGTTTATCTAAATCACAAGCCTCATATTTTACATAGCAATCAAACCGATTGATTTGAATGTTCCTCTCAGATGAATCAAATGCATCACCAGCCTCACATTCATGGGTCCAAGCACATGTCAAATCTTGCACAAACATTACTCAATTGGAAAATAACCAATCTAGGAAGACAGGTAGACCTTTTTCCATGTTAAACAAAAGCATTGTAGATCCTTGATTACGAGAACATGCATATATAGTTTCCAACCTTGCAAGAATCATGTCATCATATTTTATACCATTAAAAGTGAGTGGAACTTGAAATCCATCTTACCACATGGTAGTCCTAATCCACTTTAGACTAAGGGATCAACCATGATCCACACTTATCAGTATTTGTCCTATTGCCACATTACCTCATAATGAGCCTGGTGATTTGGGCCCATGAATAAGAATTTCAGGTGTGTGTGAATTGTGAAGAGTAATTAATTTAGAGGTTCGTTTTTCGCCACCCTCTATCTAGGGATTAATGTAGTTCATTCTGAATATGGAATCAATTTAGCCCTGCTCCACTGAAACATTTAGCTTTTGTTGTGCCCAAAGATATTTGTATGTCAATAAGTAAAACTTCCAACAAGGCTTGAAAGTAGCTCCCTCCCCTCCTGTCATTATGTTTCATGTTATTCTTCCACCAGAAGAGATCACCACGGTGGCCCAAGAATACCTATATCATCCTAGGATGATCTCGAGTATTGTTTCCAAGCCAAGGAGTCCCATCCTTTGTCATATTATCATCTTGTGAATGAAAACATGGTAATTTTTTCTCTTTATGCATTTTGTCAAGTGATTTACATGCAATCCACATCAAGAATGGGTTCAATAGGATTCTTTATTGTTAGATATATTTAATTAAACTCTTTGTTGTTTATCTCTTATGTTCTCACATTTATAAATCTTGACATCACCTTATTCCATTACAAAGGTTTACATATCTTTCACAACTTGTATTTAATCCATGGATCTGGCCATCAAAAATTGACATCGTCTTTTTTGAGGCATTAGATGTCATTTTCTTCTCATAATGTGCTTTTTTAGCCCATATAATTGTCTTGAAAGTGTTTGTAAATTCCGCTTCAATGTCCCTTATAGGATTATTACATTGACAACCCAAAACCTTGTTCAATGATTTCCTCATTACCGATCCCAAAAGCTTTGATATATTTTTTGTAGAGATGTTCTATTTCAAACAGTAATTGATTATCATAATATCAGTCAAAATTATTGTTATATACATGTCGAGGGTAAAACCAAGATCTCCAGTTAGGTCTTTAGTACGAACATTTTCTCCTCAATTTGGTGGATTAGAGATGTGGAGATTGATAGGGTCGAGAGAACCATTTTAATTAATTCCTTTGCTATGTGGATATGAAGGGGATTAAAATAAATTGAGGAACTCTATATGGTGCAGGAGTAGAGGAGTTGAAGGGAACACGGGGATGCAGGAAACCAAAGCTCAGTAGGAACTAGTTCCATGCGGGGAGCTCTTTTCCGCATAGGTTAAGGGAGGCTTGTGGATGGTAAGGAGGTGCGGGAAACTGATGTTAGCATGGAACTCTTCCCTTGGTTCTTAAAGATGCCACAAAACCCATAACCAAAGGGTGACCAATGCATTGCAAAAACAAAGTCTATGTGGGGAACTGAGTCAGAAATAGAACAATTCAATTTGTTTTAAGAAGTTTTAAAAAATCTACATAAGGGGAGATTTAATATATTGCAGAATATAGGGTTACGTGGTGAACCAACATTAGGGAAGAATGGTTCCTTTTGTTCTTCAGATACCTGAAAAATCCACAAATAAAGCATGATAAGGTTGCAGGTATGAGGAGACAATGGAGGACAAAGGTAAGAAAGGATCCATTCCACCCAATCTCATAAAATCCAATTAGCACTACCATGTAGAGTATTGCGGGCAAACCAAGGAATCAGGCATTAGGAGGAATGAAGGAACTATTCCTCCTGTTCCTCCAAAGTACAATAGCCGCATAAAGGCCAAAATGACCAAAAATACACCAATTATTGGATTTTCCAACATTTTTTAGATTCCACAGAGGCCAATACATTAAGGAAAAGGGGGAACTCAGCCAAAAAAATCATTTTTTTTCAAAAATTTCACAATTTTGGACAGGTGAGAACAATGC
The DNA here is from genome assembly GCA_019776745.2 of Taxus chinensis. Classification (NCBI taxonomy): domain Eukaryota; kingdom Viridiplantae; phylum Streptophyta; class Pinopsida; order Cupressales; family Taxaceae; genus Taxus; species Taxus chinensis. The sequence goes on from CM034154.1 coordinate 107,209,524, forward strand.
CCAAGAGATAAAAGATGTCCAAAAGAGGTGAGTATGATATAAAGAGGTCAAGGGCTCCCAGAAGGACGAGGGTACATGTGCACTTGTGTCCTAGCTAGGTACTAGTGTCCAAAGTGATAAAAGATGACATAGTGAGGAATTGACCAGGAAGTAGGGTGTAAGAGGCCAAGAAGACATGAACAAAAAAAAGGCCAAAGGTAGTTGTTAATTGCTAGTTTTCTAACTTAGGAATCATATGAATAGTTGTATGTGACTAGGACCTAGAAATGTACCCAAGTGTGTGATGCAATGTCTACATTTACGCCAACTTTATGTTGTTGAGTGAATAATCGATAACATAAAGTAAATAAGAGATGTGTATATGATAACCATGTAGATCGATGGCAAAATTGTGCTGAGGAAACAAGAAAAATTGTCGAGTGATAAAAATGAAGTGTGGAAGCTAGAGAAGAGGAAGTGACCCTAGGGGTGAAAGCATATGTATTATGTCGCATTGTACATGTTATTGCTGCCACTTGTGCTTGATGATGTGATTTCTACTTCCCATAAGGACAGACCTGCTAAAGAGAAGAGAAAAAGAGTAGTCAAATAAGTGTATATGAAAAATTCGATCCAAATATGTAAAAAGTGTGTAACAATATATAAAAATGTGAAAAGGAACATGTGTACTTGATCCATGATGAGTAAGAAGGATAGAAAATATCCTAAAATGTTGTAGAAGAATATTTTTTTTGGGTGGTCTCACTCCAAGAATGATTTTTTTAGGCGATCTCACGCCAAGTGCAATTTTGTTGGGTGATCTCACGCCACGTCAGAAGAAGTGTAGGGAGAAAGGTCTAGTGTTATTATTCACCCTTTGACTACTTCTTGAAATTTATACACCATTACAGATGGCGTGATCTTGCTTTGTTCAAGTTTGATCCATTTTTATCTAGTTTGATCTAACACTAAATAGAAAAGAGAAGAAAACATGCATGTTGATTGTTGAAGGACTATGCCTATACTGAGAAAAATGTTGTGTAGATTGTTGTGAACCATGTTGATATGAGAAAAACTTTGTAACTTACCCTGGTCATAGCCACCTAGAAAGGGTAAGGAGAGCTTAGATGCTCATATTTGTGTTTTGGCATTGGCGTCAATGTTGTGCTGAAGATAGTCAAATTATGGGCCATTTCTGAGACTATAGGCTATGATGATCTTGTATATAATTGTGTTATACTGTGATTGTGAATTGTTGTATGGGGTGACTAATTCACCCAATGTATGCCCCCTCGTTTGGGGTGCATGTGATGTTGGTAGGAGGATGTGGCCTAAAGGATAGGACTGAATGATGATCTGAAACCGATGTCTTACAGGGGGAGGGAATGTGTTTGGTAGAAACAAAGGCACACACAAACAAAGTGGTTGGAAACAATGTTAGTGTAAACAAGATAAATACGCAAATAGAAGAAAATGTGTAATCTAACAAGTAAGAAGATAATGTAGACCATGAAAAGAGGGTTTCAAACATGGGACATTGCTCACAATGGTACAAGACAATCAAGGTCGAAGCACCCAAAAGCATACAATATGCACATAAGACAAAGGACAAAGCCTTCAAATAATGACATATAATGAAAAACTTTGGTAAATAGTAGAAAGAAAAGTGTAAGACAACCATGGTAGAAAATAGTTCCTGCAAAGAAAATGTTGCACATGAAGCACCCATTAGCATGTTAGACAGGTAAAGAGTATGTCAAATCATGTATGATTCGATATAGTAATGTGTTAGTTAGAATATAAGTAGTATAAAATGAAACAATAACACCTATGATGTGTATGAAAGTAGATGCCCCCAGGAGCCGTTGTGGGACTGGTAAGAAGTATAGAGCCAAACATATGTGTTGTGTGTAATGATATGTGTAAAGGATGCATTCACAACTAAAAGGTAAGTGAACGTGCATGTGTATATAAAACATATAATGACATACAAAGTATCTATCTCGAATGCAAAATAAAGTGTAAATGTAACAAGTGAAAACAAATAAGAGTATGTGCAACCAAGATATGTAGTATGTTGTGAGTGAGAATGGAATGGAATGCAAAGTGAGTGTGATAAGAGAAGCATGCCCCACCAAGTTAATGTGAATGAGTGTGTATGAGATGAGGTTCATTTATAAATGACCCCTCAATAATAAATAATGAACCATAGAACAAGAGTATGTCATCGGGAAATGATTTGATAGTGTGTACCAGAAAATATGTTCAATAAAGCATAGAGCATAGAGAGTGAGTGAGTGTGGTGAGGTTAATTTCATATTTATACCATCATCAGGCAAGTGTGAACCATGGAACTAGATTGTGTCATTGGGTAATGAATGTGAACTAGAAATATGTATCATGAATGCGTCAAGTGTGAAATGTGTTGTGTGTATGATGTGAGGTTCATAAACATAGTGATCCCTCAACAATCAAGTGTGAACCGTAGCACAAGAGTGTATCATAGGGTAATGAAGATACAAGTGTATCAAGATGTGTGAGATACATGTGAAAGACTAGATCCAAAGTGTGAAGTGATAGTAAAAATACAAGACACCTGATAGTGCTAGAAGGGGGGGAAGTAAGCATGATGCCCCCTAAGCGTATGGTGATAAGAATGATCAAGTAACATCATCTAAGAGATCATCATTGTCATAGTCAAAGTCAAATGGAGATGCGTCAAAGACCTAGTAATTTATAGTATGTGGTTGATTAAGTAAGTATCCATTGACGCGTAGATTCTACATGCCCATTGTGTACTCTTCATCAGTGAAAGGTGGTAGTGGGAAACCATGTGTATAACAATGAGTGAGATTTTGTGAATAACTAAGAAATGAATCATTGTAAATAAAAATGCGGTCAAATGACATGGGGAATGAAATGTCGATATGATTAAGATCTAAAGTACCACCAACGTAGTCAAGCCAGGACTACCCAAGAGTAAGCGAAGAAGTGCAAGAGATGTGTGCAACAAATACTGATAGATGGAAGACGCGAAGACCATAAGCAGTAGTAAGATGAACATATCCATGATAGAGATGAGGTGAATGAGGTGGAGGTAAGATATCATTGAGTGTAAATATAAGCATAGTCACGACATCACGTGTGCAAATAGTGTCAGAGCAAGTGGGATCAAATGGAATGTGAGGCCAATAAACATTATTCATGAATAAAGTACATGTGAAAGGAGGGATCGCAGATATAGGTCGCTCATGAGAAGTCAATGAAGGTGGTATGACATCTGATGTATGGACAGACCCCCAATAAAGTACCATAATAGTAGTAGAAGGATGGGGTAATATTTGAGTGGATGAAATAATGTCTAATGCACAAATGCTCCTTCGAGCAAAGGCAAGATGTCTAGATGGTCCATAGGTCGCGGATCGGTAGTAGAATGCATAGTGGAAAAAGTTGGAATAGGTAATGCAGTGGTTTGATTGAGATTGCAATATTGGAATGGGATTTTATCAACGTGACATGTATATTCAAATCCCTCATGTAAGAATTTAACACACTGGTGAACTGTAAAAGGTATTGTTTGCATTTTGTGAAGCCATGGTCTTCCGAGTAGGCAATTATATGAAAAATGGAAATTAATAACAAAGAAACTATAAGAACCATTTTTGGCCCAACTGTGATAGGTAAAGTAATAGTGCCCATGCATGGATGCATGGTAGAATCATATGCTAAAGAGAAATAGAAGTTGGGTTAAGACTGGATGCATAAATGCATATATTTTGAATGAATGATAAAGTACAAAGATTGAGCTCAGAACCATTATCGACTAAATTTCTCTTAACCTCCCAGTTATGGATGCATATTCATATATATAGGGGAGGATAATTTTCATAAACAAAAATATTATCATCACAACAAATGAAAGATGCCCAAAAGAGGCAAGTAATATACAAAGATGTCAAGGGCACCTAGAAGGATGAGAGTGCCTATGCACTAGCATCCTAGCTGGGTGCTAGTTTTTAGAGTGATAAAAGATGAAACAATGAAGCATCGACTAGGTAGTATGGTGTAAGAGGCCAAGAAGAAGACATAAACAAAGACAAAAGGGCCAAAGAGAGTTGTTAATTGCTATGTTTCTCACTTAGGAATCATGTGAATAGTGGTACGTGACTATGACCTAGAAATGTACCCAAGTGCATGATTTAGTATCTACGGAAGATGAAATGACACAATAAAGATATTCAAATTGAAAATAGAGTTGAAGGATTTCAAAGGTCAAAACCCTACAAGTCATCCATAACTGAATTTCCCATCCTAACTAGTGTTAGGAAATAAGGGATAAAATATGCGGAATAATCCCTCACAGAACCGCAATAGTAGAAACTAATATGCAGAAAATATTACAAATCTTAAATAAAAGTGCAGAGTAAACTAACACAACACAAAGAGACAATATTTAACATGGTTCACCCAATTTGGGCTACGTCCACCAAGAATAACTTGCTCAGATTTTATTACAAGCCACCACTCTCTCAATACAATACCCAGATCTGATTGGAGCTATGCTCAACAAACTCCACATAATTCACACCCAAATTCAAAACACATCTACAATGTTACATTATCCTACCATATGCATAAAACCATATAATTAAATAATTTCTTAAGTAATTTTACAAAACCGTGGGTATCAAAACCATGGGCCAAAACCATCCCATGAACCTATGGGTCAAAATCCCGTCCATATGAGTAAAGCACGTTTCCCGGTATATCGGGCATGTTTTAAGGCCAAAAAAAAATTCTCGGGGGCTGCGGCCCCAAACCCCGGTGAGATAACTGTGGAAAGTGTACAGTACTCTTAGTGTACTGTCTTCAACACTTTATCACATGAAAACAGGCTCCACAACCTAACAATCTCCCACTTGGAGACTAGTTTTCCTCTGAGCAAGCTTCTCAATCCTTCACTAGTTTTCGTGAAGACCAACCAAAGTTGAACACAACTTCAGTTTTTCCCTTCTGACCACCTTGGTCATCATGTTTGCAGGATTCTAACTGGTATGAATCTTCTCCAGCTTCAACTTCTCTTCCTCCAAAGTTGTCCTGATGAAATGGTACCTTAAATGTATATGCTTCATCCTAGAGTGGAAAGCAAAGTTCTTATCTAGGTGTTTAGCACTTTGACTATCACTATGCAACTTTCCTTCCTCCTTCTTATGCCCTAACTCCTCAAGCAATTTTTGTAACCAAATCATTTCTTTGTTTGCCTCTGTGGCAGAAACATACTCAACCTCCATGGTTGACAAAGCCATCAGCTTCTATAGTCATGAAATCCAACTTACTGTTGTCCCACCTACAGTGTAAACATAACCTATTGTGCTCCTCCTGATGTCTACATCTCCAGTCATATCTGAATCTACATAACCACACAAAGTGGTGTCTGATCCACTGTAGCACAAAATTGTCCTCATGGTCCCTCTCAAATACCGAAGGATCCACTTTACTGCCTACCAGTGATCTCTACCTGGATTACTCATAAATCTACTCACCGCTCCCACTACATGGGCAATATCATGCCTGGTGCATACCGTGTCATACATCAAACTACCAACTGTTGATGAGTAAGGTACCTTGGACATCTGGTTTCTCTCTTGCTCTAGCTTGGGACACTACTCCTTTGATAACTTGAAATGGCCTGCCAAAGGAGTCCCAACCGGTTTAGCATCCTGCATGTTAAACCTCTCCAAGACTTTCTTAATGTACTCTTCCTGACATAAAGTCGACTTTCATTCCTTCCTATCCCGAGATATCCTCATACCAAGGATTTGTTTGGCTACCCCCAAATCCTTCATAACAAAGGATTTACTTAGTTATTTCTTGAGTACTTTTATTTCCTGCAAGTTTTTACTTGCAACCAATATGTCATCCACATACAGACAAAGGATAATATAACTGCCATCCTCAAATTTCTTTATATACACACAATGGTCAGAATGACATATAATATAACCTTGCTCCATCATAAATCTATCAAATTTCTTATACCATTTACGTGGAGCTTGTTTCAATCCATAGAAGCTCTTCTTCAATTTACACACCGTCTCATTTTTACCTTTTACCTCATAGCCCTTTGGTTGCTGCATATATAGTTCCTCCTCCAAATTACCATGGAGAAATGTAGCCTTTACATCAAGTTTTTCTAAGTGCAAGTCTTCTACTACAACTATTCCTAGAAAAGTTCTAATAGAAGTCATTTTTACTACAGGAGAAAAAATCTCATCCAAATCTATACCTTTTTTCTGTGCAAACCCCTTGACCACCAATCGAGATTTGTATCTTTTATGGCCTCCTTCTTCCTCTTTGAATCTGAACACCCACTTATTCTATAATGCTCTTTTTCCTTCGGGTAGCTTCACCAAATCCCATGCCCGGTTCTCCATGAGAGTCTAGTGCTCCTCATCCATGGCTTGCTCCCACTTCTTCCTGGCATCTACCTGCATTGCTTCATCAAAGCTCTCTGGCTCTCCACTATCAATGAGTAATAAAAAATAAAGAGAATGAGAAAAATGTTCAAGTTCTCTTCTTACCCTAGAAGACCTCCTCAATATAGGATTTTGGGGTTCTTGTTGAGGAGGTTTTTGAACTGATTCATGTGTCACTTTCCCATCCGGAAGATTCTCTACCGCTGCATATTCTTTCTTGGATTCTTCCCTATTTTCCTACAACTGTTGCTTATACATGACTTTCTCATTAAAGACCACATCCCTAGATCAAATGATTTTCTTGTCCCTAATACTCCAACATTTATATCCAAATTCATCACCACCATAACCAATGAAAGTACATTTTTCTGATTTAGCCTCTAGCTTGATCCTATCATCCTTGTCTATATGGACAAACACCTCACATCTAAAGACTCTAAGAAATGAATAATCAACTTTCGTACCATACCAAGCCTCCTCAGGTATGTCTCCATCCAAGGCACTTGAGGATCCTCTGTTTATCAAGTACACAACTGTGTTCACCGCTTCTGCCCAAAAAGAAAGAGGCAATCATACATATAACCTCATGCTCCTAGCACGTTCCATTATTGTTTTGTTCATCCTTTCTGACACCCCATTTTGTTGCAGAGTTCTTGGAACTGTCTTTTTCCTATGGATTCCATTCTTAGAACAATAATCATCAAATTCATTGCTACAATACTCCCCTCCATTATCTGACCTGAGACATTTTAGCTTAAGACTTGTTTCATTCTCTACCAAGGCTTTCCATTTAACAGAAGTGTCAAATACATTAGATTTGTTTCTAATACAATAAACCCAAACTTTCCTTATTGCATCATCAATAAAAGTAACATAATAACTTGAACCCCCAAGAGATGATACTTGAGCCGACCACCACACATCAGAATGCACCAACTCTAACTTACTCTCTTTCTTTGTAGGTACAACCTTGAGAAACCTTACTCGCTTTTGTTTCCCAAATATGCAGTCCTCACAGAACTCCAAACCTATTTCTATATATCTGGGAAAATCCTTCTTTATGATTTTCATGCCCTTATGGCTCATATGACCGAGCTTATAGTGCCACAACATTATATCTACTTCTTAAGCCACAAGATTACAAACATTAGTGCTACAAGTGGTTAAATACAAGGTTCCAACCGTCTTACCTCTTGCCACCACAAGAACACCCTTGGTAACCTTCCAAGAGTCCACTATAAATATCACAGTACAACCATCACTTCCCAACTGCCCTGCTGATATCAAATTTTGTCTTAATGTAGGCACATGTCTGACATCCTTCAATAGCCAAGTATTCATATTCTGCATCTTAAACTAAACAGAACCTTTTCCAACTATGTTACAAGGCTCATCGTCACCTAGAAAAACATGCCCAAAATCTCCTTCAACATAATCAACAAAATAATGCCTATGTGGAGTAGCATGGAAAGAAGCCCCCGAATCTAAAACCCAAGATTCAGTAATATTGTGCAAAGAAAGAATCAAAGCATCCTGACATATATTACTCATTGCCACACTTGCCTCTTTTTTTTCTTCCTGTTGTTTCTTCTTGTCCTGAAGTTCCCAATAGTCCTTCTTTGCTTGCCCAAATTTTCCATAGTGCTAACATACTATCTTGATTTTGGATTTTGACCTTGCCCAATCCTTTGATTTTCCACAGCTTCCTCTATTCTTCTATCTCCCTCTAGTTTCCACTGTCAAAGCATTCCCTGAAGTAGAAGATTCCCTATATCTTTTTCTTCGCATTTCCTTACTTAGAATCACCCCTACAACATCCTCAAACTTCAACTTTGAATTAGCTAGAACTGAGTTGTTTACCGCTATTACCAGGCTATTCCAACTCTCAAGTAAAGAGCACAGAACTAATAAAATCCTAACTTCTTCATCAAATTCTATTGTAACTAAAGCTAGCATATTTACAACCATATTAAAATCATTTAAATGATCTGCTACTGAACCATTCTTAGACATCTTCATATTAAACAAATTTTTCATTAAAAAAATCTTATTAGAGGCAGAGGGTTTTTCATACAACTTCCATAATGCATCCATCAGTTCTTTTATAGTCTTTTCCTTTGAAACATTAAATAATACCAAAGATGCAAGACACAGTAGGATTGTCCCAAGTGCTTTCATATCCGAAAAATCCCATTCCGCATCTATAATGCTCAAGGGTTTGTTCACTTTCTCAGACAACAGAATATAAAGATCCTTCTGATAAAGGTAATCTTCCATCTGCATCTTCCAAAGACTGAAATTTTACACGTTGAATTTATCAATCCTTGATCTTCCATCAGCTGCCATAGCTCCCACTCAAGATAAAACTTTCCCTATGATTCAACACTTCAGTAAACCAAACCAGGATCTGATACCAATTGCTAGGAAATAAGGGATAAAAAATGTGGAATAATCCCTCACAGAACCACAACAGTAGAAACTAATATGCAGAAAATATTATAGATCTTAAATAAAAGTGCAGAATAAAATAACACAACACAAAGAGATAATATTTAATGTGGTTAACCCAATTTTGGCTACGGTCCACCAAGAATCACTTGCTCATATTTTATTGCAAGCCACCGCTCTCTCAATACAATACCCAGATCTATTTAGAGCTATGCTAGACAAACTCTACATAATTCACACCCGAATTCAAAACACATTTGCAATGTTACATTATCCTACCATATACATAAAACCATATAAGTACATAATTGCTTAAGCAATTTTACAAAACTGTGGGTATCAAAACCATGGGCCAAAACCGTCCCATGAACCTATGGGTCAAAATCCTTCCCATATGAGAAAAGTGTGTTTCCCGATATATCGGGCATGTTTCAAGGCCAAAAAAAATTCTCGAGGGCTGCACCCTTGAACCCCTGCTCGGGGCCCAGCGCAGCCCTGAACCCCAGCGAGACAACTGTGGAAAGTGTACAGTACTCTTAGTGTACAGCCTTCAACACTTTCTGACATGAAAACAAGCTCCACAACCTAACAACTAGACTGTATGGTTGAGTTCAAGAGAGGTTGGGGGGCCTCTTCCTTCAAATATAAATAGAGGGGTGAGAGAGAGTAGAAATTCCTGACTATAGAGAGTCGCCCCTATATATAGATATGGCTAACCCCCCACCCCTCTATTGGTTTGATGCAAAAAAAGAAGTTGTAGTATGATCCAAAGGGATAGTTTATTGCTTTAATTAATTATTATTTCTCAAATTTGTGATATAGTAGGGTGTAAAGACGAGCAAGTCATGAAAGAGCTATAGATATGCACTGATTGAGTTATGAATGTGAGCATTTTTCTTAGCAAAGGAACATAGCCAAACTTGTCATTCTCAAAGGACAAGTTACCAAATTTTAATGTCTATATTCTCCCCTTTAAGTGTGTAGTTAAATTTTTCCTGTTTTAAGGAAAAATATACCTAAGTGTGCACACACACTTTATCTTGTCTAGATAGTTGTTCTTTGATGTGTTGGTGTTGGCATGCTTCATGGCGAAACATGTTTATTTTATGGAGGGAGGAACTCCTAATTATTTTTTTACTATGGAGATTTGCAATTGTTACTGAGATGTTAGAGGATTGGGGGTGATCAATCCCCTATGGCGTTGAAGGAGAATTTGGAGTGTTGAACACATGCAACCCAACACCGGAGGAGAGAGAAGAACCAAAGTACCCCACAAAGATAGAATACTAGCATATCAATTTTTTTAGTAACACTAATATCTTCTCCTTTAGATTTTTAGAGAGAAGAGGAAGGAAAATTTACGAAGAAATTAATTACTTCGATACCTTCCAAAATGCCATAGAGCACATTTCTGTAAATAGATCTAGGATTAATTTTGTAATTGTTGTAATTGTTAAGTAAGATAGAACCACATAGTTGAAAGGAATGGATATACCATGCCCCCATCATGTGTTGTACTATTGAGACTGAGTGTACTCATGCTCCTTGTATCATATTCTGAACTGAGTAATTTGTGTCTGACACCATATAAGAAACTTATGAACAACTGATAGGATCTAAGACTATTAAAAAATTGTGAGAATATGCCCCTTGTATGGGAACGTATAGTGAGGTCAAGATTGTACCACAATTTTGACTGAGTCGTACAATTTTGACATGTATAGATTTTTTCCACTTTTTAGTATATATACCTTATTATGAGGATATGGACCATATAAAAAAAATTATTGTCATAATTTTTCTCTAGATGTAAAATATATACCAATGAATTCCCCCTCTTTTGGAGCACATGTGATAAATCATTTGATCATGTGGCCAAAAAATATGTGTACCCATGTGTAATAACTCTAACAATTTGTGTAGGATCACGTAGGAGGATGAAATGGTGGCCACCGCTAGGAATTTACACCTATGAAAGGGGTTACACATGGTGGAAACCATGACATATAGAAAAAGCGATATGCAACACACAATAATAAATAATACATGTGTGTGGAAGTAATAACAACAATATAGAAATAATCAATCATGTCATAATCTAGAGTATCAATATTATAACAATGTGGTAAGAGAAAATCATATCATAAAGCCAAAGTATTAATAATATAGAAATATAGACATCAATGTAGTGAGAGTCAAATGTGTCATAAGACATTTAGAAATACTATGAAATAAAAACATCAATGTAGAGAAAACTAATTAATAATATAGAAACATAATCACATGGATGTATAAAACCACAAACATGGGACACCCATGGTGTCATAAGACAATCAAAATAGAGGACATTGTAGGTTACATATAGAGAAGTAAGTGTATACACAAAAGATAGTCATAGAGACACAAACATGGGACACACATAGGATCAAAAGATAATCAAGTAACTTAGGTTGTATACTTATAATCAACTATATATACACAAGATAGGCATAGAGCTATAAACATGGGACACCCACATCGCACAAGACAATCAAGGTACTTGATCCATATAGAGTAATCAATTATGGAATTGTAATTAAGCAATCAATAATCAATCATAAGAAAGGAGTCAAACAACGTAGTATTCAAACAAGAAGGTAATCCAAATAAGTAAGTAGTGACGATAGTATATCAAACAAGTATAGAAAACAATGGTAGTAAAAACATAAGTAACAAGATCAATTAGCATTTTACAAGACACATGTGTTAGTCTTATTAGCTCAAAAGATAACATAGACATTACGTATGCAATCCAACATGATGAGAAAGTGTAAAGTATTTGTAATGAAAAAAAGAACTTATATAGTGTAGGAGATGTCCCTAAAGAATAGTGTCAATGGGAAGGAACCAAGCTTGCACTTTTCGTTATGTATCAACCCATGTATGTCATGCATTAAGATCAATATACCTTATAAACACATGTGTAAAGAGTATATACAAAATATATTTTATCTATCAAACTAGCATAATAAACATGTACAAAGTGACAAGGTAGTTAATAAAATTATAAACATGTCATGATTTTGTATTTTTGCAGATATGTGAATGTTTTGTATTATGTGTTTATTTGAATGTTTTTTAAAATAACTATGTGCACTAATGGTAATAACCGAAGTGTAGACAAAAAGTAGTGTTAGCTACAAATACAAACTAAGAACCACACTAATGTTAGTCCCTAATCTAATGCATCTAATCTCTACCTCTGATTGAGTAAGATAAAAAGAGGGAAAGGATGTTATACTTGAACTTACCTACAAGTTATAATCATCCTTCTTTGATGCTTTGGATATACTCAATGGATGAATTATCTTTGCTTCAGATTGTGGACTTGATTGGGAAACACATCCCCTTGTTTGCTTGGTGATTAATTAAGGAAGTTTTATAGCCTTGCAAGATGATGATTGAGAGTTCTAGGAATATTTTGGCAACACTTAATTGCAATTTCAAAAGATAGTTTCTATGAGGGTGGTGAGCCAAATTTATAGGTTGTGGGAGGAAGAATGAAGGGTGGAGATTGATCCATGTAGGATATGGATAAATGGTTGAGGATTGATAAGAAGTATGGAGAATTCAAGAATTAGATAATTCTAGAAATTAAGAGAAGTCTCCATTGAATTTTTAATTCAATGGAGAGAGAAAAAAATTATTTAAATTTTTGAATTAAAAAGAGGGAAGTTTGGAGAGGCTTGTAAAAATAGAAGCCTCTAGATTGGGAGGGGGGCATTTGATTAGGATAGAATTAGGTGAGATTAATTGTGATTTGAGGAGAATTTAGGTCTATGATAGGTGTAGACAAGGTGGGTAGGTGGGTGGTAATTTTAAATTCTTAGAAATTGATAATAGGGATTAATGATGGGATAATAAGATATAATGATGAATTAATATGGTTAAATGTGAGATGGGATTATTGGGTGAGTAAATGGGAATATTTGGGATAAGGTTATACATGATATTTAATAATAATTAATCTCACAATTAATTATTATATGGTTGAGATGGGAATTGTGATAGTGAGTGAGTGATGGGGAGAGATGTATATTAAGAATATTAATAAGTATTTTATTTATGATGTTGACATTTCACATGTCTACATTTACCCCTCTTTAAAAGGTTATTGAGTATAAATTACCATTCAAAGAAGAAATAATGATGGTGATATGATGTCCCCTCGAGGGGTTAGGCAGGGAGGAACGAGGCGGGTAACCGGTCGAAAAGAGAAGAAGTTCAAATTAGGAGAGGAGTATGGATTAGAGGATGAGGAGATTTGAGGATTTAGAGGATTAGAATTAGAGGAGTAGAAGTGATTAAAGATTTGGAGGAGTAGGATTAGAGGACTTTGAAAGTAGTAGATTGAAGGATTGTGAGACATTGGATTGTTAAATTATAAGATTTTGGATGCCCCAATCATAGGGTTAGGTTTTAAGGATTTTGAGGTATAGGATTCCCTAGTCGGAGGGTTAGGATTGAAGATTTGGGATTTAGATTTGATTATTCTGGATTTGAAAATGGTATATTTTTAAGATGTTGGAGTTGACAATGTTAGACTTTGAGGATGTTGGATTTGGGGGATTGGAATTTTTTGGATGAGAGAATAAGGATTGGGTTTTGCATCGATATGGATGATAGAATAGGATGATAATTGATGAAGTGATGAGTTTGATTGATATTATAATGTTAGAAGATCTCCCAACCAAGGGGTAAGGATGTTGAATGTTGGACGTGAAAGGATGAGATTTGGATGTGGATTTTGATTGATTAAGAAAGGATTGATTGGATAGGAGGATGAGGAGGCTAGATAGTTAGTTAGATGATGACAAAGATTAAGTGTGGATGAAGATAAGGCTAAAAGATGATTATAGAAGGGGGTGTGCTACAATAAAGTGCTCATTGTTATCATCATTAGAAGTTGTGATTAATGATATGACATAAAGAAAGATGCACCACGATGATGTAATTGTCAAATGCCCTTGTCCTCATATCATTGGACATATTAATACAAAAAATAGGGTCCTCATATCATTGGACCATGAAAAAAGAAAAATAAACAAAAGAGGCCTTATATCATCGGTCATGTTAATTAAAAAAAGATGGTCCTCATATCATTGGATCGAACAAGAATAAAAAGAAACCAAAGGGGCCTCATATCATCGACCGAGAAAGTAATTATGAAAACAAACATGCATGTAGAAAAAGGGACGGAATAGATCCAGGATGTGGATATTAAAATTGGCCAATTTGTGTGAGATTTAAGATTTCTACAATTTTATTTTTTTTGGATTTTTTTTTAATTTTTTAGATTTTTTATGATTTTTTGCATTTTTTTTAATTTTTTGGATTTTTTAATGTTAGGGTGATAAAGGGGGAAATTTGGGCAGGGTAGGAAAAAACGGGAGGAAAAACACATAAACGAGGTGGAAGTATGGGTGCCAGGAGTGTTTTAAGGCATCGCAACGGGTATAAAAGGGTCGTGGGGACCATTTGGCAAGTGATTTTCACCGCAGCAAATAAAGAGAGGAGAGTTGTCAAGAGAACACGATGGCCTACGCGAGGATTGTAGATCACCAAGTAGATGCAGTGAATAGTTACCAATGACCAACAGTCAATGGACCTATGGTAGGTACCCTATGGTTTTTATTGGTTTTGTGTTTTGCTCATTTTTAAGCTTTTAAGGTTTTTTCCGAAAAAATTTAGGTGCTAGGGGGTTAAAAGTGGTGCCTATGCGCTAAAAATGGCACTTATGCATCGTTTGGGAGGGAAATATAGGTTTTGGCACCTATGTGCCTAGGGAGGGGCATGTTTTGGCATCTATGCACCTGGGAGGGGGTGTAAATTGGCGCCTATGCATGACTTATGGTAGATATGTTAGGATTTTGCCACCTATGCACCTATGAGGTTTAATTAGTGGTACATATGCACTATGTGACACCTATGCGAGAGTTTTGATGCCTAGGCTAGGAATAGTAGTGTCAATGCAGGTAAGTAGGTGAAATGTAGTTTAGTGGTGCCTATGAAGTTAAGTCTCAAATATACTTGTGTAGGGTTTTTAGGGGTAGAATAGCAATGGGTTGGGGATAATACACATGGGTTGATGTGTGTCGGTGGTTTTAGATACTGTGCATGTCAGACATCTACAATCGACAACACTAGTGAGGTTATTTGGGTGTTTTGATGAGGAGTTGAAGGAGGCTTCACTTTACATGTCCTTGGGTTATTACATGTAGCGAGGATGTTAGTGATGCAAGAAGATCTTGGTTTAGTGACTGTGCTGGTAGAGAGATGGAACTGAAAGACCAGCACCTTCTGGTCATCAACATGGGAGATGATAGTGACTCTAGAGGATGTCTACTGTATATACTAGATCCCAGTGGAGGGGGATTGGGTGGTGTGGCATAGGGGCATGTCTCGAGCATAGTTGGGGTTGTTGACGGATGTAGAGGATGCACCCCATTGAGGACTGTGGGTTGACTTGGCACTATATTTTAGAGAGGAGTCTATGGAGTGGGTTCTAATGCTATTATGCTCCATAATTAGTTATATTTTATTACCAAATGGTTGAGGTCATTATTTCAACATTGGGTTTGCAAATGCGGTGTACTCAATGTGGCAGTCCGGGATAATATTTACATGGGGTCCTACAGTATTGGCATGCTTATACCATGAATTACATAGGGTAGCCTACTGAGGAGGCAGTAGTATCAGAGTAAGCATCCTGTTATATGTTTAGAGTTATGACCATATAGTCGTGGGTAGGCTGATCGGCATCTAGCTGAAGTGATGAGATGGTGAGCGTGTAGTATACATATGATAGATTCATATGGGTAGGAGAGAGCATCTAGGGGAGATGGATTGGTACAGGTGGAGGATAGACAAGATGTATGCATGAGTTATTACATAGCGACCATATCTTTAATATGAGGCATGGGAGGGATACTAGGTATAGTTGAGAAGGATCCAGACGCCATATTATTTGATAGGGGACCAACCTTATATAATATAACAATATCGACCTGATTGTATTTTTCATTAGTTTGGCATCATACATGACATTCCTACAGGTCGCCATGTGGTCGCACATACCATACGAGAGGTCAAGGAGTAAGGTGCCCCTATTCTAATGAATGTATCTAGGGCTAGTTTTGATGACATTCAAGTTATCCCTTGGGTACCCTTACCAAGTGTAGCAGATCCAGGGACAGTACAAGGATATGATGAGTGGTGTCAAGGGATCAGGTCGGCCAGACTAACACGAGCATTAGAGGATGAGGTTTATACATGGGCGATGACTGGTGTATAGGGGGATGACGCGGGGACAAACGTTAGTGGCACACGTTCCACATGTATAGGAGGAGGAGTTACAATGAGCACCACTTATTGTTATATTGGGTGATCCTCAAGATGGGTAGTAGTCAACACCATAGTCACCAGTATAGGGCGGGTCTGAACAGAGCCCAGGAAGATAGGAGGTGGATGTGATGGAGGTCAATGATTTGACTCTGCCATTATAGAGAATAACAACATTTACGAGCCATCTAGTACAGGGGTTCCAAGTACAAGACTATCAGGATTAGGTCCTTCTTGAGAAGGGGTTACATGTACATAATTGTCAAGATCAGGCCCTTCTGGTGTAGGTGTTACATGTATATGACTGTCAGGATCAGATCCTTATGGTGTAGGTCCTTCGAAGTTAGGTGATACATGTGCCGAGTTACAGGCTCGTAGTGATAGGTTGGAGGTAGAAGCCCGTGCACGGGCCATGGAGATTGCAGGGTTACAAGTGAGAGGTGTGTCTCACTTGAGAGAGATACGAGATTTGAGATGAACAACTAGAATTTTTTTAGTGTTAGTGGGTCATAAGGTAGATCAGAGGGATGCATATATTACTCGCTTACATGGGGGAGTTGATTCAGATATAATATGTTATTGATGGCTTGCAATAATAGCAGAGAGGGGATTGAAATGGGGGATCAACATCTGAGACAGCGCACCTTCAGGTAGAGTTAGAGGGGACTCGTCAGGAGAGGGATTGGGTCATGTGGCACCAAGATAGATATCATCGTTAGCATGATGCATACAGGGATAAATGTGGCCCGTTGAATACAACAACAGAGGCAAGCGAGACATAGGGCACTTCTCAGGGAGCAGGACAAATGACACCCCCTATCACTTCTCAGGGAGCAAGACAAATGACACCCCCTAATATAGTGTCACTACATTGGTAGAGGAGGTGGTGGAGGATATGCCTTATTATGAGCGCATTGTGGCCTCGCAGCTACAGGAGGAGTTACTCTATGTAGATTATTTGGCTAAGAGGTTAGCATAACCGATGACCTTAGGGAATACAACCAGTGTGTAACAGTCGAGACCAGATGGGGTGGGAGATGACACAGGTAGCTCGGTGCAATAATGAGAAGTATAGATGTTTGGAGATATATATGTGGCCTATTGGTTATTGTATTGTATCGCATCAACTTTATTGTACATTCAAGGATGACTAGGATGGTCCCATTTTTAATGTATATATATTGATGATGCATGATGTATTGGATGACATGTATTTTTTTTTATGAGCCTCTAGATATGGGTATTATGATGATATGTTGGGCATTAAGGTGGATGCTGTGTTCATGTAAAACTAACTATGCTATGTGAATTGAAACTAACACCTAATAGCTTCAAAGAAAAGTTAATCTAACAAAAACCATCAAGATAAGAGCTTATGGGAAACAACTTCTTCAATGCATTAATAAATCAAACTAGATGTTAAGCCATTTCCTACTCTTTAGATTGCTAACTAAACATGAACCTAGTTAGATCATATAGCAATCAAAGTTGATTTTTCTTTTCCTCAAGAATTGAAGATAATATCTCACCAAGAAATGGCTACAAGGCCATTTTTGGATCTTCTCATGCTCTTCAATTTGAGAGAATGGATGCAAAATGAAGAAGCTAATCCATATCAATGGAGAATGATCAAAGCAAAATGCCTATAGTTTTCACTAATTCAAAATGATGTGTATTTTTAGAAGGAAGGAGGAGGGTTCTTTATATAACCTTCATGTTTGAGAAATATTTGCAGCTTGGTGCATGTGGGATAAGGGTAAATCAAGATTAGGAATAGATAAGGTTTCTTTAGAAAAGGTGACCTTGATTTAGAAGAGTTTAATTTTTCATTAGTAACTCGTGAGAGTTGGGGTATGTTTTAATTAATCAAAGGTGCTTAATTAATAGGTAGAGGTAAGCTTATAGAAGCTAATTAAAAGAAAATTAGTATGATTCATGGGATGTAAGAGAGAAATTTAATCCAATAAATGGTGTTTTATTGATTTAGAGTAGCAAGCATAATTAATTAATAATAATTAATTAACCCAAGTAGAAGCGAACATTAATTAACGAAAGGTCGTTAATTGACATCTTGGGTGATAGGAAGGTTAATTAATTAACAAAAGGTTGTTATTAATGAATAAGAAGGGGAATGTTAGCTAAATAGTGGAAAAGCACTAAATATTAGGGAAATGATAAGAAAGAGGATAATTATTGTAATCTTAGTATTAAAATTGCATAAGAGGATTTTAGGTGTCTACATTTACCCTTCTTTGGGGTGGTGTAAGTGACGCCACTTCAAAGATAGTAAATAAGTAAAGTCAAATAAACTTTGAAGGGGTAGAAGAAAAATTAGTAGAACGAAGGATACCCTATCAAGTGTTGATGGGGTGATGAATGAGGTCGATCGACGATAAAAAAAGATGAAGGAAATGGATAGAAGAAACAAAGGGGAGAGGGGATCGAAGGTGATCCCTATTGTCCCAAGTGATTTGTAAGAATGGTGTTCATAGAAGAACATGATATGGAAGAAAAATGGAGATGAAAAGAATGGAAATAGCTTTCATCCAACTGGTGTAAAAACAACTTTATTTCATCATGTTGCTCATATGATCTATATCATCAACCCTTATTAAAATATATGCATACAACAAAAGTGTAAAATAACATGAAAATCTATAATACCAACATTTGTTTATTACTAAAAAATTAACTCAATGCAACATACATAACATAATACAATACGAGAAAGTAAAAAAGCTAACCTGACAGGGAAACAAGTACAAACACACATATTGAAACAAACAACATTCAAGACAGTTGCACCAATGTTTTTGTTATCAAGCTTCAGTTCCCAAATGTTCGAGTTAACAACAAGTGTTAAAATGACACTCCAAGGATACATGCAACATGAGTATACAGAGGACACAAGGGTCCTATGAAAAAATAATCATCCACTATGAAACAATACCAAGTAACTCATTGTGCAAGGGAATACAAACATAGTAAGCAAACCAACTTTGTTAACAGAGGTAGATCCAGATGATCTGCGAGTCATGTGCGAGAACAAGTGAAGACCAAAGAAAGATGTTTTGTAGGAAAAATTTCTATGTTTGAGGATGATATGTTCAATAAATGCTTCAACTACTTGCATGCTTTTTACCAATTTTTGAAAAAAAAAAATTACAATTTTTTTGGACTTTTATAAATTTCACTAATTTTTTTGATGTTAGAAAAATTTCCAATTTTTTTAGATTTTTTTATTATTTTACCAATGTTTTGGATTTTGATGTTTTACAAATATTTTGTATTTTTTGATAGTTTTCTGAAGTTATGTACAAGAAAATGATGTAAAGATGCCCCCAACGAGAGCTAAGAATGTACAAGGAAAATCTCGTACGTATATACAAGAAGAAGATAAGTCAGATCAAGGCCAAGATGAATATGTTCAATATGGTGATTAACTCAAACCAATGAAGTGTTAGGAAGGATTGATTATGCCCCCAGTACAAGCTAGCCAAAAAACAAATGATAGATAAAAGTGGAAGATTGTTTATTGAAACAAGGGACAATTTCTCTCAAACATGATAAAAATGAAATCTTATACACATGGATGTTTTGAATGAAGAAAATAATAATGTGAATCCTAAGAAAAGATATGGAAAATGTAGCTAGAAGATTGGCGATGAAAATTTGATTAGCCTGAGGCACAAATTGCGAGACAAGATAAGGACTAAAGTAAGAGTTTGAACAAGGTCCAAAAAAAACTCGGTAACATACTAATCTTATCTTCTCATTGAGATCCAGTGTGTGCACGTGGAAATTGATTACCTCTTGAAGTGAAGCTTTAATCGGCAGCAAGTGAGGAAAAAGTAGCCAATGTGTAGGAATGATTTATTTTCAAAGCTGATTTTTGAATGGATGGTGGAAGGAGAGCCCTACATTTCTCCATTGTCAGCTAGACATCCATAGCTCTGATGGAGATTGAAAGCACCCAAAACTTTACAAATAAAATTATATGAATAACTAAGGAAAGCTAACACCATTTCCACCTCTAGTCAAGGTTCTAAGTCTAGGAATGTAACATTAAGATAGAAGCTTAAAAGAATTATTAACTAGCATTAAAGCAATGCAAGATCTAGCTACACATGCCTACTAATGTGCTTGAATTACCTAACATGGGCCTGAATAGACCTAAGAGGGTGATCAAATTGGTATGGTTGCTACTCCAAACAAGGTGAAATGGCCTCTCCAAATGACTACATGGTCATTTTGGATATCCAACTACTAACCCCATTGAAGGCTTTAGGCAAGGATTGAGCTTGGCTATAAATCATATTTATTGTATGAGATGCAAATTGAAGCATGGTGTGTAAAATATAAAGGAATGAGGTGCACTCTTTTTATAGTTTTCCTTTTAGAAGAAACTTGTATTTTTGTGCATGTGGGACTAAAAGCCCCCAAATTAGATTAGAATCTCTAATCATGACTAGGCCTTGTTAATCACAATTAGTGAATTACTAAGTGATTAAGAGGTATGGAGCCTTAATCAACCGCTTAGGATCAACTGGGAGCCTAAGATAAGCTTTTGAAGCTTGTTGAGACGTTGTGGAGGTGAATGAGGTGATTTTGAGTAGTTAGAAGAGGGGTTTGCTTCAATACTAAGGCATATTGACCAATTCAAGGGAAAAATAGGCTTAATTAGCCTATAATCACTAATTGTTTGTTTTAAAGAGGGTTTTGGCTTACAATTCGTTGTAAAGTTGCATCCTGAATGCGCAAGGGGTTACGCAATCAATAAAGCATTGTTAATTGGCTAATCTGGTAAGGAACATTAGTTAATAAGCCAAAACCACTAATTATAATGGATTTGGCATGAATGAGAGTGATTTGCATGCGTTTTGGCAATAAGAGTACAAAAGTGGAATTTAGATGTCTACATTTTCCCTTGTTTAAGGTGAAGTTAGTGAATTCACTTCAAATATAGTAGACAAGCATAAACAAGTAAATTTTTTGAAGAAAAATTAGTGGAATGAAGGATGCCCCCTTGAGTGTCGATGGGGTGATAGAAGAAGTCAATCAACAATAAAAAAATATGATTTGAAATGGATAGAAAAAAATGGGTAAGAACAAGCATGAAACCCTTAGGTATTGAGAATGAATAAGGATAGGGATAGATGTGGTTGTTTATTGCCCTGGGTGAGTTTTTAGGAGAAAAATTAGTAATGGTAATAAACGATAATGGAGAAGAAATGATTAATAGAGAAATATAGGACAAGCTCAATCTTTGCATCCAACTTTCCATAAGCAACATGTTTATATCATTTTACCCCTAGGTCTACATCATCGACATTTATTGAAATGAACAAAAATGTAAGATAACATGAAGAGCTAAATTACTAACATTTGTCTATTGTTACATAACTCTATCCAGCATACATAATGCAATCCAATAAGAGAAATAAAAATGATATTTGACTCAATACAACATACACAATGCAATGTAATATGAGTAAGTAAAATGATGCTTAACTCAATGCAATTTAATACGAGTAAGTAAACTCAATGCAACATACACAATGCAATGCAATATGAGTAAGTAAACCAACTAATCTAACACAGAAACCAGTACAATCACAGGCACTTAAACAAATAATTTTTAAGGCAGTTACACCAATATTTTTGTTATCAAGCTGTAGTTCCTAAATGTTTGTGTTGTAACAACAAGGGTTAAAAATGGTTCCCTAAACAAGGATAATGCGAGGGGAATAACAGAGGACACAAGTAGTCACATATACACAAACAAACAAAATTCAAGATAGTTGTACTAATGTTTTTGTTATCAAGTTGCAGTTCCTGAATGTTCATGTTGTAATGACAAGGGTTAAAAATGGTGCCCCTAGCAATGACACATGCAAGGGGAATAACAGAGGACACAATTAGTCCCATAGAAAAACTTTGTGCTCTACGACACAGTCTCTGACAACTCACTGTTACACGGGAGTACCAATGTAGTATACAGCTGAGCTTTTGTTAATGGAGGTAGATCATGATGATCCACAAGTCATTTGAGACAAGAACAAGCAAGAACATCATAAAGATGGTTTTGTAGGACTAATTTTGATGTTGAGGATAATGCAGGTGATATAGGCTTCAGCTGTATGTAAGCCATTTAAAAAATTAAAAACTATAATTTTTTTGGTAAATATACAACCAAAATTAATTTTAACATTGCGTAGTTCACTTCAATACCTTTCCAATGCAAAATAACGGAGTTGTTTCGAGGTCAGGAGCAAAAATTATGTCCTGCGCAATGTTGGGTGCGCCTATGCACTCAGGGGAGCGCCTATGCTGGCCTCCTTTTTGAATTTTTGGATTTTGTTGGGCAGCATGGGTGCCTAGGTACCTGTGCTGACCCTCCTTCTTGAGTTTTTTATTTTTTTGAGGAAGCATGGGCACATGGGTTCCTATGATTACATGCAAGGGCGCATGGGCGCCTGTGCCTGACTGCAAGGGCGCCTCTGCAACACTGAGTGCACTATATGTCTTCCGAAGGCCATAACTTTTGCTCTCGACATTGAAACAACTCCATTGTTTTTACGTTGGAAAGGTATCGAAGAAAAATAAGAAATGGTAATATAAATTTAGATTTATAAATTTATATTCTATGAAATTGATACTAATCAATATCAATCTGTGTGATAAGGAGCTCACATGGGAGAAAAGGTGCTTACACCGGAGAAAAGGAGAAACGTAAGGGTGCCTGGGTGATTGTGCATGATACAAGGGCACCTGGAAACCTATGTGTATGATGCAAGGGAGCGTCAGTTCCTGTGTTTTTAGTTTTTAGCTCATTTTTGAAGTTTTTGACTACAGCACGGGCACTTGGGTGCATGTGCAACACTGAATGCACTAGCTATCTTCCAGAGGCCATAAATTTTACTCCCAACCTCGAAACGAATCCATTGTTTTTGCGTTGGAAAGGTATTGAAGTGAAATATACAATACCAACATAAATTTGGCGTTTTGAATTTTTTTAAATAAATTTTTTGGGCTTTTAAGTTTGTCTCACTAATTTGTTTGTGTTTTTGAATGTGTTTGAATGTTTTGACTTTTTCGACTAACATATTTGAATGTTTTGGGATTTTTTGAAACATATTTAAATGTTATTTATTTTTGAGAATTTTTCTGAAGCTATGTATAGGAAATGAAGAAACATGGATGCCCCAACAATAGACAGGATGTAAAGCACATGATAGAAAGAAGTAGAAAATTGTTTTTGTGAAAGGGGACAAAGGTTCCCAACAACATAAAAACATGCTATATTATACAGATGGATGTTATGAACTAAGTAGAAGAACAATGTACGTGTTGTGAACCTATCTTATAAGCCTCACAATGAAGAAACAGTTAGCTAAAGGCACGAATCATGAAACAAGGTACAAACTAGAGTAAGAGTTTGAACAAGGTCCAAAAACAAACACTTGGTAACATACTAATCTTGTTTTCACATCGAGATCATGTGTGTGCACGCAAAATTTTATTACCTCTTGGAGGGAAGATTTGATATACAACAAGTGAAGACACCCTAGTCAATGTGTAGGAATGATTTATTTTTCAAATTTTATTTTTTTCTGAATGGATTGTGGAAGGAGAGTCGTACATTAATTTGCTGCCAATTAGGCATCTATAGCCTCGATGGATATGTATTTGATTCTAATCATAACATTTCTCTACTGCCAGTTAGGCATCCATGGCCCTGGTAGAGATTATTGGAAATAACCCAAGAGAGAGTTATATATCAATTTGCTTCTCCTTTTAGCTTTTGCTTTCAGCTTTGTGCTTTTTGATTTGATTGATTCTTTTACTTTCTAAAAAAATATTTCAGCTCTCTTGTCTGAAAAGGGGTTAAGAACCACTGATGGCTTGATGTAAGGAGGTGGAATTGATTGTGATGAAAACATTGGATAGTGTCAACAAATATGTCCAAATTTTCTTTGCAACAATTTTTTTTTATGTTAATTGTGATAGGATCTCTATGAGGTCAATTGTTCTTTGATTTACCAAGTTGATGAAAGACAAAGGCCAAACGGATACCATAGAGATAATTGTCACAAAATGCGTGTGAATAGGCTAACCAAAATATCATCGAAGGGATGAAAATGGTAGGAAGACTTACAAAAGAAGAGTAAGAAAGGGAAGAAAGAACATCCATGTGTATAGAATACCTGATTACAATGTTTGATATTTGTACATTTGATATATTTTTTTGATTTTTTTTTTGGTATTTTGTCTTTTTTGAAAGGTGCAACCGACAAGGCCACTTGGCATGATAAGATCCAACAACAATGTTAGTAATTTCCTTGATAAGGAAGACTAGGCGTGTTTACTTATCAAGAGTCATATCATCCCCGATCTCAATAATCTTGGTGAGCTCATACTCAATAGATGACTGGTTTTTACCATGAAACATGGATTTTTGGTGTGGGAGCTTGAGGTCCCTATCCAGAGGTTTTTTTACTTTACGCCATACTTGATGGATGCGTTGATGTGCATTTTTGAATTAGATTTGATTATAAACTTTAAGAGTGTTTAATTTTTTGTGAGATTAGGAGCTCTTGGAATTATTGATTTGATCCTAATGAAGGAACTGTTTTGGTTTCCTATAAGATACTACGTGACTTGTCTGATCCCGAGTAGTGGGAGAAGAAATTGGATGAATAGAATTTTTGTGAGAAATGACAGTGGGTTTGCCACACTCATTGATAGAAGAACAATATGATGGACGTGAAGGATATGGTCCAAGAATTGAAGAGGATGGGCTACCAGGAGGTGTCCCATAGACTAAAGATAAAGGACTACAAGGATGTGGCCCTAAGATTGAAGATGAAGGATTGTTTGGTGGCGTCCCATACATAGAAGATTAAGGACTACCTGGAGGTGTCCCATATATAGAAGAAGATGGGCTACTAGGACATGGCCCAAGAATTGAAGATGAGGGACTTTTAGGACATGCCCCCAGTATAGACAAAGATGGGATATCAGGAGGTGACCCACATATAGATGATGTGGGGCTACTTGGAGGTGGCCCACATATAGAAGAAGACGATGGGCTACCAGGTGGTGACCCAAGGTAAGATTGCGATGGAGGAATCCTGGTACATAAAGAATGATTAGGTAATGATAAGATAGGTCATGGATCAATGCTAGACCCAGGGATTTCATCATCCAATGAAGAATGTGAACATGGATGAATAAGAGGAGGATCATGTTCGATGATCTTAGGGTCTTCCTCTATTTTCTGAAAAAGGCATCAATCTTTTCCTCCCAATATGTGAACGTCTCGAGGTCTAAATAGGCTTCTTTCTCACAAAATTCTAGAGGAATGTCTTCATGTGCCCTAAAAAATTCTCTAATGGCTTCTTCATTCTGAAAGGAATCAATCGGTGTAGGTAGTTGTTCTACCACAAAATGTTGATTGGATGAATACAACATGGGAGTCGACTTGGATGACTTATTAGAAGCACTTTGAGTTAGAGAGCTCTTTGATGAAAGAAGGGGTCATTGAGGTGACTAAGAACCGGGGTCCTATGAAGATTGGGAAGATTGTGACTTAGTAGTTGTATTAGAGGAATAATTTGGATTGGAATCTTCAAAAGAATGAGAAGACTTAGAATCTTTGGGATTGGAATCTTATGAAGAATCAAAATCATACCACTTCCCATGAGTTGAAGATGGGGGAAGAGGTAAGTTAATGGGTTCTTTAGCATGGAGAATCAAATGAGGTTTAGTTGTGATAGGTGTCCTTTGATGGGAATGCTGAAACTTAGGTTCTTTACTGTTATAAGTATATGGAACTATGTGATAATCAATCTTTGTTGGCACATGCCTAGACATAGATATTCCATGGGAGATCACAAGGGTTATTGTGTTGACATATCCAACAAGTGTATCTACACAACCAATGAGAGTATCAAAATGGTTCTCCTCATTAGACACATAATTAGCATTCTTGTCTTGATTGTGTTTAGGAAAATTCTTCGTATTGGGGGATTTGTTAGGAGTGGATGGATCCATCTCCACATTTCCATTTTCAATTAAGTCCTGGATGTACTGTTGCAACTTCAAACACTTATTTGTTTTGTGACCTTTAAGGTAGTGGAATTGGCAATATTCATTATCTCTAAACCATGATGGTTTAGGCACGTCATCCTCATAAGGTGTAGTTTTAGGATATCTAACCATATTAACTACCTCTACTTGTTTTAGTATTGATGACATTGAGTCAGATAAAGGGGTAAAAGTACGTCATTTACACTTAGTAGGTTGAATGCCCTTTGCAAGTTTTAAGGGTGTGTGGTTCTGAACGACTTGTACTCACTTGGAGTCTACTATCCCATCACCAATGACATTTTTGTTCTTATTATGAACAAACTTTGGTTTTTCATTAGATTTGGAATCATTTTGATCGCAAGAGAAAGGTTTTAAAGCCCCCTTAGCTAACAACACTTTTTCAATTTGACTCCCTTTTTCTATTACCTCTTCAAATGTGTTGCCACAATGCATTTACAAGTGGAACATAATGTCTGGATGGAGGTTGGGAAAAAATATGCCTATCAGTTGTTTTTTGGGTATGGAGCAAGGGAAGCAACTAGCTAACCCTCTCCATCTTTGTAAAAATGTAGCAAAGTTTTCATTGTTTCGTTGTTTTGCATTACAGATATATAACGTGGTAACATCGTTTTCTATATTGAAAGAGAAGTGTCATATGAAACTCTCTTCTAGTTCTAGCCATGTTGATATAGATCCCGTAGGGATGTGTATAAACCATTCTAGTTTCGTTGCTCCCTAAATTCGTGGAGAGAGGTGCATAAGATAATTTTCGTTGAATGCCACCTCTTGACATGCCATATAAAAATCTTTAATATGGTCACGAGGGTTACCTTTTCCCTTATAATTGTCAAATTTTGGAAAATAAAAGTGTCTTGGAAAGGTACCTGTAGCATGAATTTGTCAAATGGGTAGGGACATAACTCATCAAACTGATACTTCTTGTTATTGTTACCGGTTTGGCCCTCTTGTAATGCTTGAAGGGTGTTCTTCATAGTTGACCACTCTTGGTTGAAAAGTGAATCTTGCGTGGGTGGCGCAGATCTATACATAGGATTAAATCTAGG
The DNA here is from genome assembly GCA_019776745.2 of Taxus chinensis. Classification (NCBI taxonomy): domain Eukaryota; kingdom Viridiplantae; phylum Streptophyta; class Pinopsida; order Cupressales; family Taxaceae; genus Taxus; species Taxus chinensis. Next base: position 107,236,963 of record CM034154.1, read on the forward strand.
TGTATTCCCACCCTTTTTTGTTGTGAGAATCTCTTCATAAGGATCTCTTTCTGCCTCCCATTGAGGAGTGTTTATTGGGAACTCACCCTTTGGTATGGCTTGTTTCAAAACTTTGGGTTGTTCCCTTTGTATATGGGATGTCAAAATTTCCAATTGGTGAGTAAGGGCTTAGACCTGTTACTCTAACATCACCTCTTAAATAGGTATGTTATGACAATTTTTGTTAGGGGGAGGTTGTGCATGATGAGCATGTTCCTCATTGTCTTCACAAGGTATTCTAACAACAAGTATCTGATAAACTCCTTCATTTTCAAATGGTACTTCCTCATTATTCTGTGGTACAAAAGTAGAGGCATGACCTGGATTTAAAATTTCATTGATAGTACGATGAGGTCGGTATACTTCCTCTTCTCCATGAATCATTCTGGAAATGAGAGAAGGGTCTACTATCAAAGGTAACTTAGCGCCTAGTTCCATAACATGCATAAGAACCTCATGTTTGTTTAGGGAAATTTAATCATCAAAATTGGCAGGACGATGTTATAGATTCATATGAGGAGATTATTCTTCTCCACCAATATGGTCAACCATGAGATTATCCTCTAGAAGAGGGTTGTCACATCCAAATATATTGGCTTCTAACTTTTGAGACCCCATTCTCATAGTAGCCATTACTTAAAATAGGAGGTATAACACGAAAGATTTCCACTAAGGTTTACTAACAAGGTACCCTAGTCAAATTTGTGTAGCGTAACGATCCTAAGTCGTCAAAAACAATGGTGAATATAAAATAGCCACAAATTCAATAGGTTAATGTGAACCTAAGAACTAAAGAATAAACTACCCTAGCAAGGTAATGTATGACACAAATTTTTATAGAACACTTCAATGATGTATAATACTCAAAATTTAGTCACAATAAATAGTTTATTCCCTGAAATTTATCTAGATAGGTTTGAAACCAAATAGTGACAACACAATATCACCATTTAGGTAAAGTTTGAAACAAATGACGGCTAAGTGATAAGATAATGTTGATGTGACCTTCTAACAAGATATACTAAAACCCAGTTTCTAAACACTAGCAAAGTCTAAGTGTTGTAAAATGGACGATATAAATGTGAGTAGCGTAACAACACTATTTGGACACGTAATCAACATTTGTAAGAAAGCAAGATTTTTGTATCAAAAATGGTGTTATACCAATGCTAACAAAGTAACATTAACACTTCTAAAACTCAAGGCAAAGCTATGATGTAAAAACTACATCTAAGTATAACAAGAAATTACTATACGTGCGAACCATGTAACTCTACAATATAGAGATTTAGGTCTAATCTCACAATGGAAATAAGACGTAAGTATCTCAATTGTATGGCTATAATGTGGACAACATAACAACTCAAAAGAAGACAAGGATGAAATCACCTAACTATAATGATAATAAGTCTCAAATATGGGTTTTTGAGATAAGGAGGGCTTACTAGATCGCGAGTACGTACCATGCACACTTTCAACACTTGTGCTCCAACATTGCAACCTATTTGCGCAAGTAGAATACAAAAGTGGTGGACACATGAATCTAGCTATATCTAGTATATGTCGTTTACTCTTTTGTCCCAAAATTGGAAACAAGAGAACAAAGGGGTAGACCAAATGAGGTTGAATCAAACTAAGTATACTTTTCCAAAGTTTCACCTTGCCTTAAGGCAAATGAAAAACTAGAGCAAAGTAACAAGTCGTAAGTTTCGCGATGAAATGTAACGTGGCCCCAACTTTAAAATATTCTTTCTCTTATTCAAATAACAAGATTTAGAATCTAATAAAGTAGAAACTTTATGAGAGCTCTCAAGTATACTATCTAAGACAAAATTGGCTCCAAGCCGGCAAGCTTCCAAATGGTTCTCTCACCTAGGTTGTCACAAGATATCTATGAGCGAGCTCGATTTACCCAAAAATTCATACTAACTAGTTTGGGGTTATCTCGGCTTTACTTTACCCCCTTCAATAGAATGAGCACCGAAGTGCGGTCAATTATACTTTCATAAGGGTCGTGATACGGATATCATTGACTCTAAACTTTCAAGAAATACTAGTCAACTAGGTATTTGGAGCACTTTCTTGTTTCGTTCACAAGGTTCCCTCTTATGTGAACTACTTTATGGTTCCTAGAACCACCCCTCTTGTGAGCTTAAGGCTTATCCTAAAGAGGTTATGTTCTGGTTGAATAGATGAGATTTAGCTCTTAACTAACCTTCAAATCAAATGTTTTCTATAGTGGTGTATTTTTTTAATCTTTTGGATTAAGTAATGTGGTTTTGTCCACCTTTGGAAACCTACAAGCACATGTGTCGTTAGAAAAATTGTTTAGGTCCTTCTTTATTTGACTAGCATTAGGTCCTTCACAAAATGGTTAGTAGTTTTAAATAAATTCACAATATCATAAGAAAATAGCAAAGAAAAATACTTGTCAATCAAATAACTACCATCAAGCTTTGCCAAAAAACAAGGTTTATTCCCAATTCATCCAAGTGATTTTTATTAAAATACTAAAATTGTTTTTGATTCTCAAGATCACACTAGGTGCAAGGGAAGAGCATATTCAAATTTTAGCCTTGATTGTTTACCAAGTGAAAAATATCTTAAACTAAAAGATCAAACACATGCAAAAAAATGAAGGTTTATTCTCTTAAGCAAAAATGAATGATAATTGTTCCTAATTACTCCCAAGAAGTAAAAGAATGGTTTAGAGGTGCTTTTGGTTCTCAAGATCAAACTAGGTGCAAGAGAAGATGATACACAACTCTATTCCAAACTCAATCAAAGTATGGAAACATAATCACTCATCAAACACTAACCCAATTTACTCAAAAATCCCTTATCAAACCCTAGGACAATTTTCTTAGGAATATTTCTCTAAAATCAAAAAATTGACAAAAACAACATCTAAACACCCTTAAAAACTGACAAGAATCATAAATTTGAAATTTTTGAATTTGAGAAAATTTTACCTTGATGCACAGGCGCCCCTCTTAGTGCACAGGTGCTCACAGTCATGCACAGGTGCTCACATTCATGCACAGGCACCCTTCTGTCATTTTTCACATGGTCAATGATGCATGGGCACATCCAGTGAGGCACATGCACTTACAGTCATGCACAGGCACCTTTTTCCTGTAGATGCTCAAACTAGCTTCCGGAGGCCATAACGTTTGCTCCCGACCTCGAAATGAATCTATTTTTCTTGTGTTGGAAAGGTATTGAGGAGATCTACACAATGACAACATAAATTTGGAGAAAAAATTTACCAAGAATTTATGGTATTCGTTTTTAGAAAACTATTCATTTCTGACATATCTCAATGCTTTGATGAATGTTGTTTTGAGAAGATTTCTTGAAAAAGGTCCAATATTTGGTATTTTGAGGGAATTTTGACAAGGCTTCACCTCCTTATGTCCTTCAAAAATCATAAAAACACAACTTCTACCACTAATCTAGTTGAAACAACTTTTTAAAAATGGAAATTGATCTATAAATCTTTGAAAATTACTTTAAAACTTTAAAACTAATCTAAAAATCTTGAGAAACTAATCTAAAAAGCTTGAAAGTACTCTATAAGGCTTGAAAGCAAACTTGAAATTAATCTAGGAAACTTGAAACTAATCTAAAAATTGAAATGAAAAACTTTGAAACTAAGTTAAAAAGCTTTAAAATTTGAATGCAATGGGGTATGGTCCCACCGGGCATGCCAAATGAAAGCACCCCAAACTCTACAAAGCAAACTACAAAGATAAACAAGGAAGGCTAACACCATTTCCACCTAATTAGCTAGGGAAGAATGTAACATTAAGATAGAAGCTTAAAAGAATGCCTAATTAGTATGGAAAAAATGCAAGATCTACCTAAACATGCTTGGTAATATGCTTGAATTACCTAACATGGGCCTAAATAGACCTAAGAGGGCAATAAAATTGGTATGGTTGCTACTCCAAATAAGGTGAAATGGCCTCTCCAAATGACTACATGGTCATTTTGGATATCCATCTACTAACCCCATTGAAGGCTTTAGGCAAGGATTGAGCTTGGCTATAAATCATATTCATTATATGAGATGCAAATCAAAACATGGTGTGTAAAATATAAAGGAATGAGGTGCACTCTTTTTATAGTTTTCCTTTTGGGAGAAACTTGTATTTTGGTGCATGTGGGACTAAAATCCCCAAATAAGATTTGAATTGCTAATCATGATTAGGCGTTACTAATCACAATTAGTGATTTACCAAGTGATTAAGAGGTATGGAGCCTTAATCGACCGCTTACGATCAACTAGGAGGCTAAGATAAGCTTTTGAAGCTTGTTCAGATGTTGTGGAGGTGAATGGGTTGATTTTGAGTGGTTGGAAGAGGGTTTTGATTCAATACTAGGGCATATTGACCAAATCAAGGGTAAAATAGGCTTAATTAGCCTATAATCACTAATTGTCTCTTTTGAAGAGGGTTTTGGCTTACGATTTGTCATAAAGTTGCATCCTGAATGTGAAAGGGGTTACACAATCAACAAAGCATTGTTAATTGGCTAATTTGGTAAGGAACGTTAGTTGATTAGTGAAAACTGTTAATTATAACAGATTTGGCAAGAATGAGAGTGATTTGCGTGCATTTTAGCAATAAGATTGCAAAAGTGTAATTTAGGTGTCTACAGAGATGTATTGATTCCAATCGTAACATTTCTCTAATGCCATCCAGGCATCCATAGCCCCGGTAGAGATATTGGAAATACCCCAAGAGAGAGTTATATATTGATTTACTTTTTGCTTTTGATTTTGATTTCTAAAAACTTATTTCAACTCTCTCAACTTGTTTTAACAAGGATTTAAGAATCATTGATGGCTTGATGGAAGGATGTGGAAGTGATTGAGATGACGCCATTGGCTAGTGTCAAAAAATACCACCAAAAGTTCATCACAACAAGTTTATTAAATTTAAATAGTGATAGGATCTCTACGATGTCAGTCGTTATTTAATTTACTAAGGTGATGAAATTACCAAGGTCAAACGGATACCATAAAGATAAATGTCACAAAATGTGTGTGAATAGACTAACCAAAATATCAGCGAAGGGATGAAAATGGTGGATGACTTGCAGAGGAATGGTAAGAAAGGAAAGAAAGAAAATCCATGTGTATGCAATACCTAATTGTAAATGTTTGATCTTCGTACCTTTGCTTTTTTGTAATGTTTAAATGTTTTCTCATTTTTGTATTTTGTATTTTTTTTATTTTTTTAGATTTTAGGAAATTGGGACTAACAATGTCACTCCGTGTGATAGGAACCAACAATGATGTTTGCAAATTATTTTATAAGGGATATATTCGATATTATCTCCAATCTCGATGACCATGGTGAGTTCATATTCGATAAGTAACTGTGACTTATCTTGCAACATGGATTTTGTATATGGGAGATTGAGTTCTTTATCCATAGATTTCTGCACTTTTTTCCATACTTGATGGGTATGTTGGGGTGCATTCTTAAATCATGTTTGATTTTTGTATTTATGAGTGTTGGATGTTTTTGGATCTTTGGAGCTCTTTAGATTTTTTATCTTAGCTTGATGAATAAACTGTTAGTGTTTCCTACAAGCTAATGTGTGATCTGGTTGATCCTGAGAAATGGTTTAAGAAATTAGATGTTTAGGATTGATGGGAGGCATGTTAGGGATGATGGTGGGCTTTCCATGATTGTTGATAGAAGGATGATACGATGGACGAAGAGGATATGGTACAAGGATTGAAGAAGATGGGGTACCGGGGGGTGAGCCACATACAGAAGATGAAGGGATACTAGGATGTGGCCTAAGCATATAAGAGAATTCGATACCAGGAGGTGAGCCATAGATAGAAGATAAATGACTACTAGGAAATGGCCCGAGTATAGAAGATAATGGGCTATCAGGAGGTGTCTCATAAATGGAAGACGAAGGACTACTGAGGCATGGCCCAAGTATAGAAGATGATGGGCTACTAATATGTGCCCCAAGTATAAACGATGAGAAGCTACTAAGAGGTGGCCCACATATAGAAGAAGATGAAGGGATACCCTGAGGTGGCCCAATGAGAAATTGTGATGGAGGAATTATGATATGTAAAGAATAATAAGGTAATGAAAAGATAGGCTAAGGATCAATGATAGACCCAATAATTTCTCCATGTAAGGGAGAATGTGAAGACGAAATAATAAGAGGAGGATCAAATTTGATGATCTTAGGATCTTCCTCTATTTTCTGACAAAAGGAATCAACTTCTTCCCCATAATATGTGAACTCATCGAGGTCAAAATTGAATCCTTTCTCATGATCCTTTAGAGGAATGTCATTGTGTAGCCCCATAAATTCTCCAATTGCTTCTTCATTCTGAAATAAATCAATTGGTATGGGTCATTGTTGGTTGATGATAGTAGGTTGATTGGAAGAAAAAAAGTGTAGAGGATTTAAAGTATGTTTGATGATGTAGATGAGGTGAAGGTTTGACCTTATTGCTCCCACAAAGGTATTGGATAGTGCATAGAAAATATATCTTAGCACATTGTTTCTTATGAAGTGTTTGACGTGGACGCAAATATCGGTCTTTAGAATATTGATAAGGATATGACAAGATATAGTTGAAAGGGATTAAGGGCCAAAGAGGGATTTGATTTTGATTGATAGAAAAAGATGACTCGAGAGATGAAGTTGATTTGGATTTGGACATCTCACAAGTTGAAAAAGATGTGGATTTGGAATAGGTTTGTATAGGTTTTCCTAGAAAATGACATAGAACACATAAAAAAGGAGGATCACGTAGCCAGTCGGTAGATTGCTACATAGGGGTCGACTGGGATGATTGATTAGAGGAATTTTGAGTCACACAGATATTCAATAGAGGAAAATGTCATTGAGGTGACTGATAAAGGGGGTCCTAAGAAGAAAGGGAGGACCATGACGTAGGAGTCAAATTAGAGGAATGATTAGAAGAATTTATGGCGACACAAATCCTTAGATGAGGAAAATTTTGTTTAGGTGGTCGATTATTCCTTAGAAGAAACTCAATTGAATGATGCTTAGAAGACTGAGAGGAATCTGAAAGATGGTTTGGATTAGAATAATTTGGAGATTGAGAATAATTAAAAGATAGTTTGGATTAGAATAATTTGGAGATTGAGAATAATTAAAAGAATATTTTGGATTAGAATCTTTATAATCATACCACCAACTATGAGATGAAGGTGGAGAAAGGGGTAACTAAATAGGTTCTCTAGCGTGAAGAACCAAGCGAGGTTTAGTCATGATAGGCATATTTTAATGTGAATGCCTAAACTTAGGTTCCTTATTGTTGTAAGTGTGCGGAACCATGGGATAGTTAGTCACTGTTGGCTTCGTTGGGATAATATACATAGACCTAGATTGTGTGATTGACCTCCTTCAAATGGAAAGAAGTTCCATGTCGATTCGAGCAACATAAAGACAACCAACTAGACATTTTTCAAACAAATAGGGGGTGATTGTGTGATTTTCTAAAGGGAATTTAAGGAAAACATACACCATGATGACATAATTTTGACAATCCAACAAGATTTGGACAACAAGTTGCAAGTGTAAATGTCAAAATTAAGAACCAAGGGATTAAAGGATCCAAAGGATTGTCCATAGAAAAACAAGTTTACAAGACAAACAATCACAAGGAACAATCACACAAGTTTAGAAAACCAATCCAATCTACAAGGAAATAATCCCTATGCAAATGTGTCTCAATGATAAGTTGACGCAAGATGATCAACACAGTGTCAACAATTAAGTCAAATTTAAAATAAACAAGACATAAGTATTATTAATGGGTTGAAGTGAATTCCAATGCAAAGCATATTATAACCAATCTAGATACAAACAAATCCTAAATCCCAAAAAGTGGAAGTTACAAATGTGAGTGATGCAACAATACCACTTAAATACGTTAATCAAGCTTTATAGAAAAGCAAGATATTAGTATCAAAATAATATTTATACGACGCAAACAATGTGACAACAACACCTTTCAAGGTTGAGGTAATGTTTGGAAGGAGACAAGGTCAAAGTATACAAAGGAGTTGTTAAGGTGTGAGAAATGTAACGGTACAATCTAGACACTTAAATCAAGTTTACGAGAAACAAGGTGTAAGTATCAAAATTGTATCAAGGTAATGCAAGCAACGTAATACCTCAAGGGAATATTGATGATGAAGCAAGCCTAACTATGATGAAACATCTTAACGTGAGTATAAAAACAAGACTACTCATGATTTGAGGACGTTCCAACAAAATTTCAATGCTTACTATCGCAGTCACAATAAGGAAGGATGTAAGTAGGTGAAAAAGTGGTGGACATGATCTTGAGTAATACTTCATATGTATGCTTTCTTTTTTCCCAAAAGGGAAAAAATAAAATAAAGGAGTAAACCAAGTGGTGATGAAAGATACTTGGCATAACTTCGGCAGAGTTTCACCTTGTCTTAGGACAACTGAAAAACTAAGACAAAGTAACACTTCACAAATTTCATGATGAATAACACTATGCTCAAAGTTCAATGGACTCTCCCCTTATTCGACTAACAAGGCTTTGACTCCAAAAAAGTTATCGCTTTGTGAGAGCTCTTTGAAACATGATTGGTTTTGGTAAAGTTGGCTCCTATGTAAAATGGATTCCTAGGACTTTTTCCTCAACACCCACCAATTCTACTTAAGAGAGGTATGCACATCTAGAATTTCTTCTAGAGATGTGGACCATAACCCAACAATAAAATTAATGAACGAGGCCTCATACGGGTAGCTTGAAGCTTTTCTCACAAGGGTTTTCAACTAGTTAAGTGGGTAAGCAGAACACTTCTCATTTCGTCCATTTCTTCCCTTGATGTGTGGACTAATTTGGGGTTCCTAGGATAAACCTCACGATGAGTTTTATGGCTTATTCCAAGGCACTTCCCCATGTTTAAAAATTCATAGCTCTTAACCGAACCTACAAATACATTGTTTTGAATATGTGGTGTGTTTTTTTATCTTTTGTCTTAGTTTGGTTTTGTACACCGTTGGCAACCTACAACAAACTATATTAGTATTGGTTTAGATCTTTATTATTTGACAAGCAAGTATTGGTCCTGCAAACAGAGGTTAATAACTTTCTATAAGATCAAAATATCAAATGGGGTTAAATGTTGTTTTTGATTCACAAGATCATCCTAAGAAACAAGAGAAGAACATATGCAACAAGTTACCAAACTATATCAAAAATGGAAAAGCTAGTAAATCAAATGACTAGGAAACTTGTTTTATCTAATTGTTGTTCATTCCCTTAGTCATGAATTTAATGAAGTGTTTGTATACACAAAATTATGATCTTTAGTCATTATTTAGTCACAGCTTCATACTACTATTTAGAAGGTTCTTGAGTGAAAAAATTACTAATTAACTCCCATCATTTGGCCATCTTGTTTTATTTTATTTCCTCATTACCAACCTCTTACACCCATATGCCAAGTCAGCTTCTATCATCCCATGTTATTTTAGCCTCAACTAGGGCACCCAAATTAGTACTGGGGCACCTGTGGGCATCCTAGTCCCACCAGGGTTTCCCTGGTCCTACCAGGGTTGCCCTAGTCCTTTTTGTACTTTCCTGCCACTTTTTGGGCTCTTTCTAGCCAATTCAGGTCTTTATCTTTCTTATGGTCGACCTTTTCAGGAGTAATTATGAAATTAGATCAAGAGAACCATATAAATATAAAGTTATGAGACCATAATGAGGGACCTAACATCATTCACTATTATCACCCACCTAGAGTTGCATTCATCTATTTCATTGGAGATCACTTGCATCCACATAGCTCCATCACAAGGCATAAGGCTAGGACACATGCATCACACACTTCATAGGGGGTGATTCTATTCTATTTCATGCACACATTATATTACATTTTCTACATTTAGCTATTGCTTGCTACTTCAAGAAGTGTGACTAACACAAGAGCACCTAGGGCACATTATGCACACACTCATCAGAACAACATTTGGGTATGAAATGTAGTACAACACTCAGTCAGTAAGCCCGCTATTGTGGTAACTAAGGTTAGTCTGACCCATTCATTTACATCTTTCTTTTTTAAGATTTTGATACTTATTTTGGTATTTTTACAGGTCTTTACATCATCTTGGATCATTGGTGACATCTGTTACAGGATAACGAATCTTATGTGATAGACAACGAGGGTTTCAAACCACCTTTCATCCTTATCAAGATTAGTTTCAAAGCTTTTGCATAGACCAAGGAACCCAGTTTGCAAACCAGTGTGCCCACAGGCACCTTGGTCCTTCTCCAGATGCTCCAGTCTAGATAGATCCTCCACATCCATCCTTTTCGGGACTTTTGTATAGTGATTCCTGCTTCTAGATTTTCTAGTCATCACTGTGAAATTGTCCTGCAAACATCTTCTATTCAGTTGAGTTCATTCCTCATCCATATTACATATTAGGGTTAACATTTCCTTTTACATATTTGTTTAGATCATTTTCATACTTTCTTTACTGCATTTATTTACTTTATTAAAACTGTTCATAGCTTAGATTAACTTATCCCCATATTTTTCCCATTTTGAGTTAATCATTTTAGTGAACCCGACTCGATCATTCATGCTTTTAGATTCTTCCTTCTTACCTTATCATCCTAGGGGTTTTCCATGGCTCACTCTCATGAGGAATTTACTAAAGATCATCTTAAAGCCATTAATGATCACCTTTCTGATCAACCCCATGATCTAGATTTACTTTTACATGTCGTTCGTGAGGAAGCTACTAACTTGGCAGAACTCACTGCTTCTTCCGTTGTACCCACTTCTGTTACCACTCAACTGACTGTTTTTACTCTTCCTCTTATTTCTACTATTCTTGTTTTTGTTCCTACTCCTACCAATCATTTTACACCACCCTTAGTTTCTCATGAATGACAAGTCTCATCTATTGACAATCCAGACTTAACTTTTCTTTATCACAATCTTCAAGGTCAAATTTGTAAGTTGCAACAGGCCACTTTGCATTCATTTCCATCTTTAGATTCTACCTTGTTATTGCATACTCCATTTGCACATTTCATCTATACTTACTTGCTTCCTCCTAGTTTTATCACCCCTAAGCTTCTCATTTTCAATGGGCATGGTGACCCACAAGAACACCTTCGAGGAGTTCATGTCGTTTGTCTTGACTTTGTTGATGATCATATACTTTTAGTTAAGTTATTTCCTCGTAGTATCCACAATTATGTGATGCATTGGTTCTACAACTTACCTGTTCACTGGATAAAATCCTTCACAAATCTAACTGATTCATTTCTTTCTCATTTCTCCATCAATATCAGCTATAAGATTTCTTACGCCCAACTATCACAACTTAAACAAAGCTCAAATTAACACCTAACCAACTACATTTTGAGGTATAAGAACAATATAGCTAAGATGGCAAATGTGTTTTCCAACTCTGAGCTTCAGGATTTATTTATTCAAAGTCTATTACCATCTATATAAGAGAGTGTTCTCTTTGAGACCTCTCTTTCATTTGATCAACTTTTTCATACTCTTAAGCTTTGTGAGACCAAATTCCTATCCATAGGAAAGCTTAATTATCATGAACAAACTGCATCTTCCATTTGTTTTCCTAGAAAGACACCATTTAAACCTTCTATAGCTAAACCAACCGACACTAAAGTCATTGTTAACATCGTCACTCCTACTAGGGAGGCTCAATCACCGCAACCTCGACGCACATTTAACAACTTTCTCATGGCCCTGCATCTTATATTGAAATAACTTCTTGAGAGCAATCTTATTATCCTTCCCTTGCCACTCGAGTTAGACCCATCGCGACAAAAAGGAACTACAGTGATATCTTCCACTGTGATTATCATTGATGTGTGGTACATTCTACAAATAGATGCCTAAAACTTCGAACAATCATCCAAGATCTAATTGATAACAATAAACTAGAATTCCCATAATCTAGCTCTGCCCCAACTAACAAAAAGGGAAAACTCAAGCTCTTAAACAATGATTAGCAACAATGTGATAAGAAAACAATAGACTCTTCTACTAATCATGTGCATCACGCAGTATCGCCTCTTGTATCAAGAACTCCGGATTTCTTTGTTGCTGATACTGAAGCTTCACCACCAATCATTTCTTTTACCCACATTTATTATCATGCAAATTTTACATCTAATCATTTACATATCAATGCATATATTGGCTCGATATTTATCAACAACACTAAGGTTGACCCATCATGGCCCATTAGTGTTTGTTTTATATCACTCCTAAAATCTATCAGCTATCCTCCATCACAAATTGAATATCCCTTCAACAAACCCTTTGTTGTCGTTAAGCTACATGTTACAGTTGGTCCTCTTACTATGTTGGTACCTTTTCTCATTGGAAACATAGTTGAAGGGTGCGACATGCTTCCCAGTCTCAATTGGATTCGCCGCTCTCAATCTATCATTTCCATGAATCATTTGAAACTTAAATTTATTTACAACAATAAGGTCATTTCTATTGATGGTGTCCCTCCATCTACTCTGTGGTCACCATCTCCTCACATGGTAGCTAGCACATCATCTACCTCTTCTTACATATCACAAACTATGTTACTCAAAGCACAATTTGCTCCTAATTCTCCTACTCAAGCATCATCTACATGCTCACATCATTTGACTAGTCCTACACATCAGTATAGGCCTATCCCTCTAAAATTTACTGCATCTCAGCACAAATCACCACCTCATTTTATTCCATGCAGATCTTCTTCACCTTCACATTCCATATCACATAAATCTCCATCACCAACATATTTTGTCACGTCATGACCTTTTTCATACATTCATCCCTCACATGTGCATAGACTTCATTTACCACTATGTTTGTTTACCATACCTCCACTCTTAAAGCATGGTCATGTGCTTTCATCTCCTATATCAAATGAAGGACATTTGTCCTTCACTATAATTGGATAGTTTGTTCATTCACACACACTTGGGGGCATGACACTCCACCTTCCCCCCCACCTCCTTTTAGCATAGCTACATCTATCATTGTTGTATTTTCATATATTTATTAGGCATCCTCATTCTAGTGTCATTACCCAATGACACTCTTATGAGTCAGTTCACACTTGACTGTTGAGGTATTACTTTGCATGAATCCCACACACTACACCTATTCATACATTATGCGTCATACACCATACATTCTCCACTTAGTCTATAATATTTTGACATTTGTGCATCTTACCTCATTTTAGTCTTCATCATACATACTTGCATCTAACATTCCATACTACTCCTCATGCATACTACTTTTAATTTACATTGTACATTACGTCTTATACATGGTACATTACACATTCTACTCCTTACATGGTTGTCTTTCATCCTTACACATACTACAGTATCTTCTATGTGTTGTATCACTAGCCTATGACACACTTTAGTTCCTTAGTCCATACTCGAATGTTGAGGGTTTACAAATCAAATGGACCTTATACTCATCACACATTTACTATTTTACCTTTCATCATGTGACATTTCCAACTTAGTGGCATATGCTTTAGGCTAAATCATCACCTATTATATCATTATGTATTGGTATACACCTTAGGTTACATCACCACTTCCTCTTTTCATCTTATAGTGATATATGCTTAGGGCTAAATCATCAATCATCTATTCATAGTATAGTGATATATGCTTAAACTAAATCATCACTTAGACATTCATTTGGTCATGATAAACACTTCGACTATAGGGTTCACGCACACCTCTGTTAGGAAATATAATATTTACATTGGCTAAATTAATTGAGTTGTAATAATAACTCATATTACGAGTTGTTTATAATATTATTATTTAGAGTGTGTATTGTTACGTGAGTAACAATAACACTATTCTAGGAGTATGTTGAGAGTTGTATTAACAACTCATCAATGATAGCTGGAGAAGTTAGAGGAGGTTTCCTAGATAATAGGAAAATGTACTCCTATATATATTTGTAATATCCCGGATAATTTAATGAGATAGTGTGAATAATATTAGAGAAGCTTACTGTGCTGAATAGAAGAGATATTGTTTTGTGTACAATTTGTTGTTGTACATTTATGTAAATCTAATCGAATTCCATTAACCTCGTCGTTAGGTCGCATCTCATCACTACACCTACACATTCCTCACAACACATTAGACACAACACACACTATTCAACCATTTCCTAATGACACACTCTTGTTTACGGTAAATTCTTGACTACTGAGGCGGCAAAAAAATGAACCTCGCTACATAAATTTTCATTCACTCGAGGGACATGTGGCTCCTATCACTCCATTTTGCATTTCATTCCATCCATCCACAACATACTACATATTATGGTTGTTTTTACTCTTGTTTACTTTTGGTTGTTTATGGTTGCTTTATTACACATGCTAGTTAGCTTACTTATATGTCATTTATTTATAGCATCCACACATGCACATTCACATCTTTTTTTAGTTGTGATTGTAGATACAAGTCTTTTACATGCAACATGGATGCTCGCCTTCTACCCTCCCTACAATGGTCACTAGGGGCATCCCCATTCCTCTCTCACATGTGTTATTGTTTCATTTTATACTTATAACTTTACATTACTTGATTATACACACTTTTTACGTACTAGTTATTTTTCTAACATGTTAATGGGTACTTCATGTGCAACATTTGTTTTATAGGGTTATTTACTTCCGTACTTGTTTGTTACATTGTTTGTTATTGTATACGAACCTTGCCCTATGTTTGGTGTGAACATTTGTTTCTTTTTTGCATCCATGATGGCCTTGTGTGTCTTACGTGATCATGAGTGATGTCCCATGTTTGCAGCTAACCTAACAGAGAAACAAGCACAATCACATATACTCAAACAAACAACATTCAAGATAATTGCACCAATGTCTTTGTTATCAAACTGCAATTCCATAATGTTCGTGTTGTAATGAAAAGGGTTAAAAATGATGCCCCAAGAAATAACACATGCGAGGGAAAAACAAAGGACACAAGTAGTCCCATGGAAAGCATTCATGCATTATGACATAGTACATGACAACTCACTGTTGCATGGGAGTACTGACATAATAAGCAGACCCAAATTTATTAATGGAGGTAGATCATGATTATCCACATGTCGTTTGAGACAAGAACAAGCAAGAACATCAGAAAGATGGTTTTGCAAGACCAATTTTGATGTTAAGGATAATGCAGGTGATACAGGCTTTGGTTATATGCAAGCCATTTAAATAATGAAAAACTATAATTTTTTGGTAAATCTAAAACCAAAATTAATATTACCATTGTGTATCTTGCTTCAATACCTTTCCAATGCAAAACAAATGGAGTCGTTTCAAGGTCGAGAGCAAAATTTATGGCTTGCGCAATGTTGGGTGTGCCTACGCACTCAAGGGAGCACCTATGATGGCCTCCTTTTTGGTTTTTTGGGTTTTGTTGGGCAGAATGGGTGCCTGTGCTGACCCAATTTGAGGTTTTTTTTGCATTTTTTGAGCCAACATGGGCGCCTGAGCGCCTGTGCTAACCCTATTGATGGATTTTTGCATTTTGTGAGCGAGCATGAGCACCTGTGCTGACCCTCTTTCTTTATTATTTTTATTTTTTTAGGAAACATGGGCGCTTGGGCTCCTGTGCTGGCATGCAAGGGCACCTGGGTGCATGTGTCTGACTGTAAGGGCGCCTGTGTAACACTAAGTACACTACCTACCTTCTGGAGGCCATAACTTTTTGTCCCGACCTCGAAACCAATCCATTTTTTTGCGTTGGAAAAGTATCAAAGAAAACTACACAATGGTAAGATAAATTTTGATTTTGAATCTATATTCTATGAAATTGGGACCAATCAATATCAATATGTGTGATAAGGAGCTCACGTGAGAGAAAAGGTGCTTACACAGGAGAAAAGGAGAAATGCAAGGACACCTAGGCACCTGTGCATGATGCAAGGGCACCTGAGAGACTGTGTGCATGATGTAAGGGTTCCTGGGAACCTGTGTTGGTAGTGTTTAGCTCATTTTTGAAGTTTTTGACTATTGCATTGGCATTTGGGCGCCTGTGCAACACTGAATGCACTACATATCTTCTGGAGGCCATAACTTTTGCTCTCAACCTCGAAATGACTCCGTTTTTTTTGTGTTGGAAAGGTATTGAAGTGAAATACGAAATGATGACATAATTTTGTGGTTTTGAATTTGTTTTACTAATTTTTGGGATTTTGAATTTGTCTCGCCGGTTTATTTATTTGGATGTTTTGACTTTTCCGGCTGACATATTTGAATGTTTTGGGAGTTTTTGAAACATATTTGAATTTGTTTTTATTTTATAGAATTTTTTTGAAGCTATGTATAGGAAATGAAGAAACGAGGATGCCCCCATCGACAGATGGGATGTACAAGGGAAGAATGTCATGCGAGTGCGTAAGAAAGTCAATATGTGTAATTTCCCCTAGCGTTAGATGGGGATATTCACGTGTAGAAGTTGGAATAGGGATAATATAGATAGGTTCAACATGTTGATGAACGTAACCCAATGATGTGTTAGGAAGGAACAAGGATGCCCCCAGCGTAAGCTGGCTAAGAAGCACATGATAGAAAGAAATAGAAGATTATTTTAGTGAAGGGGACAAAGGTGACCTCAAACATGGAAAAAAGGAAATATTATACACATGAATGTTCTGAATGAAGTAGAAGAATAATGTCAATGTTGTAAATGTATCTTAGAAGCCTCACGATGAAAAAAAAATGATTAGCCAAAGGCACGAATCATGAGACAAGATACAAACTAGAGTAAGAGTCTAAACAAGGTCCAAAAAAAGACACTTGGTAACATACTAATCATGTTTCCTCATAGAGATATAGTGTGTGTACATGAAAATTTATTACCTCTTGTAGGGAAGATTTGATAGACAACAAGTGAAGACATCCTAGCATATGTGTAGGAATGATTTACTTTTCAAAGTTGATTTTTTATGAATGGATTGCGGAAGGAGAGTCGGACATTGCTCCGCTACCAGCGAGGCATCTATAGCCCTAATGGAGATGTATTTGATTATAATTGTAACATTGCTCTACTACTAGTCATGCGTCCTTAGCCCTGATAGATATTATTGGAAATACCCCAAGAGAGAGTTATATATCAATTTTTTTTTCTTTCAGCTTTGTGCTTTTTTATTTGATTGATTCTTTTTCTTTTTGAAAACTTATTTCATATCTCTTGTTTGACAAGGGGTTAAGAACCACTGATGGCTTGATGGAAGGAGGCGGAAGTGATTGCGATGATGGCATTGGCTAGTGTCAATAAATATATCCAAAATTTCTTTGCAACAAATTTTTTAGATGTTGATTGTGATAGGATCTCTAAGAGGTCAGTCATTCTTTAATTTACTAAGGTGATAAAAGACTAAGGCCAAATGGATACCATAGATATAAATATCACAAAATGTGTGTGAATAGGCTAACCAAAATATCACCGAAGGGATGAAAGTGGTAGGAAGACTTCCAGAAGAATAGCAAGGAAGGGAAGAAAGAACATCCATGTATATGCAATACCTAATTGCAATGTGTGTTCGTTTACCTTTTTTTTTTTTGAAATTTTTTCTCATTTTTTTATATTTTATATTTTTTGAAAGGTGGGACCGACAAGGTCACTTGGCGTGATAAGATCCAACAACAATGTTAGCAATTTCCTTTATAAGGAAGACTAGGCATGTTTGTTTATCAAGAGTCGTATTATCCCCGATCTCAATGATCGTGGTGAGCTCATACTCAATAGATGACTATGTTTTATCATGAAACGTGGATTTTTTGTGTGGAAGCTTGACATCCCTTTCCAAAGATTTCTACACTTTGTGACATACTTGATGGGTGCGTTGATGTGCATTTTTGAAGTGCATTTGATTATGAATGTGAAGATTGTTTAAATTATTGTGAGCTTTACAACTCTTGGAATTATTAATCTAAGCCTAATGAAGGAACTATTTTGGTTTCCTATAAGCTACTATGTGACTTGTCTGATCCTGAAAAGTGGGAGAAGAAAGTGGACATATAGAATTGTTGTGAGAAACGATGGTGGGTTTGCCACAATCATTGATAGAAGAACAATATGATGGATGTGAAGGATACAGTCCAAGAATTGAAGAGGATGGGCTACCAAGAGGTGTCCCATAGACTGAAGATAAAGGACTAAAATAATGTTGCCCTAATATTGAAGATGAAGGACTGACTAGCTAAATCCCATAGATAGAAGATGATGAGTTGTTAGGACGTGGCCTAAGAATCAAAGATGAGGGGGTTTTAGGATGTGCCCTCAGTGTAGACAAAGAGGGGCTACCTAAAGGTGAGCCACATATAAAATAAAATGGGCCACCATGGGGTGAGCCACATATAGATGATGAAGGGCTACTTGGAGGTGCCCCACATATAGGAGCAAACGATGGGATACCAAGTGGTGACCCAAGGTGGGATTACGATGGAGGAATCTTGATAGATAAATAATGATGTGAAGAAAAGATAAGATCCTCCTCCATGGTCTTAGGATCTTTCTTAGTGTTCCAACAAAAGGAATCAATTTCTTCTTCCCAATATGCAAGTGTATCGAAGTCAAGATTCAATCCTTGATTGTAATCCTCTAGGGGAATGCCATCGTGCAACCCCAGGAATTCCATTATCATCTCCTCATCTTGAGATGAATCAATCAGTAGGGGTATTTTTTCTTCGACCATAGGAGGTTCATTAGATGAATGCAACAAGGGGGTTGACTTAGATGATTTATCAGGACTTTGAATCAGAGAGCTCTTTGACTGAAGAAGAGGTCATTGAGGGAGCAAATAAGGGAGGTCATGTAAAGCAAGGAAGGATTGTGGATAAAGAACCAAATTAGATGTTTGAGTAGCGAGACTAAGGGCCATATGGATCTTCAAAGGAGGAATATGTCATTTAGTTGACTGATAAGCAGATTCCTGAGAAGAGAGGGAGGACTGCGACTTAAGATTCGAATGAAGTGAATACCTTTGATGATAATTTTTAGAAGATTGAGGTGAATCTAAAGAATCAGAATAATAGTTTGGATCAGAGTCAAAAGAAGAGTGAAAGGAACCTGAATAATAATTTGGATCAGAAGTGTCCAAACCATACCAATGACTATGAGATGAAGGTGGGGAACAGGGTACCTGAATGGGCTCTCTAGCGCGAAGAACCGAACGAGGTCTAGTTGTGATAGGAATACTTTGATGGGAATGTTAAAACATAGGTTCCTTACTATCATAGTATGCGGAACTGACTGATAAATAGTATTTTTTGGCACATGCCTAGAGATAGATAGTCCAAGGGATATTCAGGCATTATAGTGTTGACATGTTCAATAGGTTTATATATATAACCAATGAGAGCATCAAAATGATTCTCCTCATTAGACACATAATTTACATTCTTGTCCTGATTATGTTTAGGAAAAATCTTTGTATTGGGGGATTTTTTAGGAGTGGATGAATCCATCTCCGCATCACCACTTTTGATTAAGTCCTGGTTATAGTGCTACAACTTCAAACACTTATATGTTTTGTGACCTTTAACACTATGAAATTGAAAATATTCATTATCTCTAAACCATGATGTTTTAGGAGCATCTTTCTCGTAAGGTGTAGTTTTAGGATATCTAACCATATTAATTACCTCTAACTGTTTTAGTATTGACAACATTGAGTCCAAAAAAGGAGTGAAAGCACAACATTTATACTTCGTAGGTGGAGCTCCCTTCGCAAGCTTCAAAGGTGCACAGTTTTGAATGGCTTGTAATTTTTTACTGTCAACTATTCCATCATTAACAACATTTTTGTTTTTATTAGGAACAAAATTTGGATTTTCGTTGGTCTTGGAATCATTGTGTTTGCGGGAGAAAGGTTTTAGAGTCCCCCTAGATAACAATGCCTTTTCAATTTGACTCCCTTTTTCTATTACCTCTTCAAATGTGTTGCCACAATGCATTTGCAAGTGGAACGTAATGTCTGGATGGAGGTTGGGAACAAATATTCCTATCCGTTACTTTTTGGGTATGGAGCAAGGGAAGTGACTAGCTAACCTTCTCCATCTTTGTAAAAATGCAGTGAAGTTTTCGTTGTTTCGTTGTTTGGTATTACAAAGATCTAACATGGTAACATCGTTTTCTATATTGAAAGAGAAGTTTCGTACAAAACTTTTTGCTAGTTCTGGCCATGTTGATATGGATCTCTTAGGGATGTGTACAAACCATTCTAGCGTCATTGTCCCAAACTTCATGGAAAGAGGGGCATGAGATAATTGTTGCCGAATGCAACCTCTTGACATGCCATATAAAAATATTTAATATGGTCACGAGGGTCACCTTTCCCCTTATATTTGTCAAATTTTGGAAATTCAAAGTGTTTTGGGAAAGGTACTTGTAGCATGGCTTTGTCAAATGGGTAAGGACATAACTCATCAAACTAGTATTTCTTGTTATTGTTACCAATTTGGCCCTATTGTAATGCTTGAAGGGAATTTTTCATGTTGACGACTCGTGATTGAAAAGTGGATCTTGCGTGGGTGGCGTAGGCCTACACATAGGATGAAATCTAGGTGTATTCCCACCCCTATTTTTGTGAGAATCTCTTCATAAGGATCTTTTTGTGCCTCCCGTCGAGGAGTGTTTATCGGGAACTCATAAAACAAAGTTTTTGGTTTCACTTTTGGTATAACTTGTTTCAAAACTTTTTATTTTTCCTTATGTATATGTGATGCCAAACTTGTCAATTGGTGAGTGATGGTTTGGACTTGTTCTAACGTTACCTCTTTAATAGGTATTTCATGATGATCTTCATTAGGAGAAGGTTATGCATGATGAACATGGTCTTCATGATCTTCACAATGAACCATAAATGTAGGTGTGTGATAGTCCTCGTTGTTTTTAAAAGGCACTGTTGATGGTGAATCACAGCACCCTTGAATGTCTGCAACTTGATGGGTTGAGACTCTCAGTGCGATTGCATAACATGGAGCTTTTCCCAAGTGTGGGACCTTGCAAATCGGGAAAGCTCTCCGGATGAAGGTCGGTTCATATTCCTCTGTTCAGATGCACACATAAAAATGCAAAGGGTTTACTCAAAAACCTAATCTAACTTGCCAAGGAGAAAGAGTAAGAAGATGCATAAAAATAAACCTAAACTAACAAAGGTGATGCACTGAGGAATGAAGAACACCTGTCTTGCCAATAAACACAAACCATTAAAATGCAATGCAAGATCATGCACAGATAACCCAAATTTGTAGTGAAAGATCAGGAGGATACAAATGAACATAGAGAGGGTTGAGAATCATCCACAGACATGTATTATTTTCTCCAAAGATCGATATAGTACACTACAAAAATGCCAAGAGGCAAAGTTGCATTACAGTTTTAGATGGGAGGTTTGAACTCCACAAATTCACCTGCCAAAGAGAAAAAGGGAGGGGCAAAACAAGAATGTCCAACCTTTAGAAAGAATCCCCTCCTTACAATTTATAGGAAGAATGAGAGAGGGAAGAGAGAGGAATTCCAAATCTACCACAACCACCTCTAGATTGTATTTAATTCATCTCATTATGGCGGTAGGTGAGAACCCTAGCAAACCCAAAAAATGGTGAACTGTATTTTGCATTTTTGAAGAACTTGTTCTCACCCAATTAAAGATATCTAGTTGTAGTTGGATGGAGGACCTTGTAAGCTTTCCAAAAAGTCCAACCTTGCATGAATTCGAGCTCCCTGTGAAAAGTTATGGCCATTTGAATATCTGGGTCAGGGTTTGCTTCCTATCGGGTTCGGGGTGTCAATGCTCAAAATGTTGTGCCTCCTGAAGGTGCACCTTGGTGCATCTATCCTCACGTCAACATAATTTTAAGTGCACCATAGGCATTGAAAATGTGGTGTCGACACCTTCTAACCTGCGCCCTCCAACCTACACCAAGGCGTGACTTTTTCCATGTCGACACCTTCTAACCTGCGCCATCCAACCTGTGCCAGGGCGCAACTTTTTCCATGTCGACACCTTCTAACCTGTGCCCTCCAACCTATGCCAGGGCATAACTTTTTCCATAACCTGTGCCCTCCAACCTACGCCAGGGCGTGACTAGTGTCATAAATAAATGTCGGGTTTTGATTTTCTTTGATTTCCATATTCTTTTGATTGTCTATATTTACCCAAGGAGGGAGATATATACAACAGGAACCTCCTCATTATTATGTCATCCAAAAGTAGAATCATGACCTGGGTTCAATATCTTGTTATGATGTCCCCAATATTTTACCCTGAAATCGTAGACTACCCCTTTTTAAAAAATTCATTATTTTCGAAGTAACGGGTCGCTTTGTGTTTATTTTGCCTGTAGTTGTTTGCATTGCTCTAAGGTATCCCCAGAGAGTCATAAAGGCCAAATTCAACAAATACCCACATGCCAAAGCTCACTCAATCCCTTCGTCAGACCTTGTCTACAAGCATTTTATTTATTTATTTATTAAATAAATAAAGTTCTTTTTAAAATCGATTGAGCTAAAATTGGAGGATTTAGGTTATATAAAGCACTTCACCCCATCATTATTACCATAGAAGATTCACCCAGGGGGAAGAATTTTTGGCAGATCATCTAATTGGAGAATTTTTTCAAGCAATTACTCGCAGCTTCTTTCAGGTTTTGTTTTTATTTCTTTCTGTCTGCGTTTTGGTTTGTTTTCTCCTGCAATTCTAGTAGCCTATCCATTCTTCTTGCTAGACCTTTCCTGGGCCTAGGGTTTTGAAAAACTATCCAGTATTTTTAATTACTAATATTTCTAAAGGTGATCAGACCTCATGATTCTTTCAGAAGATTGCAAGAAGTTGTTTGGTCCAAAAAGGTGCAAAAATGGATTTTATGACAATAAGAAAAATATTGCCATCAATGCATAGAGCTCGAGAAAATATGCACTTTTAGAGAAAACGACACCTAAAATGGAGCCATGGAGTGAAAGTTATGGCACTTGCAAGTTTTTGCTACTACATCTTCCCGGACCCTTTCCAAAAATGGAAAATTTTATTCTATACTTGTGTTTTCTTAACTGAAAATCCAAAAATAAAATGTTATTGATGAATTTTCAAGTAAATTTAAAAGTATAAGTCGTGCAAGACACACTTTTTGGGAAGAGCAATTTCTTAATGAAAGTCACACTTTTTGGGAAAAGGCTTTCTTCCATACAAGTCGCATTTTTTTTAAGGAGGGTTTTTAAGTGCCAATGGGAATTTTGGTGGTGGAAGGAAGGTGGGAATTTGGATCCTTCCTGGAAGGTTGTTTTTTCCCATCATTAAAGTTAAATCACTTAAGTGCCAATGAGAATTTTGGTGGTGGAAGGAAGGTGGGAATTTGGAGCCTTCCTGAAAGGTTGTTTTTTCCCATCATTAAAGTTAAATCACTTAGGTGCCAATGGAAATTTTGGTGGTGGAAGGAAGGTGGGAATTTGGAGCCTTCCTGGAAGGTTCTTTTTTCTCATCATTAAAGTTAAATCATTTAAGTGAAATATGGGAATTTTGGAGTTATCTGAAAGGGTAAAATTTCCCGCTACCTTGCCTTCTTATTTTTAACATGACTTCTAGCCAAAAAATGCAACCCATTCTACCATAACTAAATGCCTAAAAGCTGAATTATTTTTTAATTTTCGGGAAGCATCCAGTTTTAGCGCCTAGGGTTGGAAATGTTTCCTTTTTATTATTCTAGCTATTTGCATGTTGATGTGAGTGCACAGGTGAATAATGTAATATTTTTAGCTTGTTTGGCATGCAAGTAAAGTCTAAAAATAGAGGGTAGCATGATTTATAATCACATCTCGGTGAAGAAAATAGATATTCATGCTATGATGTTCATGCGTGTCTGAATTATTTATAGGAATACTTCATTTATGCCCATATTGGTGAAGAAAGCAAAAGTCAATGTTTGATGCATTGAATATATCTTCAGAATCAGAAGGAGAAATAGATCCAACTCTCATAATTGCAAAGGCTTTCGGCAAAAAATCATCCTCTTGTTTCTAACGCAGCCCATGTGGAAGTCATTGCACGGAAAATTCCTTTCAGGAGCTTGTGCATATGCTCCCAATCTTCCAGTTCAAGCCTTAATTGAATTTACTTGTATTTTCCTTCACTCGGAATGCTTTCAAAAATTTAAAATTGCTCATATGCAATTAAAAATAAAAGATGATGAGTTTTGTCTGAATTGTTTATGGCAAGCATTTTACTAGTGCACGTGCAGGAGAAGAACTACAAAAAATTCAAAGATAAGAGGGAAGACATGTCAGAGGCAACACTTGCAAGAAAAATTACAGTCAGTTGCTTCCAGATCCAATTTGATGAGAATACAATGAAAGAATTTGACAACAATGGGAGAAGAAGGCATCTCAGATTCAAGGCAGAGATATCATTCAAATCATTCATTGTTAAAATATATGAAACATAAATATAATGCATATTGGATCAACATGCAGAGTATGGAGGAAGGACAAGACTGAGAGTCTTGTAACTTTCTTCTAATTTAATCTCCTCTTTCTTCTTCTTTCTCTTATTTCTCTGACAAAGCAATTGAGCAATCAATTAAAATTGTAAAACTTAGGTAATTGGCTATAAAAGTCGTTACTTCAAGTTACTGGAAGAAGCCAATTACTTGGAAATAGGTGGCAAACATGTAAAATAGAAGGTTCTATTTTCAGTTATAAATCATGCATGTCATGCAAAGAGGAATTCCAAGAAGAATACTGGCAGTTGTTTCCCTTTTTCATAGCTTCCACATGTGGCAATTCATTGAAAGTTTCATATTTGTAATTGCCCTCTATACATTATAAATAGAGGAAGAGCCTACGGGTTAAATGATCATAATTTGTTAATCAACATTCTTGAGTTCCAGACTTTGTGATGCAGCCCTTGATGTCATTTTTGTGAAAACTGAGGAATTGAATAAAGGCATATTTATGAAGAACTTTGTGTCCACGATGCATTTGCTTCTTACTTCTGTGTGGATCTTTAGATAAACTTTGTATTATCTGAGATTTATATTAGAAGTTTATATGAGATCTACTTGTTTATTTATTCCATGTGTATGAAACCAACTCTATAAACTATTGGTCGAATTACATATCTTCCTTTCTTCTTTCCCAAATTCCATTATTTCCCCCTTATGAAAATACTTCATAAGCAACTACTTACTTTCTGCAAAATTGCTAAGTTATGGTTCATGGGCTTTGTAATTAAAGTAAAAACCCCTGCAAATAGTTATTAGGATTCATACTTACCAGATTGATAAACATCTTACACAGGAGCCTCACCTATAAATGAGGGAGATTTTTCTCATGAATGCATAGGTTTTTAGTTGTGCAGAAAATCTAGTCAACACATTAAGAGTGCGACGAGGGTGGTCTACTTCTTCTCCTTGAACCATGTCGGTGATAAGAGAAGGCTCTACTGTGGAAGGTAACTTGGCCCCTAGTTCCACAACCCACATAATAACTTCATGTTTGTTGTGAAAAATGTAATCGTCAAAATGGGCGGAATGAAGCTCTGCATCCACACGAGGAGAATCCTCCTCTCCACCACTATGGTCAACAATGAGATTATCCTCTAAAAGAGGGTTGTCACCTCCAAATATATTGACTTCTAACTTTCGAGACCCCATTCTCGTAGTAGGAATTACTTAAAATAGAAGGTACAACATGAAATATTTCCACTAAGGTTTATTAACAAGGGACCCTATTCAAATTTGAGTAGCGTAACGACCCCAAGTCATTAAAAACAATGGTGATTGTAAAATAACCACAAATTCAATAGGTCAATGTGAACCTAAGAATTAAATAATAAGCTACCCTAGCAAGGTAATGTATAACACAATTTGTTCTAGAACACTACAATGGTGTATAATACTCAAAATTTAGTCACAACAAATAGTCTATTCCCTAAAATTTGTCTAGGTAGGTTTACAACCAAATAGTGACAACATAATATTACCAGTTAGGTCAAGTTTGCAACAAAAAAGGCCTAAATGATAAGGAAATGTTGACACGATATTTTAACAAGGTATACTAAAAACCAATTTCTAAACACTAATAAAGTCTAAGTCTTGTAAAATGGATGATAAAAATGTGAGCAACATAATGATACTATTTGGACACGTGAACCAAGCTTTTGAGAAAGCAAGATTTTTAGTGTCAAAATGATGTTATCGCAATGCTAGAAACCTCAACACTCAAAAAACTCAAGACAAAGCTAGGATGTAAAAACTACGTCTAAGTATAACAAGAATTTGCTAAGCATATGAATAGTGTAACTCTACAATATAGAGATTTAGGCCTAATTTCACAATGGAAACAAGACGTAAATATCTCAATTGTATGGATACAATGTGGGCAGCATAACAACTCAAAAGAAGACAAGGATGAAATCACCTAACTACGATGATAATAAGTCTCAAATATGGGTCTTTGAGACAAGGGAGCCTACTATAACGTAAGTACGTACCCTGCACACTTTCAACACTTACGCTCTGACATTACAGCCTAGTCGCGCAAGTAGAATACAAAAGTGGTGGACACATGATATCTAGTGGTATCTGATATATGTTGTTTCCTTTTGTCCAAAAATGGACAACAAGCAAACAAAGGTGTAGACCAAATGGTGTTGAAATAAACTTGGTGTTATTTTGGCAGAGTTTCACCTTATCTTAGGACAAGTGAAAAACTAGGAGAAAATGACACTAAGTCGATTTTCGTGATGAAATGTCACATGGTTTCAACTTTAAGAGATTCCTTCCCTTGTTCGAAAAACAAGAGTTTGAATCTAACAAAGTTTTCACTTTGTGAGAGCACTCAAGTATAACTATCTAAGACAAAAACAATGACTCCAAGCCAACAAGCTTCCTAGGTGGTTCTCTCTCTATGTGTCATAAGATGTCTATGGCGAGCTCAATTTACCCAAAAATTCTGCACTAACTAATTTAGGAGTATCTCAGGTTTATTTTACCCCCTTTAATATAATGAGCACCAAAGTACGTTCAGTTATACTTTCACTGGGGGTCGCAATACGGACATCTTTGACTCTAATCTCACCAAGGAATACTAGTCAATTGGGTATTATGAGAAAGAAATTTCCTGTTTCATTCACAAGGTTCCCTCCTTTTTGAACTACTTTCAGGTTCCTAGAACCACCCCTCTTATGAGCTTAAGGCTTATGCCACAGAGGTTATGTTCTAGTTGAATGGACGAGCTTTAGCTCTTAACCAACCTGCAAATCAAGTGTTTTGTGTAGTGGTGTATTTTTTAATCTTTTGGATTAAGTAATGTGGTTTTGTCCACCTTTGGCAACCTACAAACACGCGTGTAGTTAGAAAAAAATGTTTAAGTCCTCCTTTCTTTGACTAGTGTTATGTCCTTCACAAAAATGGTTAGTAGTTCCAAATAGATTCACAATATCATAGGAAAGTAACAATGAAAGATTCTTGTGAATCAACTAACACCATCAAAGTTTGTAAAAACAAGATTTATTCTCAATTCATCCAAGTGATTTTGAATGAAAATACTAAAATTTCTTTTGATTCCCAAGATCACACTAGGTGCAAGCGAAGAGCATACACAAATTTTAGCCTTGATTTCTTTGTTAAGTGAAAAAGCTCTTAAACTAAAATATCAAGCACGTGCAAAAAATGAAGGTTTATTCTCTTAAACACAAAATGAATGATAATTGTTCCTACTTACTCCCAAGAAGCAAAAATAATGGTTTAGAGGTGTTTTTGGTTCTCAATATCGCACTAGGTGCAAGAGAAGAGCATACACAACTCTATTCCAAACTCAATCAAAGTATGAAAACACAATCACCCCTTAAACTCTAACCCAATTTGATCAAAAACCCTTTATGAAACCCTAGGACAATTTTGTTAAGAATATTTCTCTAAAATAAATAATTTGACAAAAATAACATCTAAAAACCCTTAAAAACTGATAGGAATCATAAAATTGACGTTCTGGAATTTTAAGAAAAATTTACCTTGATGCATAGAAGCCCATACTAGTGCACAGGCACTCACAATCATGCAAAGGCGCTCACAGTCATGCACAGGTGCCCCTCTGTCATTTTTCACACAATCAATGATGTATGGGCACTCATAATAATGCACATGCACATTTTTCATGTAGATGCTCAACCTATCTTCTATATGCCATAACTTTTGCTCCTGACCTCGAAATGAATCCGTTTTTTTGCATTGGAAAGGTATTGAGGAGATTTACACAATACAAACATAAATTTGGAGAAAAAAGTTACCAAGAATTTATGGTATTCCTTTTTAGAAAACTATTCCTTTCTAACATATCTCAATGCTTTGATGAATGTTATTTTGAGAAGATTTATTGAAAAAGCATGAAAACATGAAAACACAACTTATATCCTACAAAAAACATGAAAACACAACTTATACCACTAATCTAGTTAAAACAACTTTTAAAAATGGAAATTGACTATAAAACTTTAAAAATTACTCTAAATTTTGACATTAATCTAAAAAGCTTGAGAAACTAATCTAAAAATCTTGAAAGTACTCTAGAAAGATTGAAAGTAAACTATAAACTTGAAATTAATCTAGGAAACTTGAAACTAATCTAAAAACTTGAAATGAAAAAATTTGAAACTAAGTTTAAAAGCTTTAAAAATTGAATGTAATGGGGTATGGTCCCACCGAGCGTGCCAAATGAATTCACCCCAAACTTTACAAAGAAAACTACAAAGCTAAACAAGGAAGGATAACACTATTTCAACCTAATTAGATAGGGTTCTAAGTCTAGGAATGTAACATTAAGATAGAAGCTTAAAAGAATGCCTAATTAGTATGGAAACAATGCAAAAACTAACTAAACATGCCTACTAATATGATCAATTACCTAACTTGGGCCTAAATAGACCTAAGGGGAAATCAAATGGTTATGGTTGCTACTCAAATAATGGTGAAATGACATCTAGAAAGGACTTGTTAAGTCACTTTAGATTATTCATCTACTAACCTTGTTGAAGGTTTTAAGCAAGGATTGGACTTGCCTTAGAAATCATATCTATTATATGAGATGTAAATCAAAGCATGGTGTGTAAAGTATAAAGGAATGAGGTGCACCCTTTTTATAGTTTTCCTTTTCGGAGAAACTTGTAATTTGGTGCGTGTGGGATTAAAAGCCCCAAATGATATTAGAATTTCTAATCATGATTAGGCCTTGCTAATCACAATCAGTGAATTACCAAGTGATTAAGAGGTATGAAGCCTTAATCAATTACTTAGGGTCAACTAGGAAGCTAGGATAAGCTTTTGAAGTTTGTTGAGACGTGGAGGTGAATGGGGTGATTTTTAGTGGTTGGAAGAGGGGTTTGAGTCAATACTAGGGCATATTGACCAAATCAAGGGCAAAATAGGCGTAATTGGCTTATAAATGTTAATTGTTTGTTTTGAAGAGGGTTTTGGCTTACGATTCACCGTAAAATGGCATCGTGAATGCAAATGAGATTTGGTGATCAACGAAGTGCTTGTTAACTGACAATAGTGGTAAGAAACATTATTTTATTAACAAAGAGTACTAATTATAACATAATTGGGAATAATACGAATGATTTGTGTGCGTTTAGCAATAAGATTGCAAAAGCAAAATTTAGGTGTCTACAAATACATTATGCGGCAGCTACACACATGCATTACACCCAAGGTTCACTCTCATCACTTTTTCTTTGCTCATTTTTCATCTTTAATTTCCACGCTCCTCTATCTTTTTATCATTCCACGCTTTGTCTAGTCCTTCGACATGTTTCTACTACACTCTTCATGGACATCAGGTATGCATATCTATCTACTTTATGTTACCAAGATTTCCACTCACCAATATAAAGTGGGGGAAAATGTAGACAAAATTATGCACTTTAGACATTATTTAGTCTCTCTATCATACTACTATTTAGAAGGTTCTTGAGTGAAGAAAGAACTAATTATTCCCTATCTTTTAGCCATTTTGTTTTATTTTATTTCGTAATTACCAACCTCCTACACCCATATGCCTAATCAAAAAATTTCATCATGCATTATTTTAGCTTCAAATGGGGCACCTAGATTAGTACCGGGGCACCCTTGGGTGCCCTGGTTCCACCAAGGGCACCCCGTTCCTTTTTACACTTTCCCACCACTTTTTGGACTCTTTCTAGTTGTTTCAGATCTTTATCTTTCTTATGGTTAGCCTTTTCGGGGTTAATTACGAAATTAGATGAAGAGAACCCTATAAATAAAAAGTTATGAGACCATAATGAGGGACATAACATCATTCACTATTATCACTCACCTAGAGTTGCATCCATCTACTGTATTGGAGCTCACTTACATCCGCATAGCTCCATCATAAGGCATAAGGCTAGGACATCTGCATCACACACTTCATAGGGGGAGGATTCTATTCTATTACATGCACACATTCTATTAAATTTTCTACATTTAGCTATTACTCGCTACTTTACAAAGTGTGACTGGCACAAGATCACTTAGGGCACATTATGCACACTCACCAAAACTACATTTGGTTCCGAAATATAGTATAACACTCAATTAGTAATCCCACTATTGTGGCAATTTAGGTCAGTCCAACCCATTCATTTTCATTTATCTTTTTTATGGTTTTAATACTTTTTTTGGTCTATTTATAGGTCTTTACATCATCTTGGATCATTGGTGACATCTGTTACAGGACCACAAATTTGATGCAATAGATAGCCAAGGTTTCGGACCACCTTTCAACCTTGTGAAAATCAATTTCAGAGCTTTTACATCGACCAGGGCTCCCAATTTACTGACTAGAGCGCCTACAGGCATCCCAGTCCTTCTCCAGGCTCTCCAATTATAGCCAGATCATCCTGATCCATCCTTTTTAGGACTTCTATACAACCATTCCTACTTCTAGATTATTAAGACATCGCTGTGACATTGTCCTATGAACATATTCTATTGATCTGAGTTATTTCTTATTCCCTCTTGCATATTAGGGTTAGCATTTCCTTTTACATATCTGTTTAGATCATTGATCTAAAATTTAATTTTAACTAGCAATTGTTCATGTGACAAAATTTGCTTTGTATTGAATTTCGTTTAAAAAATTAGGCAATTACGATCTTTCTATATTTTTAATAAAATATTAAAAGCTGCAAGTATTGTGTAAAAATACATAGAAATGAATGGGACCGATCTATTAAAATCTTGAAATTAATTCTTTACAAAGAATTCTAAAAAAATTTGACCTTCTCACAGTCTTCCTCTGTCAAAAATAACAAGGGTTACTTTTTACATCTCCTTCAAATTCCTCTCCAAGCTCAAGTTATGAGCATTTGAACATTTACCCAGACCCGAATGCCTCTACAAATACAAATTACCCCCTTTTATAATGTTTCCAAGCACATGGCACAGTGGTTGAGGGCCTATAATTTTAATCAAAAGGGCGGAGGTTTGAATCCCGCCACTATCTCTCTTATTTGACACCTTGCATGTCTTTAGTCCCACATTGTGGGCACAACTAGTAAAGTAAGCATTTAAATATGCTTGGGCAGCTTGTTTGTAGTGCATGTTGAGCCACCTTATGTGCCAAGTTTGGAAGTATGTGGGCAAGTGGAGGGCACACCATATTTAGTGGGAATGTGGTGTTTTAAAAACAACTTTTGCTCCACCTCCTATTTGTCCATGTGTCACATTTTGAGTCATCCACTTGGCGAGCGCACACGTGTCCACATTGCATGCAGTCCCAAATTTTACCAGTTGTCCAAATATCTTAGCGGGCCATAACTTTTACATTTCTCAACGAAAAAACACAAAATTAGTATCATTGGAATCTTGTTTCTGATTCCAATGCACAAAAATCAAGAAATTCAAATTTTGATAAAGAATTAATGAAGATTTTGTAGAAAACATGATCAGTTTAGAACAGTGGTTTTATTTGGTAGTTGGGATGCATTTAATGAAGCATGGGATGACATTTTTCACTGCTGCAAGTCATGGGACAATATGGGGGGGATTTTACAAGCAAAAAAACATCATTTCACTCCATTTCATACCTTTTGTAAGTGGTTGAATGATAGATTTTGAGATTTTCATTTTCCCTCTCTCTCTCTCTTCTTAGATTTTATAAATTGACAGTCATTAAAGCTCATTGTAACAAGTTAGGATACGTTTTGACCCAGAAAAACTTTGCCAATAGAAATTAACATTGTGAAGCTACAAAATGTGTTGCAGGAACTATGATAGATCAACTCCTTGACATGGTCAATAATAGAGCCCTTATTTTGTAACATTTGAATTGTGTATTTAGCATGAGGCAATGAGATACAAGTTTGTGCCCTAACAATAACAATTCACCTTGCTGATGTTGTTTGCATTCTTCTTTCCCTAGTGACACATATGCGGGTCTAATAGAAAACGGAGACTGTCAGCAGAAATACCTTATACTCAACGCATGGATTTGAAAGTCATATGTGCACCCCTAATGACAATATTGTTGTGAATGCAGTTGTTAACATTGTGGAGAACTATTATCACCCCTTCTAGTATGCACTGTTGCTTCAACGTTTTTCACACATTGTATACTATTCTCACAACTAGGTGCACTTTTTTGGCATAGGTCACTGATTTAGAACATGTAGGCTTTGTTTTTATGCAGTCTAATAGTCCCTGGTCGCTTGGCTAAGTTAGATTAGGATAGATAGTTTTTCCTTCATTAGAGTAGATACGTGGTAGCGTAGTTTAGGAGTAAGAACGTAAATTTTTTTTTTAGGTTTATCTCAAGTAGGCAAGTCCCAAAAGACAGTAGTGCGGGTCTGATAGAAAATACAAACTAACAATAGACAAACCAACACATACACGGGTAGAGAAGCATATACACGGGGGTGTCACACTAGTGCAATAGGGATACAAAAGAAGCTGACGGACAAAAACATGACAAATATGCGCCCAGAACAACATTTGTTCAATTTTTGTCAATACATCATGCCTCCCAATTCAAGAGTCATACACATCCCTCTCAATGGTTATACAATCATGGCAAACATGATGATATATGGTTAGGGATGATGCATAAAGTGACGTCAGGAATGTGGAAGAATATGACATAGAATGAGAGTCAGTAGGGATCAAACTTTCTTGTCATCTTAGCCCTAAATTGGGAACCCTTCTCAGCTTTAAACCTGTGGCAATGTCAGAGACTCGACACTGATGGAAGAGTGTAGCCTCCATAGATCTTGGAATTCAAGTTATTTAGCCAAATGCAGAATCAAGGGCCTATTCAATATTAAAACAAGAACTACCATACCTTGAAATGAGGGTGCTAAGAATTCTTAATGGAGTAGCTTCCACCGGGCATGCCAAATGTATTCATGTAAAACTAACTATGCTATGTGAATTGAAATTAATACATAATAGCTTCAAAGTATTGTGTTAATCCAAACAATGAACCATCAAGATAAGAGCTTAACCGAGGACAAAATTATTCTTCTTTGAATGCATGGAACATGGAATGAATCAAACTAAATGCTAAACCAATATCCTACTCTTGCCTCTAAATTGATAAGCAAAACATGGACCTGAATTAAACATTTAGCAATCAAAGTTTATTGTTATTTGCCTCAATAATTGAGGATGAGATCTCACCAAGAAACGGCTATAAGGTCATTTTTGGATCGTTCCATGATCCTCAATTTGAAAGAATAGATGCAATATGGAGAAGCTATTTCCAAATCAATGTAGAATACTACAAATGGATCAAGAAATGCCAATGAGGAAAAAGCATGAGTGTCCTTGGAGAAGGAAAGAATGAAGTGGAAACTTTAAAACCTTCTTATTTGATAGGAGGCTTTCTAACTTGGTACGTGAAATAGATGGAAGGGATGAATCAAGGCTAATGAATGAGATAATGGGTTTTATAGAAAAGTCGCCATATGTGCTTGAAAATGCCTTCGAAGAGTTTAATATTACCATTAGTAACACATCAAACTTGGGGAATATTTAATTAATCAAAGGTGCTTTAAAATTTGTACCGAGTTATGCAAAAAATGATTGGAGTAGTGAAGGAACCAATGGTGGAAAGGATTACCACAATGGAAATTTAATCCAATAAATGAAGCTTTAATATTTAGAGTAACGGGCGTGTAAAAATTAATGGAATCAATTAATTAACCCTCAATGATCATGAAGCGGATCAAGAATTAACAAAAGGCGTTAATGGGACATCTCTCAGTTGAAAGGATTGCTAATTAGATTACATCCGAAGAAGACCGTTGATACCTTACCTGAATAAGAAGGCTAATGTTACTCCTAATTAGCATAAAAGTGCTTAATTATTACATGCCAAATGACTAGGGAAGAAGGAGAAGCACAATTAGGGAAATCCTAAGTATTAAAATGGGTGGATTTTAGGTATCAAACAAGGGATGTAGATGACACTCTTGATGAGATGATGATGGACTTTATTTAGTTTTTGAAAATATATGATGCCATGATCCATAATGGTTTATTTTCATTTTCTATGATGAAACATGGTCAAAAGTTGAGCCTGTAAATTGAAGAGTTGCACAATGTGATTTTTCCAAAGAGGAAAGACTACAAGTAAAAACTTTGATGAGTAAGAAAAATGATGTGCAAAACATTTTGTATTATGTAAAATATGTTACAATGCATTATTTCGAAAGTCATAAGGAAAGGAACACATGCATTATAGAGGACAAAATGAAGGCTTATCACTTTACTATTTTGAGAATCATTGTGATATGGTTCCTTTGTATGTAGATTGGCATGTTTTAAATGTAATTATTTTGATAATATGTAGATCCACTAAAGAGATAATTTATAAGAAAAGTGGATATTTAATTGTGAGAAGGGACATAATTTTGATGTACTTTAATTAGAAATAGCGTGGATTTCATTTAACTTTTATGTTATAATGTATATGGGTAATTAGATGCCACCATTCAGGGAATTATAGTTACATGAAGTTAAATGAGTAGATTATGCCTGATCATGATGTCTGGTTTTATGAGATGACATGATGGCATGCTTAATTATTAAAATAGTTGATGATCTACCTGAAAAAGATGATGATGTTTTTTAGATGATGAATTGATAATGAATTTCAATCGTGTTATGTGATAATGTTTATTTTTTATTTATGGTTATGTGGTGAAGTTTTTGTGTAGATGGACGATATGTCATAATTTATGATGAGATGTACTAGTGTGTATAGTAATTTGAGGTATTTTATTTGTTTATGGGGATAATGTGATGATTTATTTACATATGGAAAATATGATGGATATTTACAATGGTAAAAAGTCAACTTTTGTAATTTGAACTTTACACATATTTACAATGTAACTGTTGGAACATAATGATTAAGTGGTCTGGCCAACCCTTAATTAATATGGGTCCATCACTATTATATAGGTTAAATATTTAATAATATGAAATATTTTTCTATTATTAAATATTCATACCTAGTAATATACATTAGGTAAGTATTTAATAATGTAAATCATTTATGTTTATATTTATTAAATACACTCACCTAAGTATATGTGTCAACCATTTAGGTTGAAAAGGTGGGTCGGGAGACATACCTGATCACCTTATTTAAAAAGGACTTTAGGTCCTCATTTGATATATTCAGGAAATATATCAAAGGTGTGCAAATCAAGTGATTTGGTTTTACCCTTGGTAAATAGGGTTTTAAGGAGGAGGTGATCTTACTGATCTAAAATAAGTTCTCTGAAGTAAAAGGTTATTTTCAAAGTGGTTTTTACCCTTTTGGGGTTTTCCACTATAAATATTGTGTCACATGTGTTATTTATTTCCTGTAAGTATTTATTTATTTACTTATGTTATGATGTAATGTTTATTTAAATATTTATTGTAACATTATATAATATTTAAGTTGATTAAATCCGTATTTATTAGAATCCTCAAATTCTAACATGGTAACTAAAGCAAGGTAAATGAAAAAAATTAAGATCAAATGTTTTGTATTTTATTTATTTAATTTGTATAGGTTTTTTAACCCGGAAAGGTAAATTAAATAAATTAAGATCAAATGATTTGTATTTTATTTATTTGATTTGTACGGATTTTTTCAACCAACCTGGAAAGGTAAATTAAATAAATTAAGATCAAATGATTTGTATTTTATTTATTTGATTTGTACGGGTTTTTTCAACCAACCTGGAAAGGTAAATTAAATAAATTAAGAGAAAATATTTTATATTGTATTTATTTAATGGATACGGGTTTATTCAACCAACTCAGAAAGGTAAATTAAATAAATTAAGAGTAAATGTTTTATATTTTATTTATTTAATTTGTACGGGTTTTTTCAACCAACCCGGAAGGATATTTAAAATAAGTGCAACCTAAAAGTATTTACTTTTGAAGAATCAAGGTGAATTCAAGGTGGAAAATTTTGAAATATCTTTTTTCTATAGTTTTAATATGTACAAGTTGAATTTTGTCAATGGTAAATGAAGGAGGAGACAAAGCTCCATCAAAATAGGATTTTAATTTAAGGTTTATGCAGAATTTAAAATTACATGGCCTGGAAAATGTTTTAAATCTTTTTTTCATGAAGGGCCCTGTAATAAGGGTTATATGTGTTTTTTTTAAATATATATATACTATAGTTTATAATTTTTATAGACTATATGTTGTTTTTTATTTACATTTTATAAACTATATACCTCTTTTTTAAAGTGAATATATTTTTACATTATAAATTATAATAGGTTAATATAATGTATTAAAATATAACCTCCTTAATATTATATAGAAGAAGAAATTCTAAAAATACACAGCAAGTTTTGATTCCATTAAATTTGACGGTCAAATGACCGTCACAACAAACCAAACATAAGGCAGTATGACGGTCATTTAGACATCAAATTTAAGTTAACCAGATCTTTGTCTACATTATTTTTTTTCCAGAAATTTGAAGTTATTTTGCATTCTTAAGGGTTTCTTCTTCACTTATATATGGTTAGAATTTTTATATATATAAGTCTGGGGTATAATGCAAAGCCCTTTATATTGCAGGTTATTATTTTGATCATGGGAGGTTAATTAATATGCATTGTAATGACAAAATTAGTTATGATTAAATATTTTATGTAGATCTATAAAATTTAGATCTATTTTTATTAAAAGTGTTGTTTTTTTATAAAAATGTATCTAACTTTGTGGTACATTGTATATTATAATGGGGTGTGTTTTATAGGTTCAGGAAAACAATGACGTCCAACTATTTCTGTCTTGACAAAACCCAGATCCTGAATGGGACCAACTACAACATTTGGAAGATCAGGGTCAAATCAGAACTTATGGCGAGGAAACTCTAGACAATTGTTTCTGGATCTGAGGTTGCTCCCACCGGTCGTCAAGCAACTGTAGATAACATGAATGCATTCTCACAACGAATGCAGGAGGCTCTTTCCATGATTTTACGCAATGTGAACGATGAGTACCTTCTACACATTGGTAATATTGAACATCCAAAAGAGGTATGGACACAACTAGAATCCATGCATGAAGGTACGTGTTTATCTAAAATTATTAAATTAGTTTTAGAATTGCTTACAACTCCTATGAAAGGAGATGAAAAAGTAGTTAATTTCTTAGCCAAAATTAAAAATATTAAAGCACAATTAGATGGATGCAATTGTGATTTAATTGGTGAAAAATTAATCTACTTTATTGTTCAGTTAAATATACATGAAATATTTAGGAATTTTATTTCTATCTTGAACTCTAAATATCAAAACAAAAATGATCTACCTGATTTAAATACCTTGAGTTCACTTTTAATATAAGAAGAGTAAGCGATGATGAACTTTAACTCTAAGGAGAATGTCTCTTAGGCACTTCTTGCTCAGAATTCAAAGTTCAAACCTCACAAGCCCTTCTCAGATCAAAAATTTAGATCTAAATCTTCTTTTGTTGATAAGAAAATTTTTTCTTCTGATCAATTGCGTGTTAGCTTTAGTGGTAAATGTCACAAATGTGGTAAATTTGGACATAAAAAGGAAGATTGCAAAACTAAGAAACCTATCCATAAAAATAAAAAACAAATTGTTTCTTCAAAATACAATTTAAGGAAAAAGGATAGCTCTAATGATATTCCTAAAATGATTGCATTATATGCTGTATTGTATTCTTCCTCTAATTCTGAATGGATTCTAGATTCAGGTGCATCAAATCATATGACTGGTGTTTCAAATTCTTTATTTGATGTTGTGAAAATCAATGAACGTGTGTATCTTGGTGATAACTCATCTTTAGAAGAAATAGAGAAAGGGAAAGTAAAATTTGCTAATGGTGTGTTGAATAATGTTTTATTTGTTCCTAAGCTCAAAAAGAACCTTTTATCATGTTCTCAATTAACTCATGATGGTTTGGCTATTCAAATTTTGAAAGATACTTGGTATATCAAGGATAGTAATGATAATATAATAGCTGAAGAAATTCAAAGAAATGGTCTGTATATTTTTGATGATTTCCATTCGGTTTCCTATTTTGTTTATCAAAGTCTGAATAATTAAAAACTATGGCATGAAAGATTAGGACATGTTAATCATAGAAGTTATATGAAATGGCTAGATATAATCTTGTGAAAGGTTTGCATGTGTTGTCTTCTTCTCATGATGTGTGTGAAGGGTGTTTACGCTCAAAACAAAGCGCTAAACCCTTTCACTCACATCTTGAAGAGAGTTCATCTTCCCCACTAGAACTTATTCATAGTGATGTTAGAGGACCTCTTGAAGTAGCTTCATTAAATGGTTCTTTATATGTTGTGACTTTCATTGATGATTTCACTAGGATGATTTGGTCATATTTTCTTGAAAATAAATTTGATGTACTAGGGAAATTTAAGGAATTTAAAGCATCTGTTGAAAAAAACTCTTCAAATTATAAAATTAAGAGACTTAGAACAGATAATGGGGGTGAATATGTTAGCAATGCATTTGAAAAATTTTGTATTGATTGTGGTATTAAAAGAAAATTAACTTCTCCTCATTCTCCCTAATCTAATGGTGTTGCAGAACATAAGAATATGACTATTTTAGATATGGCTCGCACTATGCTTCATTCTGCTAGTCTTCCCAAATTTCTGTGGGCAGAAGCAATGAACAAAACAATCTACATTCTAAATAGGGTTCCCACCAAAGTTATTCATCTTTCAACTCCTTTAGAAAAATGCTCAAATCAAAAACCTGATATTTCTCATCTAAAATTTTTTGGTAGTCCTGCTTCTTTATACATTCTTAAAAAAATAAAAAACCTGATATGACTTCTTTCTCTTGTGTTTTCATTGGATATGGTATTAACACTACGGGTCTAAGAATTTATGACCCTGTAAAAAGGGAAGTAACTGAAAACTGTAATGTGGTGGTTTTGGAAAAATGTTTTTGTTCATCTGATAATGGTAAAGATGTTCCTAACTCTGTCAATATTTCTAATAATAGTTATGATTCTAATATTTAGAATATAGTAAATGGTCATAATGATGATTCTTGTGTTGATACTATAGATGCTTTTAAATCTCTTAACTCCCTAGTTAAGAAACCAAAATGGGCTCAATTTGTGTTAGAGAGTTCTAATCCTATTGATCTTAGGAAAATGACCAGAAGTCATCATACGTACCATGTATTAATGACCTTGTATGAACCTGAGCTGCAAAGTTTTTGTTAGGATATAAGGGATAAAATATGTGGAATAATCCCTCACATAATCGAAACAATAGAAACTAATATGCAGAAAATATTACAGATCTCAAATAAAATTACAGAATAAAATAATACAACATAAAGAGATAGTATTTAAAGTGGTTCACCCAATTTGGGCTACGTCCACCAAGAATCACTTGCTCAGATTTTATTACAAGCCACCGCTCTCTCAATACAATACCCAGATCTGTTTGGAGCTATGCTCAACAAACTCTATAGAATTCACACCCGAATTCAAAACACATCTGCAATGTTTTTATATTCCCTACCATATGCACAAAAGCATATAAATAGACAACTACTTAAGCATTTTTACAAAACCATGGGTATCAAAACCATGGGCCAAAACCGTCCCATAAACCTATGGGTCAAAATTCCACCCATATGAGAAAAACACGTTTCCCGGTATATCGGGCACGTTTTAAGGCCCAAAAAAAATCTCGGGCACTACACCCCCGGACCCCTGCTCAAGGCCTGGCCTGGCCCCGAACCCCGGCGAGACAATAGTGGACAGTGTACAATACTCTTAGTGTATAGTCTTCAACACTTTCTTATATGAAAACAGGCTCCAGAACCTAACAGTTTTGAAGAAGCTTCTCAGGATGAGAAGTGGATCAATGCAATGCACGCTGAATATAATGCCCTAATTTAAAATCAATCCTGGGAGTTAGTTCTACCTCCAGAGAAAAGAAGTATTATAGGGTCTAGGTGGTTATACAAAGTAAAATATAATACAGATGGTAGTATTGACAAACATAAAGCTAGACTTGTTGTTAGAGGTTTCACTCAGAAACCTAGTATTGATTATGTTGAAACATTTACCCCTATAGCTAAAATGAGTACTGTTAGAACCTTATTTGCAATTTCCGCTCAATTTGAGTGGAAAATCCACCAAATGGATGTGAAAAATGTCTTTTTGAATGGTGATTTAAAAGAAGAACTTTACATGTCTCAACCTAAAGGATTTGAAAAAAATGGTAAAAAAAACTTTGTTTGTAAATTAAAAAAATCCTTGTATGGTTTAAAGCAAGCTCCTAGAGCTTGTTATGCGAAAATTAATTCTTTTCTTTAAACAGTTAGGATTTGCTAATTATTTTTCTGACAATGATCTATTCATTAAGCAAGAAGGATCACATATTATTATTTTTTGTATATATGTTGACGATTTGCTTATGACTAGTGATAATCCTGCTTTAATTTGTAGAATTAAAGAAAAATTGAAATAGTACTTTGAAATGACTGATTTAGGTCTCTTACATCATTTTCTTGGCATTGCTGTATTTCAAGATAAACATTCTATTGTTGTTTCTCAAGCACAATATGCAACCAATGTACTAAAAAAGTTTAACATGATTGATTTTAAACTAATTTCTACTCCTATGGAAGTTAGACTGAAAATTGATCTTAAACCTACATATGAAAAATTTGATCCTACTTTATATAGGCAGTTAGTTGGTAGTTTGATATATCTCACTATCAATAGACCAGATATTTCCTATGCAGTAGAAATTACTTCTAGGTTTATGCAGGAACCTTACAGAGATCATTGGAATCTTGCAAAAAGGATTCTTAGATATATTAAAAGTACAATCAATTAGGGGTTGTATTATACTAAGAATGAAAATGCTAACTTATATGGATTTTGTGATTTTAATCATGTTGGTGATGTATTAGATAGACAATCTACTTCTGGTTATGTGTTTAAATTTATTGCAGGTGTCATTACTTGGTGCAGCAAAAAGCAGCCAATTATTTATATCTCTTTAACATAAGTTGAGTATAGAAGTGCAATGGAAGATGCAAAAGAGGCTTTATGGCTAAAGAGGTTGTTCGATGAGATAAAGATGAAGGATCCACATAGTGTTTCTTT
Source organism: Taxus chinensis (assembly GCA_019776745.2). Taxonomy (NCBI): domain Eukaryota; kingdom Viridiplantae; phylum Streptophyta; class Pinopsida; order Cupressales; family Taxaceae; genus Taxus; species Taxus chinensis. The sequence goes on from CM034154.1 coordinate 107,278,771, forward strand.
GTTTTGCGATAACCAAAGCACCATAGCTCTTACACATAATCCAATACAACATCAGAGGATGAAGCACATTGAGATAGATATACACTTCATCCGTGAGAAAATGTTAAGTGGTGAGATAGATCTCAAGTTTGTGCCAACTGAAGAGCGGGTTGCTGATATCTTCACAAAGCCCCTGAGTGCTGTAAAGTTTTGTCACTTTTGTGAAAAGTTTGGATTGTCGAAGTTTCTATTGAGGGGGAGTGTGCATGACAATGTCACCTCCTAATGGAACTTTGTTTTTGTAAAAAGACCTTCGGACATTTGTAAAAAATACCTTTGGGCAAGTGTAAAAAGACCTTCGGGAATGTATGCCTCCTCGGCTTCTTTTTTAGAAAGAAGTGTAGAAAGATCTTAAAGACGGTCTTCAGTAAACTCTTTAGTGCTATTGAGTTTACTAGTAAACATTCAGTACAAGCATATTATTAAGGAGGTCCTTGGTTATAAAAGGCTCCTATATGCTTAGGTTCAATAACCTTTTATGAGAACCTGTGAGAATATGTAAAACTCACAAATCATACTTAGGCACTAATCATGGGATGATCTTTGGGATTCCAAATTCTATTGTACCAAAAAGTAACTTGAGTATGATGAAGCTGTTATAATTCCTTCTCCTGATATGCTAGCCTAAAACCTTTACATGGTTTAAGGATTGTAAATCCTGTAGTGTACCACTGGCAGGTAATCTATTGGCATATGTTATTTCACTTAACATTAAGGGGGAGTGTTGGAACATAATGATTAAGTGGTCTAGCCAACCTTTAATTAATATGGGTCCATCACTATTATATAGGTTAAATATTTAATAATATGAAATATTTTTCTATTATTAAATATTCATACCTAGGTAATATAATTTAGGTAAGTCTTTAATAATGTGAATCATTTATATTTATATTTATTAAATACACTCACCTAGGTATATGTGTTAGCCATTTAGGTTGAAAAGGTGGATCGGGAGACATACCCGATCACCTTATATAAAAAGGATTTTAGGTCCTCATTTGATATATTCAGGAAATATATCAAAGGTGTGCAAATCAAGTGATTTGGTTTTACCTTTGGTAAATAGGGTTTTAAGGAGGAGGTGATCTTACTGGATGTAAAATAAGTTCTCTGAAGTAAAAGGTTATTTTCAAATGGTTTTTACCCTTTTGGGGTTTTCCACTATAAATATTGTGTCACATGTGTTATTTATTTCCTGTAAGTATTTCTTTATTTACTTATGATGTAATGTTTATTTAAATATTTATTGTAACATTATATAATATTTAAGTTGATTAAATCTATATTTATTAGAATCCTCAAATTCTAACAGTAACCATCACATGAAATGGGGCTGGATAGCAGAGAGGTAGGAAAGTAATTGTGAATAGGAAGATGGGGGGATGGAGAGAAATGTAAGCCTCAAGATCTTGCAAGGGTTGAAATTCTCTACATATGACTTGGATGTTTATTGATGTCGTAGTTCCCAACATATTGTTTTAGTTAACGCGTCCTTTAATAGGACCATAATAGGGTTCCTAAGTCATGACAGATCCATTTTCTTCATAATGAAGATAAAAAAGTCTAAATTTAACAACATAGGATGTGGATAGGGATAGAAATATGACTAAGGATGAAGGGGTTTTCCCCCAATGTGTGGATTACATTTTTAGGGAATCAGTGGACATAGTATATAGTTTACCATGGCCACTGAAGTGATTTTCACCATTGGACGAATTATCTTTATTTTTGTTTTGTTGATTTTTTTATTTTTATTCATTTTTATTTTTTATTTTTGAACCATGGGAACTTAGGCATAGAAACGATTAAGATGCATGATATTCATGGGCTCATCCAACTCATACCCATCTTGAGTTGCAAGCTTATAAGCACCTGAGGCAAACTTGGAAATGACAATGTAAGGTCTGAACCAGTTTGGTTCAAACTTACCTTTCTTTTCACGGTCAACATTAGTGCTACGCTAATTTTCCTTGAGGACTAGATCATCAACTTTAAATTTTTCAGTTTTGATGTGCTTGTTGTAATTTCTACGGAGGCAATTTTGATAAGATTTGAGGTGGTCTAGGGCTTGGAGGTGTTTCTCATCTAGTAGCTCAAGCTCTTATAGGTGGTGTACTCAATAGTCCTCATTATCAATGAGGTTTTGAAGGGAAACATAGAGGGAAGGGAGCTCAATCTCAACGGGCATAAGTTCTTCAGTGGGGGTACAAATGGATGTGTGATAGGCCCATAAGGCAAGATATATTTATGTATGATAGTCACGTCTTGTTTGACTGATAATTTTGCCAAGGATGCACTTTAGTGTCTTATTGGATGCTTCAAACTTACTATTACCTTGTGGATAATATGGGGTGAAAAATTTAAGCTTGATATGGAAATGGTCACAAAGTTCATGGACTTATTGATTTTTAAATGATTTACCATTGTCTGTGATTATGGCAGATGGGATGCCATAATGATATATGATGTGATTAAGGATGAACTTGGATATTTATTTTTCGGTGACATAGGTAAGTGGGATGGCTTCAACCCATTTAGTGAAGTATTTTGTGGCAGTAATGATAAACTTGTGACCATCGGATGAGGTGGGATTTAGTTTTCCCATGAGATTGAGGCCCCAAGTAGAAAAGGGTCACGGAGTAGTAAGAGGTTGTAAAGGTTGGGATGGTGCATGGATAAATTTGATGTGTTTCTAGCATGGGACACATTTATGGACGTATGAACATGCATCTTTCTCCATCGTAGGCCAGTAGTAACCAATACGTAGAAGTATCTTAGCAAGTACCAAACCACTAGTGTGAGCACCATAGATTCCCTCATGAACTTATTCAAGTGCTAATTCGGCCTCTTGGGAATTAAGGCATCGCAACAAACTCACATCAAAGCCTCTACGATAGAGAGTGTCACCAAGGATGGTGTATTTAGATGTGTGTTGGATGAATGACTTATGACAGTTACGTTGAAGATTGGGTGGTGATGTAAGAGCATCATTTGAAGAGACACAAGTCGTGCTAATTTAATTAAAAAATGATTAAGAGGTCAAGAGAGATCATTTGAGGAAAATGGAAGACCCTAAGGGGTCATTAAATTTGAATTTTGAACAATGTTATGCTTTCCCTCCATTTCTTCATTTAAAATTTTTAAAACTTACAAAAGAGCAATAGAAGCTTATAAATGGTCTGGAGGCTTTTAAGGTGTGTAGACATGTCTTGTGGAGTCTTAAATTGGATATGAGACAATAAAATATTGTTAAGTAATGTAAAATTCCTTATTGTACACGCATGGGCATATGAAAAGGTTATGGTGAGTCGTCATATGACAGTTAGAGTGTGATGAAAAAAGAAAGGAGTTAAAAATGAGCAAGAATCAGTTAGAGAATTCATTCCTCGATGGAGAGGAAGAGATAAGGTATGAGAAATAACAAATTTTGTATGAAAGTACTTATTTATAATAGGATATCAATGTTTTGGGTCAAAAATCTCTAGTTATGACATGAAACCTGGTTTTGATTATTTTTAAGAGTCTCTGAGTTGAAGTGTATGACAAGTGAATTGTTATTTATCCTTATATATGCAGTGAAGGTTTACTAAAATCCATCTTAAAATATCATTCAAATACTTGAGATCTTGATTGCTTTGTTCTAAGTATAAAAGGGTAAATTTCTAAGATTGTGTTTGACATTAACAAGTTTGTATTTTTACTTTATTGTGCTTGCATTGAGACTTGGTATTAGAGACTGAGATCGTGAGAAACAAGGATAGATGATATTAGAGTGTCTTTTCAAATATTGGGCTGTGTGTATGGTCTTGAAGACTTCTTTACTAAGTGTATGTCAAAAATATTGTGACTGTGTTTTGTGTGTGTGAACAAAATTTGATTCAATTGACTTTGAAATGGATATAATCACTAATGAAAACTATAGAAAAGATTGGAAGAAGATCATTTAAGGAAATTTTGAGAGACATACAGGCAAGGAGGATTGCATTTTGAAGGTGGAAATCCTAGCATAGATAGAAACCCCGGGTTTCTCAGACATCACAATTAAGAAACAAGTGGAAGCTTAAGGATTAGGGTAAATGATGCTTTTTTAAGAGCACATAACTTTTAAGGACATATAGACCAACCTAGAACCAATTTTTAGGTCTTAAAAACAAATTCTCTTCATTTTATAAGGAAAACATGCTTATATGACTATATTGTAGCCTACATGTAGGTGACACTAGGGTTTAGTCTTTGAGAGATCGAATTAGGGTAATTAGAACCTAAATTGATAAGAATTAATGAATACAAGGTCGATTAAGAGAATAAGAATGAATAATGAGATTACATTTAAAGATATGTTTACCAGTTTCCTAAGAGTATAGTATGCACAATGAAAGGAATAGTAAGGTTAGTTATTAACAAATGGAGTGGCATTTAGGAGTGTAGTCGGATCTTGAGATTTTAAAAAACTAAAGATGATGCAAATGGGTGCTTGAATATGTTTAGATTGTTCCACGATACCTCCTACAAAAAAATAAATGGTTGACAGTCTTCAGGAGCAGGGTTAGTAGAGATCTTGTGAGCTAAAGGAGGCAAAAGGAGATGAAGAGAGAGGCTTGAAGAGTTAAGAATTGGAGGTTTTTATGTAGCATATGAATAATGAATGGCATGTAATGAAGTTCATAACTCCTCTTGGATAAGTCTAGAAGCCTCACATTAGGAAGGTAGCTTAATCCATGGCCTTGAGAAGACAAGATTGTAAGATTTAGTTTGATAGGTGGAATTCTGATTCTGTAATCTTGTTATAACAAATTTGTGATTGATATGACATCATTTGTGAAGGAGAAACATATTATATAGATGAAGGAGCTACTGAGGGCTTGATAAAGGGTAGGAAGTGTTGGATATTGCCAAAACTAGTGAAAGGAGACCGAGGGAAATTTCAAGGAAAGGTAAGTACTTAAGAAAACTTAATGAATGTAGGTTACTTTCTAACATGGAAGGATGTGGTATGGACATGATAAGACAATGTATGGTGTAGATAGAATGAAATATTACTAGAAAGATCAAAGTTGGATAATTTCAGTTACTTTGGACTATGAAGACTAGACTTCAAAAGCATAATACATCTGAGAATGAATGTATTGACTATTTTAACCTTGGTGAATGCATGAAATGACAATGATTTGAGGTGTTTTAGCAGAGCATGATTTTGGTGGAGTGATATATTACTTGAGATACCAAATTTTCTCATTTTAGCTATTCTAGATTACTATAACAAACCTTCTAAAATAGGGCATTTGGGACATATCACTGAAATATATTGTTTAAAGTTTATGAATGCATGCAAATGGTTAGGAGATCTACCTCATTTTGGTATTAGAACGTGAAAAAGATAATATGAATATTTTTTATTAATCAAACTAGTGAAATGTGAATATGTGTAAGTTATTGTGAAGTGTGTAATAGTTGATTGTGAAGACAAATAAGGATGGACAAAGAAGAACTAGTGGTGGAGATGGTGAAGTTGATAAGAAATAAGGATAAAGAAATAAAAGAGACAGAATCTCATAAAAAGAGAGAGGGGAAAAGAAGATAAGAGGCATGGATGGAGGAAGAACTGAAGAAGTTGAGAGAAGATGTAAAGGAGTTGTTGATGCAAGAGGATAGAGCAGCGGAATATGTAATGAGAAAAAGGGACAAATGGCCTATAGATAAATTTATCAAGAGGAACTAAAGGCAACAGTTGAAACGGATCGTTAGAGAAGAAGAGAAAAGGCTAAGATAAATGAGGAGGCAAGATAATGAGACAGAGAAAGAAGAAGTCAAGGAAGTTGTTTATGAAGACATTCAAAGGATGGATAAAGACAAAGAAGAGGCAACAACAAAAGAACATGTTGATGATGAGGTATGTAATCGATTTCAAGTATAAAATGAAAGATTCTTGATTGAAAATGTAGACACCTAAATTCCACTTTTGCAATCTTATTGCTAAAAGCACACTAATCACTCTCATTCTTATTGTTTCCATTATAATTAGTGATTTCCGCTAATTAACTAACGCTTCTTACCATTTTGGTCAATTAACAATGCATTGATGGTTTCTTAACCTCTTTTGCATTCAGGATACCACTTTACGATACATCGTAAGTCAAAATCCTCTTCCAAACAGACAATTAACGATTATTAGCTAATTAAGCATGTTTTACCCTTGTTTTGGTCAATATAGTATATTATTGGCTCAAACCCCTCTTCTAACCATTCAAAATCACCGCATTTCCCTCTACAACATCTCATAAGGCCTCAAAAGCTTATCTTAGCCTCCTATTTGACCCTAAGGGGTTGATTAAGTCTCCTTACATCTTAATCACTTGTTAATTCACTAATTGTGATTAGCAAACTTTAATCATGATTAGCAAGTCTTTATCTACTTTTTACTTTTAGTCTCAACATACACCAAGATGCAAGTTTTCCTCAAATGAGAAAGCCTGTAAATAATGACTAAGTACATACCTTCCAACTTTACACCATGCTTTGATTTGCATATCATTATAATAAATATGATTAATAGCCATTAGCTCAATCCATGCCTCCAAGTTTTGAATGGGGTTAGTACATGTGTATCCAATATGATCTTATAGTCATTGTTATGGAGACCATCTCAGCTTCTCTTGGAGTAGCAACAAACCCCCAATTTGATTACCCTCCTAGATCTATTTAGGTCGAAGTTAGTTAGCAATTAAATCATGTTAAGTAGGCATGCTTTAGCTAGGACATAGATTTGATATATTCATGTTAGTTATGTCAATACATTCCATTAAGACTTTAATCATTGATGTAACTATTATCTAGATTCAATAAGGCATTTGTTAATTAGACTATGTGGTGTTAGTTTTGTTAGTTTATCTTTGCTTGGAAACTTTTAGTATTCTTCATTTGGCACGCCCGAGTGGGACCATTACCCGATAATGAATTCATCCTTCTAAGCTTTTTAACTTTGCTTCAAAGTTTTTTAGATTTCAAGATTTCTAGTTTAGCTTCAAATTTTCTAGATTAGTTTCAATTTTTCTAGATTAATTTCAAGTTTTCTAGATTAGTTTCAAGTTTTCTAAACTAGTTTCAAGCTTTCTAGATTAGTCCCTCAAGATTTTTAGATTAGCTTCAAGCTTTTTTAGAGTAAATTTCAAGAGTTTTATGGATCAATTTTTAAATTTTGATGGTTATTTAGAACTAAATTAGTAGTAGATATTGCATTTTTGATGTTACTTTGTAGGATATAAGGAGGTAAATGTGCTATTAAAAATTCCAGCAAGAAGTCGAAAGATTTGATCTTTTTCAAGTTTTTCTTGTCAAAATCTGTATTTTAACCACCTACAGGAAGGTGTGTGCCTACATGCTCAAAGGGGTGTACCCATGCTACAAATACCTTTCCTATGCTCTATTGGACATTGCCTACGCTTCTATTAGACACACCTATGCCTTACTAGACATGTTTGTTCATCATCGAGTTTTTGGTCCTCTGTGTAATAATGCACACTCTTGCTTCAAAGTGTGTCACTGACGCCTCACTGGCCCACGCCTATGCAATATTGACTGTGGGATTTTGACACAAGCGCATACCTGCCCTAAAATAGCTATATCGATGTTTATACTTCAAGGGATGCACTCATGCTCTATATGGACGCGCTACTGCACTAGGATGACACACTAGCACACTGAGGTAAAGTTGGCTCAAAGTTCAAAATTTTGACTTCTGGTTTTTAGTGCTTTCTATAAATTTTTCAGAGGTTTTTATCTATTGTGGCTGTCAGATTTTCTTATTTACGAGAAAGTTTTCTAACAAATTGTCTTAGGGTTTGATGAGTGATTTTGTTTTTATACTTTGTATGAGTTTGGAATATGGTTGTGTATGCTCTTCTTTTACACTTTATGTGATCTTGAGAATAAAAAGCACCTCTAAACCTTCTTTTGCTAAATTTAGAGTAAGTATAGAAAAATCATCATGTCATTGTTATGCTTAAGGGAATCAACTTTCATTTTGGCATGTATATTTATCAATTACTTTAAGATATTTTTCATTTGATAAAATAACTAAGGCTAAGGCTTGTGTATGCTCTTCTCTTGCACCTAGTGTGCTCTTGAGAACCAAAAAAAACCTTAGTTTTTCACTAAAAAAGTCACTTCGATTAATTGGGAATGAACCTTGGTTTACAAATTTTTATGTTGGTTGGTTGATTTACAAGATTTTTCATTACTATCTAGCTGGGTTACTTGTTGTGTATGCTCATCTCTTGCATGTTCTCGAACGATCTCAAGAACCAAAAAAAACATTTTATCCTTTTTTTATGATATTGTAGATTTTTATTTTTTGAGACTACTAACCATTTGTGTGAAGGACCTAACACTAGCCCAAAGAAAATAGAGCTCTCTAGACAAACCAAATTCTAACATTCACGATGTGTTGTAGGTTGTCACTAGTGGTCTAAACCAAAATGCTTAATCCAAAAGATAAGAAAATACACAAACATATATTGTAAAACATTGTATGTGCAGGTTTTGGTTAACAGCTAAAGCTCATCCACTTATGAACTAGGAGAAACTTCTCCTCGGCATAAGCCTTAAGCTATAACAAAACAGAGGAATACTCCTAAGAACCCCAAAGTAGTTCATGTAAGAGGGCACCCTGTTGACGAAACGGGAATTTTTGTCATTAATTTACCCAAAGGAATTAGTACACCTTGGTGAAATGGAGAGTTGCAAGAAGCATAAATTCTCATTTTTTCAATCTTATTGCTAAACGCGTTCAAGATGACTCTCATGTGGTTGTCAAGAAGACAGGGTCTTGGATAATTAGTTGGTTAGTGTCTATTTCAGGTAACATTTCAGGTGCTTAATTTAGCCAAGTGGAACACCACACTGGTGACAGTTTAATCCCGTTAAGCATTCAGGATGATACTTTACCGCGAAGTCGTAAGTCCACATCATGTGTCAAAGCAAACAAATAGTCATCATCTCAGCTATTAGGATTCATTTTACCTGTATGACTTGGTTCAGATATACCCTGGTGTTGAGAACAAACCAATGTTCCTTGCACTGAAAATGATATGGGCTAGACACATTTACAACATCTCAATTATTTTTAAAAGCTTATCATAGCCTCCTAGTTGACCCTGAGAGGTTAAATAAGGCTCCCACATCTTGATCACTTATTCATGCACTAATTTTAGATTAACAAAGCTTAATCATGATCAACAATTCTGTTCTAAGTTATGCGAGTTTTTGTCCCAAATAGGTCTTTTGAAAATCTCATTTTGAGTTGTCTGGCTTCAAGTGAATCCTATCAAAAAAGATTAAGTTATACATCCTCCTTTGAATAAATTAGAGACCATACTTTTGTTAGTAGCCTCATATAATACATATGTTAAAGAGCCCACACTCCTTTAAGGATTCACAAGCTCATCTTTGCATAAAGCCTTCGTGGTGGTTAGTGGGAGGACATCTAGCATGACATTGTAGTCTTGTGTTAAAGAGACCTCTTCACCATTTGTGGAGTAACTATTCCCAATTTGATTGCTCCTAGATCTATTTAGGTCTATGTTAGTTAATCAAACATACTAGTAGGCATGCTTAGAGGTTAGATGTGAGTTTCATTTAATTTCCATTGTTATGCTATTAAGATTTTATCATTGAAGTTTCATTCCTTGGATTTTCATTTAACTTGAGATCATTATGGTGTTGGTCTTGTTCTAAACTAGTTAATTTGTGCACAAATTTTGGGGTGTTATCATTTGGCATGCCATGGGTGCCCTTGCGTTCATGCACAGGTGCCCAGGTGCCCTTACATTTCTTCTACCAGTTGTGCATGAGCTCCTTTTCTCCCACATGAGCACCTTTTTTCCCATGTGATCTCCTTATCACAAAAATTAGTAATACAAATTCAAAAACCCAAATTTATCATGTCATTGTGTAGTTTGCTTTGATACCTTTCCAACGTAAAAAAATGGAGTCGTTTCGAGATTGGGAACGAAAGTTATGGCCTCCAGAAGATAGGCCATGCACTTAGTGTTACATAGGCACCCTTGCATTCATGCACAGGTGCTCAGGTGCCCTTGTGTTCATGCATAGGTGCTCAGGCGCCCTTGCATTTTCTTCTATTAGTTGCGCGTGAACTCCTTTTGTCCCGTGTGAGCTCCTTTTCTCCCCTGTGAGTTCCTTATCACACAAATTAGTAAGAAAAATTTAAAAATCCAAATTTATCTTACCATTGTGTAGTTCACTTTGATACCTTTCCACCGTAAAAAAAAAGGGAGTTGTTTCGAGGTTGGAAGCAAAATTTATGGCCTCCGGAAGATAGGTTAGGCACTTAGTGATGTACAGGTGGCCCCTGTGATGCACATCCGCCCTTTGTGATGCACATGCACCTTTTCCTCCTGCGACGTGTTTCTCATCCCCGAAGTGCCCTGAAACTGTCGTATTTCTTCTATAAATCTTCTAACACTTTCCGCGATGGTTATTTTTAATAAATAATTATTTACAACATGTTTTCACGACTCTGAGGCATATTGTTGCTTCTTGGCAGCCTTTTCTACTACCTGGGGCATTTTTTGCCTTACGGTCACTTTTAACATTGACTCAGGACTTCGTTATTTCCTATATAATGTTTTCTTCCGTAAAAATCAATAAAATCAAAACAATAAAAAATCTTTTTTTTTGATAAAATCATTAAAAATCCAAAAAATTGCAAAAAATCAAAATTTTAAAAAAATTGGTAAACAATAAATATGTAGTTAAAGCCTATGTCATTTGCATTGTCCTTTAACATTGAAATATGTCCTACAAAACATCTTTCTACGGTTCTTGCTTGTTCTGGTCTCAAACGAATTACGGATCATCGTGATCTACCTCCATTAACAAAAGCTCAGATGTATGTTATGTCGGTCCTCCCGTGTAATAGTGAGTTTTTCAGGGACTATGTCGTAATGCACGAAAGTTGTTTCATAGGACTACTTGTGTCCTCTATTAATCCCTCACATTATCCTTGTTTGGGGCACCATTTTTAACCCTTTTCGTTATAACACGGACATTTAGAAACTGCAACTTGATAGCAAAAACATTGGTGCAAATGTCTTAAACATTGTTTGTTTGAGTGTGTGTGATTGTACCGGTTTATGTGTTAGGTTAGCTGGTTTACTTTCTCATATTGCGTTGCATTATGTATGTTGCATTGAGTTAGGTATCGTTTTACCTTCTTGTATTGCATTACATTATGTATGTTATATGGAGATACGTAGCAATGGAAAATTATTTGTAAGTTAACTTTTCATGTTATCGTACATTTGTGTTCATTTCAATAACGGTCAATGATGTAGACCTAGGGGAAAAATGATATAACCAGGTTGCTTATTAAAAGGTTGGATGCAAAGATTGGGCTTGTCCAATACTCTCCATTCTCATTTATTCTCCATTATCATTTATCACCATTACTAATTTTTCTTCTAAAAATCACCCGGGGAAATAAATAACCACATTTATCCCTATCCTTATTTCTTCTAAATACCCGAGGGTTTCACACCCATTCTAACCTATTTTCTTGTATCCATTTCAATCATATTTTTGATCGTCGATTGACTTCTTCTATCACCCCATCAGCACTTAAGGGGGCATCCTTCATTCCACTAATTTTTCTTTAAAAATTTACTTGTTTATGCTTGTCTACTATATTTGAAGTGAAGTCACTTACTTCACCTCAAATAGGGGAAAATGTAGAGACCTAAATTTTGCTTTTGCAATCTTATTGCCAAACGCACACAAATCACTCTCATTCATGCCTAATTTGTTATAATTAGTTTTTTTCAATAATTAACTAATGTTCCTTGCAAATTTAGCCAATTAACACCAAGTTGTTGATTACATAATCCCGTTTGCATTCAAGATGCCACTTTACGGCGAATCGTAAGTCAAAACCTTCTTTAAAACAGACAATTAGTGTTTAAAACCTAATTAAGTCTATTTTACCTTTGACTTGGTCAATATACCCTAGTATTGACTCAAACCCCTCTTCCAACCACTCAAAATCACCCCCTTCACCTCCACAACATCTCAACAAGCTTCAAAAGCTTATCTTAGACTCCTAGTTGACCCTAAGAGGTTAACTAGGGCTCCCACATCTTAATCACTTGTTAATTCACTAATTATGATTAACAAAGCTTAATCATGATTATAAATTATAATATAATTTGGGATTTGAGTCTCACATGCACTAAAATACAAGTTTTCCTCCAAGTGAAAACTATAAAATAGACTAAGTATTCACCCTAAAACTTTACACCATACTTTTGTTAGTAGCCTCATTTAATACATATGTCAAAGAGCCCAAACTCATATAAGGATTCACAAGCTCATATTTTCCTAAAGCCTTCATGGTGGTTAGTAGGAGGATATATAGCATGACATTGAAGTCTTGTGTTAGAGAGACCTCTTCGCCATTTGTGGAGTAGCAACCATTCCTAATTTGATTGCTCCTAAATTTATTTAAGTCTATGTTAGTTAATCAAACATACTAGTAGGCATGCTTAGATGTTATATGTTAGTTTCATTTAATCTACATTGTTATGCTATTAATATTTTATCATTGATGTTTCATTCCTTGGATTTGCATTTAACTTGAGATCATTATGGTGTTGGTCTTACATTAAACTAGTTAATTTGTGCACAAAAATTGGGGGTGTTATCAAGAGTCGAATTTATCTCCATTGCGGCCCCAGTGAGAATACAGTTGAATGCATTTATTTCTCATTGTATTTGAAGGTAGTAAAGTAAATTTGGGATACTTCAAGGGTAACTCCTTGGAAAACTGAGCTTGCAAAGGTAATTTGTGACACCTAGAGAGATAACCCCTAAGAAAGCTTGTGGCTTGGAGCCAATTTGTTTTTGAAATCGTGTTCTATAGAGCTCTCACAAAGTTATAACTTGTTTGGAGTCAAAACCTTGTTATACGAACAAGGCGGGAGTCCATTCAAGTCAAAACCATATGATATTCATCATGAAACCTACGAGGTGTTACTCTGGCCTAGTTTTTCACTTGTCTTAAGACATGGAAAAACTCTGTCAAAGTCACATTTAGTTTGTTTTATCACCACTTGGTTTACACCTTTTTTTTCTTGTTGCCCATTTTGGGAAAAAATGAAAGAACATATGCAAATACCGCTAGAGATAATCGTGTCCACCACTTTTGTAGTCTACTTGCATGACTAGGTTACAATGTCAGAATGTAAGTGTTGAAAGTGTGAATGGTATGTCTTCATGATCTAGTAGGCCCTTTTGTCTCAAACCCATATTGAGACTTATAGTAATTGTAGTTAGGTTGTCTTATCACTGAATTCTTTTGAGTTGTTACGTTGCCCACATTATAGCCATACAATTGTGATATTTACGTCTTGTTTCCATTGTGAAACTGATGTGGATCCAACTGCAAGAGGTTGAGATACCTCCAAAACACACAAACATATTTTCAAATAAAACCCATAAGTTTCAAAATATCTTTCTTATCATTATGGAATCCACATTAAGCTTTTACATCATTACAATCCTCCTTTTATTTCACATCTATTCTAAAAACCCTAAAATGCCAAAAATTACCTACTAGCAAAACAACTCGGATGGGCCCCAAATTTTATATTCCAAATATGCCTTCATAAATTAAGGCTCACACAAAATTTTGACGTATTCTAACAAGCACAACAAAAGCTATTAAACTTATAAGACCTAGTAAAAAGTGAAAAAAACGTTTACAACCAATTTTAGGCCACTAGATGAAGGAACCTAGCCTTGAAAATGTGCCGAAATGGCCACAGCCTTGTAAGTAAATACCACCCCAACATAGTGCTAATGTATACCTACCAACTTGTAAAATTTCAAGGTGATCCAACGGTCAGATCAAAATTTATGGCCTCCACAAGTTATGATGTTGCATCATTCTCCCCTAGTTGAAAAGAATTCAGCTCCTACGAATTCAATTAAAGAAATTCATCTAATTTTGCCCTATCAATATTCTTCAACTCCCACTCAGGAATCTAAGTATTTTCTTCTTGTTGCAAATCTTCCCATTATACCAAATATATGTTGTAACTCCCATGTATAATAGTGATTATTTTTTGGTCCAAGACACACATTATCGTTTCCTTTTTCTTCTTCCGCATATGTTGTTCCCAGTTTATTTCTTCCTCCTCTACAACAATTTCATCATGGCCTGGAAACTTATATAAGTCAGAAACATTAAAAATTGGTGAGATAGCAAAGTTGTCAAGTAGCTCCTCATTGTAGGCGTTACCACTCATTTTCTTTAGAATCATACATGACCCAATCTTCTTATACTTTAGTTTATTATATGTACATTTTAGAAACCTCTCCTTTCTAAGATGAACCACCACCATATATCCTTTTTCAAATACACTTACTCTCCTACTAACAGCTATAACTGCTTTATATTGTGTATTACTCAATTTCAACTTTTCCCTCACTTCATCCTGCAACTGTAGAATGTGTTCTGTAAATGCTTTTGCATCATCACTAGTTTTATCTTCACTAGGTAGTACAATTAGATCTAGTAGCCCCTTTGGATCCCTACCATATACAATATAGAAATGAGACCTCCTTGTTGACTTGTTTACCGATCTATTTTGGGCAAACTCGGCTTGTGGTAAAGCTAAATCCCATTGTTTTGGCTTTTCTCCAATTATGCAACGCAGGAGAATTCCCAAGATTTTGTTCATTACTTCTATCTACCCATCAGTATGAGGGTGATAAGCACTACTAAACTATAGTTGTGTCTCCATTTTCCTCCACAAAGTCTTCCAAAAGTGACTAAAAAACTTCATGTCCCGATCTGAAGTGATAGTTCTTTGAACTCCATGTAATCTAACCACTTCTAAAAAAACAAATCTGCAACTCTAAAAGCATCATTAGTTATTTTACAAGCAATAAAATGTGCCATCTTAGAGAATCTATCAACCACAACAAAGATATAATCATTCCCTCATTGTGTGTTAGTAAGTCCTAACACGAAATCCATACTCAAATCAACCCATGGCCCTGTAGGGACAGATAATGGCATATACAACCCAATATTCCGTGCATGGCCCTTAGCCATTTGACACACTCTACATCTTGCTACAATCATACTTATGTCTCTCTTTACCTTTGGCCAATAATACTTTTCTACAACAAGAGTAATTGTCTTACTTATACCAAAGTGTCCATCCAACCCCCCACTATGTAATTCTCTTATAATGTTTTATCTCATTGAACCAACAGGGATGCACAATTGTTTCCCCCTGAATAAATAATCATCTTGTATCAAATAATCAGAAGAACCTGTTATCTCTCGAAAGTGCACCCGGCAGAGAGATGGCAGCAGGTGTTCTAAGTCTGCAAAAGATCTCTCTCTCTCATAGATACAAGGTCTGTGGGTATACCTATTTTGAGGTGAACCTCCGGGGTTAAAAGGTCGGTTCCTTATTGGTGTTCACTAGACTGTTTTCTGGGAGTTTTAGGGTTAGGAGGTGACTGAAAATGAAGTGATTACTAATGTGATACACCAAATTTGAATAAAGAACTCGACTTGAGTGGAATACACAACTGACTTGTGAAGAATTCTTTGTGTGCATGAACCAATTTTACTTTCTGCAAAATGTAAGGGCAAAAACACTTAATTTGTACTGGGGGAAAATCACAATAGTACTAGTAAGCTAACACGCACAATGAAATTTAGAAGAAAACAGTAGATCTGCAGCAGGGTAAAGTGACTTATCAGGGAATATTGATTCACAAGATTAGTACTGGCATACACAAAACTGCAGAATAACTTGGAAAGGCAAGAGTAATTCAACACTCAGAGGGTAAAACTGGAAGAAATTGCTTCAGTACTCATATCAAAAGTTCTTCTGGGAAAAATCTCTGAAAAATTCCCCCCCCTTGTGCTTTGCAAGAGCACACAATATATAGCAAAAGTTCACTCTACTTCCTAAAATAGCCTCTAGGCTGTACTCGCCCATGTATCCTAATTTTATCCTTTATTTAATAATAAATAAAGGAATAAAATAATACAAACTAAAGTACGTGATAAAAATAGGCATTATCAGCCTTAGATACAATTCAATCAAACTACGGTTGACTGTTCTATTTTTAGGAAAGAAAGATGAATAATTGCTAAATTTAAAATATTACTTGCTAGGCAAGTCTTCTCTGTTTGAACATGCAAGTTCGTCGTCTTCTCTGCTTCATCCTGTTGTGAAGGCATGCAAAATTATCTCCTGTGTTTTAGGCAAAAGGGATGCAACCTTTAGCCATATTTGCAAAAATAAAGTGAAGTGGGGACCATCTCTAAGGTATACATGTTTTCTGATTTCCTTCACTGATATGGATAGTCATGAAAGTGACATTTGCAAATTTGTTTGAAAACCCCATGTGGGGACCACCTTGGTTTGTTTGGAATTTTGGATGCTGCCACTTTTATGGACTTAGGTAATTTACATGTGTTTTGATAAAAGGGGACCACCTCTTGCCTAGCCCACCATGTATATGATTCGCCACCCTTGGACTTGACACATAATACAATTTTGCCCTTTTCGGGACTTTTGGCATATACGTTTTGCTTTGATTTTACGGGCATGCACCATAGTTTAGACTTTGGATAGTCTTAGCAAATGATTTTGACTATCCACATGGACTGGCCCCTCTCCACAATTACTCGACCCTTTCCGGTCTTAGGCAGTGGTAACCCTAGCCATTGGTAGTTTGGCTTGGATTTTGTGAGTGCTAACGACCCTTGATCTCCGTCCTTGGTTTCTCTGCCACCGTTGATCCTCTAACCATGGGTAGGGTTTCGGCCTAGGCAATTAATGTAGTTGGTGGCGTT
This sequence comes from Taxus chinensis, assembly GCA_019776745.2. Classification (NCBI taxonomy): domain Eukaryota; kingdom Viridiplantae; phylum Streptophyta; class Pinopsida; order Cupressales; family Taxaceae; genus Taxus; species Taxus chinensis. Next base: position 107,295,710 of record CM034154.1, read on the forward strand.
TAAGTGAACCTTATCACCTGGGAACCTAGGGAGAATGACCACCATTCATCTTGGCACTTGGCATCTGCTTGATCATTGATCTTTAATCATGGGTTAGGGTTTTGGAACCATGTTTCAAATGTAAGTTTATACTCTTGCGGGCTCTGCTTGGTCATTTCATTCGGTTCTTTTTAATTTACGGGTGAAGCCCTGGCAAATTTTTTGCTTGCTCTGTATTTTTGACGAAAGCGTAGAGATTTAGACGTTTTAAGCCTGCATATTTTTTCTTTAATCTTCGACGCCGTTGTTGCTTGGTTCGGCCTGCATTTTTTTATAACAAATGAAGGTATTTCTTCATTTTTGTTTCTGAACTATGGCTCAATTTTTCCTTTCATATGATCAATAGATCATTTCGATCATCTTGCACTGTACTTCTTGTGGAGTGATGAATCTTGGTTCTCCTTTTGGTTTTCTGCTCCTGGTAGTTATCGAACTCGGTTCGAGCCTGTGGAAGGAGATGCCACCATTTTTTAGTTTGCCTGCTTGCTTCGTTCTTGGGAAAAGGTGAGTTACAACACTAATTTTTCCCTCTGTTCGAGCTTGGGTTTTCATTTTTCTCATGCGGTCCTTTGAGCTCTGACTCGTCATTCAAAATTCGTTAAAGTTCCTTTCTATTGCATTTTTGGTGAACTGTTTGTAGACTTGTCTTGGTACTTGGAAGTGTTGACTATTTTGTTTCATCTCTCTGATACAGATGCATATTTGTAATTTATGAACCCTTCCTTCATTTTGTAGAGGCAAAATGATTTGTTTTTTTAGTAGCTTCTTCCCTGTAGATACGTGCTTGACTTGTTTGAACTCATTTTTGAATATGTAATGAGAGAACTTCACTTCTTAGCATTGTTTTTTATGATACTTCTTTGCAGACCTGTAATGGTATTTGGAAATGTTTTATTGGATATTAACTGAGCTATAACTGTAGATGCATACCTAGCGTTAGCAATTCACTTCTCTTGTGATTCATTTCCTTTTCTGTAATGATAGAGCTCCATCTTCATGTAGACTTGGAATGGATCTTGTACCTTCTGCTTGCAGTAGTTGTTAGTTGAAGAGTTTTCTAGAAAGCATAATGTTAGAAGCTTAACTGTTTATAATCTTCCATTGCACATGTAGCTTTGACATTTACATTTCATTCTGTATAATGAAATAAATATCTCCTTTTTAGAAAATGAATAAGATAATTAAGTTCTTTCTCTGTAATGGTACTTCACTTTCCAAAAGTCATTGTAGCAAGTATATTTTAATTTCTGCATTATTTCTGTAACATCCCCAATTTAAAACACCAGAACAAGGGAAATTTTTTTTTTTTTAAAATAACGTTCTCTGTTATGAATTATAAAATTCAAACACACGTTCGAGATTTAGTAATTGTTCTCTGCCCAAACCACATAGTTTGGATCATACAATTTCTTTCAAAAACGAATGTTCCCTGTTCACATATTTACAATATGGAACACACATTCAATGCCATTCAATCTCATAACAGATTCTATATGCTGCTGTAAATGACTCGATGAACTACCGATCTTCCATTTTCATGGCTCGGAGTTTCAACGATCCTTCATTTCATGACTCGGCAACAACCGATCCTTCATGTCTGTTTATGCATAGTATATTTTATATACTTATTCTCATAACCTTCCCCGGTTATCGAAGTGATCCATTTAAGAAGCCTATCTGAATATCTGTTACTGATATTCATCTGACATCCTGCATCTTAAATTAAGTGATAAGGACAACGCAACCAGCAATTGCGATACTTTGGCCAAAGATGATGTGATACACATCTACGGAATACGTCCTTCACTTCACTTCACCTGTTATCTAGAATGGTCTTTCCTGGCTCCTACCAGTCCTCATCGTTTAAGGTCAGTTTTAAACTTTCAATTCCAGCTAGTAATATGAACGGGTATAGGAAGGCACTCCTGGTAACTAAAGATACGCAGACATACGGTGTCGTTACCCCACGACTCCGTGTGTCTGATTATCTTTAGTAATCCGGAGTCACTCCGTATACCAAATCATACCCTATCTCCACTCCAGCTAAGATCTACACTTTCAGCCTATGTATTCTCAATGTTTTAATTCGGGAGGGCATTGCTATATGTCAGCTGCAACATTGTGTCGTCGTGAAGACCCCGTCTTCATGAAGACACCTTGCTGTAGCTGGCGTATGCCAATGTCCTGCAGAATTCATCCCATCGAGAATTCACATCCTGCCCAGGTGACTTAGCTACGAGTTATCAATTAAAGCAATTTTCAGCATCCACGCTGATCCCTTGATCCTCGATGCCGTTGCAGTTGTCTATAACTAAGAGGGACTAAACCGTCCGTTAGTTTTCTATGTATCGTCCCCTTCATATCGAAGGGCTACATTCCCTTACTTGGTTAATTTCTTAATCATTAGATTAAGCAGTCCGTACCGACGGACATAATAAGTTTAACCTATTAAACTTAACCAAGATGTTTCCAACTGCAACTAATTTCATAATGTTAAATTATTAGACGTCATTCAAACGAGGTCTATTCCTTGAGAAATGAATTCATTTATTTCCCCTCGACGTTATATAGTTAAGGATCATTAGTTATGGATATATGTATCCAATAACCTTTATTCTGAATTTTATCAAACGGGATCATTAATGGAGTTCGAAAACGAAGTTCGAATACTCCCAGTTTAAATTGATATTCCTTAGCTCCTAAGCTAATCCTGAATACCTTCTGATTATAAAATCATATCCTTCTTAATCCTTTTTAATGTCAATTCAAAATTCATCTTTACCCCAAGTATGAATTAATTGCATTGTTCAATTTAAAGGTTGTAATTAAGTAAGAATAAACATCAGTTTCAATTCAACATCCATCCAAGGATAATGAAACAATTCCAAATCAGGAAATAACACCATATTTCCAATTTAAACAGCAATATCAAACTGATATAATTATTGAAAATATCACACTTGTAACTGTATTCAATATTTCAAGTCATAATTTGTACATTTGCCAATCCAGCTGATTGGGTATAATTTATACAAAGCATCCATACAACTCATGGACAGAAGAATGTATTTTCTTCTTTTACAATTCCTCAAGAGGAAATAAAAACAACAATTACAATTCATTAACAACAATCTCAATTCTACTTTTTTGGAAAAGTCCATTTTACAAGGGGAAACTCTGGAAAAAATTTCTCATAATCTCTCTCTCCATATTCTTATGATTTGACCATTTAAAAGGATATGAACATCTCTCTTACTGGTCCAATGCATATAGTTGCTCCCATCTAAGCACTATAAAATTTATCATTCACGAATTCCAGATTTCACTTGAATGAAGTTGTCCATGCTAGCTTTACTTGATTCGTTGCAACTTTTCTAAAAAATTTGCAAAGTAGTTGCTTCTTTGATTCACACTTAGATAAATAAAGGAACTTTGATAACTGTTCTATCATGATGAGAATCTGGAAAACATGTATGTTTCATTTGATCATGATATCAATTTTAAAAGTGATGAAACATGAATTTCCTTGACTGTTTTTCTTCCTTTACTAGCTCAGATAGTTTAGAAAGCAATGTAGTAGCTGAAAAGCATGTGTTTCAATTTTGTTTTAAATCGAAAGTCAATTTTACAAGGGGAGACTCTGGCAAAATTTTCTGAAAATCCTATTTTCTCTCTCCCTTCTCAGATTTTTTAATCTTGATTCGCAAAAGATGTCTTTCTTGACCCATTTTAATGCTTGATGCTTCCTGCAAATCATCTGAAAATGATATTTAATCCTCATTCCGTAATTGCTTCCTTCTTAACCAGTTAAACTGATTTTCATCGAACCAACAAAAATGAAACCCAATTTTTCTTCATGCTGTTTCCAAGGCAAGCTGGTCGCGAGGACCAAAAACATTTAATGCATTAAAGGCTTGCCTTTCTCCTTATTTTCCACGCCCCCTCCACTTGGGTTGGCAAGTCTCCAACCTTCAAATTTCCCAAGCAAACTGAGTTTAGCCAAGCTTCCAAATAGACACCTCTATCTCCCATCTGTCCCGCCAAAACTGGCGCCGTCCCCTAAGGGACAGTTCTATGCTGCAACCTGTTCCTGCAAAACTCAGAAGTAAATTAGAAATAAATAGGCCTTTTGGCCTCTCTTGTATCCATGTGGTTTATTTCTTCTTGCTCCCTTCCTCTGCAAGTTGTTTTCCAACTACTCTCATGTGTTATTTTCACATTTGTTTCTTTTCCAACTACTTCAAATTCTTCCTTTTCTTATCCAATCCTTATTTTCTTTGATTTTCTCTTACCACTCATTTACTTTATGAAATCTGCCTCTTCCTTGTTGCCAACTCATATGTTTTTCTCTTTTTTCCTGTGCCATGTGTTTCTGTACCTCTTTCTTTTAAGTACTATTAGATACTTTGGATTCAGAATTTGCATTTGCTTTAGAACATGCGTATTGGAATAACATTGTACCCTGAGCTCAATTTGACAAATGCTTCTCTTGTCTTGCAGGTGTTAAGAAATGGAGATGGAAGCAGAAGATGGAGGAGTTGATATGGAGATGGAAAGGCTGAGGAGTGGAGATAGAAGACAGAAAAGGCAATGATGGGTTCCTTTTTACTCCTCTTCTCTTGTTCTTTAGCACACGTGGTATTCTCATTTCCATGTATATGATAAGTCACTTAGTCATATCCCATGGCTTGTGTGGGAAAGCTTATAATCTCTTATGAATAAAGCATTAAATTGAAATAATGAGTTGATTATCTCTTTCTGCATTCAGTTTCCTTTTGATTGTACAATGATGTAGGCAACTCAATATCTCAATAAAATGAATTACCATAAGGGATAACTTGAAGTGAATACCTATAACTCCAAGGGATAATCATTGAATAAAATGTGTCTCTTTGTATGTTGTGTGATTATCTTAGCTTCCATTCTTCGTTTGACTTCTTTCTGCTATCTCCATTTGGACATTATTGTCACTGTTTGTTTGTCAATATTTTCTTGATGGAAATAGTAGGAAAGGAGTCAATTGTAATCTGTTATGGCAGCATAGGTAAATGTAACTTATAAATCACAACAACCTTAATGAACATAGAGCAATAAAACTGATAGGCATCAAGATAATAACCGTGAATCTGATTGTCTGAAAACTGCCACTATGTCTGCTATTCCAAAATTATACACCTTACATATTCTGCAATCCGGTGTCTTCATCGGGATAACACTATTTTCCTTCGGGGCTTATATTCTCTTACTGAGGATATTCGTGAGATCACAGACTATGTGAGTTGTTACGTTTTGTAACAGCACACATAGCTGTAGATTTCACTTAATCTATTTCACAAATCAACAATAACAAAATAATCTGACATAAATCCCTTAGCTTAGGTATACTTCACCAAAGTTGTCTGTCGTAACAAAGTTTCAAGTTGCCCATTTTTGCACAAGTGCAAAAATTGTCAACATTTGCAACTGAACCACTACCTACTGTAGGGTCCTTAAGTTGTCTCACAACATCACCAAAATTTGGATCACCTTCATACAATTCCTTAAATTCCTCAAACCCTGTTACTTCCTTTTCCATTGTTGTCAAAATTGTTACATGCCTATTCAAGGCATCGGCAACTTGATTATGTTTACCCGTCTTATGCTTTAAGACAAAAGTATATTCTTGCAAAAATGAAACCCATTTTACATGCCTTCTTATGTATGTTTACATACCTCAAGGCTTCATGGTCAGTGAAGAGCACAAATTCCTTAGCTACCAAGTAATGTCTCGAATGCCTTAATGTCTAAAAAATAGCATAAAATTCCACATCATAAGTAAAATATTTCCTCCTAACTTCATTGATATTTTAAGTGAATAATGTCATAGGTCATCCTTCTTGACTCAGTACAGCTCCAATCCCAACATGTGAGGCATCACAATCAACCTCGAAGACCTTGTTGAAATATGGCAATACCAAAACAGGGGCTTCTGACACTTTCTTTTTCAATAATTCAAAACTATATGTTGTTGCCTTGGTCCATACAAACTCCCTCCCCTTTGTACACTTTGTTATGAGTGCATCAATGCTATTGAAATTCCTGATGAACTTCCTATAAAAAAATTTCAATACATGAAAACTACAAACCTCTGTCACATTCCTTGGAATAGGCCATTCCAAAATTGCCTTTACTTTTTACTCATCCATCATCACTCCATCCTCATTGTATTCTCGGATTACTGTGTTCATCGACCTCATGAATGTATTGGGTGCATTAGATAGCCCAAATGACATCACCATCCACTTTTACAATCCATCTTTTGTTTTGAAAGTTGTTTTCTATTCATCCCCTTTATGGATTCAGATCAGGTAGTACCCACTCCGCAAGTCAATCTTGCTACAATATCAGGCTCCCACTAGCACATCCCTTGTATCATCCAATCTTGGAATTGGAAACCAATACTTAATTGTGATCTTATTTATGGCCCTGTTGTCTACACACATTCTCCAGTCTCCATTTTTTTGGGAGTCAATAGCGCTGGAGTTGCACATGGACTCATGCTTTCTCTCACTGACCCTTTCTATATTAGATCTGTCACTTGTCTATTCAACTCTTCACTCTGTGTCAGAATCATCCGATAGGTTGCCTGGTTTGGAAGTGTCGATCATGGGATCAAATCAAGATGGTGTTGTATATCCTGCTTCGGAGGTAACCCATTTGGTAGCTCATCTGGTATGACATCTTTGTATTCTTTTAGTACCTTTTCCGCAACAACAGGTATATTAAAGTCCTCTATTTCCACCTTCTTTGACATCATTGCATAACACCAACCAACTTCTTCCATTTATGGAACAAACTCTTTTGTAGCTAATAAGCCCTCACTCTTCTCTTCTTCTTTGAAGGGTAACAATACCACCTTTACACCATCCTTCTAAAAAGTGTATGTATTTTTCCCTCCATCATGTGTAACATTTATGTCGTATTGCCAAGGCCTCCCCAGTAATATATGACATACATCCATCGGGATAACATCACACCACACCTCATACTTGTAGTTATTCCCAATCAAAAACTTTATAAGGCATCTTTTATCTATGGTTACCTCATTCCCTTTCTTGAACCATGATATACGATGGGGATCTGGGTGTTTCTCACATTTCTAATTGAGTTTGTCAACCATCATAGTTGAAACCATATTTTCACAACTAGCACTATCAATAATAATGTTACATACCTTTTCTCCAGAGGTGCATCTTCTTCGAAATATATTTTTCCGTAGCCACGAATCAGCACCAGCAACATCTTGTTCTTTTTCCTTCATTGGGGCAATCATTGTCCTCCTTATCACGAGGGTTTCACCCAAGTCTGTAGTAACCTCCATTTCTTCTTCCTCTTCAGCTTCAACTATATTTAATTGTGGTTGTTCTCCTTTCCATCTATCCTATGTAGGATAGTGCGGACACTCAAAAGCTTTGAGCCCCTCTTCACCACATTTGTAACATGTATATTGCCTTTGGGGGCTATTACAAAATTGTCCTCCATTATAACCTCTTCCCCTCTGAAACCCCCTACCTCTTTGGTAGTTATCATGACTTTGACAAGAATGTTCATGCCCTTTTGTACTAGAAGATTCACCTTTTGTATATTCAAATCTACCTCTGCCTTTCATTGGAGATGATGATGGCCCTCTCTTCACACCTCTTCTAAAATTATTCCTCTTATTCTTTTCTTTTGCCTTTAATGTGAGTCGATAAACATCATTCAGGCTATGGATCTGAAGCATACTCAGCTCATCTTGTATGGTATAACTCAACCCATTTATATACCTTGTAGCCTTCTATTCTTTAGACTCTCCCTGTTCTACCCTAATTAAAAACTTGTAAAATTCATTGGTATACTCCTTAATGTTGAGATTCTTTTGTCTTAGGTTCTGGAAGCTTCAAAAGAGTGTCTAAGCATAATCTACAAGAAGAAACTTTTCTTTCAACTTCTTTACCATTTTATTCCAATTTCATATCTTTCCCTTTCCATTCCTCTATCTTTCATTTTGTGGGTGATCGCACCATATCAATGCATGTCCAGCCAACTTAGTGCATGCAAACTTAACATTATTCTCCTCTGAAAGGGTTTTCCACTCAAATATTTTTTCCATGCGTTTCAACCAGTCAATCAACTCCTCTGGTCATAACCCTCCACCATAATTAGGAACATTAATCTTGATGTCATCATTCTTCCCCTCTAAAGCCTAGATCAATATCTCCTCAAATGGTCTCTCATTCAAGGTGTCTTCATCTCTTTCATTTTCTTCCTCATCTCCTCCTTCATTCATTAATGGAGGTACTTCTTCAATATCATTATTTGGGTCTACATCCCCATTTGCATGTATCCTTCTAAGGCGGATAACTTCTCCTGTGATCTTAGCAACTTGTCTTTGTAGCTCCTACATATGCCTATTCATCTGGGCATAACCTCCCCTCCTGCATCTAGCCATGTTTATATAAAATAGAGACAAAAATTACACATAAAAAAGTAATATGTTACCTTAACTATTCCTATAAGATCAAAATCTCGTTCTAATACCAATTGATGTAGATTCAACTGTGTTATCCCGTAAAATTGGCAAGGGCAATTTTACGGATAACCCTACCGAAAATTTTGTTCTGATCCCTCGTCAGGGATTTCTTGCGTTCGGAACGTTGCAAAATCCCTTCCCGGGAAATCTAGTTTTTCGAACTTAGCCGTTTTTGGTCTTTTTGGGCGGGCGCATATAATCACTATGCAACATCAAATGTTCATGCGCCCCCTTTTAATCCTTTGGCGCATGTTTTCTTGTGTCGACATCTCTTTTGGTGCGCCACTTAAAAGGTTGGTGGCGCATTTATTGCTACCTCACCTATATATAGGCGCGCCTGCAATGTCATTATCACCAGAGCTATCACGTGATTATTTTTAAATATTGTTTTCTCTGAGCCTGTCAGCGCACCTGCCCTGTCGCTTTCGATCACATAGTGGACCCGTTTGCACGTTCTTTGCTATTTATCCAGGTAAGTGGCCTTCTTTCTTTCGTGCGTTTTGTTTTTGGGGTTTTTGAATGCTAGGTTGGTTCAGTTTGGATTGAAAAGAATGAAATCATGAACTTGCTCCCCCCCTGCTGTCTTTCCACATATTCCTCCCCCTCTTTCCAGATTTGCTGGTAGAGGGAGCTCTATCCTGAAATAATAGCTTGGAAACCTTTGTTTAAAGCCATTTCTATCACCCCAAGGTACCTTGCAGAAGAAGTTTGAAAGAATGAAACCCCTCTGAGAAGAATCATGGCTTGAAATGAACTGTATTTTTGTTCCCCTTCGGCGCATCTATCACCCCTGTTACACAAAGAAAAGTTGCGCCCTCATGGCGCACTTCCCCCACTTGCTGCAAACGCTTCCCGTGTGCCCTCTTGGCGCATCAAACTTGAGTGCAACATCACAAATTCCTGCGCCCTTTGGCGCACCCAGCATCCATGTAACAGTCTTTTCCTATGCGCAAAGTGCAAAGCTATAAACGGCGCAGGCGCGTCCCTCACCGCAATAACATCATGTCATGCAGACCCTTCATGCGCCGCGCCAGGTTCCCTTAAGCGCACAAAAAGCATATGTTACACACACCTTATATGCGCCTTTGGCGCACCGAAGTTCCATGCAAAATGAAAGATATATGCGCCAATGGCGCATCATGTTCCCGCGTAACATAAAGAATCCGTGCGCCCTTATAAAACGCATCCATATGGCGCAGGCGCACCTGTGCTTACAACAACAAAGAATGCACCCTGCAGTGTCTATGCGCCATGCGCCCTTTGGCGCTGATTTACCCCTTGCAGCATCCCTTCCCTGTGCGCCTTACTATTTAGCCCTATAGCCTGCAGTATTCATGCGCCCTGCGCCCTGAAGCCTTAAAATTGCTAACTCTTTCTTCTGTCAACATTTCAATGGAAAATCAAACAGCTGACACGGCTTTCTTCAATTGGGTTTCACTTCTTATTCTTGCAGATCGGCAACTAAGTTCAGAAGAACATATGTCAACATCAAGCAAGAAACCTATCAAATCTAAAGGCAAGGCCAAGCTCACAGAAGAAGAAATGAAGTATAAGTATCAGAGGGTCAGAATGCCTGAGTCCCAAGCAGAGTGTGACCTAGATATCAGAGACTCAGAACTGGGTCATATTGACATGGAGGAATTCTGGGCCAGAACCCAGAGGGTCACGAGAAGTCCATGGATGGACAAGCTGATAGGCAGTGCCCTGCACCTTGCTGGTGGGATCCCAGTCAGTGCCGTAAACAATGAATTTATGATGGTGGTAGCCTGATGCTACAACAAAGACACAAGATGTGTCCATGGGGAGAAGGGCGAAGTTATTATTAACCTCACTGCCTGCCACTTTGAGATGATGCTCGGCATTCCTCATCACCGGCACTTTGTGGCCGTCAGCCGAGAAGACTGCATTAAGGCCTGGGATGACAATGAAGATCAGTGTATGCAGCTGATGAATGAAGTTTATCTGAAGAACAAAAAAGCAGTGACTCGGTGGCCACAAGTCATTCATCGCAGTGACTTTTCAGAGGAACTCAGCGACACCATTACATTCCTGAGCAGAGTCTTTGGGCTTCCTGACGCCCATTATTTTCACAAGTGGATGTTGCGGTACTTGGAAACAATGAACAAAAATGTGCCCGATCAACGCTTTGAATGGGCAGAAATTATAAGCAGCACAATCTCTGAGCAGCTACAACAACTCAACACAACGGGGAGGTTCTATATGAACTCCTACGTAGTCTATGCTGCAGCTTCAGAAAGGGACTATCCAGCTCTGATGCGGTGTGGGGTTTGGCCCCAAGTCAAAATTTATGAATACTATCTAGAGCTGAAGCTGGAAAATAGCATCCCCCAATTCACAAAGATCAACGATGCATTCTTCTACTTCAACATCTGCCTGTTGAGGTCAAATATGACTCACGGTCGCACGACCAAGAGCATAGTTGCAGTTACTGAGAAGTGGGGGGCCCTATTCACTCAGTTCCCCACATTCACCTATCTGAGGGCAGTTAATTTCTTGGGGGAACCGACTAGACTGCCAAGATATGCCGGGCCCAAGTTGATCCTGTTGGAGCTGTCAAGGCAGCTTATTACTTACCATGAAAAGTGCCTAAAGAGAAAGAAGGGTGGAACTCCTTTCCCCCTCACAGTGGGTAGGTATACGTGTCCCTCTCACCACAAGGCAAAGGACATGTTTGCAGAGCTGGAGCTGCTGAATCTGAAACATGACTTCCCAGCAAGGCCCACTTTCGATCCAAGAAATTGTTTTCCTAGGGCCAAGCTCGACCCGATCCACATCCCTCAGATCGAAGATATCTACATTGACTTATATCACGAGGTTGAGCTCAGGAGGAAGGATCATTCTCGCTTGGCCTTAGCAGAAATCATCCAGTACGGGGTGGCCATCGTCCCCAAAGGATACCAAACTACTGAGGAGGAAGTGGATCAAGTGTATCTTGACATAGGTGGGGACGATTGGCCTTTTGCGTTGATTGATAGAACCAAAGCCCCTCAGACAATTGAGGAAAGAGTCAAGGAAACTCTGCACAGAACAGAGCATTGGTGCCGAATGAACGGGCTCATCTACCTCGGAGTCGATTTGACAACCTCTCTGTTGGGTAACGCACCTCAACGTGCTAAACAGCAGCCAAAAGGTAAAGGAAAGGGTAAAGAGGGTGAATCTAGTTCCACCCAAGAAGAAGCTCCAGAAAGTCCTCCTTCCGCTGCACCTGAACAAGTTGTAACTCTGGCTTCCCCAGAGAAAGAAACAGCGGAAGATGTCCCAATAGGCCCATCCACTCAGGATGTCGCCACTGCTGTAACAACTAAGGTCCCTTCTGTTCCTTCTCCTTCCCCTCCTTCCCCTCCTCAGGTGACCCAGGCGACCATTCCTTTGGTCGTGTCCTCTCCTCCTTCTTCTACTGTCCCTCCTGCTTCTTCGTCCATCTTCTCTTCTCTCGCGGACCTGTCCCCCTCCATTTCTTCCCTCATTTCTGAGCTCCCTTCCCTTCCTATGTCTTCCTCTCCTGCAGTATCCCTTCCTCCCGTGAGCACTTCCTCGGCCTCCCTCTCGATGCCGCCTCCAAGTGTCTCCACTTTTTTCCCTTCAACTACTGCAGCTGCCCCCTTCTCTATTTCTGGCCCTTCTCCCATAAGTCCAGCTTGGATCTCCCAGCACCTGAGTCAACAGAAAAGGAAAGTTCCCATTGCTCCGATGGACTTCTCCGTGATCCCGTCAAAAGGGGTAAAGAAGCAAAAGCCCATCACATGCTTCTCTCAGAGTGCTTCGGGAGAGAGGGTAATGGAGATCGCATACCCCAATCCTTTGAAGGATAAAAAGGATCTGTCCTCGACAGATTATACAGTGACTCAAGTCACAATGGGGACATCTTCTGAAAGCCTTCAGGGAGAGGCCCTATCTACAGTTGACGCCCTCTGCAAGAAGCTTCAAGAAGCAAAAGAAGAGAAAAGGCTGCTGAAAGAGCAAAATAAACATCTGCTCCAAGCCTTACAGAAGATGGGCAGTGCACCTCCCACAACTGCCGCCGAAACTCCTGAGCCTCTGAGCCAGGATAAAATTGATGAATATGCAAAGATCGGCGAGCAGGGTATGGCAGTTTCCGCTTGGAGGAGCCAAATCCTCAAGGACAGTGAAAAAGTGATCGCCAAGTTCACCGATTTGTACCTGAACATCAACAAGGCGAACAAAGAACTCCAGGCATTAGCAGGACCCATATCAGAAGAGCTGGACCATGCTAGGCTGCAACGTGAGACCTTTCAAACAATGTTCGACTGTTCAGGTCGAAGATCTGGTCAAGTTCGGCATTTTCGGTCATCCCAGGGCCCTCAATAAAATCCTTTCCACTCTGGACTACCGGATGGATCAACTGGAATTCGTCCTTGAAAAGATCGATAAGGTAAAGGAAGAAGCCCTGGACGCGATGCACCAAATGGAGCAAATCGTTCTCAACATGTCTCCAGGGTTGCTTACTCCTTCCTTCGCCTTAAGGAAAGTTGATGAAACCATCCAGATCTTCAAGGAGATCGTTTCGCAAGGGCTGGGGCCAGAGGTCACTTTTGATGCAGAGTCCATCAATAACCTGCTGGCCTGTCGGGACTTCATCGGGTTCCTAATAGAAGCAGAGAAAGAATATTCCAAACTCCCAGAGAAGCTCATAGACGAGCGGGAGACTTGCGAGGCGATCAGTGAGCGACACAAGGATCCTTCCCAAGATCAGCTAGAGCCCATGATCAGCAAGTTCATGGAATACCGTGCCCAATTCCACATCTCGTCACCCGAGCAGCAACAGCAGGATATCCCCTTTCAGCCGCGGGATGACGACGATGAATAAATTCTCTCTTCTTCTCTCTCTCTTCGACTTTCTTTTTGTAAAATGTCTAAAGTATGTTGACACAAATGATGACATCATCCATGTTGCACCATGGGATGATGTCATCCATCAAGTTGTCAAAAGTCAACATGACTTTGAGATATTTTTGTAGATATTTTGTAAATAGGTGGTTGGTTCCTTTTTGCCTTCCTTCTTCTCCTTCTTCTATAAATACTCAAATACTTGTTGTATTTGAGGCAGTGGATATCTTTCAGATGAAAAATAGAAGTGAGGAGAAAAGACTTTGAGCTTTTTGTAACAGAAAGGAATATTAATACAAATATTTAGACTTTGTGCTGAATACGTGTGTTATTTGCATTTGATCTTTCTTATGTCAGATCTGTGTGTTTATTCTGTTGAATCTACTTCTGTTTTATTGTCATTTATTCATCAGTATTGCTTTGTTCGTTTATGCAAGTAGGTTTGGCTCTGTTTACTACCAATCCCAAAACATAAACCCTCTGACCTTTCTTCTTTGGAATTCATTTCTTTTCTTCCTTCGGACCTGATCTTTCTTCATCCTCTCTTTCATTCCTTTCTTTCCGCAGTCGGAAACACCCTACTGGGATGAGATCCCAAACCCCCGAAGGCAGAATATTGTGAGACTTGCACAGATTCCTACTGGTAGAATAGCAATAAACCAGTTTCGCTTTGCTGACTCAAAGAGGGGCTATGCCCTGCACACTGCTGGCTCGTCTATCCATAAATCTGCCCACCTGACAGATTTTCGAACCAACAAGCTGCAAAGAGGTTGAAATACCTCAAAAACACACATAAATAGATTTGTAAATAAAACCCATAAGTTTAAAAATAGCTTTCTTATCATCCTAGAATCCACACTAAGCTTTTATATCATTACAATCCTCCTTTTATTTCACATCTACTCTAAAAACCCTAAAATGCCAAAAATTACCTACTAGGAAAACAACTCGGATGGGCCCAAATTTTGCGTGCCAAATATGCCTTTATAAATTAAGGCTCGCATGAAATTTTGACGTATTCTAAACAAGCACAACAAAATTTATTAAACTTCTAAGACCTAGTCAAAAGCAAAAAAATGTTTGGGCCAATTTTAGGCCACTAGATGAAGGAATCCGGCCCCAAAAATGTGTCAGAATGGTTGTTACCTTGTAATCTAAGATTCATCGTATCATAGTGCTAATGTATATCTGCTACCCTGTAAAATTTCAAGACGGTCCAATGGTCAGATCAAAAGTTATGGCCTCCACAAGTTGTGTTTCCGCATCAGAAACTTGGTCTAAAATCTCTAAATTGTATTGTTACGTTGCTCGCACGGATAATAATTCCTTGATATACTTAGGCATAGTTTTTACATCCTAGCATTGTCTTGGTTTTTATGAGTGTTGAGGTTACGTTGTTTGATCGCTATAACACTATTTTGAGACTAGAGAGAGAGAGACTTTCTCGAGAGAGCTTGGTTAACGAGTCTAGAGAATGTCTGTTATCGTATAATAACATCTGCAATGTCCAAGCTACAAGACTTGGAAATAAATATATGTCTACACATTGGTTTTGCTTCTATGCCTTTTTGAGGTGATCACGTTGAAGATTCATTTTTTATAAATATTAGCTCTTGTCTTGTCTTGCATTTTTTAGCTTATGTAATAGAGCTGATTATTGTTTTGCTTGGTTTTGTGTTGGAATGAGACCTATATTTTATTGATAATATTATAGTTAGTCGAACTTTTTCTACGACCCTGGACAATGAGTCATGTCTATAATTATATTGTCCTAGATATACCATGTTTTTCCTCATATTGAAGTTGTTAGGGTAGATCATTCTTTATTATTTGGTATCCTTAGGATCATATAGACCCCCTAGATTCATGGCTATTTTATAGTCACCATTCTTTATAACGATTTAGCGTCGTTACGCTGCGAAAATATATGCACACATGGTCCCTTTTGCTTCTAAACCTTGAGTGATGCTAAAGATTTCATTTTTGTACCCCATTGTTGTCTTTCTTGCATTTTTACTTCTACAGGAGAGCTCCCGATTTTTTGAAGTTGATCTCTTGTGTTGTAGGTGACAACCTATATTTTAGAAGATAATATTATAGATTGATCGATAGTGGTGGAGAGGACGATTCTCCTTACAATACGTGTCTAAATTTATTCCTAATATACCATGTTTTTCCTCATTTGAAGTAATTTTTATTTTTATTACATTTGCATGGGGTTATTTTGGGCTATCGTTGAATTAGGGGAATTCTTATGTACCTTCTAAACAAATAGACCCTAATGTAATTACAATAATCCCAAAAAGTTTCAAAGGCATTAAAAATGCCGGCTTTATAGATTGGCATGTCGCAATGTTAACAATATATTCAATACATGTAACATGCCACTACATTAACGTGGACAATCATAATGTATTAGAGATATCAATATCTAAGTTTGTAGAGATGACAATAGACTATCGGATACCTATTGTTAGATGTAACATATGTGAATGTGCTCATGAGGCCAACGTGCTCATCATGAGTAACCAACTGAACATGGAAGATCGTTAAAAGGAAAATAATTACTCGAGAAGTAATGTTAGAACAATAGTTACAATTTGCTTTTGCTTATGGACTTGGCAAGATTGGCATTTTACATTGTAAATAAGTGTACAACCAAAAACTTTAATCTAGACTATACCTCAGGCCAACCTCATGCCTCGTATCATGAGTTCCACACGTTAATGTACTTGTCAATTGGAGACACGATCAGACTCTCCTGAGATTTCACTTACCAGAAAATAAGGGTTTGAATACAAGTCATGTTGTGTTCACCCTTGCCATGCAGACCTACAGGTTCCACCTGACACATATACTCGAAGGTCTTCAATCAAGAGTGGCTCCACTATGAAAAACGCCTATTGTATTCTCATGTAACCTAAGAAGCCAATTAAACGTTCTTTCTATCAAAATAGTTCTAGTTCGATGAGTTGTGCCCTTATCCTTGTTCGAAAAATCCTATCGTATACATTTGATCTTTCCACATTAGACAGCTCCTTGTAGTTGTCCTAAATTTGTCAACTAATAAGGGAAAAGGTAGCTCCAAAGGATGATCATAGTCCCATGTTTGAATGACAACTGGTGTTGTGAATATATCGCACAATAGCGATAACTGAATTCATTTTTTTCATTCCTATGAAGTTGAAAGGAAGAGTGATGCGTTTACAGTGGTCTAAGGACACGTTGATCCCTTAAGGGTCAACATATTTAACCATATGTCCTTCACTGTAAATATTCTCGGCACATTTTCCATTTTCTCATGTAAGAAACTCCTTGTTGTGGCCACAACATAAACCCCAAAATAAAAAACAGTGTGGATTCAATGAATCCTGTAACTCTTTCGTTGCTTTCCTACAATGTGTTAGGAAATAAGAGATCACACAACAAAATATGCGTGAATAATACGTTACACAATAAAAACATGAGTAGAGACTAATAGGCAGAACATATTAGCCATGTCTTTTTGATGGAGTGCAACAAAAAATTACACAACAGTGTTGTGACCACATTTAATGTGGTTCAAACCAATTTAAGATAACATGGGTCCACCATAGTGACATCAGTTGATGAAATAATGGTGGTCATGATAAGCCTTGCACGATATAGATACACATGACAATACTTCAGATATGTTAACGAGCTATGCTCAAGGAACTTGACAGAATGTCACAGGAGGAAATGTCAACTACAAATCCACAATGAAAACTGATTGTCATCTGTATCATATGCATAAGTTACCATGGGAAGTGTAGAGAATGGCCTAAGATAATGTTCTATAAAGATGACGCAAAACTACTTGACTAACAATGTATTGTGGTTATCAAAACCATGGGCAATTACTACCATGGGTACTCAAAACAATGGGATGTTGAAGTCCCCTCCACAAGTCCCATACTCATAACTGGTTACCTCATGACACACACGGGTTGATAAACCTCCCATGAAATTGACATTTGATTTCTAGCTACTGTAGTAACGAAACCCCACACACTTTCTCATCGTACGATCACGACCACCATAAAAGTACCCAAGTGTAACATATATATGCATGATTCCACACAGTAACATGAAAATAGGCTCCACATGTTAACATAACACAATGTTTTGCTTTTGCATTATTTAGTCATTTTGACAGTCTTACTCCATTTACTTTTCTAAAAAATAGACTGACTTTACTTATGGATTTGTGGACAACATGTGACCCTGACTTTATATTTTTCTTGGATATGCCTTCGTCAGCATCACGTTCAGATAGGTACTCGCCCACTAGGGGAGTCAAGAGCGCTGAGGTGCTACTGTCCCCTTTGAGGCGTCTCTATGTCCTTTTCCCTCACGTTTTCATCACAATTCCAAACCTGATGACAAAACACATTACTTGTTCATCTTTAAGAACAACATTTCTTATCGACTGATGGGATAATAGACTCTTTTTGATTGTTACATGACGAAATTCAAAACCATGCACCTTTGAATCATATATAGGGAGCATAACTGCCTACAAATTATAAATGTCGGGCTTAGACAACTTGAGCTATTACTTACTATCTACTACTTGGGCAAAGAACAACATTCAGAGGATTGCATTTAGACTATATTATTCACTACCCGATAAGAGGGGTTATTTCGGGGACATTTCATCTCAGCACATTCATTCTTGAGGGCAAAGTAATTGTAGCCCACTATCTTGGTGCGATTCCACCACGTAAAGGGTCGCAAAACTAACTAGTGCTTGAAATTAAGGGATTACAATTCAATCACACACATTGACAGTTGTGACACACACACACTACACACACTTCTGCACACTGCACACACATCACACACACACTAGTACTACATAGAGTCTGAACCTGTAGTGCACCAAGCACAAAGTGACAATGAAAATTGAGGTGATCAGTTGAGGTCAGTCCGACTCAAACATATACATTATTTATTTAATCTACGTGTAAAAAACAAAGCTTTGTGTAGATAGCCCTTAAGGGGTTGTTTTGTACCACTTAGGTGGGACAATCAAAATGATTACAACGAAGTCAAGAGATATGCATCGATGAGCCAAAAGAAACAAACATGCTTTAGGCCTTTAGAAAAGACTCCCCCTCATCAAGACAGTTGTTATCCAGGATACTAACGCCCAACTTAGACACTAGTGCAACATGCTAAGATCTCGTCCGTATTTGGGTGGTCCTGTCTCGAAGTAGTTTCAAATGTGCATAAGTTCATCCTTTGTCGAAGCTTACTCAGTTAAGATCTAGTTTGTTCCACTTAGATTTCCAATCCAAAATCAACCTATATCTTCGAAGACAATGGTGCTGCACATCACTCCTTCAATTCATTATTGCATACACTTGCTTGTCTTTTACATGATAGATCTTGATTGTTACTGTTATATTCATTTGATCTTAGTCCTTTGATTACAGATTCAAATTTCATTAAATCAACTACTCGCAAAAGACAAGGGCTGGCATTGCAACAAACAACTATGTGGACATTGACAATAGTGATCTGACCAGGGTTGCTATTCTTAACACTAGTCTCCATTAGCTACGTTATGCTTAACAATTTGACTTGCAAACACAGGTCCCTTCCCCTTCAAGGCGTATGATAGTAAAAAATGGAAATCAGTTGGAATGATCACTTTCTCACTGGAAGTTGGTCCCATAAACCATGATACGAAGTTCCATGTCTTGGACCTAAAGCTCCTTTACAACATAGTACTCGGCTACACATGGATTCACACCATGCAGGTTGTATCGTCAATATATCATCGGTGTCTAAAGTTATACCATGAAGGATAGAAACTTACTATACAAGGAGATCCTCAACCCTTTGCTCATTGTAGAGCGTTATCGAGATATTTCCCCACCATCTACAAGTGCCCTGCTATGGAGATTATTATTCCTGTTCAATCCAAGGCCCTCACTTCACAAGTGGATCCAGATACTTTGTCTCCTAAAGACAACAATGATTCTACATTGGAATCTCCTTTTTCTATGTGGGAGATGAAAGTTAAAGACAATGGTTGTGGAGAGTATAATCTTTAGCAGGCCCTTCTAGTTCACAAGATTCCCTTATCATCTCAAGCGCATGGTAGGCCATGCTACCGATTCCAAAGATCAATGGAGAACTTCCCTTTCAACAATTTCACTCTAGGTGGCTTACTAGAATATGAAAGGATACTCAACGATATTTTTTTTCATCCTGAATATGATGAAATGGATTTATGTTACCAGTCACCCAAGTATGTTATTCCTAACTGAATAATAATTACTATGGGATATAAAGGGCATGGTTGCAGCCATCAAGAACAAGGTCCATCATAAGCTCTTCTGATACCTCATCGTATAATGGGTAATTATGATATTGGCATCCATTTGTATGAGTCTCACCCCTCAAATGACTAGGATGCCTCTTCTAAATGCAAAGATAGTTCATCTGAAAATGAAAGTGAAACAGATTCCTGGTGTAGTATTTATGAAGACCTTGCCTCCATGAACATGTTCTCTCACATGGTTATCCTCACTATAACCCCCGCTACATCCCTTACCATTCCAAAATTGAACATCTACCCATCACTCATGAATTGGGACCAACAACAGCACGTACCCATCGATGTCTTTTAAAACGATGAGGCTATTGGTGAGTTCCTTGACATTAGAGACAACATTATGAGAAATTACCACAAGAAAGGCTTCTCCATTCAACTCAATACATGCACGTACTTTGAGGAGGAAGTAAAGTTATGTGGTCATGTAAGTAAGAAAATAAGCAAGGGTAAAAGTCCTACAAAAAAGCCTCGCGGAAAGAAAAATTCCAAGTCCTATTAAATTTTTTTTTTGAGGCGCTTGTGGACAAACAAACAGAAAAACCCACAGACAAGATAGTGGACCCACTTCACAATGAAACTCTCTTTGAGCCACCTTTGGTAGAAGAGGATCTTAATCTTCCTCTCGATCCTACACACATGGAAGATGAGTCCAAGTTACTAGTGGAGGAGACAATAAATGTTAACAGTGGCACGAAGGAGTTGCCCAGAATGGTCAAGTTGGGAGCTTCGCTCTCAGCCCAAGAACATAAAATGTTTACAGTGCTTTTGAGAGAATTTACAGATATTTTTACTTGGTCTTACACATACATGCCAAGAGTTGATCTTACATTGGTGGTGAAAAATCTTGTTGTACACCCGGACACCAAGCCCAAAAAAGAAAATATCCGAAAGATGCATCCTCGTGTCACCGTACTCATTAAAGCAGAACTAGAAAGGTTATTAAAAGTAGGCTTCATCGGGCCTATCAACTATTCAAAGCGGATTTCTAATGTGGTACCAATTTAGAAAAATCCAGTCGGTATCATAGTGTGTACCGTAAAGCTTGTCCTAAGGACGAATTTCCTCTTCCCAATATTGACATGAATGTTGATTCAATAGTAGCTTATGAGATGTTATCACTCATGGATGTATTCTCAAGATATAACTAAATAAAGATTGTTGAGGAAAACCAATACAAGACAAATTTTACTGCCCCATGGGGAACATTCTTTTATCAAGTCATGCCCTTTGGCCTCAAGAATGTAGGCGCTACCTATCAACGGGAAATGACTGTAATATTTCATGACATGATAAGTGACATCGTAGAAGATTGCGTAGATGACATATCAGTAAATTCCAAGACTCGAGAAAGCAACCAGAGATTTTGTGATGTATTTTTCAGTGTCTAAGGGACTATAAGATCCAACTAAACCCGAAGAAATGTGTCTTCAGTGTGTTATCTGGAAAATCATTAGGAATCATTGTTTCAAGGAGAGGAATAGAAGTAGATCTTGCAAAGGTTGTTGTTATAACATAAATGCCTCCTCCAACGAATATAAGACAACTACGGAGCTTACAAGGAAAGATTCAGGCCATCACAAGATTCATCTCTTGGCTTGCAAACAAGTGTTATACATTCAAACATCTTCTCAAGAAAGATGTTAGTTTTCACTAGGGACCAGAACAACAGTAAGTGTTTAATTTTCTCAAAATCTATTTGGCTAAACCCCCTGTTCTATTACCGCCCACGACAGGAAAACCCTTGTTACTCTACATCTCTGCCATGCGCTTTGCAATTGTGTCGTTGTTGGCCCAATATGATAAAGATCAAAGAGAAAATTTGTGTATTACTTAAGCAAAACATTGATAGCTTACAAGCTCAACTATCTACAGATCGAAAAGGCTTGTTTGGCTGTAGTTTTTTCCTTCCAAGAACTACGTCACTATTTTCTCAACAATGAGGTCAAGCTTATTTCAAAGGTCAGTCCACTAAAGTACCTTTTATCAAAACCCGCACTCATAGGAAAGATGGCTAATTGGATCATCTTACTCAACGAGTTTTTGACGTTAAGTATGTGCATCAAATATCAGTGAAGGGACAAGCTCTAGTAGATCAATTAGTTGATGCTCTACCATCGGGTACTAAACCTTTGAGTCTAGAATACACAGACACATCTACAATGTACCTCAAGGAATATATCATATGACAACTATACTTTGATGGATCCTTTACCTTTCATGGTTCGTGTTGATCAATCCTACATGATACTCGATTCCCCGAGCATTCCGACTCAGGTTTGCATGCACAAATAATATAGTAGAGTATGAGCCCCTTATTGTGGGGATGAAGCTAGCTATTAAGTGGGATATCAGTAGAGTAAATGTAATCAGTGACTCCATGTTGATTATAAAACATGAAACAAATGAGTACAAGGTTAAATAAGAGAAGCTTCTTCCCTATAAGAGAATGGTTGATTCCTTGAAGGAGTTCTTTAAGCAGATAATATTTGAACAAATACCAAGAGCACAAAACAGAGCAATAGATGTTATGGCTACAATGGGCTCCATGTTGAGTATCCCACCAGGGAACAACGATATGTCATTATTTGTTGAACGCCTACAAACACCAATATATGACATGTAAGAATCCTATTTGGTGCGTGAAGTTGTTGGTCCCTTTTCCCCGTGGTAGTTCGACATCTTTAATTACCTCCATGATGGAACTATTCCCATAAACATTTCTCATACCAATAAATGAAACCTTATCCAGCGTATAGCCCATTATACCCTACTTTGGGGCACCCTCTTCCACTGAGGCTATGACAGGAATCTGTTACGCTCTTTAAATTCGAATGAATCCATCAGAGCAACCAAAGAGGTACACGAAGGCATCCATGGAGATCATACTAACAGGATTGTGTTGGCAAAGAAAATACTCAAAATAGGCTATTATTGGCCTACTATGAGAATGATTGGTGTAAGCATGTGAATAAATGCTTGGATTTTCAGAATTACGACAATTTGATACATGTGTTAGTGTAATCCTTGCAACCTATCACGACACCTTGGCCATTCTCAAATTGGGGTCTCGATATCATAAGAAAGCTTAACCCTGTATCCTGGGATGGCCACAAATTCATTATCACTACTACTAAATACTTTACAAAATGGATAGAGGTTTTTCTTCTTACCTATGTTGCAGGTTCCCATTTATCTAAATTTATAATGAACCATATCATCTGCTGATATGGTATCCCCTATGTCATTATCATTAACAATGGTAAGCCATTTAAAAACAAAATTGTGAAAGCATTATGTAAACACTTTCAAATATCTCTCAAGCTTTCAACCCCATGTTACCCTCAAGGTAATGGGCAAGTCAAAGCTTCCAATAAAACCCTCATTCATACTATGGAGAAGATGGTGAATACTACAGGTTGTAACTGGTATTTACAGATTCACTCTGCCCTCTGGGCATTTCGAACGTCTATCTGCACTCCTATAGGTGCTACTCCATATTCCTTAGTATTTGGCATGGAATTCGTACTACCTGTAGAGATCAAGATCCCCTCTTTGCGTATCAAACTAAGGGATTACCTAAATGAAGAGGTATAGTACAGAGTAGCTCGACTGACAGAGTTGGAGCTATTAGATATGAAATGACTTCACGCCCTCAATCACCTTAAAGTGTATCATGATCAAGTATGAAAAAGCTACAATAAAAGAGTAATACCTCGTCAATTTGAGGTAGGAGACTTGGTGTTACAAGAAAATCAATTCAACGCCATAAAAAGCCGAGAAAAGAAGGGAAATTTTGACCCTAATTGGCTAGTGTCGTATGTTGTGGCTACCAAGTTCGGTTTAGGTGCCTATAAGCTTGCCTATTTAGATGACCAAGAGCTTTGAGGACCCATGAATACGATGCATCTTAAGTGCTTCTATGCTTAAGAATGAGGTCTCTAAAAAATTAGAAAATGACAAAAAAGTATAAAAATAGAAAAAGAAGAAATAAATAGGTACGTCCAATAGTGAAAACCATACAATGGCGGCACTTTGGGAAAGTCCTTTCACGAAAACCAATTTTTGGCGTCATTAGAGGGTTTATTGTTCACAAGCATTTCAGGTTTAGAAGTATGATAACTTTTGTTCTAAGCTTGTCTTTACCTTCGTTCAAGTCTCTTGTGAGTGTATCCCTCTTAGCCCTAATACAACTTCTACGCATGAAGAGTTTACCTTTGAATATTCCCATCTAACGTTGGGGGAAATTTCACATCTTCACTTTCTTGCGCATACTCGTGGCATTTTGCTCTTATACATCCCATTTGTCATTGGGGCATCCATGTTACTTTGTTTCCTGTACATAGCTTTAGAAAACTTCTAGCAAATATAAAAAACATTCAAATATGTTTCAAAACTCCTAAAACATTCAAATATGTTAGTCATAAAAATCAAAACATCCAAATAAACAATTAAAAATAAAAGTAAAAATGCAAAAAAAAACTTGGTAAATGACATGCACATAGTGGAAGCTTGTATCAAATGCATTGTCCTCGAACATCGAAATTTGTCCAACAAAATCATCTTTCTTGGGTTCTTATTCATTCATGTCTCAAACAACTCGCAGATCATTGTGATCTACCTCCATTAATAAAGTTGGCATGCTTACTATGTCGGTACTCCCGTGCAACAGTGAGTTGCCAGAGACTATGTCATACTACATGAATGCTTTTCATGGGACCGCTTATGTCCTCTGTTATTCCCCTCACATGTATCCTTGCTTGGGGGCACCATTTTAACCCTTGTCGTTATAACACGAACATTTGGGAATTGAAGCTTGATAACAAAAACATTGGTGTAATTATCTTGAATAGACAATTAGCGATTATTAGCTAATTAAGCCTATTTTACCCTTGTTTTGGTCAATATACCCTATTATTGGCTCAAACCCCTCTTCCAACCATTCAAAATTGCCCCATTTCCCTCAGCAACATCTTAGAAAGCTTCAAAAGCTTATCCTAGCCTCCTAATTGACCCTAAGTGGTTGATTAAGGCTCCCCACATCTTAATCACTTGTTAATTCACTAATTATGATTAGCAAGCCTTAATCATGATTAGCAATCATTAATCTACTTTGTGATTTTAGTCTCACATGCACCAAGATGCAAGTTTTCCCCAAATGGAAAAGTATAAAAAAGACTAACCATATACCTTAAAACTTTGCACTATGTTTTGAATTACATATCATATAAGAAATATGATTAAGAGCCTAGCTCAATGTTTGCCTCTAATGTTCAATGTGGCTAGTAGATGGGTATTCAATATGATCTTGTAGTCATTGTTAGAGAGACCCTTTCACCTCTCTTGAACTAGCAACAAAGCCAAATTTGATTTCCCTCCTAGATCTAATTAGGTCTTTTGTAGGTAGCAAATCATACTAAGTAGGCATGCTTTAGCTAGGATTGCTTTATATTCATGTTAATTATTTCAATCATTCCATTAAGCTTTTATCATTGATGTAACTATTGTTAGATTCATAAGGCATTTGTTAATACATTATTTGGTGCTA
This sequence comes from Taxus chinensis, assembly GCA_019776745.2. NCBI lineage: Eukaryota > Viridiplantae > Streptophyta > Pinopsida > Cupressales > Taxaceae > Taxus > Taxus chinensis. The sequence continues at coordinate 107,321,081 of CM034154.1, forward strand.
GTCTTTTTAGTTTAGCTTTGCTTTGAAACTTTTAGTAGTCTTCAGAAAATAACCTAGAAAGTGAAGAATACAAGTTTGATAGTCTTGTAAATAATGAAGAATTGTGTAAGTTACATGTTGAGAAGAAGGAAATCAGTTTAGGGAATGTGATCATGAAGATGGATATTAAGATATTATTGTTAAGACATAAGAAAACATATACACAGGTAGAAGAGAATGAGGAAAATCAAAGAGAAGTGACATGACAAAGGTGTGAAACAGATAAAGAAGAAAGTGAAGAGTTCTTAGATGAGGCCTTAGACATGTTTTTGCAATTTGAGGATAATAAGAAAAGTATAGTGCACAAGAAAGCACAAGTAGCAGTAGTAAAATAAAGAAATGGGTATGTGAAGAAGTTGTGTAGGCCTTGAGGAGAATAAAGGTCAAGGAGAAAGAAGATAGTGAAGAGAAAGATGAGAGTGAGAATGAAAAAGCACATGTTTTAATGGTTGAGGACCTAGAAAAGGATCTATTGGATAAAAAATTAGTTGATGTAGAGAATGAGGATGATAAAAAGAGAAAAAATGTAGAATATGGGCAATTTCTAGCCCATTTAAACAAAGAAAATAATGAAATTGTGTTGAGAAAAAACTATGAAGAGGTGGAAAATCTCAAGAATCACGAGGAACAATGCATATTTTTTTGTTTTTGTGTTTGTTTTTACAAGTTCAGCTGAGGAGAGCTTGAAAATGACAAACATGAGAATGAAACTTCAAAAGAAAAGAAACAATATTAGAGAAAATACAAGGATAAAGACCCAAGTATGAGATCCAGGTGGCCAAAGAATTAGTAAGGAGAGTGAGAAAGTAGAAACAAGAACAAAAACATTCAAGGAAGTTCAAGAATCAGCAACAAGGACAAAATTGGGGGTTTTCAACACAAGAGTATAAGGTTATTTTTCTCCTCCTTGGGAGTATGATGTAGGAGCATCATTTGAAGAGACACAAGTCGAGCTATTTTCATTAAAACGTGATCATGAGGTCAAAAGAGAGAATTTGAGGAAGATAGAAGACCCTAAGGGGTCATTAAATTTGAATTTTGAACAATGTTATGATTTCCCTCCATTTCTTCATTTAAAATTTTCAAAACTTGCAAAAGAGCAATGGAAACTTGTGAATGGTCTTGAGGATTTCAAGGTACGTAGACAAGTCATGTTAAGTCTTAAAGTGGATACGAGACAATGAAATGTTGTTAAATAATGTGAAATGCCTTATTATACATGCATGTGCATATGAAAGGTTATGGTGATTCATCATATGAGAGTTACAATATGATGAAAAAGAAAGGAGGAGTTAAAAATGAATAAGAATCAATTAGATAATTCATTCCTCGAGGGAGAGGAAGAGAGAAGGTATGAGAAATAACAAATTTTGTATGAAAGTACTTATTTGTAATAGGATATCATTGTCTTGGGTCAAAACATCTCTAGTTATGGCATGAAACCTAGTTTTGATTCTTTTAAAGAGTTTATGAGTTGAAGTGTATGACAAATGTATTGTGATTTCTCCTTATATGTGCATTGAAGGTTTATTGAATTCCATCTTAAAATATCATTCAAATACTTGAGATCTTGATTGCTCTGTTCTGAGTATAAAAGGGTAAATTTATGAGATTGTGCTTGCTTGAGAGTAGCAAGTTTGTGTTTTTGTTTTATTGTGCTTGCATTGAGACTTGGTATTAGAGACTGTGATCATGATAAATAAAGATAGATTATATTAGAGTTCCTTTTCAAAGATTGGGCTATGTGCATGGTCTTGAAGACTTGTTTATTAAGTGTATGTTAAAAATATTGTACACGTGTTTTGTGTGTGTGAACAAAATTTGTTTCAATTGACTTCAAAATGGATATAAGCACTGATGAAAACTATAACAAAGATTGGAAGAATATCATTTGAGGTAAGTTTGAGAGTCATACATATAAGGAGGATTGCATTTTGAAGGTGGAAAACCTAGCATAGACAGAAACCCCCGGTTTCTCAATCATCACAGTTAAGAAACAATTGGAAGCTTAAGGATTAGGGGAAACGGTGCTTTGTTGAGAGAACAAACCTTTGAAGGAAATCTAGACCGACCTTATAATCAATTTTATGTCTTGAAAACAAATTCTCTTCATTTTACAAGGAAAACATGCTTTTGGGGCTATATTGTAGCCTGCATGCAGGTCACATTAGGGTTTAGTCTTTGACAACTCAAATCAAGGTAATTAGAACCCAAATTGATAAGAATAAATGAAGACAAGTTCCATTTAGAGAATAAGAAGGAATTTTACAATTTCATTGGTTACATTTAAAAATATGCTTACCAGTTTCCTAAGAGTATAATATTCACAATGAAAGGGCTATGAAGGTTAGTTATTAACAAAGGGAGTGACATTTAGGAATGTAGTTTGATCTTGATATTTTGAGAAAATGAAGATGATCCAAATGGGAGCTTGAATATGTCTAGATTTTTCCATGAAACCTCCTATAAAAAAATATACGGTTGACAGTCTTCAGGAGCAGGGTTAGCAGAGTTATTGTGAGCTAAAGGAGCAAAGAGAAGACGAAGAGAGAGGCTTGAAGAGTTAAGCATTAGAGGTTTATATGTAGCATATTAATGATGAATGGCATGTAATGAAGTTCATAACTACTCTTAGATAAGTCTAGAAGCCTCACATCAAGAAGGTAGCATAATCCATGGCCTTGAAAAGACAAGATTGTAAGATTTAGTTTGATAGGTGGAATTATGATTCTGTAAGATTTTTGTAACAAATTTGTGATTGATATAACCTCATTTATGAAGGGAAACAAAGTATATAGTTGGAGGAGCTACTAAGGGTTGAAAAAGGGTAGGACGTGTTGGATATTGCTAGAACTAGTGAAAGGAGACCAAGGGAAATTTTAAGGAAAGGTAAGTACTTAAGAAAGATTTCTAAATGTAGATGAATTTATAACTTGGAAGGATATGGTATAGACATGATAAGAGAAAGTATGGTGTAGATAGATTGACATATTGCAAGAAAGATCAAAATTGCCTAATTTTAGCTACTCTAGACTACTAAGATTAGACTTCAAAAGTATGGTAAATCTGAGAATGAATGTATTGATTGTTTTAACCTCGGTGAATGCATGAAATGAAAATGATTTGAGGTGTTTGAGTAGATTATGATTTTGGTGGAGTGATATATTGCTTGATAGACCAAAGTTTCTTGTTTTATATATTCTAGATGAATATAACAAACCTTCTAAAACAGCTCCTTTGGGACATATGACTGAAATAGATTGTTTGAAGGTGATGAATACATGCAAATGGCTAAGAGATCTACATCAGGTGGAAGGGTATGGTCATAGAGATAGGTGTAGATGTCATGGTACCATGGGGAATCAGGACCAACAATGTCACATACCATCTCAAATTTGGGGACATCATATGTCAGAACCATAATTTATTTAACCAAGAAATGGGACTTGTAGGCATCTGAGGGCATGTCGAATAGAGAACCAAGGATCATCATTGCATCTATTGATTTGTTACTTTTGCGTGGAAATTTCTCAAAATGGATATGCTGAAAGTAGAGCTTGAAACTGTTGACCATTCACTCATAGGGAACTAGTTTGTCGTCTTTGGTTGAATATTCATCATTAACCTATTTGATTATTAGATTCAAGTCTCCAAAGACGTTGGGAGTTTTAATGTTCCATTGGATGGCCATTCTTAGTCCAACTATGAGTGCCTCATATTCAGCTATATTTTTGGTGCAAGGAAAGGCAAGCCAAAAGGCCTTAGGGATCAAATCTCCTTGGGGTGTAATAAAGAGAATGTATGCTCCTAAGCCATGATTTGTAAAAGATCCATCAAAGTACAACTTTCAGGTATATGATTCTTCAATGGTGAATATAGATTCATCTGGGCACCATGTATTAAGTGGAACGAAATCAAAGACTAAAGCTTCTGTTAACTAATCTTCTAGAACCTGTCCTTTGATATCTTTTGACATATTCAATGTCAAAGTCACTCAAAAGCATGATCCTTTTAGTCATGTGTTCTGTCAAGGTTATATTTGAAAGTAGATATTTTAGAGGATCTACCTTGGCTATAAGCTTGATTGTATTGTTGAGCATATAATGCCACAACTTTTGAGAGGTAAAGACAACGACAAGACATGGCTTTTCCATAGGAGTATAGTTGAGATCATAAGCGACTAGTGTTCAATTTAGATAGTAAATGGCATGTTCTTTGTTATGGTCGTCATGTTGTATTAAGAGAGCTCCCAAGGAGTGTTGAGTAGCTAAAATGTAAAGAAGAAGAGGAATTCCCAGAGTAGGAGGCACTAATATTGGAGGATGTAATAGATATTCCTTTAGTTTTTCAAAAGAAGCTTGACATTCTTCATTCCAATGGAAGTTTTTTTCCTTTTTAAGAAATTGATGATATGGATGGCACTTATCAGCGAGTCGTGCTATGAATCATTTGATTTCTTGGATTTTACCCTGTAGGCTTATGAGTTGTTTTAGATTTGTAGGCAGAGGCATTTCAACCATAGATTTAACCTTATCTGGATCAATTTTGATTACACCTCACGAAATAATAAAACCAAGTAGTTTGTCTAATGTAACCCCAAAAAAATATTTCTTAGGATTGAGTCGAACCTTTATATTCCCAGAGTCATTCAAAGATAAGGAAAAGAACCATGGGGTGTACTTCTCTGATCTTGGATTTTCCCAAAATATCATCAACATAATATTCAATAATGTTGTGCATCATGTGAAATATGACTATCATAGCATGTTGATATGTAACTCCAACATTTTTAAGACCAAAGGGTATACCTTAATAATAGAAGGTGCCCCAAGGTGTCGTGAAAGTAGTTTTGTGCTGATCTTCTTTAAGTATTTTGATTTAATTATATTCACATAAACCATCCATGAAAGATAACATTTCTTGTTTAGTGGTAGAATCCACGATCATGTCAATATTTGGCAAGGGAAAATCATCTTTCAAGAAAGCTTTATTGATGTCATGGAAATTTGTACAAATACGGATGCCCCTAATATTTTTACCTACTAGGACTATGTTGGAGATCCAATCAGAGTATTTGATGGGCCAGATGAAACCAATGTCAAACAGCTTCTGAAGTTCTTCTTTGAAAAGAAAAGCTACCCTTGGATGCATCTTATGCAATTTTTACTTGATTGGCTTTGCATCTTTATGCACCACAAGATTGTGAACCACGAGAGATAGATCAAGGACAAACATATCCACATAGGACCATGTGAATACATTTGAGAATTCTTTTAGGAGTGTCGTAAAGGTTAATTATTCTTTTACTGATATAGATGTCCTTAGTTTGAGGATTTTGGGATCATCTTTGGTGCTAATGTTGATGTCGATGGTTTCCTCAATTAATGATGTTGACCCATCCTATAGCGTTTTAGGAGCTGGAAGAAGTTGAGCCATAACTGAATCATTTTTGGGATTTGAGGGATTTTGGAAGAATTCTCTAAGGGGATCTTATTCATTCAAGTGGAAAGAGGAGTTGGATTGAGATTGAATAGGGAGGTTAGGCTCTTGTTTGTTGAAGTAGGCATCAACATTTAGACATACTTGGAAATCTTTCTTATGGTCTTTGGCTGACATGTTATCTCGAGTTTCCATGAACTCAAGAATTTCCTCATCATTATAGAATGAATCAAAAGAGATATATTTGGATTGTTGGTCCCATCAAATGAGTTGGGGGTAGGTGAGGGTAACATTAATGGATGGGACACCAATGTCATGGAAGAGGTTGGTTGTGGTGAGGTTTTTGTACTGGCTATAAATGAAACTTGTTTCGATGGTGTCTATGGCCTCCTCAGTTGTTTCAGTAGTGTCACTAAAATCATCACAGATACTCTCACCAGGTAGTTGGTACCCTAGTCTGTGGCCGTCAGGATTGGGGATGATAGTAGGAGGTTCATGGATTCCTTGTGTGTAGAGACCTAGTCCTCGACTAGAGTATACCATATGAGTTGGCATGCATTTAACAATCTAATATTCATTGTTCAAGCAACAAGAAAGTATAGAGTCATTGATGAGCCATGTGGTGTTAGATGGCTCGAGATACTCATCAAAAAAGTACCCAAAATGGATCAAATTGGAAGTTCTTAATGAATATTTTTACTTTTTGACTTGCCACATGTCGGGCCTGCCACATTGTTTAGGTTGTTAGTGGTAGCTATTCAATGTTGATTGTTTGATATTCCCCGCACCCTGTGGATTTTAGCTTAAGTGACAGGGTAGGTAGAATAAGAGTGGTTATGGATGGAGTGGGTAGGAGAGGAGTGGATGACGATGAAACATTATTCAAGGTGGAGGGAATACTGTCAGGTGAAACATATAAAGTAGTGGATGATGATGGAGATGGAGAGTGTGATGGCATAGTTTCGGGGATAAAACAATATGGTTCCTTATAACCTCGTAATTTGAACGTTTGGCAATATTAAAAGGGTTGAGGGTCACCATGGATGGTGACCTCTGCACTGGCATGCTCGAATTTGAGACACTTATGTAATGTAGATGTTACGACGTGCATTTCATGGATCTATGGTCTACCAAACAATATATTATATGGGAATTGGATGTCTACAACGTGTACTAGGGTGGGGACAATGATAAGACCTACATTAATAAGAAGATATAAAGTGCCCATGGATTTTTCGTTCAGTATTATCATATGCTTTAATAATAATTATATCCTTTCTTATATCTAATTCATTGTACCCTAATCATTGGATGCAAGATAGGGTACAAAGGTTAACCCTACATCCATTGAGAATTACTCTTTTGTCGCGAGTGTGTTTGATATACACCTCAATATATAGAGGAAGATTGTGCATCGGGACGTATAGTGGCAAGTTTTGTTGGGTAAAGGTCAACAAAAATGTCAGATGGGGGTAAAGATGAGTAACAAGGGCTTGGAATTGCGTGGGATCGATGTCATTTGGGATGCATGTTTCTTTAAGGGTGTGATAAAGGATTTATTTGTGTACAACAAATATTTTGAGAAGATCCATAATGGATATTTGTACGTGGGTATTCTCAAGTTGTTCAATGATGTTGTACCGAGCTTGTAGTGGTGTGTTGAGTTGTGGAGGTCAATTGCTTCACAATAGCATGCTTTTACAGACTTACAGGATTACACAATAATCGACGTTATTTGACGAACCGTCATTGGTCACCTGGGACCGACATTGGTCAAGCAAGTAGGAACTGGTATCGGTTAGGGTAACTAACGTCGGTTACCTTTGCATGACTATTTTTTATTTAACTCACGTGATTAGATCTAACCTTTGATTAAAAGGTGATCTAATGGTTGTAATTGCATAACTAGATTACCCTAAGTTTGTTAGAAGTTAATTATTGAGAATTGCAAGAAGGAATTCTTGGAGAGAGAAAAATATAAGCTTGTGAGGAAGAAAGTATTGTGCATCAAGGGGAGGTATGGAATATTACAAATTTTCATTGTATATCCTCTGCAAAACTCTGAATAATAGATTGGTTATTTCTTGGTGGACGTAGCCCACATTGGGTGAGCCACGTTAAATATTGTGTATTATTTTCTTCTGGTTATTCCTGTGTTTATTGATCATCTGCTTAGATTTGATATATATTTGTACAACCTGTCTGATCTAACCCCCAACAACTGGTATTGAAGCTTTGTTTGAGGGTTTTGCATGTTGACAAATTTACTCACAAAGGAATTTCTAATTGAGTGGGAGCACAACAATGACATAAGATAAAAAAAATACAAAGTGGATAAATTTGACAACCGTTATTATCAATTATAGAAGATGCAGATGGAAGATTATATGTATCAGAAAGATCTATTTTTAGCGTTGGACAAGAAGGCAAGACCTACAAAGACAACTGATGAAGAATGGAAGATGCTTGACATAAAGGATCTGGATCTATAAGATCGAGCTTGACAACATTTGTGGCTTCAAATATTACTGAAGCTAAATCCACTGTAGAGTTGATGGAATATTTAGCTAAGTTATATGAAAAACGTAGTGCTTCAAATAAAGTTTATTTGATGAAGAAATTATTTAATTATAAGATGCATGAATGATGCAGCCTAGAATTTACCACGAATAACCCAAGCCCGCTGACACATCACCCAGCTTGAGCTGAGCGCTCACCTGAAGCGTACAAAGGTACCAGGACCCTCCCTAGAGTTGCTTGTGCAGGATGTGAACATGATGAAGATATAATGTATTCTTATCCATAAATAGCATAAATATTCCACATAGCATATTCCAGATCTAGATCTAATAGAATCATGAATTAAATGATAAACATAATAAGTCAACCATGCAAGAACCAATTACAATCATGTTTAACACCATTATTCACCCAATACACTCCATTATATTAAAACACAGTAAATACAGAAGCTTCTTACAATGATTAGCATCATAAGTTTATGCGCGCCTCAGATCTAGCAGTATAACTCCACAATAACGCATGTACCTAGTGTGTCTTTAACTACAAAGATTAATACATATTTATAAGGGTGGGGACTTTCCCTTCATCGCTTACGCACTTCCCAAAATAGGTTGCATGCTGGAAATAGTCATGTGCCTTTACAATAATATGCACACATGCAAGTAGGTTAATAATAGATCTCTTATGGTTAACTAGCAGTATTATTCCTATTATTAACTCGAACTGATGCATGACACTTAGTAGACGCTCTTCCCAAAATAGCATTTACGTGTCGCGCAAGTCTTCACCCCATTGTGTGCTCCGTATGTTATCTCCAAAAATAGCCCGTAACCATGAAAATCGCTAAGTCCAGAATCAATTTGTCTTTCACACGCGTTTCCTTCCCTATCCTTTCGCACCTTTAAATATGCCTTGTTCCCGTGCACGAATCTTCTGTGTGCCCTCTCCTTAGTGTCATATTCAGTCTTCTCAACAATGAAGGTGGATTTTCATCAAGTTATTTGAATGATTTCTGTTTTATTGTAAATCAATTAAAATCAGTTGATATTTCATTTGATGATGAAATGAAAACACTTTTATTATTGTACTCTTTTCTAGATAGTTGGGATAACTTGGTAATGGTTGTTAGTAATATAACATCTACTACTAATGTTTTAAAGTTCGATGATGTGGTTAGTATAATATTGAATGAAGAAATACACATGAAAAATACAGGAAAATCATCATCTGTAAATGATTTGAATGTAGGAAGTAGGGGAAGGCATAAGGAGAGATCAAAGAACAAGAATAATAGGAAATTAAAGTCTAGGAATGACATATCTAAATCCAGAGGTATAGCAATAACCTGTTGGAATTGTGGAAAGAAAAGACATGCAAAGAAGGATTGTTGGTTCAAAGAAAACAAAGAGAATTTGCTAAAGGTAAAGAAGAAAATATTACAACAGAGGTAATGCAAGATGACCTAATTCTCTCCTTAGATAATAAAATAGAATCATGAGTTTTAGAATTAGGAGCTTCTTTCCATGCTACTCCTAATAAGGGTTATTTTAGAAATTATGTCTAGGGTAATTTTGGGCATGTTTATTTAGGAAATGATGAACCATGTAATATTACTGGTAAAGGGGAAGTTCATCTAAAATTGCAGAATGGAAATGCATGGGTATTGAAATATGTGAAGCATGTGCCAAGCTTAAGGAGAAATCTAATTTTTGCAGGATAACTAGGCAAAGTTGGTTGCATGGTTACATTCATAGCCGACTCTTGGAAAGTTAGCAAATGGAGCTCTTGTTGTGGCAAGAGGCAATAATGTAGGATCATTGTATTTGTCTACCTGTATTACTGATTCCATTTTTGTTCTATCTACTTCAACTTTAGATGCAAACATCTGGCATTATCGGTTAGGCCATATGCGTGAAAAAGGGAATGCAAATATTAAAGGTAAAGGGTAAGTTATCATATTTGAAACGTGTAGATCTTGATTTCTATGACCATTGTATTTTTGAAAAGTAAAAGAGAGTGAGATTTCTCAAAGTTGGAGCAACAAAGAAAAAGTAAAAATTGGAGATTGTGCACTCAGATGTGCGGGGACCAACTCAGGTAGTTTCTCATGGAGGATCCTAATATTATGTGACTTTTATTGATGATGCCACAAGAAATGTATGGGTTTATTGTATTGAGCGTAAATATGATGTTTATTAGACTTTTAAAAGATGAAAAGTCCTTGTCGAAAATAAAACTTGTTTAAAGTGAAATTTTCTTAGATCTGACAATAATGGTGAGTACTGTAGCAAGGTTTTCAATTATTATTGTTAAGTGAATAGAATACACAGAGAAATAATGATTCTTAGAACACCACATGAGAATGGTGTCGCTGAAAGAATGAACAAGACTATCACGGAATGTGCTAGAAGCATGAGGATACATGTTGGATTGCCCTTACAGTTTTGGGCAGAAGCAGTAGACACGACGGTGTATTTAATCAACTGTGGGCCTTCAAGTGTATTAGACGGTGGAATACCAGAAGAAGCTTGGACTGGAAAAAGGTAGATCTTTCTTTTCTTAGAGTATTTGGTTCAAAAGCTTTTGTGCATGTTGATAAAGAAAATAAAAAGAAGTTGGATACTAAATCCAAGAGATGCACTTTTATTGGTTGTCTCTGGGGATTTCAGATTTTGGTTTTGAGATTTAAATGATGCTAAGAGTATTAGGAGTCATGATATTAACTGAAATGAAAAGAGAATATACAGGGATCAAATTTTGGTACCCAAGGATGAACCGGTTGTAAGGTTTGTGGAAGAAAATTCATTTTCAAATTTAAAACATTCATCTATAGGTACAAGCGTCGGTGCGGGCAATAGGTGTCGTCACACACAAGATCGACATCGGTCTCCTAAACTGATGTCAGTTATAAAAGAGCAGGATCGACATCGGTTAGTAGAACCGGTGTCAGCTACAGGTGACCGGCGTAGGTCACTGTCAGAGGTGGATACAAATGTACAGAATGTACAAAATTAGCCTCTGGCGCCCCAAACTTTTGTAAGAAGGTCACAAAGGGTAATTAAATCTCTAGAAAAAAAATTAGGTCTTCCTTATCTTAAATGTTATTAATTGATAGTGGTGAACCAGAGAGTTTTAAAGAAGCAGTGCAGGATGAGACCCACGTGAAGTGGGAGCATGGCATGGATGATGAGATGGATTTAGTCAAGTTCCCAGCGGATAAGAGAACATTGCAGAACAAGTGGATTTACAAGATCAAGGAAGAATAGGGTGCACAAAAAAGATACAAGGCAAGGCTTGTAGTAAAAGGATTTGCGCAAAAAACAGGTATTGACTTTGGTGAGGTTTTTTCTCCTGTAGTAAATATGACTTCTATTTGTACTGTGTTGAGTTTAATTGTAGTAGAAGATTTGTATTTAAAGTAACTTGATGTTAAGACGACTTTCCTTCGAGATGATTTGAAGGAAGAGATCTATGTGCAACAACCGCTTGGTTATGATGTCAAGGGTAAGGAAAAACTTGTGTGCAGTTTGAAAAAGAGCTTGTATGGGCTCAAACAAGCCCCAAGACAATAATATATGAGGTTTGATAGTTTCATGCATGAACATGGTTATATAAGACGTGAATCCAACCATTGTGTTTATTTCAAGAAGCTTGAAAATGGAAACTATATAATTTTGTTATTGTATGTAGATGATATGATTATTGCAGGACATTGGTGAGCTTAAAGAAAAGTTAGCTCATACATTTGCAATGAAGGATTTGCGAGCTGCAAAGAAAATCTTTGGCATGCAAATTCATAAAGACATGAAAAACAAGAAATTGTATTTGTCTTAGGAACATTATATCAATAAGGTGTTGGAAAGGTTTAAGATGCAAAATTCAAAACCGATAAGTACACCTATGGCTCGACACTTAAAATTGAACAAAAATCAGTGTCCTACATCACATGAGGAGGTCAAGTACATGGCATAGGTTCCATATGCTTCAATGGTTGGAAGTCTTATGTATGTTATGGTTTGTATCAGACGAGACATTGCATAAGTAGTGGGAGTTGTGAGAAAATTTATGGCCAATCCAAATAAAGAGCATTGGAAAGTAGTCCAATGGATACTCAGGTATTTGAGAGGGACATCTGACATGTAGTTATGTTATAGAGGGTTAGACACTTCTTTATGTGGCTATGTTAATTCAAATATGGTTAGAGATTTGGATGGTAGGAGAAATACCACTGAATATGTATTCATAGTAGGTGGCATGATAGTTAGATGGATTTCGAGATTGTAGAAGGTTGTGGCCTTGTCTACTACAAAGGTCAAATATGTTGCAGCTAAAGAGGCTAGCAAATAGATGATATAGATGAGTTGGTTGATGGAAGAGTTGGGAAAGGAGCAAGAGGACTGCAAATTATATACTGATAGTCAAAGTGTGATTCATTTGGCAAAAAACATATCGTTTCATTCAAGAACAAAACATATTCAATTGAGATATCATTTCATACGACAGGTGTTGGAGGATGGGTAACTGAAACTGGAGAAAATTCATATAAATGATAACCTTGCGGATATGCTAACAAAGTTGTTGGAAAAGAAGAAGTTGGAGCTACACTACACTTATGTTGGTCTTTGAGTTTGAGACTTGAAGAGGAAGAAACAAGCCAAGGAAATGATCTAAGGATGGAGTTGTGCATTACAGTGCATACATTTATCTCCAAGTGGGAGATTGCTGAGTTGTGGAGTTCAATTGTTTCACAATAACACATTTTTACAAACTTGCAGGATTACACAGTAATCGATGTCGATTGACGAACCGTCATCACTCACCTGGGACTGGCATCGGTTAAACAAATAGGAACCAATATCGGTTAGGGTAACCGACATCGGTTATTTGTGTGTGATTGTTTTTATTTAACTCACGGGATTAGATCTAACATTTGATTAAAAGGTGATCTAATGGTTATAATTGCATAACTAGAGTGCCCTAAGTTTGTATATGCTTATATAAGCTAGAAAGCTATGGCTATAAATTAATTATTGAGAATTGTAAGAAGAAATTATTGGAGAAAGAAAAAGAGAAGCTTGTGAGGAAGAAAGTACTATATATCTAGGAGAGGTGTGGAAGATTGCAAATCTTCATTGTATACCCTCTATGAAGCTTTGAATAACAGATTGGTTGTTTCTTGGTGGACGTAGCCCACATTGGGTGAACCATGTTAAATTTTGTGTATTATTTTCCTCTGCTTATTTTGTGTTTATTGCTTGTATGCTTAGATCTAATATATATTTGTACAACCTATTTGATCTAACCCCCAACTTGGCGGATTTGAGGATGATGGAACAACTCCTTAGACCACTACATGGTTCTTGTTAGTGGTAACTATACACTAGGGGTTTTGTGAAGGGCATATAACCTCAGTTAATTATATCTTGGATATAGTTTTTGAGTTTCATACACCTATTGATAGCATGATCCTTGATTTTATGAAATTTACAGTACTCATTTTCGTTGAACCACGATGGTTTAGGTATAAATTCATTGATCGGTTGAGTCTGTGGGAACACAACCATATTAGCAACAACGAGTTTATCAAGGATTATTTTGATAGACTCACCAAGGGGGGTGTATGTTCTTTTTTTTGGGTTTTGGGCAGATAGAGGTTGACCTTTGGGAACAAATATAGCAACGGATTTGTGGACATGTTGGACACATTTGGTTTTTGTCACTCCATACCCGGGAACATTTATATTCTTATTCAAGTATTTAGGATTCTTGAATGTGGAAGGTTGACTGGATTGATTGTGGTTATTGTGGGAATACGACTTAATGAGGCCTTTGGTAACAAGGGATTTTTCAATTTGCATTCCCTTCTCTATGATGTCGTCGAAGGTATTAACACAAGGGACCTAGAGCTAAAAAGATAACTCTCGATGGAGGTTGGTGAAGAAAATGGTGACTAGTTGTTTATCAGGGATATGCCATGGAGTGTGGCTGGCAAGGGCTCGCCATCGTTGTAGGTTGGATAAAAAGCTTTCTCCATTGTGTTGTTTGGCATTACATAAATTGATCATGGTGACATCATGTTCCACATTATAGGTAAATCAAGCTTTTCATGCCATATGCCAAGGTATTGACCCTGTGAGATACTGAATAAATAGGGACGAGACTAAATTTGAGTTGGAGGCGATTTTTGCTAGATGGAATCCTTCAATTTTAAACATCGAGGTTGGTTGAAGAAGCAAGGTTTTTATTATCAATATCCAATATACACTATATTTGTAACATTTCCATGATAAGCCCCAACGCTATACAAGGAATATGAACAAGAGTGTCTTGATCAAGTATTTGTTTACAAAAATCATCCTCGTAATATTTAGTTGGTTATTTGTTTCTTTAAATGTTGGCTGAAAGGATTTTTGTTGCGTTTACCAATGTGAATTCGATTCACCTTCAACATCATGTTTTATTGAGACATATGTTGCACGCCCTTTCGACTTGAATCATCATCACTCTTCGAAACTGTAAAATCTTGATCTTGTGACAATCATTGTAATGATAACAAATGAAAGAAACGAGAGATGTCATTCGTTACTTGTGTCTCACCTAACTGCTTTGTTGTTTTGTCTAAAAATTTTACTTATTAAAACAAATTTTATCGGAGCACACTAATATCGATGCCTCCATCAAAAATATCATTACAAATTATGAGTGCATAAACACCACCTCTCTCATTAATTTTATTTACTCCTCCCTCCACATCCCTATTACCACTTTAAGTAATTACGCCGAAGGCGTTTCACTATGGCGCCGAGGCTTCCGCCCTCTGACAACAAACACGACAGCATCGAATAGAATGCAAGCCGTACATGGTTGACATATTGATGTTTTAATATAATCCATTGATATTTCAACATTTTCGGCTCGTCTTTATTAATGTTCAGTGGTTTATGATTGCTGTGGTGTTTATTAACGGAATTTATCACATCGCGAGTAGATTCGAGCACGGCCAAAAGACAACACCAAAAAAGTAGGGTTTGTCCAGGGATTCGGCATCAAATCGGTCATAAAATCGATCTCTCTATTGCAAAACTCGTTTCTTAATATAGTTGCATCGAAATCCTTCATTGTGCAGCAGATTAGGCATGAATTTCGGCCGAATGACAGAAAAACACAAGCATAAAGAAGAGAGGTTATAAAACCTGGGAATATACCTTTCGTCGCTGGTCCTGCTGCATTGTTCCACGCCGCCGATCGATTCCTGCAACAACCGAGTACTCCAACGCTTACCTACACTCGATTTCCCGTCAATTCACTGAAACCTTATCCCGCCAAAATTACTCCAGATCTGGCGGAACTTTCACTGATTTCACGGTCTATTGAAATCCTCATCAGCCACATTTGCCCCATCTACCTCTGCTGCGAATCACCAGGCTGATGTTCGTCCTGATTCTCTAATTGTCCCCCAGGGCTAAATTTACCCGGGGGTTTGAGATAAATTGACAAAAATTTTAACAGAAAATTGATCCGTCTAGTTTGAGCAAACGCATTGAGGAGGGCAATCACAATGAGGAGGAAACAGCAGGCCATAGCCTGCGCTCGTTCGACATTTGCGTTCGGCAGACGGCGTCCACTTCTGTGGCTTACGTGATACGCGTCAGTTAACGGCAATGTGATATATATATATGTAAATAAATTCTGTCAGCTCTTTTTTTGCTCGAGCTTTAAGGGTATAATGGAATGGAATGTACTCTTATTTTTCACCGAAGGCGTTTCACTATGGGGCCGAGGCTTCCGCACTCTGACAGCAGAGATGACAGCATCAAATAGCTTCCGCACTCTGACAGCAGAGATGACAGCATCAAATAGCTTCCGCACTCTGACAGCAGAGATGACAGCATCAAATAGAATGCAAGCTGCACGTTGTCGACATATTGATATTTTATTAGCAATCGCACGCGAGCAGTGCGATGTAAACGTCGAAAGAGGAGCCCGGCGAAGGAGTGGATAGTTGTTCCTTGAAGGAGGGGGAAAAAAGACATATTTATAGGAGAGGATATGTTTTTGTTAGACACAAATAGGGTGACAAAGTGCAATAGGAAACAGGAAAAAGATTACACAGTCAAATTTCCAAGAAGTTGAAAGAGTTAACTTTGACTTGGGAAGTAAAGCAACATAATATTACATCGTTTATAATTGGCAAGAGAATTATTATGGAAGAAAAGTGTTGCAGATGGCATTCTTTGCCAAAATTGTAGCATTTCTACATGCTTTGTAAAAAAAACTACACAATGAAGCTTGTCAAATTGACATTTCAAAAAGAGGAAAATATTATCCACTGAAAAGCATGAATTATGAAAGATTAACTAATGAAAGACATAATCTATTAAGGATATGAGGTTACTTCTTTTTCGAAAGAAACATGGAGTAAGTTGAAGCAAACATCGAGGCTATTCTAATTTTATGATAATGCCAAACTGAACGCTAACCCTTCGACATCATGATTGCACAAGATTGGACTTTATAATGACAATTTTTGCAAATATATTTTTGAGGATGATGCATTTGTCAAATGTTTATGGTCAAAGCAATATAAGTTAGTATATCATTTAGGAAAGAAATCCATTATCACCAAACTTCAAAGGAAGAGAATGAAAAAAAAAATTAATAGGTAAAGCTACCAAGGCCTTGGCAATTTTTTTTGTATTTTAAAGAAAATGAGGAATCCATACTAGTAAAAGACTACGGGGCAACATCTAACAAAGGCACTAGTTATCCATGTATATTATTATGGAAAACAGTATAAGGTGGGATTGGAGAGAAGGAAGGCCTCCATCTTCTTAAAGAGGGCTGTGCTTTGGGCTTTCATCTGCTCCACTTGTCTTTGGTCGTGAGGAAGAGCAGGGTGCGTCTCGTACTCCAACGAATTTTGTGCATGATTTTCAGTTGAAACTGTGCAGAAACCAATTTGTTCACCAACTCTCCCCCCTTGACGTGGCTGAAACAGTATACGAAATTGTCCTCGTCGAGCTCGTCCACCCACTCCGTCACGTAGCTCAAGCCCGGCCTGTTGGCTGTATTGTCAATTTCACGTCAAACACAGAGAATTATTGTATATAATTTGAGGTAACTATTCCAAGCATTAACAGATTATTAATATGAGATACCGGTGGTACTGAAATTGATTTGCTTGATGCTGGCAACACCTCCGTCTCCGTGCAGGAATGTGACGCCTGAACATATCTCTGGTAGCTGCTTAGCCAACAGATTATGGCCGTCCACCACCAATGCATTCCACAGTCTCTTCGCCTCCACGGAAGACTCTATTTGCACTGTTACATGTTCTGTAACCATCTTTATAAATTTCCTTCCTATTCTTTTTTTGTGAGGAAAGAACAGGAATATGGATTTATTTATACAACGGTAACAAAGTTTATTGATAAGAGGGAGCAGTGAACGCAGTGTCTGACGGGAAAGTGTAGGAGGTGGGAAGTGGTGCCTTCTTACACACATATGAGGACACAACAGTAACGGAGCCCGAATGTTGCGGAGCAGCACATCTGGATAGAGGCATGGGAGAGGAATAAGCTCGGGGTTACAAGGGAGAAAAATGGCTGTTGGAGGGACACATTGCAAAAGCCATGGAAACATGTTTCCTGGTTGGTAGTCTATATTGTGCATTTGCACTTATTTTTATCTGTATACAAATGCAACAACTGTAAGGAAACCTAAAAAATCCCATTTGCACTCACTTGTTATCTAACTTGCATTCTAGTGATCCCTTTCTGGATAGCAAGTAAACCTAAAAACCTTTCTGGAGCACCAGATCCTCTACCAAAATTTTCAGCTCCAATCGCAAGCTTTTACCACACAATGCAGTGTATGGTTCAGTTGTTGAAAAAAAACTCTGCTACAATAGCTTAAGAAGGGAAGACTTGCTAGAGAGAAAAAGATGTGTTGGAATTACATGGGGATGAGATCTCCCCAAACAAACTCTGCACCCATCATCACGCTTGTAAACGCTACATCCTTTCCCTACGCAAGAAACATCGGCTTCCTTAACTTTCACAATGTCCAGTCGCGTAAACAATTTACTGTTGTAAGGTTACCACATGGAAAACAAGAACAAATATTAACAATAGCTCCTTGGCGTCTTCAACCATCCTTCTTCCCCTGCACAAGCAACAATGCCTTCATTGCAAATTGGTAAGGAATTGCCCCCCTGCACAAGTAAGAACGCTTTCATTGCAATCTCATACGGATTTGCCCACTGTAACCTTTGTTGCATCATTCCCGCAGTAGTCGAGTCAAATATGAAAAGGAATAAAACATTAAAAAAAAACAGATGTTTTAATACCGAGCCTTTGATCACGACGTTGATACGGAAACCAAATCAGAACTGCTCTTAAGCCTAGGATGTGTCAGAGCCATTTTTAATCGACGATTACGCATTAATCGTATTCAACGTCTTCGTCCTTCGCGCATTCTCAATTGTCGATCTCCCTGTTATGTGTTAGAGCCCTCTCGGCTTCGACCCAGCTGAAGAACGCCTTTCGGCGTAAATATGATCCATTGATATTTCAACATTTTCGGCTCTTCTTTATTAATGTTCAGTGGGGTTTATTATCTACATCTGAGTTGTCATTCTTGCTTATCTCATCCGTCTTTGGAACATGAGTGATCAAACGGAAAGCCAACATCACGTTTTTTCATTTAGATCAATGAAATTTCTTTTTTCCTTCCATCTACAGAGTAGCTCTATTTTATATATAAACAGAGAGAGAGGGGGATCATGGGTGTCTTTAACAGGTTATGAGGATGGGTTTCTGGCAGAAGACGAAGCAAAAGAAGGTGAAGATCATCTTTCCTAACGGAGAATCGCTCCGTTACCCCCATCACAGTGCGCGAACTAATCCTGCAATATCCCCACCACTACTGCGTCCCCTACGTCCCCGGATCGAGTCTCTCCATAAACGATGAGCTACAAGGAGGGAAAACCTACCTGCTCTTACCGCGGCCCAACCCCCTCATTTCAATTATTCCCTCGACCTCGAACTCGCGACCGTCAAATGGGATGGATCTGAGCTTAAAACGTGCAAGGACATGGACGCCCTTGTTGCAGATCATTGCAGAAAACGAAAACTCTGGTCTTCTGCAGCAGTAGCTTGACAACGAGCACAAATCCGTCAAGAAACATGACACCAAGCTTGTCAAATCCGCTTCAGTCAAACCCAAATCCACGTTAAATAAGAACTCTTGGTAATTTATTTATTTATTTATCGTTTTTCATTTAGCTCTTGATTAAGTTGTTTGGTTCCAATTGAGATATGAGATTTGTTTGAATTAATATATTTTGTGATAGGCATAGGGAGACGGGGATGAATTTGTGTATGACGCCTATGGGATCTCCTGGTTTTTTATTCTGACCAAAGTTTCCAGCATGTTCTGCATTCGATCAGCCAAGCACAAATTATCATACAACTATGTATGTCTGATTATATATATATATATATATATAATATAGCTGATACCATTGTGCTGTAATATAATTTTTTCTTGAAAATTTGATTTTAATATGGATAGGAGTGTCGGTTTTCGTCGCAACTGTTGTTGTAGTTGTTGGCTTTACTGTTCCAATTATTTAATTGGATAGTAGTTAATTTGTAAATGAAAAAAAAAATCAAATCACAAATTTTATGGAATTATCGTTTAGAAATAATTTCCAATTTCTAATTAATTATGCAAACATATATAATTACGCCGAAGGCGTTTCACTATGGGGCTAAGGTTTCCGCCCTCTGACAGTAGACACGACATCATCAGATAGGATGAAAGTCGTACGTCATCGACGTATTGATATTTTAATATGATCCAAGCACCTCTACCGTACACGTGGCAAGCGATAGTTGGAGAGTTCCCATGGCCAGTTTAACCTAATCGATAAAGATGATGTTTTGGAAATTCTGGCTTGTGCTTTGTGGCAGCCACCATTCCCAGAGGTGGCAAGGTTGGCGTGATGACAGTTTAGGCCTGCACTCTCTGACACGTGAAAGAAATATTATTTTAATGTTAAATACGAACAACAATACCCGAAATCACCCCTGCCCTTCGCCTCATGAAAAATCACAGGAAAATTCGATTTCTGCTCTTAAACTAGAACAAAAGGTTGGGAACATGGAAATACTTTGTCATCCCCTTCCACATCCTTTCGTTGCATGTGGTTGAACTAATGCATCACAAACATCAAGATGTGTGAAAACCAGTATCATTAAGCATGAATCGTGAACCTAGCTTGTTAACATGTTGCTTATTAAGTACATCGGAGGAGAGGAAACGAAGAAAATTCATTTTCAATTCGACTGTCTGTGTTTTTCATCTGTAGCTCAATCCATTGTTTCAACTTCATCGCTAGCTTGCGAGAAGACTTCACAAGAATTTCGTTCAGATGCGGTAGAATATTAAAATTATTTAGTGTTGGAAACAATTTAAAGATGTCGAGCGAAAAGATTTACAGAAAAAACTTCACGCCCGTTTGTGAATTTTTCCTCCGCCTGAGAACTTAAAAGTTAGAACAAATAATAAAGATGATCCGATTGGTGTTGTGGATGATGGGGTAAAGAAATACGGCAGGAGTTCTTTACATTTTTGATGTTCAGACTTTTACGTGTATATAATATTTTGGAGTGTTAAAAAGTACGGTAAGAGTTTTAAATTTCATGTTAGTTTTATTCAAAATTGGAATTTAATTTATAAAAATTAAATAAAGATTAGGAATTTTTAATAAATTACTAGTGTTTGAATTATTTTAAGTTTTTCTTAATGAATAGTCAACAACTAAACGTTTTAATATTTAAAAAATAACATTTAAAGTTATTGACTTTGTTGAGACTTTATAATATATGTCGATGCTTATTTTTAATATATTATGTTTTTTATTGCGAAGTATTTTTATGTTGATAACCGTTTATTAAATGGGATAAGGTGGTTGTTAGTGCAAATAGAACAGTTTTAAAGTATCTTTTGGGATGTGTTGATGTTCGACAATTTCGATGTCATGCATCTCCTCAACATTTTTACTATGCATTCAATGAATATAAAGCGGTTGGTTATTTACCACATATTAGAGGAACATTGAACAATTGCAATTTTTTCGTAAATAGCATTGGTGTGACTTTAGTTGCCGACACTTTTGTGAATGGTTGAAAAACAAGGGTTCTAAATTCCTGATGTAATAGATCGAGGCCATTCATTTCCATTGTGCGAGTTAGCAATTATAAGAAATGTTTTTACAATTTATAGTGAAGAAGTGTCGATGATAATGGCATGTGGATTGACATTTGACCCAAACAAACATATATCCGTGAGTCAAGCACTAGATCATTTCCATAATTACCATTATTTTCTTTTTGGTAATAGGACGGTAAGAAAAGTAAGAAAATCTAGAGTAGGAGGGGTGGTTGCGATAACATGGGGGATATCGAGGTCAATCCCATGGATGCGAGGATATGCCTTCACTATCTCCCCTGGTGTTGTTCCTTTTACCCCACCCAAATCTACTACGCTCTTTAATTCTTTCAAAACCTCGTAGCAATTCACAATCTTATCAATTGTTGTCGTGGTAGTGGACACCAAGAAATTATTGATGAACATCTAAGTATTTGTTTGTTGTTAAATTAGTGAGACTTAGATTATTTCTATTTTTGACGATTGTTAATCTAAATGGAGCTTTGACACATGATATGATAGTGTGCAATAAGACTTTACGTTTTCATAAAAAGATGAGCCTTAACATTTCCATTCCACGTCTCTCACAACAGTAAACTCGATAGAAATGCACCAAAATCTATTCAAAAAGAAATGGTGGGATTGGAGTTGCATGACAAAATGAGGTGCAAAAGTTATTGTGAATTGAAAAAAACCCTTATTATAATAACCAATAATTAACATAAAAGTTAAAAATAAAGTAAGATACTTTAGTTTAATATGACTGCTACCATAATTTGTAGCTCATGTGCAATTGCTAATTAGTTTAATATGTCTTCGTGTACGTAATTGTGTTGGCAACAACCAAAGCTGAGCTTTACTTATGTATGCTCGGGATTTATTTAAACATATATCTCTAAATGTTTCGAAACTGAGGCCTGACCAAATTAGTAAACCTCACTATGGGATGGATGTATTACTATTAATATACATTCAATTTCTATAAATACAATTGATTACTCAGACTGAAGATTCAATGGCAAAAATATATATGGTATTTTGGTCATAGAACCTGGAACACAACATGACTCCTGCACAGTTACATGTGGTGGACTTGTTTTGAGGTAGGACAGTGGAGGTTAACATTTTAGCAGGAATAAAACCATCTTCTATGGAATACAAAAGGCCTGAGAAGAAACCCTGGATCAGAGCAGTCGTTACAAAAGTGGTCCTTTGTTTTCATGCATTCAAGAGATTGGTAGTGTGCCCATCCGTGTACTCACATTTCACGTTGTTGTAAAACTGGCTCCATATGTAGTTGAACACCCACGTATGCAAGACCATCCCTTGAGAGTTATCTAGGTATGGGAATTGCGTAGTAGTGCTAAGATACACTTTTGCAGAGGAGTAGAGAGCAGAGATGGCCTTGACAAGATCATCGTAGTGCTTCGTCGTTGCCTTGATATCAAAATCGATGCCATCAAGAATGACCTCTCCACTAATCTTGTCTTTGAATTAATAAGTGATGTTGACACATGTTAGAGATCCATACCCAAAATCTACTTATCAATATAAGTGAATCACTTCTTAAACAATAGCTAGCTAACATTGTTTTCCATGTGTTTGCAACACATCAACAAAGCAGAAGTGATGCCAAGGGTTTTGAGAGTTTCAAAAGGGGATATAATGTGGACAAACATGAAGTTGCATCCTTAGTAGCCCAACCAAATTTTCAATCCTACATTTTTTATAACCATTGACAAAAGGTCCTACAGGATTACACTTGTTATTGTGGATTATTTGTGGTATCATAATAAAAAATATATGGTAGGGCTTTAACTCGCAATGGACAAAAAGAAAATAATGCTAATTATGGAAATGATCTAGTACTTGACTCTTGGATATATGTTTTTTCGGGTCAAATGTCAATCCACATGCCATTGTCATCGACACTTCTTCACTATAAATTGTAAAAAACATTCTTACAATTGCTAACTTGCACAATGGAAATGAATGGCCTCGATCTATTACATCAAGAAATTAGAACCCTTGTTTTTCAACCATTCACAAAAGTGTTGGCAACTAAAGTCACACCAATGCTATTTAGGAAAAAATTGCAATTGTTCAATGTTCCTCTAATATGTGGTAAATAACCAATTGCTTTATATTCATTTAATGCATAGTAAAAATGTTGAGGAAATCCATGACATCGAAATTGCTGAACATTAACACATCCCAAAAGATAGTTTCAAACCATCCTATTACCATTCTTTTCTTTTTGTCCATTGTGAGTTAAAGTCCTACCGTATTTTTTTTATTATGATACCACAAATAATCCACAATAACAAGTGTAATCCTGTAGGGCTTTTTGTCAATGGTTATAAAAAATGTAGGATTGAAAATTTGGTTGGGTTGCTACTCTAATATGTGGTAAATAACCAACTGCTTTATATTCATTGAATGCATAGTAAAAATGTTGAGGAAATCGATGACATCGATATTTTCGAACATTAACACATCCCAAAATATAGTTTCAAACCATCCTATTACCATTCTTTTCTTTTTGTCCATTGTGAGTTAAAGCCATACTATATTTTTTTATTATGATACCACAAATAATCCACAATAACAAGTGTAATCCTGTAGGACTTTTTGTTAATGATTATAACAAATGTAGGATTGAAAATTTGGTTCGGTTGCCAAGTATGCAACTTCATGTTTGTCCACATTATATCCCCTTTTGAAACTCTCAAAACCCTTGGCATCACTTCTGCTAAGTTGATGTGTTGCAAACACATGGAAAATAGTGTTAGATAGCTATTGTTTAAGAAGTGATTCATTTATATTGATAAGTAGATTATGGGTATGGATCTCTAACATGTGTCGACATCACTTATTAATTCAAAGACAAGATTAGTGGAGAGGTCATTCTTGATGGCATTGATTTTGATATCAAGGTGAGGACGAAGCACTGCGACGATCTCATCAAGGCCATCTCTGCTCTCTACTCCTCTGCAAAATTGTATCTTAACACTACTATGTGATTCCCATACTTAGATAACTCTCAAGGGATGGTCTTGCATACGTGAGTGTTCAACTACATATGGAGCCAGTTTTACAACAACGTGCAATGTGAGTACACGGATGGGCACACTTCCAATCTCTTGAATGCATGAAAACAAAGGACCACTTTTGTAACAACTACTGTGATCCAGGGTTTTTCTCAGGTCTTCTGTATTCCATAAAAGATGGTTTTATTCCTGCTAAAATGTTCACCTCCACTGTCCTACCTCAGAACAAGTCCGCCACCTGTAACTATGCAGGAGTCATGTTGTGCTCTAGATTCTATGACCAAAATACCATATATAATTCTGCCATTGAATCTTCAGTTTGAGTAATCAATTGTATTTATAGTAATTGAATATATATTAATAGTAATACATCCATCCCATAATGAGGTGTACTAATTTGGTCGGGCCTTAGTTTCGAAACATTTAAAGATATATGTTTAAATAAATCTTGAGCATGCATAAGTAAAGCTCAGCTTTGGTTGTTGCCAACACAATTACGTACACGATGACATATTAAACTAATTAGCAATTGCACATGAGTTACAAATTATGGTAGCAGTCATATTAAACTAAAGTATCTTACTTTATTTTTAACTTTTATGTTAATTATTGGTTATTATAATAAGGGTTTTTTTCAATTCACAGTAACTTTTGCACCTCATTTTGTCATGTAATTCCAATCCCACCATTTTTTTTTGAATTGATTTTGGTGCATCTCTATCGAGTTTATTGTCGTGTGAGACGTGGAATGGAAATGTTAAGGCTCATCTTTTTATGAAAACGTAAAGTCTTATTGAACACTATCATATCATGTGCCAAAGCTCCATTTAGATTAACAATCGCAAAAAATAGAAATAATCTAAGTCTCACTAATTTTACAAAAAATAAATACTTAGATGTTCATCAATAATTTCTTGGTGTCCACTACCATGACGACAATTGATAAGATTGTGAATTGCTACGAGGTTTTGAAAGAATTAAAGAGTGAGTGGTAACATGTTCTAGAACATACTACGTGTAGACATCGTATTTTTCAAGGTACTAACTCGTTGTTTTATGCACAATGTCTTTGATTTTGGAAAAATAAAAAAAAATAAAAAAATATATATATATATATATATATATATATATATATATATATATATATATATATATATATATATAACACGTTACAAAATTATTGTGATGATTTGGTGAAACATAATGTAATTGTGACTAGGGACGACGAAAGGTCCACTAAAATACTGGCCGATTGTCACACGACGTTGGGGTAGTTGGACGGTTCTATTTCAAATTGTTTCACCTTTCCATGAAATTCACATTATTCCCCCTTTCCTTTTTTGCCACCCTCACACTTCTCCACACTTTAACCCCTTATTCGTCACCCATCTTCCCCTCACATTGTTTCTCTACCTCTAATTCCACTCCTTTAAAAGACCCCCTTCAACGTTTCCATCATACATTTCACGTACGATTGCTAGTTTATATTATGTTTGAGGGTTGTTTCTCAAAATTTATGGCCTAACTCAGTCTTTTAACCCCCTCCTTCGGACCACCCTAGTCGACCCCGGTCTAACAAAACCTAAATAAACCCATTAGATATTTTGCTCTCCGCCAACGACATTATCAAGATCAAAATATCTTATCGTGTATATCTGTCACGCAAGGTATCATCCATGCTCAAAATTATTTTTGTTCCAAATAAACCCCGCTAGGGTTTCGAAAATTATTTTTCCCATTCTTTTTGGCATTGTTCCTCTTGATTCGCTACGCCTTTCTCTAAAATTAGCAGAAGGCCTTTTGAATTTCTATCAATTGTTTGCCCTGAAGAAAAATCTACGGAAATTTTCTTCGGTAAGGGCTCTTTCAGTAATTTTTTGGCTGCGAAAAAATGGGTGTCCCCGCGTTTTACAGATGGTTGGCCGATAAATATCCCCTGATCGTGGTGGACGTTGTAGAAGAAGAGCCGTTGGAAATAAATGGCGTGACTGTTCCAGTTGATACCAGTAAAGCAAACCCTAATAATTTGGAGTTCGATAATCTTTACTTGGACATGAACGGGATTATTCACCCTTGCTTTCATCCTGAAGACCGGGTACTTATTCTAAGGCCTTGGCGTTTCCTCGATTATTTAATTTTAGTTTTTTGGTGTGTTGGGAGTTTCATTTATTTGATTGAGAATGTTGGGTGCATTTTTCGGTTTTGATTCAATCGAAATGGTTACGGATCGCTATACTTCAGACTTAATAAAAAGCGACATTCCTTGGCGGCTTAATTAATAACTTTTTGGTAAAGATTGGGTAAGCTTAACATAGTTTGGTTTAAGCTTTGATCATATTTTCAATATTTGCAGAATAGGTCACGCTGTACAATGATTCCATGAACTATATGTAGGATACGCAAAATTTTAAATTTGGGAACATATGGCGAAGGAATTGTATGTCCTTGACTGAGCAGAATAAGAGGCATTCATAAATTAAAGAGCCTATTCTGCTTCTTCTGGGCGGGGGGCTCACTAAACGCCATTTCCTACTCTTGTTAGAGGGGTGGATGGTTAAAATTTTAGTTTTGTAAAGTTGGGTAAAGTTTTCATTGGTGTCTCCTAAATACCATTTCTTACCCTTCCCTGTTTTCTGTTGATCTCTGTAGAATTTAATCCCGAAGTAGCCTGTTTTAGGATCTCTCATTCTTGGAAGTCCAATTTGTCTGATTTCTATTAAAATGGTCATATTGTTGAAAACGTGCATAAGCAACTCAGAGGAGAGTTGGTTACGCATTCCTGCAAAGACTTGTGTACTTATGCTGTAGGTAAATTGGCAAAAATGGCTTCCCTGATTTCTCTGTAGCTTGGTTATAAGGTCCTTACCCAAGGTGTACAAAACTTTCAATAATAAATCTCCCTGTGATGGTTTGGTGTGGGTTAGGGCCATTCGGCATTGGCCAAAAAAATTACTTTTATCTTTCCTTCACCTGCAAGTGGATGACTGCAGGATTCAGCTGTAGAAGTTCATTTTGCTATAGTCACTCTTGTTTTTTCTGATGTTTCCTCTAGATGTATGTACCAGCCTTCCATCCATGTTGTTGATCTCTTCTTTTCAAAATTTACCCTATACATTTTTTTTTTCCTTTCACAAGCTCGGATGCCCACAGCCCTCAAGGTGAGAAGTGCAAGATTCTACTGTCCCCAACTTGTTATTTGGTACGACCTTAAGGTCTTTAGAGGCACTTTATAGTAGGCCAAACATGCTATGGGATTATTGCATTGAACAGTTTCTTGGAGATGAAAGTGTACGTATCCCTGTTGATGTTGCAAGTGCTTGACATAGTAATTATCTTGCAAAAAAATATTTCTTATATACACAAGTACATTACAAATCATTAGATATATTTGTCAATGATAATATGTGGATTTTATATTTGAGTGTGTCACTCAAATAAAGGATGCATTCCTTGCATATTTAGGATATTTCTGCCACATTTTAATAATGCCATTTTTGCTTGCAGCCTTCCCCGACAACTTATGATGAAGTATTCACGACCATGTTTGATTACATAGATCGTCTCTTTTTGATGGTGCGGCCCAGGAAGCTTTTATTCATGGCAATTGGTAAGTATTCCAGCAACATGGAAGTGCCTTCATAATATTTTCTTTCGAGATGTTAAAATTTTGGGTGATAAGCAATGAATGGGCTAGTTTATTCTTACTCTGTTGCTATGATTTAAATTTTCTTGGTTTAATTGGAATGTTATTAAGCTTTTAAATCTTCAGAGTTTGAAACTTGTGAGTACTTATTATTATGAATCTTGAGATGCTTTTTACACATGTAATAGGGCTTTCTAAATCAACAGAGTGGTTAGTAATATGAGCAGAAATTTTTTTTGCTCCTTAAATTTGACACAAATATTTGTATGGCTATTATATAGTTCTAATTGTGATAGAATTACTCAAATTTGTGATCAATGTCTTCTTGATTATCTCTAAACCAAAGTCAGTCTCTTAGAACATATTTATTTTTCTGGTGTAAGATCATATTCTCTGAAGTTGTTTATTCCACTTTTGTACAATTTTGCTGTGCATATATTTCTCTAGCTAGATTAACCATTATCCAGGGTATGTAGACTTTATGTAGCTTTGCTGTTACAGATGGTGTTGCACCAAGAGCTAAGATGAATCAACAGCGTTCGCGGCGTTTCAGAGCAGCAAAAGATGCAGCTGATGCGGTGAGTGTGTTGGGGAAATTGACAGCAATTTATGCAAGAAACCTCTTTTATCCATAGACAGAAATCATAATGTCTTCCATTAGAGTCATATTTGAGTTTGGACTAGTTTTGATCAGGTGGCTGAAGAGGAAAGATTAAGAAAAGAGTTTGAGGCAGAAGGTAAGTTAATACCTCCAAAAGAGAAGTCTGAAGCGTGTGACTCAAATGTCATTACTCCAGGGACGCAATTCATGGCAACATTATCAGTTGCACTTCAATATTACATACACATGAGATTGAACTATGATCCTGGCTGGAAAAATATTAAGGTGTGACTAATTTCTAAAAAATGATGAAACTGCTTCTACATCTTTTACCTTTTTAATAGATTTTTGCCGACCGTTCTTGTGCTATGTTTTAACTTTATGTACACACTTTTTGAAGTTATATTTTTCTAATCATTTTCTGAAATAATCAACGCAGGTCATCCTTTCCGATGCAAATGTTCCGGGTGAAGGTGAACATAAAATAATGTCATACATTCGTGAGCAAAGAAACCGCACAGGTTTTGATCCAAATACCCGTCATTGCTTGTATGGTTTGGTAAGTTCTTTCTTTTGTACCAAGCGATAATGATCTAGCAGTTAAAATTGGTGTTAAATCTTAAGGGCCAATCCCTTATTTCATGTACTTAAACTTTTAATTGCTTTGGGATTTTAAAATTTCTCTGATTGAATTGCTGCAGGATGCTGACCTAATCATGTTAGGATTGGCTACTCACGAGATCCATTTCTCAATTTTAAGAGAGGTCAGTACTTGATTCCCCACATATTTGTCTAAAGCCATCACCCTTTTTTACTTTTATGTACCATATATAACACTAGAATGACAAGCTGTGAAATACAAAATTTTACAGGCACATAATGGCCAGGCACCAGGGTGTGCTCAAGAATTAATAAAATAACTCGAGCACTTAATCTTGATTTTTATTATTTGTTGTCATCCTTTTTGTGTTTTGTTTGCCCATCCAATCTTTTACAGAAAGGGCTCCTTCATCTCCAAATTGCAGTTTTAGACTCTCACCTTCATATATGTTGGTGTCCCACATTGTAATATCCCTAAAAAGAAACTTATATCAAATCTTGATATTTCCGTTAAATCCTAGGAGCAGCAGTATTGCAAATATGAACTTTTACAACAAAAGTAATAATCTGAATTTTATAAATAATTACAGCAAACTATTATGTTAAAAAATAGTCTTTTATTTATTTATTTCCAACTAGACACAATAAAACAATACCAATGTCTGAATACAATTGCCTGGAGCTGAACTGGTGGAACACGTACAACCTGAATTGTCGCCGCAACCCTTGAATGGAATTGCCAAGCTTAGGTGTAAGGGTTTTCGTCCTTAGATCTGTGTGTAAATGAGGGTTTTTGTCCTCAAATCTGTGTAAATAAGGGTTTTCGTCCTCAATTACTGATGTAGAAGCAAAGGCCACTTGCAGACAAAGAAGTAATTGATAAATTTTCAAGATGTGTTACAATGAACCCCTAAGTCTGCTTTTATAACACTCCCAAACATTCCAAAGTGGGTGCCCCATCCTAAAAATAGGATTAAACTCTTTAAATAATACTTTTTCCACCCCTTATCCTAAAATTAGGATTTACAAAAGCATGCAGCTCCCTTTTCAACTTTGGCGCCCCCTCCTTTATTTATTTATAAAATCTAATTAAGAGCCTAGTAATAGAAGTCAACCTTCTATTATTATTTTATTCTAACAAAGGTTTTTGAATTAAAATAATAATTTAAGTGTCCTTTTTCAATTAAAATATAAAATATCTTTGGACCACTTAAATTAATTTATTTTCCTCTTTCACTTTCCCCTTAGCCTACGGAAAATAATAAAAATAGGCTTCAGGTTATCCAGAAGTAATTAATTTTGAAAAGGGGACATCACAGTCCGCCCTTCCCAGAATTGCTTGACCTCAAGCAATTGCAAGTTGGGATGCTTAAGAATTTCATCACCCTCTTGAGTTGCATTTTCTGTAGGTAAATATTTCCATTATACTAGATGCTTAGTGATAACCTTGTTTCTTAATTTCTTCTCCCTGAAATCCAAAAGTACTTCAAGAACTAACACAAGTTTGCCTTCAACATCTAAAGGTGGCAAACTCAATAGAAGGAACAATATGCTGTCCTAAAGCCCTTTTTAGGCACGAGACGTGGAAAACGTTATGTATCTTACTCTGTTATGGTAAATCCAACTCATATGCAATCTCTCCTATCCTTCACTTGATCTTGCAGAAACGAAGTTTGAGCTTTTCAGCTCCGCTCTTCTTCAGAGAAGACTGTCTACAGGGCTGTAATCTCAGGAAAACCATGTCGCCAACCTCAAGTCCTCTCTACACGGTGTTGATCCGCATGAAATTTCTGCTAGTTTTGTGCATGTTGGATATTCTCTTTGAGCATCCCCAATATATCTTGGCTCTATGCAACCAATTATTTTGACGCCTTGGTACTATACTATCTGCAAATACCAAATCCACAAAGGAAAGAGCATCATAACCATACAAAGCTCTAAAGGGTGTCATCCCTATGGACATGTGATGAGTGGTATTGTAGCAATGCTCTCCAGATAGCAGCCAATAGACCTAAGGGGGGGTGAATCAGTCCTACCACATACTTCCTCAAATATCCCTTAATTGCCACTTGTCATACAATCTATCATTGCAAATCTAGCCTGTCCAACGATAGCTGGTAACTCGACTGTGAACTATGTTCTTGTCATGCGCAACAGCTCAATTATAAGAACATGAAACTAAGGATACACTGCTAACTCTGTCACTCACCATATGCAAGTAGGGAAACCCTCAAAGCTGGAATCCAAATTTGTTCTAAAACATCTGCTAAGTATTAGCAGCATAACAGATTCGACTCATGTGAGCTTAGAGACACATCACATCAAGATGTGTCGTTTAGTGAGGCACGGGGACCCCTAAGATTTAGTACTGGTACCAACCCTACAAGTCAGGCTACAACCCCCTGGAAAAATGGATGATCACCTTCAATGAGGATGTTGCTCTATCACTCACTGATTGTAGACCGTGCTCTAATTCAGCTCCTCTATCGGTCAGAGGACCCTCTTCAGTGTAACCTCTGTCTTGATGAACTCGCTCAAAATTGTCCTTCTTTTGTTGATTAGATCTGATGACCTTGCATATTTGATCTTCAATCTTCCTCAAGTCTTCATCACTCTTCTAAGCTCCGCCCATGACCACTCTACACTTATCTCCTTCCTCCTTTCACTCGATCACAACCCCATAGGTTACTGAAGACAGTTCAAATGGGATCCTGAATGTTCCGCATACTTTTAGTACATAGATTGCTAGATCATAAACTCTCCTGATAGTACAAGGCCATGACCAGGGGTAGGTCAGATCGATTCATGGTTTTTGAATAAAATACATGGGAGTTTGATCATAAAAAACATCTCAAAAAACCCAAGTAGGTCGGTCGGGGTCACACCAACAAGAACAAGCTCAAATCATCTCAAGTAGGTCTAAAACAAGCTCTTCAAGCACCAACGAATGGAATATGATCATCAATGGAGGCATCAGAACAGCACGTTTGTCATGGCAATCTTTGAGACATCTAGCACACAAGGCTCGAGTTAACAACCTGCAAGCATCATCAACAAGCTCAAGTAGCTCTGATCAATCACGCCTAATCTCCACTCATGAAGACTTACAGACCATCAGTTATCAAGCAAATGCACAACTGGAGTGATCTTCAATTTGTTTATCTCATCAGAGGATGAAGGCTCTTCTTGAAATGAAATTGCAAATGAGTTTACACTAGTCACAGGGACGAGATCCTCAGTGATTTCACAAGGCATTTCAATGTAATATATGCAATAGGAACAAAAGAAACTCTTTGCAGATCTACTTTCTGGAACAACTCACTTTAAGCTCCAACTCATAGTGCAAGGCCTTCAACCAGACCAATCTCTAAAATTGCTCAAAACTACCAATTTGGACTCATGAACCAGTCTTGAGGAATCAAGCTCCAATGCACCTCTAATGGACTACTCCCAAGCTGCAACCAAAGCATGGACCATGATCAGGGACACTCTGAGTTGGAGAAGAAACAACCAAGCATCACGGATTGTTCTCTTAGGAAGACGGGCTTCTCTGAGAGATTTTCTCTGATAGAGCTAATTCAGGCTCACAAGGGTTTGCAACATGTATTCCACATTGCATTTGATCAAACCAAATCACTCGCTACACCATCATGTCAAAGTGTCCCCCCCAAAAACATGAATATTCCAGGGACCATCAAATGCTTGGCTACCAACATGCCTCAATAAGCGACGTTTAACAAACTCGCATCTGAAACTTGCCAGGTGGACTAGCTTTTAGCCCTGATCAAGTTTCTCAGACTCTCGACTAGGGCAACTTTGGAGACCTATATCTCAAAAATTCTTCAAGCAACCTGCCTAAAACTTTTCGTTGCTACCTAGCACATCTCCCATTTTATTCATTTCTCGGAGTAGTTTACTTTTCATCCTAGAACTAACATCTCAGCCCTAAAATTCGCAAATATCGGGGCAAAACTAGGGCTTTTACATCTCTTGCGCCTGAAACAATTGGAACATTGAAACCTTTTCCACCAAAATGAGTTCCTGTGAGAAGGCCCGCGCTTTTCTTAGAAACTTGCCCCTGAACTGCATCACATTTGCAATTTGCACCAAGGACAATACGTTGAGGACCATACAATGTAAAGTCTTCCAAGTCGCTCTGCTATCAACGGTTTAACTAGGGTTTCAAACCAGGTTTGACTTCTTAACGCCATGTGTTCATAAGACAGTCTTGAGATGATCAAATCATCTCATTCTTTTTGCAAAACACTCTTAGCTTGATGAAATTCCTTTTTCGTTTTTGTCTTCAAAGTGCCATTGAATGGATTTAGAGCTTAATTTGTGAGTTCAAGAATTGTTAAGGTCGACATTTTGAAGTTAGAATGGCTCGGGCACTTGCAAAAATGTGAATTACCTGAGAAGATGGATGCAGGGCAAAGTTACAGAGGAAAGAGAGGGAAAAGGATGAAATGATGAAGGTTGCAGGTGCAAAAGATGTAAAAGGTGTTACCCCGAGAGCGAAAAGGATTACCTATCAGATCCGGCAGTAGAGAGCCTTCGAAAAATGATTAAAATGGGGATTTCTCGCATTACAGAATCAAAATGATTAAAAAGACTGTCAAAAATGCCATTCCTTGTCGTTTTTGTCTACAAAGTGCCATTGAATGGATTTAGAGCTTAATTTGTGAGTCCAAGAATTGTTAAGGTCAATATTTTGAAGTTAGAATGGCTCAGGAACTTGCAAAAACATGAATTACCAGAGAAGATGGATGCGGGACGGAGTTACAGAGGAAAGAGTGGGAAAAGGATGAAATGATGAAGGTTGCAGGCGCAAAAGATGTAAAAGGTGTTGCCCCGAGAGCGAAAAGGATTACCTGTCAGATCTTGTTGTACAGAGCCTTTGAAAAATGAATAAAATGGGGATTTCTTACTTGACAGAATCAGAATGATTAAAAGGACTGTCAAAAAGGTTGTGACATGGCATCCTAGTCATTAGTCGAGAGTCTGAGAAACGTGATCAGTTCATAATTAGTCCACCTAGCAACTTTCGGATGCGAATTTGTTAAACGTCGCTTTCTGAGGCAAATTGGTAACAAGCAAAGGTCCCTCAAATATTCTTCTTTTTGGGGGGGGAAATTTGGGATGAGTGAGCGAGTGAAATGTATAAATGCAATGGGAATACTCTTGCAAAGGGTCGGGAGTTGAATTCTCAAGAGAAAATTTGAGAGAGCCCGTCTTCCTAAGAGACCAATCCGAGATACCTGGTTAATTTCTTCTGTTTTAGATTTTCTATCATGTCATGTTGGTTGCAGATGTATAGCCATTGACGAGCACTGAGTTTGCTCTAGAAACTTTCCCTTGCTGATGAATCTATAAGCAATTTTGAAATTAATTTGTGTTCAATCTCTAGCAATTTGTGTCTGCTTTGTTTCAGAATGTCTGCAAATAGTTTCTTTTGTTCCTATTGCAATCTTACATTGAAATCCTTGTGAAATCACACAGGGTTTCGTCCCTGTGACAGTTTAGAGGCATTTGCAATTTCATTTCAAGAAGAGCCTTCATCCTGTGATGAGATAAACAAATTTAAAATCACTCCACTGTCATTTGTTGATAAATGATTGTCTGTAAGTCTTTGAGTGTACCTTAGGCGTGATTGATCAGAGATTTTGGTTTTTTAATTGAGTCTTTTAACTCGAGCCTTTGTGCTAGATTCTCAAAGATTGTGTGAAAACGTGCTGATCTGGGCCTCCATTGAAGCACACCTTCTGGTTGAAGGAATATCTTAGCTATTTCGAAGTTTTTTGTCATTTAGCTTTCGAATTGTTGTGAAGTCTCTCAAACATCTGGTATAATCAACTTTATTTTGCTCAAACTCCCATCAAAATTATTCAAAAACCATGAATCCATCCTGAACTACCCCTGTTTGCCTTGTATATCAACAAAGGAACACAATCTATGTACTAAAATATGCGGAACAATCAGGATCCCATAATATCTTCAGTAACCTTGGCCTTGTTTCGAAAGTATCTCCATCTTTTAGAGGTGACAACTCTTGAGAGTTAAATTATGGAGTATTGATCATACTTTCCCAAGGTTTTCTTCATAAAATTTGTGCAAAAGAAGGATATTTCCATCTCCTTCATCAAACAGAGGTTACACTAAGGGTCCTCTCACCTTGGTCGAAAGGCACGGCCTAAAGCAGTGATGATAGATCAAATCCTCTTGAAGGTGCTATCCATCTCTCCACAAATTTGAGTGACAAAGGGGCCAGTTAGATCTTATCCCCGGCTACAAAACGACACACATGATCTATCTGTCTCTAAGCTCCATGTCGAATCTGTGATGCTGCTCAACTTGAAAAGTAGAACAAATTCGGATACCAACACATGAAGCATGAATACCTCTCTGAAAAATAAATCAACGACCTATGAAGCCTTAAATTCGCTAGGAATAGCAAAGAAGTGAGCATATTTAGTGAGTCTATCAACCACTGCAAAATACAATACTTACCCTAAACATTGGGAAGACTTGTGATGAAAACCATTGATATACTTTCCCATTTTTGGTTGGGAATAGGTAAGGGTTGCAATAAATCTTTTGGAAAAGAATGATTCGCCTTGTTTTGTTGGCACACAATGCACTTTCTGATGTATTGGAGGACCTCTACGTTGAGTCCCCTTCTAAGAGAACCAATCTCTGATTTGCTTGTATGTCTTGAAATATCCCGGATGACTAGCCAATGGTGTATCATGGACAACTCTCAAGATTTTGCTTTTTATTTTGGATCCAGGTACCAATTAGATTCTATTCTTGTAGAGAATAAGATCATCAACCACGCGGTACCTGTTGTCCTGTATTTTTGCCCTCAAGGATCTCATCAGTGTAATCACTTTTCACATACTCTGCAACTATTAAAGCTTTCCAATTAGAAGAGATTTCAGAAATAGAACATAGAAAAGGTCTCTAGATAGAGCATCAACTACAACATTATTCTTTCCTTTAAAATACTCAATATCGAAATTATAAGGTTGGAGTTTACTCACCCACTTTTTTTGCTTGTCATTCAAATCTATTGACCAAGAAAAAACTGCAAACTGTTGTGATCAATTTTGACCACAAACCTGCCACAAACCAGATGTTGCCGGAATTTTGCTAGAGCATGCATGATGGCCAACATCTTTTTGTCATAGATAGAGAATCCACGCTCTACCTCACTAAGTTTCTGGCTTTCAAAGGCTATTGGATGCCCCTTTTGCATTAAATCAACCCTTACTCCTTCCCCTAATGCATCACATTCTATCATGAAAGGAATTTAAAAATCAGGGACAACCAATACTGGACAAGAACTCATTACCTTTTTAAGTTTTTCAAAGGCTGTTTGGGCTGTTTTGGAGCAGCTAAAAGCTCCTTTCTTTGTCAAATCATTCTATGGGACAAAAAGTTGTGAAAACCCTCTCACAAACCGTCTGTAGTAATTGCAAAGACCAACGAATCCGCTCAACTGTGTCAAAGTGGTAGGTGGAGGCCAATCCAACATTGCTTGGATCTTCTCTCGATCAACCTGTACTCCTTAGACATTGATGACATGTTCCAAGTACAAAATTTCAATCTTTCCAAATTCACACAGATTCTTTGGCAAAAAGAGCTTGTTGTTCCAAAATTTCTAGCAGTGTATCCAAGTGTTTTAAGTGCTCCTCCCAAGTTTTATTGTACACCAAAATGTCATCAAAGAATATTAAAACAAATTTCTTCAAGTGTTCCCTAAAAACATGGTTCATGCATGATTGGAAAGTAGCGGGAGAATTGGTTAAACTGAAAGGCATTACCAAGAATTCAAAATGTACAAAATGACACCGAAAAGCTGTTTTGTGCACATCTTCATCCCTTACCTTGATTTGGTGATAACCAGATCTCAAATCAATTTTGGAAAAATACACCGCTCCATGTAACTCATCTATCAGTTCATCAATCTTGGGTATTGGGTACCTATTATTGATATTCTTCTTATTCAAAGCATGATAATCAATGCACATCCTCATTGTCCGATCCTCCTTCTTCATCAAAACAACAGAAGAAGCAAAAGGACCAGAACTAGGCTTGATATTCCCCATCTTCAAGAGCTCTTTGATTGTCTTCTCAATTTCCTCTTTGTAAACTCTAGGATGGCATAAGGAGTAATCATAACAGGTTTAGAACCCGTTTCCAGCTCTATGATGTGTTGGAATCCCCTATCTGGTGACAATCCTGAAGGTAGATCACTGAATATTGTACTGTCTGTCCAAAATAGATTGTATGTCCACATGATAAGATCTATCAACAGTACTTGAAGTGGCAATACTTACCAAATAATGGGCTGCCCATGCTACTTGCCCCTTACAAAAATCTCTTTCCATCAACTTTGCAATGATAATCCTAAGTGCTTCATTGGCCACACCATGAAGTAAAACTTATCCTTCCTCGGTATTGAATTTCAATTCCATAGTTTGATAATTCTGCGTGATTTCTCTAAGTGAATGTAGCCATTGCACTCCCAAAACCACATTGGTTTCTCCTATGCCCACCACGTAAAAATCATCACAAACCTTTTGTTTTTCGAGAGTAATTTCCAACCCCTTCACCTTTTTGGTGCATGGAATAGTAAAACCATCCGCTATCGTAACATTGAAACCTTGGAATTCCTCCGTTTTCAAACCTCTTTGAGTTTAATAAAGTTGTGGG
Source organism: Taxus chinensis (assembly GCA_019776745.2). Classification (NCBI taxonomy): domain Eukaryota; kingdom Viridiplantae; phylum Streptophyta; class Pinopsida; order Cupressales; family Taxaceae; genus Taxus; species Taxus chinensis. The sequence continues at coordinate 107,358,906 of CM034154.1, forward strand.
TTGCCCCACTATCAATCAAAATAGTCACCTTATGTCCATGTAGTACTCCATGTACTCTGAAAGGATGATACCTGGTTGCACTTGAAAGTGCAACAAGAGTGCCATCTAAAGTCTTTTCTTCACCTTTATTTCCAACCACTAGTTCTTCCTTTTGTTTGTCCACCTCCGTATCCTCTTCTTCTCCTTCATCATTAGATGTCACCTCTATGTAATGTACCTGTCCCTTGGGTAGACATCTGTGACCGGGTCCCATGGATCTTTGCAAGTGAAACGCAATTTCTTCCTTGTAAGTTCATTTCTTGTTTCTATCTCTTTGCTGGTTTTAGGCAACTCATTTTATTGAAAACCACCCTGCTGAAATGGCCTTTTCTGTTGCCCATAAGGTGCTGGTTTTGGCGGAGTTGTAAGCTGTCCTATAGGCTGATTTCTCCCTTTAGGAGCTGAAGTTTCCAAATCCAAAGCCTTCTTGATGGCTCTTTGTAAAGAAGTAGGGCTGAAAGCTTTCACTAATCCCCAAAGAAATTCAATGAAACCTTCAATAAACAAAACAACTAGTCTCCTCTTTGTCACATCAGGTACCATCACATTAAAGTTCATTAAATTCGACTACATAGTCACTTATTGAATGTAGTTGTTTGAGTTGAGCTGATTCTCGGAAATGAATATTTAGATCCACTTTGTCAAATCTCTCTATCAACCTGTCACTGAAATCATCATATGAGTGAATGAGATTGTCCCTGTGTGATTAGCCCATGGTACCACCACTCATGTGCTATCACTTCTAGATGAAGGGTTGCAAATTTGATGGCTTCCTCTTCCATCATTGACCTAAGGGATAGGAAGGTATCCAACTTTTGTATCCAAGCACAAGCGACACTCTTGCCAGAGCTGTCAAAAGTAGAGAGTGATAACTTCCCTAGTGCCTGTTGCAAGTCTCTTTGAGTAGATTGTGGTCTTGTATCAGCTCTTGGTCCACTCCTATTTTTCTTCAGATTGATGAAATTAGTGAGTGATACAGCCTCTCTAATCTCACCTGGAAGTACCCTGTGTTCTGCATAGCTAGTAGCGATATCATCCGCAATCGATGGTTGAGTTTCAACCTTTGGAACTGCTTCCTCCTTGCAAAGGAATTTAGGATGGAAGAGCCTAGCAATAGATTTAGTGTTCATTGTCCGAGTATGTTAGTTATTGTCTCCCCCTGAAGAACTTCCTTCATTGTGGGGAGTCCTTTGGACATTTGTGCCCTGCATAACTTGGATCAATTGACCCATCATATCAGCTAACTTGTCCTGTCCTTGAACTAGTATGCCAAAACATGCCTCTTCCGGGTCCCGGTTTTCCATGACTTTTGGTTGGTTTGAAGCTTTCTTCTTTTCCCTTTGCTGGTATCTGATTTCTTTGTCACTAACTTGCATGAAGTTCAAAGCTGCAATTTTTTTTTTTTTTTGCTTTTCCTTTTTAAAAAAAATTCCTTTCACAAGCTGGGAGGAAATTCGCTTTGATACCATTGTAATATCCCTAAAAAGAAACTTCTAGCAAATCTTGATATTTCTGTTAAATCCTAGGAGCAACAATATTGCAAATATGAACTTTTACAACAACAGTAATAATCTGAATTTTATAAATAAAAACAACAAACCAATATGTGAAAAAACAGTCTTTTATTTATTTATTTCCAACCAGATACAATAAAGCAATACCAGTGTCTGAATACAATTGCCTGGAGATGAACCGGCGGAACACTTGCACCTTGAACTGTCACTGCAACCCTTGAATAGAATTGCCAAGCTCAGATGTGAGGGTTTTCGTTCTCAGATCTGTGTGTAAATGAGGGTTTTCGTCCTCAATTACTGATGTAGAAGCAAAAGCCACTTGCAGACAAAGAAGTAGTTAATAAATTTCCAAGATGTTTTACAATGAACCCACAAGTCTGCTTTTATAACTCCCAAACACTCCAAAGTGGGTGCCCCATCCCAAAAATAGGATTAAACACTTTAAAATAATACTTTTTCCACCCCTTATCCTACAAGTAGGATTTACAAAAGCATGCAACTCCCTTTTCAACTTTGATGCCCCTCATGTATTTATTTATAAATTTAACTAAGAGCCTAATAATAGAAGTCAACCTTATATTATTATTTTATTCTAACAAAGCTTTTTGAATTAAAAAATAAATTTAAGTGTCCTTTTCCAATTAAAATATAAAATATCTTTGGACCACTTAAATTAATTTATTTTCCTCTTTCACTTTCCCCTTAGTGTTCGGAAAATAATAAAAATAGGCTTCAGGTTATCCAGAAATAATTAATTCCGAAAAGGGGACATCACACACATTGTTTGCAATGGATTTTTAAGTCTATTTGTAGATTGTCCCCATTTGTGTGACGTATTGATCTATTGTACTAATTGACTGAATTTCGTATATGAATAGTGATAACCCTGCAATCCTGGAGAAAATATTTAATTCAATTTTGTCCTGTTAATGAAAATCATCGTGTAACACCTCAATATAGACAATTCAATTATGTAAACTGTCACCAACAAGAATAAAGTGAACCCATATATATGTAATTTGAGTATGGGATTGAAGGTGCGTGTCGCATTTCTCCCCTTTTTTTCCTTTTATAAGAAACATTGGAAATGGAGAGAGGCATGTCCTCATGCAAAACAGTGATGTTATTGTTTCCAGGATTGAATTTTATGCATACTTTGGAAATGCGACATGTAGACCATGTATGTTTCCAAATCATGTATAATGCTGGTCAAATTACGCTAAGAGGCATTCCTACAGTGACATCTGGAAGGCAGTCGAGGGCTGTAATGCCATGAGCGTGTTCACTTTTAATTATGCGGAGAAGCATCCTACAATGATAGCATAGAGTGAAAGTGTCTCATGTCGTGCCCGTGAAAGAAAAATGGCCAACAGTTTTTTAATACATTTTTTTTAATAACCGACATACCTTTTCACTCCAAAAGTTACATACCTTTTGAAACTTACACTATATATGTAAGATAAAAATTAAAAGATAGAGCAAATAAAAGTATAGAAAGAAAAATACAAAGTAACTTAGAAGCTTTGAAAATATATTCGGAGCAAAGTTGAGAAAACACTCTATATTTGCATCGAAGCTATAAAAATATTCCTGTGCTAAAGGTTTGTACATTATTTGTTTTATCATTTCCATTATTGAATATTTACTATTAGGTTTTTTGTTTTTTACTTAGCAATCCATATATTTATTTGAGTAATTTTACCCAACAATCCATATATTTGTTTTACCGAGCAATTACCCAGCAATCCATATATTTAATTTACCGAGCAATTACCCAACAATCCCTATATTTATTTAACCAATCTCTTACATTTTACATTAGCAATCCATATATTTATTTGAGTAATTTTACCCAGCAATCCATATATTTATTTTATCAAGCAATTACCCGGCAATACATATATTTAGTTTACCGAGCAATTACCCAGCAATCCATATATTTATTTAATCATTCTCTTACATTTTACATTAGTGGAGGATAAAATATTTAAATAAATTTTATATAAGGTAACTGCACCATTCATTTCCATAACAAAACCATTCTCTTACATTTTACGGCTGCATATATTTATTTTATACATTTACCGTAGCATATATGTATTCTATTTTACTGCTGCATATATTTATTTTATATATTTAAGTATATATTTTTAAACCCATATTTATTACATATTTTTTACCTTAAATTTTTTTAATCTAATTGATGTATTACCCAGCAATTCATATATTTATTTACTGCTGCATATATTTATTTTATACTTTTAAACATATTTTTTGACATAAGTGAAATTATTTTATGATGCAAGGCATTTACAAGATTTTATGTAATTTTTAAGTTAGTCATAAACTAAGTCACCAGGTTCGTGTTTGGTCGAGAATAAAATTCGAAACAAGTTCGTCAGCTGATAAAGTTCAGGGGAAAAAATTCATCAATAAATTCGAATCATATAAATTTAATACAAATTAAATAGTAAAAAATACATATAATACAAACTAATAATAATAATAATAATAATAATCTAATTAAATTGCTTGCAAGAACCTTCAACTTAAATTTAAAAATTTTAAAAACAAAAAGTAAAAAATAACCAAAACCTAAATAATATGTATCAATTAATTTAAATAATAGATCGTAAAAGACTTTAACTTCACATAAATATTATTATATGAATTAGTTAAAAATATTACAAAAACCTAAAATTTAAGTAGTAATAAGTTTTAACATTCAGGATTACATTATTTTCTAACTATTAATCTAAATTATTTAACTTCCATGGGCCTTCCCATTAACTATTTATGATTAAATAACTAAAAAAGCAAAAAGCCTTTTAAATAACTAAAAAGTAAAAAGTCTAAGTGATTAATTAAACTTAGGAGGAGTCGAACCTTCAATTATCTTGTAGTAATGTAGAAAAGACAAACAGAAGGCACGAAGGAAGTTCTATGCAGGTCCACGGCGTGATGACATAAGGTTCGCTGCGACTTTTATGCAAGTGTTCAAAACTGAAATGTAGGCCCTCCTTCAGTTCATATGCAGCTTCACTGGTTTTCAAAAATTAAATGGAGACCCTCCTCTACTTTGCACGCAAATCACTATAGTCCTTTTCATGCTGATGACTACGACTCTGCACACATCAACATCCAGATTTGAGGGCTCAGTAAAAAAAGTTTTTAAATACCAAAACTAACAGAGGTGCTCCTGATTGTTAGGCTTTTTACAAAAATCATGAAAAAGAATTAGCCGTACGATTTTTAGGATGCATTTCAACGAATTTAATGTGTTTTCTTCAAAATCGCCGAAATTCGAGTTTTTTCTTCAAATTCAGCGAATCCTGTGACACAGGTCATAAATACCTATGTGTTTCTTCCATCTTTACATATGTGTTTGTTTATCCACTTTTTGCTAATGATACATCTATATGATTCCATAGATACTTACACAATTTTGGGAAATGTGTCAACGAGTGAGGTTAAATAAAGAGGAACATATAACCTTTGAGGGAGAGGTATATAAACAAGACATTAATTTACAGAGATATCATAATAAATATATGCATCCATAGATTGTTCCACAAATATATATATTATTTTAATCTAAAAGATTATGATGACTCGAAATAGAAGTAACATTGTAAATAATACAATAAGCATTATGGGAAAAAACACGATTACCATTTATAAAAGGAAATTAATACATTTTTATAAAATAAAAATCTTTACAATGTACATATACATACATAATATTATATGCATTACAATCATTAGGGGTAGTACATTGTATATACCAAGTTGAACAGTAATGTGAATAACTGCATTAAAATAAAATTGCATTCATTGAAAAGCCCTGTTGCACGTAGCATTGCAACTGTAATAGGTACCGCCAACACACTGACAGGAGGTACAAATGATGAACTTGATGTTGAGTTATTAATTGTTAATGATGCAAGGGTCATGTTAACATGTAATATTTGGATAAAAGCATGTCTTGTAAATGGAGCTCTCGGATATATTCGAAGCATAATATACAACCCTAGCAGTTGTCCACCAAAACCACCAACAAATGAATTGGTTGAATTTGATAATTACTTCGGAATACCATTTGAAGATAGCACGCCACATACCATCCCAATTACACCAATACAAAGGGGACACACACACCAATTACCGTTACAGTTGCCTTGGGCATTGACAATACATAACTCACAAGGTTTGATTCTTTCCAAGGCTACAGTTGATATTGAACAAAGGGAAACAACAGTGTTAATATTTGTGGCTATCTCTCGAGTTCATTGGAAGGCCTAGGAATATTTCCTCCATTTACATGACTGTTATGAAAGGATGAAGAAAGCAAAACTATTTTCGAAGCAATAGGCTGAGGAAGAAAGATTAAAGTCCTTAGAAGATACATAATTTTATCTATATGTAATACATGTTTCATTCTATGATTTTGTCATTTAATGTGATGCACATTTCACACTTTGATTCATATGAAATAATTCTTTGTTTTTCATAAGAACAGAAAGTCCTTAGAAGATAAATAATGTTATCTATGTAATACACGTTTCATTCTATGATTTTTTCATTTAATGTGATGTACATTTCACAATTTGATTCATATGAAATAATGCTTTATTTTTCATCTCAACTTATGTACAATGCAATGCCTGTGGATGCTACTAGCATAACTATCTTAGATAAATCTATGTAAAAAATACCGAGAGATATCATTCTCGAAGTGCCTATTTTAGAATTTTTTGACATAAGTGAAATAGGTGCCTTGAGAATGATACCTCTCGGCATTTTTTACATAGATTTATCTTAAGATATGTTAGTAGTTGACAACCAAAAAAACAAAAAAAAGATGTAATAGTAGGGACATCATGTATTAAAAAGCAACAAATGAATACAAACCACAAAAAACAATTGAGAGGGTCGAAATAAAGACAGTGCAATTTTACTCAAGCTTACTTGTTGCCCAAAGGCCTCAGCTTATGCTCAACTCAGCAGGGCAAGGCCCTATTGCTTATTTACACAGGTTGTAAAGGCAATGGTCTGTGACTCTGTACAGCAAGATGCTATGATCTCTGGGAAAGGAAGATGACTCTAATTGTTCTTAAAGAGGAGAAGTCCATCAAATGCAATTTTTTTCAGCGTATATACGTGAACCTCCTTTATTCTCGATTTTTCTTCTTTTTGTAAAGTCATCTTTGCAAATATCACAATAGGCGTCCCAATGTACGGACTGGTAATCATGATTCTTCGTACTTGTAGGAACATGGGAAGCTTCTTTGCTTTCTTAATGAGTATAGTTTAGATCCTACTTCTCTCACAGTCAAGCCAATTGACTCTTCTTCTTTTTGTTTTTTCCTTGCTTAGGACATCGTCAAATCTTATGGTGAGTGAGTTGTTCGGCTGAGCCTGCGGAATGCAGATAATGAAAGAATTGGGGTTGGTAATAATAAAAAACAAAATAAATGACACCTGGTGTGGTTCTGAGCATTCCACGGAGATCTCTTTTCTTGCAAACTCTTAACAACCAGTGTTGGTATACTGCCAAATGTTTGAATGTCAAAGATTACAGGGCAAGGGGGATAAAGAAAGAAACAGTAAAGCATAGCGTCTACCCTCTTTCTTTTACTAGACACCTGATGCTTGATATGTACCTTGGATATGTGTTGTTACCTGTTATAGAAGGGCATTAATAGGAAACATCAAACATGAAACCGAAATCTTATTTTTAAATTGCAATCTTTCTATATTTAGCTTAAAAATTGAAATAGCTTTTTTATAATTTTAAAACTAACCAACTGAATTTATGTTCTCTAAATTACCTCTAAATTTACATGTCAATTTTCTGATTTTAGCTTAAAATTGAATTAGGTTTTTTATAGTTTTGAAACTAACCAACTGATTTTTTGTTCTTTAAAATTAAGAATGTATCACAGAATTTATTTTGATAAATGTTAAAATGGTTTTGTTCTTTAAAGTTGAAAGTGATGACATACATAATTTTAAGAGTTTTTTATGTTTTCAAAGTCCATGAGATTGCAAATGGGTTCTCGATCACAGTCCATGAGATTGCAAATGGTTTCTGGAGCAACTCATCTAGAAACCATTTGCAATAAATAATTTTGTTTTTGATTTTTATTTAACAAATAGGTTTCATAATATTAGAAAAGAATATAGGTTGAAGGATTTTTTGGTAAGAAATTGATTTAGTTTTTTTTAAAATGATACCATATCAAGAATATTTTGGGTTTATAAATATAACATATCTTAAATACAGCTGTGTAAAATATTCTGAGAGATCAATCTTGAGGTGCCTATCTAATTTATGTGACAAATCCAATGTAGGCACCTCAAGATTGATGTCTCTTGGTGTTTTTTTTAATGTCGGTAGGCATTCCACAATGGTAGTAAGGTGCGGGATCTAATGGTGTGACTGGGTAAAGTTTTTTTCAACTTTGAGAAGTCAATCAAAAATTAGTAATATTTCAACCATATGGTAGAGTTTGGGGCCTTTTAGGAAAATATGTATTTTTTGTTGCCAACAAGTGGGAAATATAAATATAATGTATTACATTATTAATCAATGCGATTTACGTAAAATCCAAGATACTTATGATATTTGTACTAGTAGATAGCTATATAGCTATATTTAAGATATCCATGCCAGTTATTTTAGGTCTAGCTTGTGATCTTGTGACAATATCCTTGAAATTTGTTTAGAGAAAATGCTATTGAACTTAGAAGTAAATGTTCCAAATGACACAAAGTATTAGAGTTTCCTGATTGTGATATGATTCCTTATTCTCTTCCTGGAAGTGCGCAGGTTGTGTTTACGCCTGGGCAAGAAGACAAATGCTTTATATGTGGTCAGGTTGGTCACATGGCTGCTGTATGTGAAGGGAAGCCAAAAAGAAAGCATGGGGACTTTGATGAGAAGGGTGGTGAACAGAATGTTATTCCTAAAAAGCCCTATCAGGTTAGTGATAATCTTTTATTAGATTGAGATTGAAGCTCCCCTTCCTTTTACAATCTGAGGTCATTCCATAGCTTGTAATGTCTTATGTGACCTGGCCCTCTACACACTACTTTCCCTCACACCTGGGAATTGGTTTTGCCTGAAAAATCGAACAAAGAATTATCGATGTGCACATGGACTTCTATTAAATGCTAGTTTTGTACGAGTAGTTATGTGATATCTCTTAAACTAGTGTTGTTTTAACTATTTCTAATTTCTTTCATGTGTGGCAGTTCCTCAACATTTGGACTTTGCGCGAGTATTTAGAACATGACATGAGGATTCCGAACCCTCCGTTTGAAGTTGACTTTGAACGGCTTGTGGATGACTTTGTCTTCATGTGTTTCTTTGTTGGCAATGATTTTCTTCCACACATGCCTACATTGGAAATTCGCGAGGTTTGTATAAATTATAATTTTAAAAATCTGCACTGTTATTTCTGTTTGTCATTTTGTCAAACAGTTCGCCTTTTGTGGCAAACAAATATTTACATTTTATGTAAGCAAGAAAAATAGTTTTGGCCGCATAAGTATCTAGTGTCCAGATCAGGAAGAGTCTGTTTCTGAAAAGCTGAATCCCAAATAACAAATCTAGAGAACAAATGTGGCTAATAAATAGCTAAGAAAGTGGCCCAAAATTCCTTACCTGGTGCATGATGACCTTTAACAAAAAATGACTTCATCCAGAAAGAAGCTTTCCACAAAAACCACTGTACCAAATGTGTCACACTGCCTCTTTACACTTTCATTCTCAATGCCATCTGCCTCACTTCCACCATTCTTGACTAGTTTTTATCATGCAGTTCCTCCATTAGCAACCACAGTCTATTGCATTATTTAGAGTCATTGAAGGAATCATTTTGGAAATGCAAAATGACAGGCAACATAAGTGGATCAAAGACTTGAGGACATTAACAAATGTAATCACGCTAATTCTAAATAATCAAATGCTTTATTTTGCCAAAAATAAATTCTTTTAGTAATATCTAAATAATGAAGACTAGAACTTCTGTCAATTAACTGATAAAGCTAGTTTTAGGCTGTTTACTGGACATTTCTATTCCTTGTCTTCTTCATTATACAATTTTTGTAGTTACTTGTATGTTTATAGCAGCAAACCTTTCTGACATGAAAAATTGTAATTTCTACATCAGTTTTCTTGTGTAATTTTTACATCTGAAATCACGTTTAATATATGCGGGTCTATTTTCCTTCCAAATAATCTGAATTGCAAAGCACTTATATCTGTTTCGTCTGATTAGGGTGCAATCAACTTGCTCATGGCTGTATACAAGAAAGAGTTCAAGGCCATGGGTGGCTATCTAACAGATGCAGGCGAGGTAATTATACTATTAATTACATTTGTTATTTAATTTTGGTGTTTAATAATGGTTAACCTTTTGTGGTTAATAATTGTGGTCAATAATACCCTTAAGCCTTAAAAAACTAACTCTTCCCTGTTCAGGTCAGTTTGGATAGGGTGGAGCTTTTTATTCAGGCTGTTGGATCGCATGAGGATAGGATTTTCCAAAAACGATCTCATATACATCAGGTATCTTCAAGACTTTCAGCTAACTTTTGAAAGTATTAATTTAGTCATGCTTTTGACTTTTGTTTACAGTTGGCACATTGCTTTCAATCAAGAAGCCTTAGATTACAGAATCTAACAGTACATAATGACAGGCATCTAATAGGAATTTCTAATTACAGCCACATGCTTAGACTGTTAATGGTCTATGCACAAACCTGAAATAGAGAAACATTGAACATCTGTATAATTATATATTGAAGTTAAAATTATTGTTGTAATCTAATCTAACAGTCATATTTTATGCTTAATTGAACTGTGGGTAGAAGTCATATTTGGAAACATGTTTTTATTTGTACCTTTCTTGAGAATCAGAGAATGACATGGCATATAGAAATCGCTAAATTATATGTTCTAAAAAGGCTGATCTGTTATTATTTTGAATTTGTCAAATACAGAAACAAATAGAGAGACGCAAGCGCACAAAGGGCAAGTTCAGTAATGGAGATAATATCAAACCTGATGTTGAACCCGAGTCTATAGTTCCAGTAATTCCATTTAAGGGCTCACGCCTTGCTTGCCCGTCTCAGCCATCTCCATATGAGTTGGACTCATCTAAGAGGGGTGCAAAACTTAGGAGGGTTGGTGAACAAGATGCCAGTATTGCAGCAGCAATTGTCAATGTTGAAGATGAAATTGCTAGTGAAGCTGCAAAGGTGAGAAATGACCAAATATTCTCCAAACACCATAGTTCATTTGTAATACAACCCTTGACAACTGTTCAATTAGATGCATCTTTAGATAGATAAACTTGAATGTTTCCCAAATTTTGTTAGGAAAGATGCTTATTTGGAGGTGTAACCCAATTAAAATTAAAAACTTATCCCATTTGTAAAGTAGTGCTCTTATCTATGTTTGGTGTTTTCTTTCAGGCACAACAGAAACAAGAGAATGAGGAAGAATTGAAATTTAAATTGAAAAACATGCTACGTGAGAAGTCAGACCTCTTTAATTCTGATAAAGGAGTAGTTGACAAGGTTCGTAAAGAAAAATGTGTTGTGGAAGCTTGTTTAGTATTTTTTTCTATTTTTGTAACTGTTCTCTAATTAATAGTCAGTGAATAGTTTGACTCAAGTTTGCCAGAGGAGGACGTTTGAAAAAAATGTCTTAAAGTTTAAACAGAAGGTTTGTTTTATCATTTTTATGTTCAATTAGAAAAGCCTAAATATGTCAGAGAGAGATTTCCATTCCTCTGCTTTCACCAAGTATACACACACATATATTTATAAAATAATGCAAAATCATGTCGAAAACTTCGCGTGTAAAAATAATTGGTAAAGTTCGAGTTCATGTTTGGTGAGGATAAAGTTTTGCAAAGTTTGAACTTTATCTGTAAAATTTGGTGTACCTTGTGACACAGGACGTAGCTAGATTGATGTCATTTGTTAGTAGGAAATTTTTGGAGTAGGTAATGCAGTTGTTAATCAACATGGTATATGGTAAATCCCAGATAAGAGCCTTGTAATTGATATCTATTGGTGTTGTTCAGATCGATGTATTTAAGATATCTGTAATACTGTATGATCAGATATCTTAAATGCTTGTGCTTCTCAGTTTCTAGGAGTTTACTGACTCGAATATCCTTTACCATCCTAGCTTGGTCTGCCAATTTGAATGTCAGTGGCAGTTAATCTTCCTTTCCCCATTTCTCATTCCTGCTCTGTTGCTGTTTCTCATGTTTTGCATGGGTTTCTGCAAGAGGTTTTGCAACATCAAAAACTACTTGTATGTCAAATCTTCTTAGTAAGGTTACATCACTGTAAAACCATCACACCCTCTCCTTCTGAGATTTGTGGACTCCATTACATGTGGACCCGTTTGTTTTAGGGATCAATAACTAAACTTGCCACAATTCACTTTAGGACTGCCTGTGTTACAATCAAAATGGAGCAGGATCTGTATAAAAATTCCCTTTTGCCTATCTTCTCAAGAGAGATGACTGGAAAATTTATTTCATAACTATTACTTATGCTCTTACTTTGGCTAGATATTGTTTTGATCTCTTGTTTTAAACCTCGGTGATAACTCACGAGTACTCGGGAGTCATTTGCAAAATGAGTACTTACGATTGCTCACCAAAACTCGTGAGTTTCTGGCATCGACTCGGGTACTGATGCATGATGACAGCCTGCAAACAAAAAACTCTGCCTTTTTTTCTTTCTTCTTTTCTGCTCTCTTTTGGTCTAAAACTCAGCATTTTACTCTTTTTTGGCTGAAAATTAATAGAAAATATACTTGAGTTCTCTACATTCATTGAGTGTGAATAAAGTTGCCGAGTTTGAATCCAAGTTAAAATTTGGGGCTGCCGAGTAGTCGCTGGGTACAAGTTTTTAAGCTATGGTTTTGATCTCTGTCCAGCTTGCAACATCTTGCATTTTAAGACTCTTTTGCTGACAGGAGGAATAGAGAAGTTTTCCTGTTTTCTAGGAGCTTGGGTCCGGGGTGTCCTAATTATGTCAATATTTGATATTAGTTTGATAGTTCCTGTAAAGGATAGTATTCTAATTAGCAGCCTTGCACTTTGCAGGTTAAATTAGGAGAGAATGGATGGAAAGAAAGATATTATTCTGAAAAATTTGAAGCACATACAGAAGAAGCCCGGCAGGAGCTCACAAAAGATGTTGTAAGTTATTTTTCTGCTTACAGGAACTCAGAAAAAACGTAAAGGATTTGTTTACTGCTTATTTCTGACTATTGCCATTCTACATATTTATTGTAGATTTAGAAGTTTAGAACTAATTTCTGCTACAATGTTTTTGGGTTTCTGCAACATATCTAAAGAGCTTCCTTTACTGCATCAGGTTTTGAAATATACTGAGGGGCTTTGCTGGGTAATGCGATATTACTATCAAGGGGTTTGCTCATGGCAATGGTGAGTGTTAGTTAAGGAGTGCTAGAATAACACTGGATGCTTTAACTGTTAGTTTGTTATGAATTTTAATAACCTATAGTCCTATTTCAACGGCTACTTGCTGAAGGGTAAATAGTAATACTTTCTTTCCTGAATCAGTGCACTCGTTGGCTTAAAATTAAAATAAATTTGTAGTACGACTGGTCGTGCCTAAATACTATTCATTATCAATATAGTATAGGTTACCACTGAGTGAATTTGTGCAAATACAAACAAAGCTTGAACTATATTTGAATTTTAGAGCTTAATGGACTCTGGTTTTTGTTTTTGTCAGGTACTATCCATACCATTATGCCCCCTTTGCCTCTGATCTTAAAGATCTCAATCAGTTAAAAATTGTCTTTAGTCTTGGGAACCCATTCAAGCCACTGAATCAGCTAATGGGAGTTCTTCCAGCTGCAAGGTAAAATGACTGTCAAAGCCAAACTGTGCAATCTTTCTTGTTTGTCTTGTTCAGCAAACATATTGCCTGACATCTTGTTATTATTGAAGCTCAAATGCACTTCCCAAGCACTACAAACAATTGATGACTGATCCAAAATCGCCTATAATTGATTTTTATCCTGCTGGTAAGGATTGCGATCATGTTTCGGTCTAAACTGCTTTTGTTTCAGTATAAAAACTTTTATTTACAGAGTTTTAAAAGTTGTATAATCATTCACACGATCCACAAAAATATCTTTTGTTGGGTGGCAGATTTTGAGGTTGACATGAATGGAAAGCGTTATGCTTGGCAGGTATTTCCAAGATTATCTGCATCTCTTACATATCTTAATTATATCTTTTTGTATTTTTGGACTTTTTTGAATCAGATATTTGAGTATTTTCTTTGTAGTTGCTTCAGGGCCAGTTTGTTCTGAAATTTGATATTTTTTGGGACAGGGGGTTGCTAAATTGCCTTTCATTGATGAGGACCGCCTTCTTGCAGAAATTAGCAAAGTTGAAGGCACATTAATGGTATTGGTTCTAGTACATCACTCCACTGCAAAATTGTAGGGAGTGTGTTAACTTGATGAAAATAGTTTACGATAAAAAACATTGTAAGACATTTTTAACTCTTTTATGATCTCATGTGTTAACATATTTGTTTCTTTTTTGCAACAGGAGGAAGAGAGACTAAGAAATACTGTGAGATTTGACTTGCTCTTTGTGAGTGCAAGTCATCGCTTGGCCCCATTCATATTTTCTCTCTATGACCGTTACAGACATCTTACGGGCCAGAAGAGAGCTAAAGTCAAGGAAATTGTAGATCCTGATGCCAGGTATGTAACAGAAGCCTGGATTGCATATTTGAACAGTAATACTTACTGTTTATTTCATTATTCTATCAAGGAAATCTGTGACAGTACATGTGTTATATTTTCAATATTTTTATTTTTCTCAAATTATATCAGAAGTATAGACCTCAACTCAAAGCGCTATGACATTAAAGTATTTGCAAAAAACAGGCTATATGCCTATATAAACTATAAAACAGTTCTTTCTGATTTTTCTCCTTGCTTTTTTCCTTTTGTTTTCTTTGTGTTGGTTACATTGATTGGGGGAATTGGAATTGAATAGAAATTTGTATCAATTGTTACATAGTTTGTACTAAAGGAGTTATCTAATTTGTGAAAGCCATTGCAGTGGTGGACTGAATGGATATTTCTGTCTGTGCGATGGAGAGGCTTGCCCACCAATTTTCACTTCGCCCATAAAGGAGATGGAAAATATCATAAATAATCAAGTATTGTAAGTATTCTTCCTTTTTGGTCCAGAGCTGTTAGTAGAGATTCAATGTTATTTTGAGTCACTTATAATAAAATTTATTGCAGGTCTGTAATATTCAAATGTCCTGAAACACACAAACATATTCCAAGACTGCCGGATGGTGTCAATATGCCAAAGAAGGTTAGACACGTTTTTTTAGTTATTCAGATTGATTGATAACAAACATCTTTTTTAGATTCTTGGAAGATTGTTTCTGCAATCCCCTTTCGTAAAACTAGTAATTTACAATTTATCTAGTAACATTGTTTTCTTATTCAACATTTTCAGAAATGCTTTGTTTTTGTATCACATTCTGGAGTTCACGTAATGCTTATTATATGTTTGCCTTTTTCATTAATGTTGGGCAGTTGATAAGCAAACAGGATGTGAAGCCACAATCAGCTTTGTGGCATGAAGAAAATTTCGATAGGAATCGGTTCCAAGACAGGTATAAATATGCTTTTTGGATAGATGTTGATGGCATTGTGTTTGTCTCATGCTGTTGCAAGCACTGTTAATCCTACTAAGCCAATCTTTTTTATTTTGCTCAGGCGACCTGTTCGTGGAGCTATATCAGGTAATCATCTTGGAGTAGCAGCTCAGCGTCTTGTTGTCAACAGTCTGCAGCTAAGGAACAATAACTCACAGGGAGCTATGAAAGCTGTGATGCAATCAGCAGACTATACATTTCGTGGCCATGAGGGTATGAATGGAGGATCCTTCTCATCCCAAAAGGGTTCAAATTATTGGATGAATGCAAAGCCCACCCCAGCTGGTCCTCCAGAGTATGAAGAGGGTTTTGCTTTATCTGGTTCTCATCAGAGAACACCACAATTTTCAAGGCCTGCTGTATCAGTGGATAATTATTCAAGTCCCCGGTCAATTAGACCTCGGGCTTATAATGGAAAAACAAATAACAGCAGTAACAAATATAATCAGAATAGTCAGAGAAATGATCAAGATAAACTACCTGCTGTACCAATGTATAATCATTTGAGCCCCCACTCAGTTCCAACGACCAGCAATTGGAGCTCAAATGTCTATAATCAAGATGGTCACGAGACATATCATCAGAGAACAGAACAGTATACAAGGCCTGTTGTACCAGGGAATAATCACTTTATCCCTCCGTCAGTTCCAATCATTGGATATGGTGGGTCAAACTCTAGGGATGGTCTGACTCAAGTTGGTAATCTGGCACCATATGGTAGAAGAGATTCTTATTCACATCGGAGCAGTGTGATGCAAGATAATGGCCATCAGCAGCATCTAGCCAGAAATGTTTTCTCACGACAAGGTGATGTTGGACAGCAATATTATCAGCATCCATACAATAATGGACTGGATCCACGTCCAGTGCCATTGGAGTCCCAGGGAATTGGGAGAGGACTTGGTCCTAGTCATTTGTATCCAAGTAGTAGATATTCGGCTTCTAGTGACAGGGGATATCATTCCAATCGAGGAAGGGGACGGGCAGATGCAGCTGGCAGAATGTACCCTAGTTATTATTAATACCATTGCTTTTGTAGCATTTATTTGTTAATTGTATATTTTATTTGTTTAAAATCAAATTTCTTTTGCAAGGTGCCATTTGGGAATGCTTAATAACTAGCTTAGCATTCGGGGGTTTGTACAATATGGCAGGCATTGTGAAGATATTTCATTTTCAAAGGAATGGTTAAAGAATTCGTAATTTGTTTTGGCGATATTATGTTATGGAATTGCATAAGAGAATGTGCTTGACGTTAAACCTTGAATCACTAGAAGCGATTAATTTTGCAGTTGATCTCAAATCTGGCCATTCTATTTGCTGCTTGTATTTTTTATTCCTTAAATTTGTTAGGAAAACAATGCTAGGGATATGTGTAAAACAATCCTTTTTTCTTGGGAATACGTACAGGAAAAGGCCTTCTGTTAGTGAGTCAGATCTCCTAGGTTTCAAAAGAAACAATTGGAGGATGAAGGATTATGTTGATCATGTCCATTTCATGCATTGGATGGCCTAAAAATATGCATCTTCAGTTATAGGAAAGTTATTTTTATTGTTTTCTCAAAGTAACAGAGTGCTGGTGATCACTAATTTTCAATTTTGGGATGTCATATGCTGGATCTAGTTAAGATATAGGAAGGTAGCTTTACAATGATGGGATGGTTTTAGAGCTCGTTAGATGTATTCTCATTGAATCTGTGAGTGCAAGATGGGATCAAGGTTGATTTTCCACATGAGATGAAATGCTGACAAACTTGATGACTAGTTGTAACTATATATCGTAGCCTGTTAGATGTTATTCGCACGTTTGTGTATGGTATTATGAAAGTGGTTTTTACAAACACCAACAATACAGGAATCAATTATAAAGAAGGATGAGAAAATAAATAAATGTAGCAAGTAATTCCATGGAAAAAGTATGACAATAAAGACGAAGTCATAAAGATAGCAGCAAGATACTAAAATGTGTCTCTGAAGGGATAATTATGAAATTAAAAAATGTTATTTTATGAGGTGAAAATGTTGCAGCCATTGTACCTATTATCTGGAAGGAAGAATGCTATCACAAACATCCACTAAAGAATATGATAGACCCTTAACATTTATAGAAACATTCTACAGTAAGATGCATTTAGGTTTGTTCATTAAAGTTTATATAGGTTTGTCGTGCATGCAGGCATTGCATCTTTATGCATCTTTTAATCACTACTAGAATTTTGGTGCAGTTAATGTCTGACCATATTTATGGTTATTTTTGGCAGCCTTACATCCTATAATCATCATCTAATGCTGTGTGTTAGTGTCAACATAGGCGGGCCGACAGCTCTTTCTATGATATGGTGATTGAGAAATCCCGTGTGTATATGACTGAGTGGAGAGCCCCTATCTTAGAGACGGGGATTTCCTCTATTCGTATGGCAGTTCTTGGGAGCTCACTTGGACCACATGGGCGTCAAAACTTGTGTCATTGGTTGAAAATAGAATAATTTTCTAAAATTATGTGGCTCTCTTCAACTAATGCCAAAGAGAAGCCATAAAGAGGAATAGGAAAGGACAAGCAACTCGAAATTTATTTTGTAGTTCTCTTCATTACCCTAGCAGTAGTAATTTATTTATTTATTTTTATAATCTTTCTTACATTGGATGAAGAAACAATTTTGATTTTTTTGCAAACATACATAGAACCCCTTCCCATGTTGGAGAAGAATCCTTTCCTTAGCCAAAAAAAAAGGCTGAGGTGTTAAGATCTTAGGGTAGAAGAACCAAACAAGACACTGGAATATTTCTCAAAACTATTGTTTCTCATCTTTGGATATAAGCAGTCAAATTTGGGTTTAATTACAAGAGGAAGATATTGTGTAATAATGCAAGTCAATTCTTATACAATACAGTGTGAGATGCGGTTGAACCTCTTGCCAATAGCAAAAGAGGTGCATTATAGTGTTTAAAATTAAATTTGAGAAGTTATTATGATAAAACACACAAACCACACAAATGGGAGATTGAGATGCCCTTAGGAGGCAAAGCCATAACATGTTATGCAAATTTAAAAGCGAATGAAAAAACACCAAATAATTATAAGAACAAGATTCCCCCCCTATAGGTTAGTAAAAAATGGTGCAAATGATAAAGAGAGGACATTTGCATTCATGTTTACACAATATTCGAGATAAATTGGGCCAGGAAGTTATATCAAAACAAGGCCATGAAATAGCAAATCCTGCCGATGAAGGCGCATTTTAGTGAAGGAAGAGGTTATGGTGTTGCTTGTGGACCACGCAGTCGATTACATTTACGGTGGCAAATATACGTAAAGAGTCGAGCGAAAAGTTATGATGGAACAATTGGTTATATAATATAGTTAAGTCGCTAGTTTGTTTTTTCACAGTTGCAAATTATATGTTGATGTATGGTGGGAGGCTTATAACCACACTTTCATTTTGTGAAGACTACTATGTAAATTGTAGTAGCATGTCAATATTTGCACCAATTTGGAATGCATGTAGAGTAAATATAGTAATAAATAGAAATTGGAAGCAAAAAATATCATAAAGTGATATTATAATGTTTAAAGTATAGTATATAAAAAACTTGAATTTTTTTTTTTATTAATAAAAAAAACTTGAGATGCTTATAATTTATTTTCAGCCAATAGAAAAATAGAATCTACTTTTTGAAAAAAATCAAATAAATACATATTTAAAAAAAAAACTATATACAAATGATCTAAAATGTAATATGCTTTATTGTGATTGGTCATTTAAAAAGTGAAAATTTAATGTTGTACTTGATACATTAATTACAATAATTTAATATTTTTGTAATTATAATGTTTGAAGTATGGTATATAAAAAACTTGAAAATTCTTATTTTTATTAATAAAAAAAACTTGAGATGCTTATAATTTATTTTCAGCCAATAGAAAAATAGAATCTACTTTTTGAAAAAATCAAATAAATACATATTTTTAAAAAAACTATATACAAATGATGTAAAATGTAATATGCTTTATTGTGATTGGTCATTAAAAAAGTGAAAATTAATTTTTTTGAAACCTATAATACTGCCGATGGCAGGATAATAAGTATTTTATGTGGTAATAATATTTTATATGGTAGCAAAACACCAACAAAGGGCACAATCAAGGTAAAAGTAATTAACATGTAATAAAGTAATTAGGAAATATATCCTCATAACACACTTGGTATAGAAAGTCAAGTCAGATTCAAAATAGAAGTCCCTTATCATTTACACCTACTTGTTTTGGAATTCAAGATTAGAGAGATAGGTCATGGTGTTGCGATGGGACACATTACCGCAAATGGTGGAGCAAGTGCAAGATATAATGAAAGTAGGGAGACACAAGACTGGTGTGTGTGTCATTTTTATCATTATTTGTGTAATTTTTGGAAATTTTAATTATGTTAAGAATAATAGGGGGACAATCTTCAACTAGTTTGTGTATAATATGGCTTTCACAACTAAAATAGAGTTGTGGCATGCTGTGGTAGGTTGTAGTACAAAATAATACATATGTACAAAAAATGCATGTTTTTCAATTTATAGTGATAGATGCTAGTTATTTGTCTGATTTTTGTTTATATCGTGTTTGGATTGTGGACTAACTCAATTTTTTTTGTTCTTTGTGATGCAAAATGAGATTCATGTATGTGATTTCTAACATCACAGAGTGATCAGTTCGATGAATGATTTGGGGTTGGATACCATAGAGTGGGATCACCTATATACCATTAGATTATGCCGTGTTGGTCATTTATGCATGTTTTAGTATGACACCTTTGTATTAACCATTGCAGAAGATCGATAAAACAAGGATACATGCACATTCTGGCTATTGATGAGGGAGATGACAATTAATCTAAAGAATGTATGGCATATTCTTTAAATTTGGGGTAAAGGATGGAGAGTTGTTGTGGAGAAGACTTGTACGTTAGTTGAGAGGCTATCCAATTATTTTATATGGGAGGGGCCTTGGGGAAGCAACGGTAGGATCTAGGTTGTATTGAATTAGATTGTGTTAGGCAATGCACCCAACTTGCATAGATATATCATTTTGCTTTGAGCTTCATTCATAGTGGCATATGCACATGAGGTGTGATATGCACATATGGAATGCAATCAATAATTTGGGATCCAGAGAAGCATGAGATAGTGTATACATGGGGGAAATGTATGTTAGCACATGTATAAGATAATGTATACACGGGGAAATGTATGTTAGCACATGTATAAGATAATGTATACATGGGGGAAATGTATGTTAACACATGTATAAGAATTCATATTGTTTTACAAATGAGAGTTTTGTTTGTGGGCTTGTAGTATTTAAACTTCAACACATGTGGGATTATGTACACTTTTTAGTGGCGAGGCTCGTGGGTTTACCCTTGGTTATATTGAAGATGTGCCTTATGCAGGAAGATAGGTGACAACGAAACCAAGAGGCCACATGATATGAGTAGTTCCAATCGGTGTAGTATTATAGATGCACTACATGGCTGCACGAGGTCGATGCCATTTGGTGGCAATATAAAGACCATCATAGTTGATATGAAGATGCATGCTAATTGAGGTGTATTTGAGTTAGCTGTTAATATGTGATTGATCCCTGGAGCTTGTAGAGAGGTTTCAATATAACTAGGTTAGTACATAACTTAGTATCCATTAGGGCATGCCCCCACCCTTACTCTCTTGGAGAAAATCAAAGAGCTACCCCTAGAGATCTAGAGAGTGAACACCATTAAGGCCTATATATGGTATTTATTGATGATGACGAGGAGGATGAACCACATCTTGATCTTAGGGTCCATGATGTTAGCGTGACATAGTAGTGGCAATTAAGATTGGTTAAAGTTTGCCCCACACCGGTAATCCCACCATAGTCGGATGCCTCTAGAGAGGTGAATGGACAAAAGGAATAAGATGATGAGGATCACGACATGGAACCCTCATGGAGGATAGAAATCAGGTGGGGGAGACTTGAATAATATTTCTCCCTTATGGGGTGGTAAAAATTAGTGTAATTGATAAAGAGAGGGCATTTGCATCCATATTTAAATGATTTTCAAGTTAATTTTGTCTTGGCTAGAAAGTGTAGACGGTTTGTAAGAATGTTAACAATTTAATGAAATAACTAACATGATTTTCTATGTGGTAGCAAAATCCCAACAAAGTGCACAATCAAATGCATAAGTAATGAATATGTGTTTTAATAAAGTAACTAGGAAATATATCCTCTTAACACACTTGGTAAATAAAGTCAAGTTAGATTCAAAATAGAAGTCCTTTACGAGCTAAGAGAGATAGGTCATGGCGTAATGAATGTGGGTAGGCAACGACTAGTGTGTGTGTCATTTTTATCATTATTTGTGTAAATTTTGGAAATTTCAAATATGTTAGGAATAATAGGGGACAATTTTAACTAGTTTGTGTACAATATGGCTCTGACAACTAAAGTAGAGTTGTGACATGCTATGGTAGGTTCTAGCACAAAACAATATATTTATTGAAAAATTATACTTTTTTCAATTTACAGTTATAGTTGCTAGTTTTTTACTAATTTTTGTATCTATCACGTTTGGATTGTGGACTTACTCAACTTATTTGTTCTCTATGATGCAAAATGAGATTCATGTTTATGAGTTCCAACATCATTGAGTGGTCAATTCAATGAATGATTTAGGGTTAGATGGTATAGAGTGGGAACACATAAATACCATTAGATTATGCCATGTTAGTTGCTTATGCACATTTCCCTATGATACCATTGTATTAACCATTGCAAACAAGTGGTAGAACAAGGATACATACACATTCTAGCTATTGACGAGGGAAATGATAGTTACCCTAGAGAATGTATGGCATATTTTTAGATTTTGAGTAGAGGCCACAAAGTCATGATGGAGGCGACTTGCAAGTTAGTTGAGAGGCTATCCAAATTTTTCATATGGGAGGGGCCCTAGGGGAAGTAGAAGTAGGATCTAAGATTGTATTGAATTATATTGTGTTAGGAAATGTACCCCAACTGCACGAATACATCATTTAGATTTGAGCTCCATTCCTAGTGGCATGCACATGAGGTGTAGTATGCACATATGGAATGTAATCAATAATTTGGGATCTAGAGAGGAACAAAATAGTGTATGCTTGTGGAAAATGTATGTTAGAACATATGTATAAGGATTCATATTGTTTTACCACTGAGAGTTTTGTTTGTGGAACTAGAGTATGTACACCTTTACACGTGTGGGATTACGTGCACTTTTTAGTGGCGAGGACCGTGAGCTTACCCATGGTTCTATTGAAGACGTGCCTTATACAAGGAGATAGATGACAATGAGACTAAAAGGCCACATGATTCAAGTACTTCCAATTGGTGGAACATTATAGATGCACTACACGAGGTTGACGCCATTTGGCGGCAATATAGAGACCAACCCAATTAATACGAAGATGCACTTTGATTGAAGTGAATTTGAATTAGCTATTGATATTGTGATTGATCACTAGAGGGTAGAGAGGTTTTAATATAACTAGGTTACCACATAACTTGGCAGCTATTAGGGTATGCCTCCACCCTTACGCTCTTGGCAAAAATCAAATTGGTGCCCCTAAAGACTTGGAGAACGGACACCACTAAGGCCTATATATAGTATATATTGACAATGATGAGGAAGAATATCTAGATATCGATCTTGGGGTCCATGATGTTAGGGTGGTAGAGTAGTGGCAAGTAAGGTTGGTTAAAGTTCACCCAACACTAATATTCCCTCCATAATAGAATGTCTCTCGAGAGGTGAATGGACAAGAGGACTAAGATGATGAGGATCGTAACATAAAACTCTAATGAAGGATAGAAATGAGGTGGGTGAGACTTGAATAATATTTCCACTTGTATTTTAAATACTCTGTATAGTCCCTAATAACTTGTGCAGGATTATTAAAAATCACTTTCTTAGAGAACGTGAATCAATTTTGAAATTTATTTTTTCATCTAGTAGGAACAAATATATTCTTAGTCAAAATCATATAAGCTCCTTGGTTAAGTATTTGGACAAGGCTACCTATAGGTGAATATTTAACTCTCGGTACTTTTCAATTTGATCTAGTTTATATACCCAAATCTGTAAAAAAATCTATATTTAGGGAGTAGTTGCTTCAAGACAAATGATATCTTCCTAGATATATTTTATGATATGTATTTCAAATATATTTCATGGAATTCATATGTCAAATTCATGAGTAGTGAATTTTGAGGATAACTTCATGACATATGGCGAAAGACTACAGTTGGGAGATTGATGTTCTAAGTTCCTGTTTGCATTATCAAGCCAGTTTTGCAGCACTCAAGTGATTTGAATAAGTGCATTTATTGTGGACATCGTGATTACCTTCTAATAGATCATCCATATTGTAAAAAAAAATAATGTTTTCATGGTAACGAAGAGTTTCGACAATCCCCACTGACAATAATAAGTGAATACATTATTGAGAAGTCTACAAATAGAAAGTAATTTATGGAAAGTGGTGGTATTTGTGATGGTAAATATGATCCAATAAATGATACATGTGTAAAATTATTATGTATATTCTACAAGTTTCCATACTTTGTGGAATTTCCAATTAGACACACTGTTGATTTCATGCATTGTGAGATTACTGTTACTGAGATTATTTTGGAATCTCTTTTTGGTGGGGATACAATTTTAGTATGACAAGACTTGAAAAAACTAAAGATTCATTGAAATATTTGGGTTGAAAGTTTTAATAATGGAAAATTCAAAAAACCACATGCTCCTTATGTGTTGACAGAGGCACAACATCGATAATTCATAAGCTTGTTATCTCAAACACAGTTTCCCACTAGATATGTAAGTAATTAATTGATATGTCAAGCTGATATTAAATGTTTAAGAGGTCTGACTATCATGTTTTGATTGAGGATATTTTACCTACTATAGTCATATCAAGTTTAGAAAAAAGTTCCCAAATTAACAATCATAAAGCTATGCTTGCTATTAAAAAGTATGCGTTTACATGTGTTAGATCCTTCAATTTTTGATTATTTGAGGCAAGAGGTTGTTACAGTCCTTTGTTTCTTGGAACACGAGTTTATGCCATCAATATTTGATATATATATGCATCTTATAATACATATAGAGAAAGAACTTGAGTATTTAGGGCCATTGAGAACAAGATGGATGTATATTATAGAACAATACATTAAGGTTTTGAAAAAAAAATTGTTCGTAACAAGGCAAGACCTGAAGGTTGCATGTTTGAGGGATATATAATGAAAGAGGGCATCAGATTTTGCACAAAGTATATTAAGGAATTTACAAGTGTAACTCGACATGTATGGGATGATGAAGAAGAGGAAAGAGTTGTAAGTGAATTTCTAGAAGGAAAGGAGACTCATTTTGAGCTATCACATAATGAAATAAATGTGATACATTATTATGCTCTTCAAAACATGTCTACAATGGAGAAGTGGTACACGTGAATATATTCTCTATTAGTGATGTTTTTATTATTTAAAATTTTAATGCAATTATTTTCACTCTTTTCTATTAAAATTTTGGCAATCTTGTAAAATGATTATGTTTATAGGCAATAGAGTCGAGATAAATAAATGGGAATGCCTCTTTCTCGAAAGCGTAACAAAGATGTACCGGTTCATGAATATTCATTTCCACCCTTTGATGAATGGATTATTTGATGCAATGAATCGAGCAAAAGAACAAGGTCAAGCTATACCTACGGGGGAATATGAAATTTCAAATCCTTTATCAATTATGGCTTCCAATTTTAGTGTAATGTGGGCATGTGACAATCATTTTAGAGTGGAAGACAAAGACCAAGGAAAGAAAAATTGTGATTGTGTTGTCAATGCTGAATTTTAACATGGTTCTTAGAAGAAACTTTATGTTGCTATCATAAATGAGATCATTCGAGTTGATAATGGGGAAAACAACCCTATACTATTGAAATGTAAATGGGTCAAACCACCTGCAACACACCATAATGAGTATGAATTTATACTTGATAATACTCATAAGTTTTTGTCATCGATAAATGAACCATATATGTTCTCTTCTCAAGTCAAACAAGCATTTTTTATTGATGATGACATGTGATGCAATGTAGAATCCACTGTGTAAAACCAAAAAAACCCAGGTGCGCTGGCACATCACTCAGCTTGAGCTGAGTCACCCGAAGCGCGCAAAGGTACCAAACCCCTCCTTAGAGTTGCTTGTGTAGGATGTTAGCGAGATGAAGATATAATGCATTCAGATCCATAAATAGCATAAACATTCCACAGAGCATAACCATTCAATAGTACATAACCAGATCTAGATCTTAAAGAACCATGTATTAAACAATAACTATGATAAGATTAACCATACAAGAACTAGTTTCAGTCATGTTTAACACCATTTTCCATCCAATATACTCCATTTATATTAACATTGTAAAACATATAAGCTCCTTACATCATATAACAATATCATAAGCTATGCGTGTATCCGATCCAACAACATAACTCTACAATAATTGTGTGTCTATGTCTCTCCCTCTCTCTCTCTTTATAGTTCATTACATATTTATAAGGGTGGGGACATGCCCTTCGCTGCTTACACACTTCCCAAAATAGGTTCCATGCTGAAAATAGCCATGCGCCTTTACAATAATATGCACACATGTAAGTGCGCTAATAATAGATCTCCTACAGTTAATTGGCAGTAGTAATCCTATTATTACCCCGAACTTATGCATGACGCTTAGTAGACATTCATCCCAAAAATAGATTTTACGTGTCGCGCAAGTCCCCATCTCGTTGTGTGCTCCGCACGCTATCCCTAAAAATAGTCCGTATCCATAAAAATGGCTAAGTCTCGAATTAGCTTGTCCTAGTGCGCATTTCCTTTCCTATCCTTCTGCACCTTCAAATGCGCCTTGTTCTTGTGTGCAAATCTTCTGTGTGCCCTCTCCTTAGTGTCATACTATGTCTACTCAACATTACCCCAAACTAATATACATTACCGTCCCGACAATGTGGTTTCTTCTGATTGTCCCAAAAAATAAATAATAGAATTAGAAAGAATGTAAAGAATCATTGTACAAAATAATGGACTTTACTCTACAACACCCTCCTCTTCCACTAGGAGAATAAACTCTGGTTATTCTTCTTTAATCTCAGGCTCCAATGTTTTCCAATCATCCAACACGGTTCTTGTCTTCTCTGGAACATCTGCTGCAATGGCATCCAACTCATCATGGGGAATTTATTCCTTTTGATTCTGTAGTACTGGGACACCATTGGCCATAATAGACATCCTTCCCTCCATAAGATCCATCTTTTGGGTGATGAGATTTCCAATCTCATCTAGCCGCTTCTTATGTGTGTCTTATGCTACTGCAAGGGCTTCGTGCTTTTGCTTTACTAATGCCAATCTTTCTGCGCGCCCTAAAGTCTCATCTTTCATTGCCTTCAGGACTTCATTATCTTTAATCATAGTCCTGATCCTGATCACCACTTGTGGTGCTGCACATATGCTCAAGAATTGATCTGCTTTCTTCATCTCATCCTGTAAAGTTTGGAGTAAGGCATCGTAACTTGAAATCTTCCTAACCACAGAAGCCTTTGATCTCTTTGCTTCCTGTTCGGGATGCTTTGGTGCTAGAATTCAAATCTGTCCATATTCAAGCACCAATAAACTAATGTGCACACATAATGCATAGCCTTCTTTACTCTCCTTGACACACATGATTCTTCTCATACATAAAAATCTGGTTAATCCATATGGGTCTGCATGGACTAGGATAATTTTTTTCTTGTGCACGTGGTGGCCATGTCTACATCCATCAGCGCCGATCCATATAATTCCTCAAGGCCTACTATGATTTAAAAACAGGTGTGGACAATTTTTATTGTGTCCTTAGCATAGCCCATACTTGGCACAACATATTCTCCACTTGTTCTCTTCGTTCTTGACCCTTTAGGAACCTAAGCGCCAAGAATTGGAGTTGTCCCTTTGATGTCCTGAGCAGTATCATGCACACGAGGTTGCTCATGCTACGCTTCTTCTACCTCCTTCACCCCTTCTAGGCGCGCTCTCTGCAGACTCCTCCGCCTCCTCATCTAGCTTAAAATTTATCCTATTCTTCTTAGTTGCCTCTTTCTAAGGGGAGAGTCATGGTGATCTTCTTACCAGCTGTGGAGTTCCCACGCCTTGGGTCCTTGTTATTCTCAATACCCTCTTAAACTGGTGATCTTCAGGGGATGTATCCACGTCCAAGTCCTCATCTCCTTCCTGTGCCTTAGGTGAAGTATCCACACGCCCAGTTTCCACTCTGTATGTGGGCTACCTCTGGCCTCTACGATCCAAGCCTCCACTGTCTTCATGTTCTTCTTCTTCCTCATCTACCTCTATATTCTCTGCAGGCTTTAGAGTTGGCACATTCTCCACTGTATGTTTACCCTTAGGCGGCCCCGGGAGCACGAATTCATTTTCCACATATTTATTATTCTCCAACCTAGGATTAAGTTGAAGATATATGAGCACAACTCCACTATCCCCAATAGCCAAGCTTACTGGATTCATGTTAATGATGTCTGAAATGAGCCTCTCAATGTAGGCAGTCTGGTCGGGATACACATATGTCTTCATGAGGGTGTGGTAGTCACAATCTACCTTTTCTGCGTTAAATTTTGGATGGTGTGCATCAGTAAATCTGTGGAATGAGGCCTAGAAGTAGCACGCTGTGAAGGCGTATGAAAGTTTGCACCATGGGCTCCATGTCCTATCCCTAATGGAAAACCACACGATGTAGAAGTGTTGGTACACTATGAACTATACTACCTTGCCTATGACCGATGGTAGCTCCTTGGAAATGCACCACTCCTCAAATGCCGTGTGAAGTCGGTCATACCACATTTATTCCCTCTACTTAAACGGCCCACTCATTGAACCTTCACATAAATATTTTTCGAACCTCTCCGCTAGGGACTTATTCTCTAAGGGGTACTCCCAAATCTTGTTCTTTGGCCCATCGGGCACTCCAATTTCTAAAAATACAAGAGAAAGTAGGATAACACCAAAACTTATCTTTTCTCCTGTGCGCGCTTCCTTAACAATGGTTTCTGCAATATAGCCTGCTAAGTTGTATACTACCCCTTGAGACATTTTCTTTGCAATATGAAGCCACATGGTGTTTACCTTTGACCATATCTCTTGGTCGTTTAGCTTGGTGAGCAGATGCGCGGCTGCTTGCACCACATGAAACTTCTTCAACTTATCTATGTCCATTCCGCATGGACCCTTTGTATACCCTTACTCCTTTCTTGTTTCTATAACTGCTGCTTTATTAGTCAGATCACTAACAAGGTCTATCCATGTGCCCTTCAAACCCGTTACTGTCGAAACCAGGACCGTTGTGATCCTAACCCTTCGTCCAACGAAATAAAATAAGTCCTCATGGAATCGGCTCATAATCCATTGGTATAAGGGTTCATACTTTCCAAAATACAGGAGCTCATATAAATGATAAACTCCTATCTGCTTAAGCAACTTTTCCCCAGCATTGTCATACATCGGAATATCCTCCACCGTCGCTTGTTGGTCTTCTTATTCAACAAAGTGTCCAACTCTCCCTTGTTTTTAGTGGTACAGTGGTAGTAGTCACTTATTTTAAATCTATGGATGTGGGAATCCCACTCTTGTCTGACTATTACTCCTTCTGGGAACTGCATCTATGAAAAATTACTCTCGGGAGCAATTTCAACTTCAAATTCTACCTTCTTCTTTCCTTTCGTGCATGCTGCAGGTGCTTTCTTCGGTGCCATCACAAAAATTCCACCTTTTATCTTCTGTAACGACATAACTCAATCCCTAGCTCAAATCCGCGTGCCCTAGCTTGAAACCACGTGCCCTACCTTCTTCTCAATGCTTGTGCTTTGCTGAAACCCTTCACCAATGGGGATGCAAGCCTCTTCCACACATAAATCTACTCTCCACGTCTGGTTTCGCACTCTCCACACCTCAATACAATTCGCTCGACTCGGTCACACTTAGTTCGCTCAAACACTTGTGATCGCAAAGGTAAAAATGAACCCACATCACGTCCTTATATAGATTTTCAAAAAGTTAGTGCATTTATTGCTCCTTCATCTACCAACAATCCTCTCATTAATTGACCCTTTTCACAATTTCCGTGTGGTACATCTTCACGCCCCAACTATAACCTTATAGCACGCCTTCCTACCTTCTAGCTACATAATTCTCTTCCATGTGCTTTCAAGCGCAGAGTCCCTCGCCACTGCACCATCCCCTGGTAGTTTCCATGGCCGTTGCTTACCTCGCGTTATAGTGTTCCCTCATTTATCTCCATCTATGGTCATTTTTTAGAAGCAATCTCCTTTCTAACAACTCCTTTCCATACATGAATAACACATGTAATAGTTTTGTTCTCATGTGTACCTAGGACTGAATAAAAAATAACAACCACCCCATACCAATGGTATGTGCAGTCCTCGGCGTATAAAAATACTTCAAATGGTAATTAACTTCCAACGCGCAAACATGCTTATTACAAAAAACACCAAACTAAATCGACAAAGCATAGTGGCGGAGAAGGAAATGCATTAACGGAAATACAGAAATGGAAACCTAGTCTAAATGGCAATATTGTCTTATTACAAACACCAAGAAGACTTATTTATAGTAGGGCTTTAGCGTACTCCCGTTGAAGTAACTGGGTAGCCGTATTCTATCAAACGCCTCTAACTAGAAAGCACTTGAGTTAAGTATATGAGTGATAACACACTGTCCTAACCAATGCACTTTAAGTTTTCCTAGATGTCACAAAAACTTAGAATCATAAAGAAGCACCAACTGTCCAACCTCAAGCTTTTGTCCCTGATGTGCCTGTCATGCCATACCTTTTGCCTGGCCTTTTCCTGCTTCTGACTCCAACGTGCTATGACACGCCTCTCATCCAACTATATCAATTTATCAATTCTTTCTTCTAATACTTGTTCATTAGCGAGACCTCTAGTACATGCAATACACAAAGAACGTAACATGGATTCCATAGGAAGAACTACTTCTACGCCAAACACCAACTGGAAGGGTGTGGCCTTGTTCAACCTCTTGTATGTTGTTCTATGTGCCCAAATAACGACAGAAACTTTATCATCACAATCCTTCCTTCCAACATCACAAATTTTTGTCAATGTTTGGCTCAAAATCTTGTTGAAGGCCTCAACAATCCTATTTTCCTAAGGATGATAGGGTGTAGTCTTATGGTGCACAATCATAAATTCATCCAATAGTATCCTGATTGTTTCATTCAAAAATTGTGTACCCTTGTCACTTGTCAAACTCAGCGGGCATCCATACCTTGTAAGAACATTTTCCCATAAAAACCTAGCTTCTGTACAATCCTTAGTAGGGTTTACTTCTGCCCACCTTGTAAGATAATCTGTGTAAGTGATGATGTAGTGCGATCTAGTTCTACGCGCAGTTGGTGAAACAAGATCCACAAAGTCTATAGCCCATTTCTCAAACGGCTCTGCACTAGGAGTAGGCCTCAAAGGCATCTCATCCCTTTGCCCAGGTTTTCCAAGATGCTGACAATGATCACACGCCTTACAATATGCTTTACAATCTTTGTACATGGTTTCCCACCATAATCCAACGATTAGAATCTTGCGTGCAGTGGCATCACCTGCAATACCACCATGAGCCTCTTCCATAATATCCATGCGCTCATGCGCCAGTACACACCGTCACAATATCTCATCTCATCCTAACTTGTATAAATCACCACTGATCATCATAAAGGTGTGCCGCGTGAATTGTAAGTTGTTTCTTCTCTAATAATTTCGTTCCTTCTGGCGCCATACCGGTACATAAAAAGACAACAATATCCTCCAATTCTGAAGGTGCGCGTTGTAACCTGTACATCTGTGCATCTGACATTATATCTTCAATTGTCTGTGTGTCCTCCCCTGATTGAATCCTTGATAAATGGTTTGGTACAAAATTACTTTTACTTGGTTTACCACAACTGTGAAATCAAATTATTGGAATAAGAGCACCCATCTACATATGCACCCCTGTAATACGGGCTTGTTTACCAAGTATTTCAATGCCATGTGATCAATATAAAATACAAATGGTGTAGCTAGAAAATACTGTCTGAATTTATGTAGCGCATAGATCATTGACAAGGCTTCATGCTCTATAGTTGTATAATTCTGCTCTGCAGGAGTCAACTTTCTAGTAGCAAAATATATAGGATGATCTACAATTCCTTCTCTAGGATGAGCTAACACCGCACCAATGGACGTGCCAGAGGCGTCCACATGTACATGAAACAATTGGTTCCATGAGGGAAAACGTAGAATATGCGCTGTAGTAAGTCTCTCCTTCATGCCTCAAATGCGCGTTGTTGCGGTTCTCCCCAATAGAACGTCACTTTTCCTTTTAGTAACTCTTCCAAGGGTGCGACAATCTTAGCATATCCTTTAATAAATTTTCTATAATACCTGTGTGACCCAAGAATCTGCGCACCTCACTCTGACTGGTAGGATCTGCCAGGCCTACAATAACTGTAACCTTAGCTGGATCCACTAACAAACCTTCCTTGCAGATGATGTGCCCTAACAAGGTGCTAAAAGGTGTAGCAAACACACACTTTTTGATGTTCAAAGAGATGCTTAACTGCCTACATATTTTAAAAATCAAGCGCAAATTGTCACAATGATCCTTAATAAGTCCATACACCATCCAATCATCCAAATAAACCTGTAAGAAGTTGTGAATAAAATTCTGGAATGCTTGAACAACTATGCGTAAAAATACAATAGGCGTGTTTTTCAACACAAAGGGCATCACAAAATATTCAAAACTTCCCCATTCAGTGGTGAAATTCATTTTCACTTGATCTTCCTGTGCAATTCGAACCTGATGATACCTAGAGAATCCATCTGTAAAAGAATAAACTTCACGCCCTGCAACACCTTCTAATATTTCCTCTATGAAAGGTGTTGGAAAAGGATCAATCACACATACAACATTTAGTTCCCTGTAATCCACACAAATCCTAATCTGACCATCTTTATTTATATTGATTAGCATGGGGCTAACCCACTCCGATTCTTCTAGGGGCTTGATGATGCCAGATTTCAACATTTTGTCAATTTCTTCCTTAACTTTTACGCATAGGTTAGGGTTTATTCTGTAAGGCCTCTTCCTGACTAGACACACACCTTCCTTTAGCTTGATTTTAATCTCTCCCAATGACTCATGCAACCCTTTTAATTCATGGTAGCCCCTAGGAAATAAGTCCTAAAAATCACGTAGTAACTCAATTATCTTTGCCACTTCAGAGTCAGACCAATAATCCCCAATTATTGCCTCCTTAGGTTCAACATCAATGCCAATATTCACTTTCTTTGTCTTCATAGGTTCATGATATGCACACATGTTCTTATCCACACTATCTAACACCTTGCGCATACCTGTTGAATGATGTATGTCCAGATTGTCTACTTCCTCATCATCTACTATGTAGACCATATTTCCTTTTTCTTTCTCAAGGCAAGTGACACTCCTGAGTCTATCTCACCAAATAACTCCTAAACGAGTTCTTCCACCTTTGCACTATATCCCATAGTTAAGCACTTTATAACCCTTAATGCCTCTTCCACCAGAGGTTTAGTAGAGAAGTAGTCAAATGTCTGGATCATTCCTATAATCAAATCCTACCAATTTCCAGTCTCCCTATGTAACTCCGCATAAACTTACCAAGCACATGCACAACCTTGTAACATGGAGTAAAGTTTGTGCACCCATAGCGAAGGTGGTAAAGCTTCCTTCCCCCTATCCAGAGTCTCTCTCACACTGCTAAATGTGGTATTGAACAGGTTGATTACCATGATATGTGCAAATTTGAGTAGGTGCATTTCTCCTGCAAAATCGAGTAGAAAGAGAAACCCTAACTACATTCCATTCTATAAGATTATCCCTATGAACCACCCACCAATGCTCTTCGGTCCTACGTAGGGTATATACTAATATATTTCTTCTCTCAACTTGATTTGTCCACTGTTCCTCCATGGCACTTAGGAATACCATAGGGTCTCCTTCTCTAGTGTACCGAGGTACATAGTTATTACCTATCCTCCTAATACAACGAGGTTTGATTCTCCACGCAGATGCGCTCCTTACTTCGCGCCCAACCATATCATAAGTTCCATGAGCCCAATTATCACAAGCAATACTTGTAGTATCCCTAATATACTGTGCATCTTCCCATTGAAGGATTTCTTCCTTAGATGGCTCAAGCACCTCCGGGTCTTGCATGATGCGCACATAAATCCTATTAAGATATTCCTCACTCAAAGGCTCAACATAAGGCTGAAATTTTCCATCTGTTAAAGGGATAATAAATCTTTTCTCCTTATTCTAAAAACTGATATATCCCTTGTTGAACCATAGATCAACATTATTTGCATAACACCAAGGGTGCCCAAGCAGAGCTGGGAAACTATCTGCTTCTGAAAGTTTTAAAACCTCAAAGTCCCTAGTGAAGTTGACCCCCTGTATAGTAATGGATGCATCTTTTAAAACCCCAATGAGAGTGGCCTTAGTTCTATTAGCCATAAACATCACATTATAATACAGGTGTAATGGAGGTCTCCCCATCTGTACCCATGTGTCTAAAGTAAGATTATTGACTTCCGTGCCTGTGTCAATCAATATGTTTCTCAAAATCCATCCATCCACAACAACATTTAGAGTGATCTCCTTGTCATAATCCAAACTATGAGGGGGAAGATTTACATGCAGGATCTACCATCCATTCTCAATAACTGCGCATGGAGTGTTCCCCTTTAGCCAATTCCCTCATAATGGAATGATATTCTCCTGGCACAACATTCTGCATATCTCTTTCAAATCATCAATGTATGACTGGATTTTCTCTGCTGCCTTCTTCTGTTCCATCTTTTGTGATTACTCCTTTAAACATTGTATTTCACCCTAAAGATTTATGAGTACCTCCATGGTCTCCTGATAAACCTCGTTTTGATGGGTAGGATCTGTGTACCGTGCATGTAAAACCTCCTCCTTAGTGATGGTAGGATTTTGTTGTAACGGTTCTCTAGTGCGTGTAGCTTCAATGCGTGTAGTAATATGCACATGTAATACCTCAGGTTCCGGTGCCAACTTCGGCATCCACTGATTTTCCACAGCGCGCTGAATTCTAACCATCCATGCGCCTTTGTTCTCCTGCTTATGCTTCTTGCTAAGATGCTCATATAAGTCTGAGTGTTCCTCATAGCTATGATTCTTCCCACAGAAAGAGAATGTAATATTCTGAGGACATTCACACTTGTAGTGGTCAGGAGATCCACATGTAAAGCACATTCCGTGAGGAAACTCGCCTCATCCACCACCACGGCCTCGGCCTCCGGATCCACCATGGTATCCTTGACCTTTGCCACGACCTCCTTCAAAGCGTCCTTCATTCCGATCATAATGTGCTTGATTGTGATGACGATCTTGGTGCTCACCTTTACCTTTAGAGTTATCTGATACTCCTATCTGTCACACACCAATATCTATAACATCATGGATCTGACCAATCAACCTGTAGTCTTCTATGTCATGAGTCATGGACTGGAAAATCTTACAATAGCAGGATGCATTCTTCCTTACTACGCGTTGTAGTAATGGGTAGTGACTGACATCATGGTTTAAATGACATATCTCATAGTCTAGTAATACTGAATGCACTAATTTCAGGGATAATTATCCTTAGTGTGCCCTTCCACTTCACAATCTATACACCAAATCCTAGTGCACGTCTCATGTGCTGATTTTTCCGATAGTTTCTCCAACTACTTTGCCATAGTAACAATATGTGCTTATAGTAATGGGCTTACTCCAGTGTCTATACTTCCAATTTCCTCATCACGCAAATATGCTTCAAGTGCTTCGTGTGGATCAATGTATTTCTTATGTGATAATGCTCTTCTAAAAGGTGTGATCCGACCTCCAATGAACCATTGTGCATGCTGGATTGCGTGTATTTCATAAGAAAGCTTAGACAAAAGTTTTTTAAAATAAGCATCATAATCCCGAACACTCTTAGTGGTGCCCTGCTTAATATCCTTGAGCACGCTTATACGCTTCTTCTCGAATTCAGGGATATAGAACTCTTTAAGGAAAGCATCTTTTAAAGCTACATAATCTACACAAGTCTGATCAGGGTCAAACTTTCTATACAAACTGTGTGTGAATCCTTGTAATGTAGTGGAAAATTGACTTACCTTGCAATCAGAAACCGTAATTCCCTTCGCGTGCCACAATATCTCACACATGTGCACGTGCTCAACAATATCTTCTATGCCCCTATACTCTGGAAGATGAAGAGACATCTCCATATAACTATTCTGGGGTTGGTGTGGACCCTGCCCACCTGATCCGAAACCTCCTGTGTTACCTCTTCCTCCAGAACCACCTAATCCCCTAGAACTAGAGCTGCCTAGACCCCCTGATCCTCCACCTGTAGCTAGAAGCGGACCAGAAGATGTACTTCCTTGTGTCCCCATAATATTACTAAACTGAACTCCTACAGTGTACGAAGTGGTACTACTTCTAGAAGTGAGTCCAAAATTCTATGCACTCGAATTATGTGCTGATGATGCGCCTAAAAAGGTACCTCCAAACAAAAACGAGGATGTTTTCCCTGCCATAGAAGTACTTGCTATTTGACTTACTCCTGATTTCCTACTGCCCAAACTAGCTTGCTAATTATTGGATGTACTAGATACTGGAAAACCAAGCGCAAGGGCTAGGTTGCCATAAGATTCAGATGCACACCCATGGCCCAGGTCATATCTGCTGGCACACTCCCTTGTGAGGATGAGGAGGGTTCCCTTTCATGCTTTCCAAAATGGGGGAGTTCATGATGCTCTGGCTCCATGCCTTCTGCGTGAGCTTCAACACCATCCACTCTGCAATATCCCGCTGCTTCTCTATCTCCCTCTCGCGCACCTCATTATACTTAAGCCACCTTTCTTCTCTCTTCCTTTCTGCCGCTAGGTCCGCCATCTTTCACCAAACTTGCTCCTGCCCCCGCGTATGGTGGGGTGTAGCTAGCCATCAATTTTTCTTCCAAGTTCAGGGTTACCATCAAGATCTTGATTGCTAGTGGAATGCCTTGCAAGTAAGTTCCCATGGGATATCGTAAAAATTGTAACTTAGCTACCTCCAGGTAAGAATAAGTGGAAATTGAGTAATCCAAAATATAGCTATTCAAAACACCACAGAACCAAGTATCCAAAGCACACGTCCAAATCAAATCAACATCACAAAGGGCCTGAAACTCTTCTTGCATTTAGACAAGTGTGCGATACCTCCAATTCTATTTAGATGCATAAGCAACCATGCACTCGTACAGTTCTACCAGGAAGATAAAAAAGAAGATCTCATACAAACAGTCATACAAATTCTATTCCACCCACACACGTGCATCAAAATCAGATCCAGTGTTGAACCTCTGTGCATATTCTTCTTCCAGATATTTAATCCACTCCTCAACATGTTCTAGGGTCAACCGATACGTCTTCATCATGAACCATCCTGAAAAAAATTGAAAAATAGGTCCCGACAACATAACCAATGATGCAACCTAGAATCCATTGTGTAAAACCAGAAAAACCCAGGCATGCTGGCACATAACTCAACCTGAGCTGAGCGCTCACCTAAAGTGTGCAAAGGTAATAGGCCCCTCCTTAGAGTTGCTTGTGCAGGATGTTAGCGAGATGAAGATATAATGCATTCAGATCCATAAATAGCATAAAAATTCCAAAGAGCATAACCATCCAATAGTGCATAACTAGATCTAGATCTTAAAGAAATATGAATTAAACAATAACAATGATAAGATTAACCATAAAAGAACCAGTTTTAGTCATGGTTAACACCATTTTCCATCCAATATACTCCATTTATATTAACACTATAAAACATAGAAGCTCTTTACATCATATAGCAACATCATAAGCTATGTGCGTATTAGATCTATTAGCATAACTCTACAATAATTGTGTATCTCTGTCTCTCCCTATCTCTCTCTCTCTATAGTTCATTACATATTTATAAGGGTGGGGACATGCCCTTCACCACTTATGCACTTCCCAAAATAGGTCGCATGCTAAAAATAACCATGCGCCTTTGCAATAATATGCACACATGTAAGTGCGCTAATAATAGATCTCCTATAGTTAACTGGTAGTAGTAATCATATTATTATGCCAAACTTATGCATGGAGCTTAGTAGATGCTCATCCCAAAAATAGATTTTGCGTGTCGCGCAAGTCCCCATCTCATTGTGTGCTCCGCACGCTATCTCTAAAAATAGCCTGTATCCATGAAAATGGCTAAGTCCCGAATCAACTTGTCCTGACGTGCATTTCCTTTCCTATCCTTCCGTGCATTCAAATGCAACTTGTTCCGGCTCGTGAATCTTCTATGTGCCCTCTCCTTATTGTCATACTATGTCTTCTCAACATCATCAATTATGGATGATATTATGTCATTCAAACTAAGTCTCTATCAAAATGTCATTTAATGTATTTTGACGCAATGCATAGTGAAAAATATTCTGATACATTACAAAAGATACTGATAGTTGATGATGGTGAAGATGAGCAAATAAAATTTGAAGAAGTGACTTAAGAGTTAAATGGAGAGCTTGAAATTGATGTTGGGGAGGGTAATGAAATAAATGGTGATGAGGATGACATTGAAGCAGATGCATATATGAGTGGTGAAGAGTTCCATTCAAATGACACAAAAGATGATGCAAACTTTCCTCTCTAAAATGAAATGTTTTTTGCTCATCAGTTCATGCATGCTTGAATAAGTATCAATGTACATGAAAAATATCTTGCAAATAAGGGAGTTATTTTTTCCTAAGGGAAAGTCATTGTGTGGTGCAATAACAATCAATTATGCTCATCTTGATGTTTCTTACTTTCTCTTTTTGGTGCCATTGCTATAATATTCATTTGGATGTTTGTTAAATTCATATCATGAGTATTAGATTCTTGTTACATTACATTGATGTATCTTTGTTACTATCTTCTTAGTCACCAATTCAATAAAAAGAATGCATGAAATGAATGCCTATGCTTATAATTTTATGTTCATGTGTATGGTGGTTTTCAAATCAACGAGGGCTTGAAACATGACTGTGATGATAAAAAAGAACAACTGATTGATTATGAATGTCTCTGTAGTGAGAACGTGAAGAGAAATAATGAATATTTAATGTCACTTGGTATACCAATTAACAAATCCAAATCCTTAGTGTATGTCTCCAATATTTTGAATCTCATTTACTTTTTTTATATGTTTGATTAAAGTATTATTGTATACCTCTTATTTTTATATAATACCTTTTTATGAAGTCTAATTTGTAGGCCGAAAAAAGTGTCTATAAAAAGGGTAAAAATCAAAACATAAAAACATGTGTTCAAAAGAAACGATTCAAGAAGGTAACGACACCAATGAATATGTTAATTTAAATATTGAACATGGACCCCATATAAATCAAGTTATTGACACCAAACTTATAAATCAAGTTTCTGACCCCAATTCACAAGCATTATATGAACATTTGAAGAAATTGTATGAAGGAGGGGCAAATAATCATAATGGTGTCATGAAACCTGCTGCAAATAATCAAGTACCATCTCCACATATACCATAAAACTAGATGAAATGTAATAAAAATAGCTTGTCCACAACACCTTCAATGGTTAATCGAGTTCTTTATGTGGATTCTTTAGAATGATTTGTAGACACAACACCTGAAAAATTTAATCCACCCTAAGTCAAATGAGCTACAATGCTCGTGATTCAACATCAAGTCATGGTTCTGATCTATAAAAAACACACAATTTATCAAGAGTTGTGTAGGGCCACATTAAAAGAATGTAATCAAAGAGAAAAGGAAGGGAAGGTTCCCTATTTGATGTAAGTGAGAGATGGGGTTCCTATAGGAAGACATGCTATAAGGTGGGCCAAAATATTGGGGGTGAAAGTGAGGTCACATCTGGATGTTAACATTGAATCATCATTACAACAAAACCAAAGACATGTTGATCTTGTTATTCAAAAAATGGAAAACATGTTTGAGAGTATTGGTGGGGTGATATCATGTAAATGTCCATAGATACGATAATATCTGAACAAATCATAAATAATTACATGACATAAGTGCGTAAACATGATTATTGAAGAAAAGGAAGAATATTCAGCCTTGGATCCAAAGATTTGGAATGTATTATAAGAAGGTATGTGGTAACTGTGGATTTTTTGGAAATAAGTAATAGGGGAAAAAAAATCAATAAATTCCATGACATTTCAATGTGTTTTTTGAAGACCATGTGGTGAGAGTAAGAAGAGAAAGATTTGTAATTTTTTTTAATTTTGTAACTTATTTTTTAGCTTTCTTCCATCTGAAATACCTAATCATGGTTTGAGTTTAGTTAGTGCTAAAATGAAATGGTTTTTGACCAACTTTGATATTTTTTCTATAAGCAGCAACATGATAGCAAACCTACAATTGATGAGATATGTATATTGAAAAAATAAGATTTATGAAGACTAAAATAATGCAAGATAGGAGAAAATTTCTTCCTCCAAAAATTTCATCAATCGAAATCCATGAAGTAATGTTGTTATGTTAGAGTCTCTAAATATCCTTTTTTCTATGTATTTGTTCATTAGTTTTGAAGGAAATTTTCTAAAACCATTCCCAAAGTATCTAACACAGCTAATACATTTATTAGGCATTAACATATAATCTAACACCTCTATTTTTTTTGTATAGTCTTATTTTGGATCATTAAAGACCCTTGCAAATCTTATATGCTCTTGCATCATTTATTTTCTAGAAGCAACAACATAATAGATCACTTACAACTTATGTGACAATGCGTATGAAAAACACAATGAGATGATGCAAGGAAGGTCACAATATCCACCTTCAAATGATTCATATGCTAAAAACCAAGAACTGTAGTCACATGTTGCAAGTTCTAGTAATTTTTATTAGATGAGGTTTGTGGATTTTTTTTGAAAAAATGGAGGTAGTCTCATTTAAGATGACTCAAAAAATGGATGTACTTTCCTCCTCAGTTACACCATTATTATTGCATGAGATAAAAAAGATAAAGAGCCTAATCTTGTCGAGGTAAATTGAATAGTTGTTGCCATTATACATATATTTATATATATATGTGAACTAGAGTATTGTTGTCATGTGTTTTTGCGAGGGAAAAATTCAAACTTGAAACATGACAACTTAACTCTAATGTCAAAAAAAATTCTCATGAACCCTCTTAAACACCTCTCTAGATCAGTCTAACCTCTATATCATGCCTATCTCAACCTTGCAGAACCTCTTATGTGTTGTACAAAATTTCCCTAAGTGTTTGAAATAGGGTGATAAATTCATTCAGTTCTTTCAGTAAATATATTTTAGTGGTGAAGTCTCTTACAAGCCTAAAAAGGTAATTTTCAGTTGTTTCATGATTGGTATGCATCCTTGAGACATGGATTGAAGAAAAAGGTCCACAATAATTTGGGAGTGGTTTTTAAGATTTAATAAAATATTGGAGGTGATTTAGGAAATTTTAGGGAAGTTTTGAAGGTTTAGGAACAAGTTTTGCAGTTGTCGATTTTTAAGGTGTAGGGAGTAAGTAGTTGAAAAGGTACCTAATATTCTAGGAATGATTCTAGAAGCTCCGTAAGGAGTTAGAATAAAAAATTCAATGGAAATCTTGAAGAATTCTCTACATGATGAAATCATGAAATCTTTCACAAGACATGATCACCTTTCAGGGCAACTCAAACTATACAGACATACCATAAAAAAGGAGATATTTGAGGGGGTTTCAATCCTAGTTAGAGGATGATACTCACCCTATTTATCTTGGAATGTTTTTTGGAGTTAAATTAATATACAATTTAACTAAAAATATCTCCTAGAGCTCTGACAACGTCGATAACAAGTTTCTCTCTCATAAGGTATATCTCTCATACTTAGCCAAATTTCAAGTGTG
The DNA here is from genome assembly GCA_019776745.2 of Taxus chinensis. Lineage (NCBI taxonomy): Eukaryota > Viridiplantae > Streptophyta > Pinopsida > Cupressales > Taxaceae > Taxus > Taxus chinensis. Next base: position 107,400,390 of record CM034154.1, read on the forward strand.
GACACTTATCGCCTCCAGGATGAGGCACACTTTTGAGTCCATATTATAACCTTTCCTAAGGGGAGAGAGTGGAAAAACAATTACATGCCACCTCATCCCCTCCTCCTGGGTTCTCATATGATCAAATTAAGCTTTTCGGAGGGTTTATCTGGCCTATTTCTATCTCCCACATCGTGCGATCATGCAATGAAAAGTGTTAAGACCACATGCGGGAAATTTTTACCATCCCTATTATACCCTTGGGGCATGGAAATAGGGGGAAAAAAATGTGTGCTCCACTCCAAAGTATACAAACCCTAATTTTTTAAAAGCAAGAGTTTCTTCTATTGTTGTGAACAAAATTAAATGCTAGGGTAATTTCTCCATCTCCCTCACACTGTACCTATGATTGACACTTCTCCTCATATGGTGCAGGCACACTTTTGTGTCCCTATTGTCCAAAATTCCTAAGGTGAAATAGGGGAAACAAATATGCACTCCTCACCCAAGCTAAAAAACCCTAAATGATGCCCTAGTTGTTGTTGTGAGAAAATTTGATTGTCGATTAACTTGCAAACTCAAAACAACTATTGCTGAAGTGTTTTCTCACCTAGTTTGACCCAATATGTCATTTATTATTTTATTAAGAATCCAAAAACCTTCAAACATAGCCCACCATGATGTCAAAATCATTCCAGGACATCCATGAATGCAAAAATGGAGATCTATTCATAGCTTGCAAACTTGAAAACATGTTCCAGTGAGACTTTCATAACAAATCATCACACCTGGTTCACTAAATTTTAGAGACACCATTAATGGATGCCATAAAAACATAAAAATTTTAGATCCTCCATTCCAAAAAATTTCTTTTTGATTTGTAAGATTTTTATTAGTCATAACACTGCGAAAATCAGAGCTTGGGATCACAGAACAATGTAGAATCCAAAAATGATGCTTTTGTTGCAAAATGATAAAAAAATGGATAGTTAATAAAAATAAAGTATTTAGTGCTTTTACACACTAAAAATAGTAAACCACTCAAAATCACAATATCTAATCATTCAAAGCATTAATAAGTAGTGAAAATGACAAACATGGTAAAATTGATAGTTTTCCCAAAAAAGCAAAAAAAACTACTAAAAATGGTAAAACATCATCAGTGGAGGTAAATAGAATGTTCTAGATTGTTCAAAAGGTCAAATTTGAGAAAAATAGGTGATATGTACCAAAATAGCATGTCCTGGTCATACTTGCTAAAAATAGAAAGTCTCAGTTTTGGATGTATAAAGTTGTAGTTAGATCCAATTTCACTCATCTTTCTTATTTTTGGCATCTGCAAAGGGTTTAAAGGTGGTTTCATATCTCAAAAAAGTAAATTCACTCTTCAAAAGAACCCTAAAGCATCATCTTGAGCTCAATTATGTTTATACACAAGGCATAAAATCTCAAGGCACAACAAGGGAGATCTAGAAATATTGTGCAGTTGGAAAAAGGTTTGAAAGATTAAAAATATCCATTATAATTCAAGTTAAAAAGGTAATCATAGCTCATTGGTCAAGTTGGATTCATCATCATCTCTCAGTGAACTGGTTGAGGTGAGTTGTGTGAGCTAGGCGAGGTTGGTGAGCTGGTTGAATTGAGTTCAATGAGTTGATTGATTTTAGCTAGGTGAAATGGGAGAATTGGTTGAGTTGATTTGAGTTGCGTTAGGTGAGTCAAATGAGCTGAGTGATCTGATTGAGCTAGACAAGCCAAGTGAGCTAGGGAAAAGCTAATCCTTCTTCCTTAAGGATCTCACATCTCGCATGTCAGTAAAGGAAAAGTTTGCAATATTGCAACATAGTGTGCGTTTTATGGGAAGGAAAACAAACATCAAGAGGTTTGAGCATTGTGAATGAAAATTTTGAAGGCCTAAGGATCAAGAGAGCGATTCTCACTCTCATTGTGAGATCAAGAATGCATAATCATGAGTAATTCTCATGTTCATATCAAGCGAACATCGAAAGATCTTGCAAAAATGTTTCTAAACACTCATTCGACATCTCGAGGTGTCCTTGCATATTGAAGAAGAAGGAAATCAAGATCATTGTGCCTTAAATAAGAAATATCTTTATCATCAACATATTAGTCAATTGTTTTCCCTTCTCCTTTTCTTTCCCTTTCTTCTAATTATTCATTGTATGCAATCATGGTATTTTGTCCTATCTACTTAAGTGACTATATTTATAAATTCTAAAATTATTCTCTCAAAATTATAAGAGAGGTACTTAATTTGTATATTCTAAGGGAAACTGAAAGGTCACAAGTAGAATAGGAACATGAAGAATCATGTGGGGGGTAGATGAGAATATAATTCACGAGGCTATAAATTGGAATGGCTTCTCCATTCCAAAGGATCCTAGATTTTAAAAGTTTACTTGTCTGTAGAAACTGTGGATTGTGATTTGGATGTCGAGCTTTGTATCACCAACACAAAAAATAAAAGTTGCATTTCTTCTTTTTCCATTTCTCACGTGTTCCTCTATTTTCTCTCTTTTCTACACTTTGTAAACATAGTGATCAAGAAGGAACTTTACATCCTTGGTATACGAATCTAAGGAATTGTGTGTCTATAATTTGTTAGTATCACTAATAGCTTACATTATTGCTTTCCTCAAATTGAATGTTGAACTACTTTGGTTATTGTGTGTGAGCTCTGTTATTGCCTACTCACAACAATAACCCTCTCTTTCCTAGTTTCTCTCATTCAATCCTCATCTTTACAAATCCATCCCTTATACCCTATGTAAAAACTTTGCCATAGGTCAAGTGAAGTGTTCCTATATGATCCCCAGCCTATTTGGCCACCCCACAACATTTATATAGGATTAGATAGTTTGACAGTTTAGTAATGGGAGCCTCCTCATACACAAGAAGTGAGGGGCATAGCCCCGTGAGCGGTTGTGAAAAATCAAAAAAATTCCACACGATAAATTATTTCAACCCAATAATAATATGTGAGGTCTGTATTATCCTTCAAAACTCATTTTATCATCAAATTATCATTTGACTCATTTTATCTCATTTGTGATATACATAAATAATGAAAAGCTTTGAAGATATAGGTGTAAGAAAAGGTAATTCTTGTGATGAGACCTATATCAACCATGTTAATGGTGAGAAAAATAATTTTGTAGAAAAATATGGCATAGTAAGTATATTGGAATTAAGATTGTGTATATGAGTTTTTTGTTTTTCACTTATTATTTACTTCAAAATACTAATATTAATTCTTTATGCTAGTGTTTGAAGAAAACTAAATTTCTAGTGGGCAATAAAGTGAAAATGATAGATTCAATCACATCAAAATTTGCAAGACATGGGAGGATACATTCACCTGAAACATGTCATGGAGAGAGGCTTGGTACAAACAATGTCAATGTTTATATACTAAAAGTGTTGATAGATGTTCCTATTCCTTACGAGGATAAGCTAGATGATTACACCAATTTATCTAAAAAACAAAATGGCATGATAAATCCCTTTTAATTGGTTGTAAATTTATTGTAAATATTTTATATAAGAATTATAAAAAACTATTTCATGACATTGAGCTGAGAACTAAAAAATTCCTCTTGTTTAAATTCTTTGCATATAATAAATTGACAACGTTCTATTTCTAAGAAAAAATGATTTATGTCTGGTGGTTTCAGAAAACTTTCATAATTATTATACCTTTGTGTTTTTTATTTTTTTGGAGGATGGTGAAAATTATGATCCCGTTAAAGGAATTAATTTTGTAGTCACCTAAGTTGCATTTCGAGACAATTGAGAGTGAAAGGAGTAGACTTGGAAAATAATCAGATTTCCCATTCTATAAGTTTAGTTTTATTTTGGTGAATTTATTGTGACACAATCCATTAGGACTGAGATTTAGTCCTTAAAACCTGCATACTATAGAAATATTTATTAGCTTTTGTTGCAGACCAGTTTCATTTCTTACCAATTTAACTTCTGTGTATGAGCATGATTACGTGAAGTTGTATGTTGAAGTTGTTTTGTAGTCACCTGATAGTTGTATTTCGAGATAATTCATCCAAATACTATGTCAACAACTGAGAGTGTAATTTTATAGAATGTATTGGAAAAAATTGAGAGTAAAAGGAGTAGACTTGGACAATAATCATTTTCTCATTCTATAGGTTTAGTTTTATTTTGGTGAATTAAGTCTTATTATTCCATGAATGCATCAAGACTGATAGATTTAGTCTTAAAACCCTACACATTGGTCATCATAGAATTCTTTATTGTCTTTTGTTTCTCGGATAAACCATTTAACGCTCCTAAGTGAAATACAACAGTTGATGATAGTGTAAAACTCCTGATAAGCTTATGATTGAGTCGATAGTGATATTAACTCCCATCCCATGCTAGTGGAAATTAACTTCAAGATTGAAATTTTATTTATGAACTCTTTATATTATGTCAAAATTTTCAAGATGAAGATGAAGGTAATGGAGAGGGTAGTGATTTTGGGGATCTAAGTACATCTGGAAAATATTTGAAGATGTTATTGGAAAGATAATTTGGGCTAGAAGTTTCATCAGATAATGGGGAAAAATATGTATGCTTTTCCACTCTTCCTATAAGTTTGTTTTGATAATTCCTCCCAAGATTTAAGCCTTATTATTTTGGATCATGATTGAAAATGGTGCTTATGTGATAGACTTTGGTGCTCCTCAGGATGAAACTATGATACTCCTCAGGAATGAAATCTAGACCTTGGATGATAGACTCCAATGCTCATCGAGGGAGTAATTTTACAGACGTTACGAAGAGATGAACTTGAACTCGGAAGATAGACTATGACACTCCTTAGATGAACTATAGCACTCAGATGATAGACTTCGATGCTCCTCAGATGAACTCTAGCACTCGGCTGATAGACTTCAATGCTCCTCATATGAACTCTGGTTCTCGGTTGATATAATTTGGAGATGGTTAACTCACATACTTAACTGGTGGAATTTAACTTCAATATTAAATTAGTATTCATGCACACTTTATACAATGTCAAATTGTATACAAAAGATTGGGAACAAAATATAGGTACAAAGGAGAACAAAATATTTTGGGTACAAATATTGTCAAATTGTATTCAAGCTATTATTGTTCTCTTTTTTCTTCTTAAACTTTCATCACATCATACTCATAAATATATATTGGCCAAAAAAAATTCTTACTTCAACACCCTTTATTTTTTTACTTTTATGCTCCCATAGAGTGAAGTCAACTAAACCTTGGTATTTTTGGATTTTATTGTATTAATTTCTTCCATTATTATACCTATTTATTTTTATTTTTTGGAGGATGGTGAAAATTATGAACTTGATTTGCATTTCGAGACAATTCATTCAAACACTACATCAACAACTAGGGAGTAATTTTACAGAAGTTAGGAAGAAATTGATAGCGAAAGGAGAAAACTTGGAAAATAATCATTTTCTCATCCTATAGGTTTAGTTTTATTTTGGTGAATTTATTATGACACAGACCCACAAGACCAAGATTTAGCCCTAAAACCATGCATACTATAGAAATATTTATTAGCTTTTGTTTCAAACCATTTTTGTTTCTTACCAATTTATAAGTGAAATGACATTAATTAATGTATTGATATTATGATTGAGTAGTGATATTTATATTTGGATATTGTAGGATGAAGATGAAGGTAATGGAGAGGGAGGTGAATATCTAAGTACATCTGGAAAATATTTAAAGAAGCTATTGAAATAAAATTTGGGTTAGAAGGTGATAATGACGATAAAGATATATGCTTTTCCAATCTTCCTATAAGTCTATTTTGATCACTCCTCTTAAGGTTTAAACCTTAACATTGTACATTTTACTTTTTTTTTTGACTTGCTTAAAAATTGGTGATGTAGAGGTATAAATGCATTTTCAAATGATAAACGTTGGTTAGAAGTATATAAACCTTAAGTTTATTGTACTTTGTCTCCAAAACATGGTACTAAGGGTTTGAAATGATATTAGTGCTCCACAAGAGTCAATATGCAAATATTAGGTCTCAAAAAATTATATAAAGCTTTAAAAGACAATCTTTCAAATGACAAGGAATATCTAAACCATACCCAGGCTAGTAAATCTTGTTTTTTTTTCTAGATTTTACCTCAGTGATAATATCAATATAATATACATTAGTTATAATACATATTGTACAAGGTTTCATTATAATTTTATAGATTACGTGATACATCATCTAAAAATAGACATGCCAATAGACTTTAGTGCTCCTCAGATGAATTCCAACACTTGGATGATAGACTCCGAAGCTCCTCAGGTGAACTCCGGTGCTATTTTGATAGACTATGGAGCTCTTTATATGAACTCCAACGCTCAAGTGATATAATTTAACACTCGTCAGAGGAACTCTGACGCTCGACTAATACAATTTTGTGCTTAGATGATACAAAATATTGGGAACATAATGTAGGTAAAGGGAGTACAAAATAGGCTACTTTGGGGACTGATCATCTGCCCCATACCCAAATTCTTGAAAGTCCCTTTGTAAGCTATTCTTCTTCTCTTTCTTCATCATGGAGTCTCATCAAAACATACTCAGAAAGATAAAATGGTTGAATAGTTTTTTTCTCACTTCTGTACCCTTTATGTTTTCTAATTTTATGCTCCCCTAGAGTGAAGCAACCTAAACCTTCCTCTCATCAAGTTTCCAATTTGGTGTAGGATATAAGAGTATGGGAGGCCTATACCTCATTCCTATCCATCCTTTCCCAAATTATCTCATGAATTACTGCATGTATCTTTCTATTTTGGCTATCCATGTTAGAGAACTGGGGGAAATAAATTCTCTTCTCATCATATAAAACTCCATGGAATCCTATCTCAATGTACATGCTACAAATGCAATAGTGAATTTATCCATGTAAAAATGTTGAAAGTAAGAAAGTGTACCTTCGGTCTCTGCTCCAAGCGATGGAGAAAACTAGCGATGGAGAAAACTATGGTGATGCGGTCTCTGCAGTTTTGGCTGCAGAATGTCTACGAACTAAGGTTAAAAATGTTGAGGAAAGGCTGATCTCTAGCCAGAATCGGACGCTTGTGGGCACGAGTACGAACGTTGAAGATGCTGGAGGTACTGTCAGTGCGGTTTCTGCAGTTCTGGCCGCGGAAAGTCTCCGCAATATGCCAAAGTATGCTGAGGAAAAACAGATCTCAGGCCACAATCAGACGGCTATAAACGAAAATAGGGAAATGCTGGGATCCACGCCTATGGCCTGGAATAAGCTGTTTCAAAGCCCTAACTTCAAGGTGGGTCTGAAAATCACTGATCAGTTCACATGGGAAATGGACAAAGAGGGTGCCACCTGTCTAAGGGTCCCAGATGGATTTGTTGATAGAGCCTTAAGCAAAGCAAATCTCTCCCTCGTTGGTAAGTTTCTTGGCTCTAGACCTAATATTGATTTCATTAGAAAATGGGCTTTGAGAAAATGGAAACCTAAGGGAGCCCTAAATATTACCATTATGCCAAAAGGCTTCTTCCTGGCAAAATTTAATCAGCAAGAGGATTTGGATTCGGTGCTTCTGGGAGGCCCCTGGTGGCTGGGTAATATGGGCCTTTTTTTGAAAAAATGGTATCCGGGTTTTGATCCGAATACTGAAAATATAAACACCATCCCAATCTGGTGTAGATTACCAGGACTACCATTACATTTATGGGATGATGAAATACTGCTAAATATTGCAAAATCCCTAGGTGCACCTATTGGGCTGGATGGACCCACAAGAAACAGATCTAGGCTTGTTGTTGCTCGTTTCTACATTTTCTCAGCTATGGATCAGGAGTTTCCGGAGCATATAATCTTGAAATCTAGATTTGGGTCTTGGATCCAAAAATTTGAGGTCGAAACTTTAAGATGTAAACAATGTCATAGCATTGGACACTCTGATAAAAACTGTCCCAAGAAGAAGACCCCTCCTTTGGATGCTGAACAGCCTAGGAAAGGCTTAGATCTGGTCAAGGATAGCAGGGTTCCAAGCACGGATAGTAGGAATGAAGACAAAGCTCCTAGCCAGAAGGATTTGGAGTTAAGTAGAAAAGGTAAAAAAAGGAGCTTTAGAACTCAAATAAAGAAACATCTCGTCTGGCATCCCAAAGCCACAACAATAGCTCCGCCTGAAGCTCCTAACAAAGAAATCTTGGAGAAATCTGTGAAAACATCTCTGGATAAACCTATTGAAGCATCTAATAAAGAAGACTATGTCAAGGTATCCATGGAAGTGAACGAGCAAGATGGCTCTGTGAAGGTTAATATAGTCCCTTTTGGACATTCTCATAACGATCTGTCAGTCGAGAAAGTAATACAGTCATGCATTAGGGAGGAAACTTGGAACAAGGAAGGTATGACTCCAAATGAGCCTTTAGAGATATTCTCTTCTTGGGAAAATGGTAATGCGGATCTTCTGCCGTGTCCCAGCAAAATAACAGGGGTTTCGCCGGTCTGCTGCAGTACCAGATCAGCTACTGTTCACATGCCTGGCAGGACTCAAAGAGAATGAGAAGAAGGAGAAGTTACGCCTACCAGGGAAACAAAGGATCCAGATTCTGGATTTACAATGGTCATTTCAAAAAAGAAAAAAAGATTGAAAGGTTTTGAAATGGTCCCAGAATCACTATATAGTGATAAAAAAAAGAAAATAGACAATTGGGACACCTCTACTTCCAGAACAACTAGGTCTTCTGCTAGATGAATAGCTGACTTTGGAGGAAGTTCAAAAAGAGGAAGACCTTCTAAAAAGACTCTTAGATCTAAAAAAACGGAGAGGGATATTGCAGATGGTGTTCAGCGTCAGCTGAACCAGCAAGCAATTCCAACCACCAATCACTCCAAATGAAGATTATTTCTTGGAATATCAGAGGCCTAAATGGAAACTCCAAGCAAAGAACCATCAAGGAGTTACGAGATTCCAGTAATCCAAGCATTTTGATTCTGCAAGAAACTAAGATGAAAGCAAAGACCTTTGATACTATTAAAAAGAATTTTTGGGATAACTCTGAAATGGCGGCTGTTGACTCCCAGGGAGCTTCCGGAGGACTGGCTACACTTTGGGATAAAAGACAATGTACTGGTAAGATTCTCAATGAAAATATTAATCATCTTGCAATCAAATTTGTCACTATTGAGAATAAGAGTGAATGGATCTTGTCTAACATCTATGCCCCTAACTCAGCTAGTGGTAGAAGAAAACTTTGGGCTGCTCTTAAAATATTTAGAAACCAACATTGCTCTGCTAACTGGCTTATTATGGGGGATTTCAACTCCCCACTAAACCCAGGCGAGAAGTTTGGAGGCACCTCCACCTTTTCTAATGGTATGGAGGATTTTGCTGATTTTATTGTTGAGCATAACCTCTTAGATGTGGATCTCCATGGAAATAATTATACTTTGAATAATAGAAGGTTGGGAAAAGAGTTCATTCAGGTGAGATTGGATAGGGCTCTAATCTCAGCAAGTTGGATTCTCTGTCAAGACTTCCATCTTTCTTCCCTTCCCAGAATTGGATCAGATCACAATCCGATTGCTCTTAACTTTCTCAATTGGACTAAACCCGCAAGAAGCTCATTCAAATTTGAAAAGATGTGGATGGAGCATGACAATATCTATGACAAGATAAAAGAATGGTGGGGATGGAATGGTGAAGGCACTGCTCAGTTCAGATTGGTTCAAAAACTCAAAAATGTCAAAAAGCAAGTCAAAATCTGGAATAAAAGTGTTTTTGGAAATGTTTTTGACGATAAAAAAAAGTTAAAACAGAAGCTACAGGATCTGGAATTAAAAATGGATACTATGGGGAGATCGGCTGAAGATGAGGTAAATGAAAAGAATATTCTTTCAGAGTTGCATACGATCTGCAGCAGAGAGGAATCTTTATGGCGCCTTAAATCTAGAGCTATCTGGCTTAAAGAGGGAGACAGGAACACGAAGTTCTTTCACATGACCACTTTGAAGCACAGAGCCTATAACAGAATCTTAGAGGTTTCTAAAAACAACGGGAATATCATAAAAGATCCCAATAGCATTAAGAAAGAAGCGCTTGACTTCTATAAAAATCTTCTTGAAGAGAGAAATGTCAGCAACTCTGAAGCTATTTCCTTTATGTTGGAGGCCATCCCTCAGAATGAAATCGAGGACCAGAAATTTAGAAGCATCACTAAAGCAGCCACGCTTGAAGAGCTGCAAAAAGCTATTTTTTCTCTAGAGGGGGATAAGGCTCCTGGACCGGATGGGTTCTCTATTAATTTTTTTCAGAAGTTCTAGGAAATCTGCTCAGAGGATCTTCTCAAAGCGGTGAATGAATTCTATAGAACTGGAAATCTCTTAAAAGAGCTTAATAACACTCACATTGTGCTGGCACCTAAAAAAAATGGATGCTAAAGATTTCAAGGACTTTAGACCTATCAGTCTAGTAAATGCCATATATAGAATCTTTACCAAAATTATTACTACTAGACTTCAGCTCATAATGAATGATCTCATCTCAAGGCAGCAGAGTGGCTTTATTAAAGGCAGGATTATACAAGACGGAGTGATTATGGTTCACGAGACTATACATTCCATGGAAAATAATAAAAAGGCAAATATGGTCCTTAAGCTTGACATGAATAAAGCTTTTGACAAGGTATCTTGGGTCTTCCTTGACAAAGTTTTAGCTAAATTTGGGTTCACGGAAAAATTCAGAAGAATTATTAAGTCTTGTATATCTACAGCCAGATTCTCTGTGGTTGTTAATGGGGAGCCTGTGGGATTTTTCACCAGCAGCAGAGGTCTTAGACAAGGTGACCCCATTTCCCCTTTACACTCTTCATTCTCTTGGCTGACAGCCTTAGCAGAACAATTGGCAAAGTGGTTAAAGACGGCCTTTTAAATGGCTCTAAACCCACTTCCATCAGCCAAGCTGTCTCCCATCAATAGTTTGCGGACGACACTATCCTTCTTCTTCTAGATTTAGTTGTGGAAGCTAAGGCTATTAAGGCTTTATTACAGCTTTATGAATCTGCTTCTGGGCAAGACATTAATTATGAAAAAAGCACCATATTCTTCTTCAACACTCCTGAGGAAAGACAGCTCAAAATTGCTAAAATTCTGGGCTGTAAAATAAGTGCACTTCCAGCCACCTACTTAGGCCTCCCACCTCGGCACTAAGAAAGTCTCTTACAAAGGTGTGGGATGATTTATTGGAGGAGATTTCAGAAAAAAAAATGGCTGGTTGGAAAGGTGCCACTTTATCTAGTGCTGGTAAGTGCTTACTCATTAAAAGTACTCTTCAAAAATTTGCCCATCTATATCATTGTCGCTTTTCAAAATCCCTTCTTCCTTCAGAGATAAAATTGAGAGGATTCAAGAAAAAAAAAATTTATGGCAAGGCATGGAAGAGAAGTTCAAATTTCACTTAGTGGCCTAGGATAAGCTCTGCACCCCGAAGTTTATGGGAGGGCTGGGCATAAAAAAAAATTGAGAAAATGAATGAGGCACTCATTGCTAAAATGGGCTGGAGAATGCTGTCTGAGAAACAACCCTGGATTGATTTAATTAAAGCTAAATATTTAAATCATCAAGTTGTTTACTGCTATCTGCATGATGAGTACCTCCCCTGTGGTTCCATTTTTTGGAATAATTTTCGTCAAGAGCAAGAAACTTCATCAAGCAGGGCAGCAAATGGAAAGTGGGGGATGGTAGGGAGATAAACTTCTGGGAGGATAATTGGTTTAGTGGCAATCTCTTGGATAGATTTGGGATGGCTAAGGACAGTCTAATAAGCAAGTATGGTAATTAAAATCAAAGATTACATTGAAGGAAATGGCCACCAAAAAGAATTGGAAAAAAACTTACTGTGGAGCGAATTGATCTGAAACAAATTACTTCCTCCCTTCAAGATCATTTAGATCTTATTCCATTAAGTCAGCTGGAATCCAAGGATGAGTTGGTTTGGAATAATTCCCATGATGGGAACTACTCAGTCAAATCTGGTTATATCAATCTCTTTCATAGTGAATCAATCTGATTTTAATTGGAACAAGAATTTGGGTGTCTGAATTAACTCCCAAAAAAAAATATTTTCCTCTGGCTGGCCATCAGAGGTAGAATTCTTTACCACTGACAATTTGATGAGAAGAGGATTTATAATTCCCTAATTGGTGCCATCTTTGTAAAAAATGACTCTGGAGGATATCAGCCACCTATTCCATACATTGTGATTATGCCAAAAGAATTTGGAACTTTGTCCTTTCTAAATTTGAAGCTCTCTGGGTGATGTCGAAGAATCTTAATCAACTATGGAATCAATGGAACCCACCCTTCAGACATTGTGTTATCAAAAGGATCTGGAAATTAGCTATCCCACATTTAATCTAGAGGATTTGGAAGGACATAAATGATATCATTTTCAGAAATAAGAAGCAAAACTATAAACTCAGTATTGGAAAAATTTCTAATGGTATTAAAGAGGATATTGCCAGATTTAAACCTCCCAAGAACAAGAGTTATCCTGAGAATGAAGAGTACAATCTTATCCAATTGGAAGATTGGAAATTGGAGCAAATCCCGGGAATAGTATTGATAGATCTTCGATCAAAATGGCATCCTCCTGATTCTAATTGGTACAAAGTTGAACTTTGATGGGGCCTCTAAGGGAAACCCTGGGACAGCAATAGGAAGGAGGAGGAGCAATATCGTGATTCATAATGGTAATCTGATTGCTGCATATGCTGGAAAAAATGGGAGTTCAAACTAATCATTTTTGCTGAAGCATTATCTGCTCTCTGGGGCTTGAGAGTTGCCCAGGCTAAGAATATTCAGAACCTAGTTGTTGAAGGGGACTCCCTTAATATCATTAAACTTCTTAATCAGTCCTCATCTCCTAGTTAGAGTATTAAAGGATTTTATCTCTGAGTCCATAAGCATCAGTCATACTTTCAATAACATTGGAATCAGGCATACTTACAGAGAGGGCAATAAATTGGTGGATGCGCTGGCCAATTATGGCATTAATGTTAAATTTTCACCGTTTGGGATAATAACATCATCCCTAATCAGCTCCACAACAGCATTCATGCAGACTTCTATATGCAAGCAATCCCTAGAGATGAGACATAATCTTTGGATGAAGATCAGCATCAATAACACTCCCACATGTGTTGCTTTAATGAATATGATGATGCAAATAATATCAAATATTCATGATAGTAAGAATTATTTGGGGAACTCCAATTGGAGTTATGTTGATTTGAAAATCGCGCATGCGGGATGTACTACAGCTGTTAAAATCTGGATTCATAGCTCCTCGGAAACCGATGGAAGTTGTTATGTGATTGTTGACAGAGAGAGAGCTACTCACACACGTGACTTCCCGCAGGCTCAGTTCAGCAGTCACGTAGCCGTTCGTGGGAAGAGCAACGGCTATAGTTTCCAGTTTTGTGCAGTTTACAATAGCAAGAAGCGGACAGGTCTCTATGCACACAGGCATCTGGGAAATTGTTGTAATATCAGTCTTTCACAGAGAAGATGGGAGGACCTCCCTACCAAATTGAGCCATGCGTGGACCCCGACTGGAAGGAAAATATCGAGCTTTGGAACATTCTCAGCAAAGGTGGCTTCACCAACTTCATGGAAAAGGTGCAAGGACATGACCAAAGCATTTCTGTGTGTTTTATTAAGGAATGGAAGGAGCAGACTGTCGACTACGGGGGACAGAAGATATTGGTCAATGAAGATCTTATTGTTGAAGCGACCGGTCTTTGTTTGGAGGGATACCGCTTCTTCAACAAAAGGGTTGATAGAGATGCTGAAGAAAGAAGATTTGTGGAGGGATTTGAGGAGCTCACATTTGGTACAGCGGGCCTGCTTGTCAGCTCAATTCCTCCACCCTATGATGAAGTAACTCGCATGATGATTCGATTCATCTCCTTGGAAGGTAGGTTTGTCTCTGTCCCTACTAAATATCGTGTCTTTCTAAACCATTTCCGCAGGAATCGATTGGTTTGCTTCCCCCATTATCTGCTGAACTCCCTTGAACGCTCCATTTTGGAGTTTCAGAAGCACACCCGGGTGGTTCCCTTGCATCAAGGACTTATATTGTTGATTCATAAATGTTGCCTTCTAAAATACCCTGGTCTTCCTTCCTCTCCTAGCCCAGCTTCCCCTTTGATGGGCTCTGCTGCTATCAGCCCTGTTCCTCCTGCTGTCCCTGTCACCGCTGCTGTCACCCCCCAGTCGGCTGTTCATGCTTCTCCATCCCTTCCCCCTGCTGTTGCTCCTGCCACCCACCTCGCCTCTACCTCTAAAAGACCGGTCACCAGGGCCTCCAGGAAGCACAACCTTGAGGCTCTTTCTTTGGAGAAGGAGCCCTTCGAGCTTGAGATTGCACATGACCTTCTCCATATCAGCAGTGCCAGTCCCCGGGAAGTACAGTTGGATAGCTCTTCAAAGAGGTTGGAGGCCTTAGAGGCTGAGATGAAACTGTTGAAGGATGAGGTCAAGAACCTTGCTAAACAGAAAGGCAAGAAAAGCATGGAGGGGGAGGGGAACATTGATAGCAATCAGATTGAGGACATTTATAAGAAGTTGACTTCCTTGGACTCCCACTTAGGGATGGCCAAAACTAGACATGATTACAACATTGCAGCCTTTAGGGCAATCGAGGAGTTCATTGAGGGTCTTGCCAGAAGTGTTTCCAACCTCAGCGGTGTCCCGGCTGCACTTTGGGGCAACGAAAAAGAGAGCAAAAGAACCATTGAGGAGCTTGATAAAACTGATGCTGCCCACATGACAACTCTGGGTATGTTTTGCGCCTGGAAGAGAGTCAAGACTAGCATCAACAAAGCTACTAAGAAGTAGCATTGGTTGCTTCTGCTGTTTCTGTTTGTTTTTATGTTGTTTTTTTGCGGTCTCTTTACTGCTTTTTTGTAGTATTTTTACTGTTTTGTCTCGGTCGAGTAGCTGTTTCTGGGCTACTTCGAGCTTCATTGTAATACTTGGATCTTGATCCATTCTCTCTGATTTTCACTCTTATTCCGGCTCTTAGGCCTTCTTTTGTTCTCAAGCGTATAGTCCCTTTCAAAAAACTATTTGCCAATAATAATAATAATAAAAAAAGTGTACCTTCCATCTAAATAAAATATTGTTATCCTACATTTCCACTGTAGATTAACTGATGGAAGGTACTAATAAAATATTTGGGCTTGGGGTACCCAGACCTCATGAGTAAGCTGACGCCTGTCTCTAAACTGGTGAAAGCTTGTTGTTCCTTCCTCCATAGGATTTGGTTTTGGGAAATAGATATAAAATCTCTTATTTGTACCTATACAACATATAAATTTATCAGGAATAAATGATGTTCCCTAAAAGTTAACTATGTAAGAAGAACTCACATAATTGATTATGCTTCTCTATTGTGTTGGTAAAGTATAATTTCAAGAATTGTACTTCAATTTCTAGCTCATGAGGTAATTTTTGTATAATTCTTAACATTTTCCACCTGTAATATTATTATTTTAGAAATAAATGATAGAATGCATATATGGTTTTATACATGATTCCAATGCTTCTCCGTACTGACAAGCAAGAGATAATCCTTCTGCTAATTCTTGATTTTCTTGTTGTCCCTTTTTCAGTTCTATTCTTAGACTTTTCACCTGTGATTTAGTTTCTTCCCAAATATCCAATTTTCTCAAGATTCAATTTGTTTTTCTCATCATTTTCTATTAGAAATACGAGAGGATGTATTTTTACTTTAATAGATAGCTCAATCTGATTTAAATTATACATTTGAGTGTATTATATTGACAATTGACTTTTTACTTCCTGAAGTTCTTTCTGTAGATTGAAAATGTTGTCTTCATTTTTACTATTCCTTTTCTCTAATATTTGGAATTTTTTAGTCAATTCCAGAATACCGTGGTCTTTTATACTAGTTTCTTGCTTTGTTAGAGCTAAATTCTCTTTTATACTCACTAACTCAGTATCCTTGTTATGTATTTCAGATTTTGAGTCTTGAACATTGTTTTCTAGTTCAATATTTTTCATTAATTTATCATCTAGATATTGTCTTAAAAATTATATTTCTTCTTCTTGTTTATTGATCAATATATATGTTCTTGACAGGGTCAAGGCTTGGTGCACATGTTGGTCCGCTGTTAGACCTTGTAATTCAAACCCTTCTTCTTTCATTATTATTGAATTTCCTTTTTCTACCTGTGAGGAAGAAGAAGGTTGAAAGGAAACTATTTATGATTCCATCTCTTTACATATTTGAATATCAATGGATTCTACTATATTTTGAACATTTTTAGTACCTACCATTTCTTGTTCACTGGTGAGCTCTACTCTTTCTTACATGTGTGCAGGTCCTAGGTGATTATTGATTGATTAGAGGATGTTGATTAAATGATTCTAATATTTTAGCAATATCCCAATCTTTGAGTTCTTCTTCCAATTCATCTGCAAAGATAATTATTTTTCTGATCTTTTTATGTTATTCTTTAGGGCAGGGTTTTGTGGGGATTCCTCTCTGTAGTCTCTTTTTTTCTTCTAACTTTTTCTTGAGACATGTTCTTGTGTGAGAGGTTTCTTGCTGACCCTCTTAACTTTCATTCATAAATTAGGATTAGATTCTTGTGGGAAGGTTTTTCTATACTATCCTTAGATTTTATTAGTGAGGGTTTCAAGATAGGTTCTTGTGTAAGAAACCTTCTATTACTTCTTCTCACAGGGGAAGAATGAGTGACAAATATTTCCTACTCATATTCTGAAAACATAATAAATTCATGTTGTTCCTCACTTTCCTCTGTAATTGAAGGTGATTTGACAGTGGTTTACTTATGAAGTGTCCTTTTTCTTATATGTTTTAAAGGCTTTCCCACTATTTTCTTAGAGATTTCTCCCTCAATAACATTAGAAGGCAGGGTCTTAGGAGAAGTACCAGTTTGAGCTTGACCCTTAGTGACCTTTTTCTTTGACTTATCTATACTAGGGGAATGACTCATTTCCCAGTATGTTTTACTTTGTTCTTCCCTATTTTATTATTTAAAACTTTTGGCCATAATTCTTCCCCTTGGGATTGTTTTAAGAAAATGGTGTTGGAAAATAAGGTACATTTGGCCATGGTGTTTTAAGTGATCCATGATTCCTTGAACAAACCTACTTTAGCCATTATTTGGAATGAGTCATATAAATACCTAGGCATATTGATTTTCCACCTAGGTTTACTGGTTGAGTGTCTCAAATGGTTTACTATTCTCATTGTCCCCTATAAAAAGAATATATTTCAACTCACAAGTGATATACTTCATTATCTAGTAGGATATAATCTTCCATGGATCAGGTAGGGTATTTCTAGTTATTTCCTTGATTTCATTTTTAGAGTTTATAGACAAAGAAGGCATTTTTTCAGTCTCTACATGAAATATTTGCAAAAGATCAGTATAAGTAGGTCTAGATTGAATTCTCATACCTGTATTTGGGATTCCAGTCAGTTCACTTATTATTTCAGGAGTCAATGAAATATTCACATTTTCCCCCTTGGTGTGGAATTATTCAAGATTAGATTAAAAATCTTCTATAATATCTCTATCAAATCCCTGCATTTTCTCAAAGAAGCTCATCCATCCGGATTCCCTAAATATGGCCACATATTCTGTGCTCTTCAATAGTTCCTCAACTCCTTTAGGTTCAAAATTACATTTTTTTGTCATTTCTTCTTTCGATTTCAACTCTGTATTTTTTAACTTATTGGCTTCAAAACCCTATAGAAATTGCAGCTTCTAGAGGGAATTTTAGAGATATAAATTGGATTGTAGAGATATGGAGAGATATAATGGGACTTGCAAAGATAAGGGTTCCTTGAAAGGAAATACCACTAGCAATGGAGGAACTCGAGTGAAGGTCTAGGTGAAATGACCATCAAAAATGGGGGGATTTAATTATTTTGCACCAAGTTTAATGATGCAATATGAACATATGAGATAGCTAAGTCACGTGGGTGAAAATCATGGTAATTATGACTGAATCCACCATGTTGTCATATTAAGTGAATGTGACAAAAAAATATACAAACAATTTTATATGGCTTGTCACCTTATAATTATTGGATATAAATATAAAGTTGATATTGTATTTCAAAGTAACTTAATTATAAAATACAAAATTAATACTTAAAAATTATTTAAAATTGTTAAAGATGCTTTTGATGTTTAAAATGGTCTTGGGTAGTATTTTTTTAAATGTACATATGAACTGTTATGTTTCATTTGGGTAGTATTTTTTTACATATCATGAAGTTGAGACAATTTTCTCTTTTTTACATATCATGAAGCTAAATAATCTTCTAATTCTTGATGTATAGGAAACTGCACGAGGATTCACATTCGTTGGCCATGATGTTTGAGTTTAGTAAAATATGCTGGCTGCCAATCACGTAAGTGCTTTAGATACTTATAGGAGTTATTATAATGCAATTAGTTAGTAGCTGGCCTTTTATGGAGTACAATAATTGAATCATGTGTTTTGGCCATCTACTGTACCATTCTATGTCAAGGGTTATCGAATTTAGGCACCCTTTTAATTTATTTTCTCATTTTGATATTAATAAAAATACTTGTGAACTCACTTGTGGGCACAAGATTAAGCCCAATTGTTTTTTGTAATTGTTTTATAATACTAATCACAAGCTCACTTTGGTTCCATTGATGATAGATTAAAATAATGAGGCTATGAAGCTAAATTATCTCTAGCACTACAATCAAACACCAAAATCAAACACCAAAATCAATTACACTAAATAATTAACACAAAAAACACTAAAATTCAGGCATAAACATCAATTTGTGATTCAACAACATTGGTGTTAGTTGTGTGGTGGTTTTTGTGTAACACTAAAATCTAACACCAAAATTGGTTACACCAAAAATATAACACTATATATAACATCAAATTTGGTGTAAAATGTAACACCAAATTTAGTGTTATATTTTTTATGTTATCTGCCATAAATAATTTTGGTGTTATCCAACAACTACCACAAACCTAACACCAATGTTGTTGAATCACAAATTGGCGCTATATGCTTGAACTTTAGGGTTACATTACCTAAAATTATTGTAGTGGGTGATTATCAATAGATCATTAATAAATTTCAAGGTATATACCATATAAATGGAAAATTCCTAATCCAATAAAATAACATGGTTAATTGTAACTTTTGATTCTTTCTCAATCAATAATATCCCTCATAATGATTAAACGATATGTTGATGCTATGGCTAGTACCACATATTTTATCCCCTTTGATATCAATGATGAGTATAATAATTTTAATATATGCTAACTTTGATATACATCAGTGACTATAAATACTCTTAATGCATTAGAAGTATTAATTATTACTCAAAGCACAAATAATCCTAAATGGTACACTAATATCTACATATTTCTCTATAGGCAAACATATCCACCAAATGCATTTTGATGGGACAAATTTCATTTACATCATAAAGCAAATCGATATGTTATTATTGTAGGATATTTATTTAAGAAATGATTTGATGGATAACTAATATGATGCCTAATCCATGATGAGGCACAAATATATCATTCAAAGATACATGAAAATGAGTGTGGTGGACATTTTAGTGGCAAACACATGTCATACAAGTTATTATGCCAAGGTTATTACTAGTAAATAATGGAACATGAATGTCATGAGAATGTACACAAATTTTATCAATGCTAAAGTGTATCAAAATCAATTATGCCCCATTTCACGCACTACACTTTTTTTTGGAACCATGACCATTTTATCTTTGGGGCTTCAATCTCATTAGTAATATTAACCAAAAATCTACTGAGGGTAAAAAATTAATCATTAATTCTATTTTTTTTTTACTAAATGGGTTAATGACGTACCTTTTGACTCCACTACAGGTGAAAATTTATGTAATTTCATAATGAACAATATTATTGCATGCTTCGGCATACTCGTTTCCATATTTAAGAAAATGGTTCCTCTTTTGAAAATTGGAAAATTAAGGAATTTCGTGCTAAATTCAAAATCAAGCACATGTTTTTGAATCCTCATTATCTATAAGGTAATGTCTAGGATGAGGATACTAGCAAGACAATGGTTCTTCTATGTCGTAAGGGTTTCATAGTTAGTCTCTATTGGTCACCTGATAGTCGATCTTTGATCAACGAAAGTACCTGTAATTTGTAAAACAAACCCTAACTACTTGCACAAGCTCACAAAAAATAAAATAAAAATAAAATATGCAATATGTGAAGTCAGAATGACCCCAACGGTCACCTGAAGAGTGAACTTATGACCGTGCGCCGCATTACATTCCAGAATCCATGTAATTATGTGTGCTTGTGTGTGAAATAGTGTCTTTAGGTTGCCCTCGCGTCAATGACACCATGAGAGCGGGCTATATCTAGATAAGATGTAGATGTGTGGTATAGAATTTAACACTTCCCCTTCCTATATAGTGTATGCAACCTAAAATGCAGTCCCTTTGATGGTAGTGATAATATGTAAATGTGATTGTCCCTTAGAATTGCTAGCCAGAATAATAGTATGTATGTTGTATATATATACATAAATATATATGTGTGTATATATATATCTTATTTGAATTTCGACACTAGTGAGAAAAAAAGGCCGATTATGAGCTTAGGATAAGGATAAGAAAACCAAAAAAGCCGACCAAATATAAAAATACGTAAGAAGAATAAACATGACAGAGGCACCTAGAATGGACACAGGTGCCTGGGTGCTAGTGTCCTTGAATAAATGATGATAGATGTGAACAAAAATATAGACAGGGATCCCTGTGACCTGACCAGAACTAGGTACAAAAATGCTTTGGACTAATTTTTCTTGAAAAAATACACGGAAAATGCTTGCTGGTATTGCTTCCTTCGTACCTTCACGGTATTCTTTATTTCTTCTTCGTATTGAAATGCGAACGAACAAATTAATCAAACGGAACAAAAATTCTTCCAACTATTTCCTCGAGGAATGGTTACTGGAATTAAAGAAGCTTCCCTGTAACTGTTTCCCATTCCCGTTGAAATAACCAATTCCATCTTTCCCGAGTAGTGGCATTAATTGCCAGGGGAAAGTGGGAAATAAACAACCATTTTCTAGCAGAAATGGAAAGGCGGGCTAGCAATCCCCATTTTATTTCCCCATGTGGGAAATTAGTATTTTTTTTTTCATATTTGCCAATCGGTTGAATTGGCAATTAGTGGAAGAAATCCCACAAACAGGGAAATAAAATGAATTTTCCAGGAAAGGGGAAAATCCGGATACGGGATGCTAATTTGGCATCCCGGCAATTGGAAGCGGAAGCTTACTTTTCCCCCAGCAATTAAAAATAAATAAATCTTGTCTATTGAATTTTAATTAATATTTTTTTAATTAAAAACCCAAAAATTAATAAAATTTATTTTATCAAATAAAGCGTAATAAATTAATTAACTATTAATTAATTCATTATTAATGCAGTTTATAACTTGGCAGGAGGAGTTCTCACCTGAAATGGATGAAATGAAAACTAGAACGATCACAAAAATGAGACGATTGCGACGAGGGCGATAAATCACACAAAATAACACTTTTGAAAATTTTAAAAAAATTTATGCTTATTAATTTTGCAAAGTCAAAATTAGCTGATAATAGATGGCCGGTACATTAAAGGAGGCATGAACGCCATGGGATAATGACGATGATGTTGGAATAGGGGTTAAGTTTGCAGAGTGGATGACCGAGTCATGGAAAGCTGAGGCAGCGGAGGAGAGGGAAAAGATGGGATTGGAGGATGACAATGAGGTATCGGCAAGAGGGGAGGATGTAGCACCTGAAGGAGAGGAGGGTGGATATGGAGGAGTAATAATGGAGATAGCCCGCCTATGGGCATAGAGAGATACTTCCCTATAGGAGAGAGATACAACATGCCAGGAGGTGACATGATTGCACTAGGAGACAGACATGTCTATACAGTAGAGGGATAGATACCAATGACAAAGAGAGACCTACAGATCTAGATTTGGTGATTTTGGTCCCATAATTACGACATCAGAGAGTAAATCACCAGTAGCTTCGCAGGGAGCCAACCAAATGGATCCACCAAGTATTCTCTTTAGAATAGTACAAGGCACTAGGGGAAGAGGCATGTTATTATGATTGCATTGAGACATAAAGGCTACTACGTATGCCAAAATATTCTATTTACCTAACAGAGAAGTGGAGAGATTAGCACGAAAAATGCCATCTGAGAGCATGACTAGTGTGGTACAATCGAGGAAAGACCTATGCCCTAATGGAGGAGATGATGGATAGAAATATGTATAGACACATGTCCCAGGGGGAAAATATGAGATTATTGGATGTTCAGCTCACTGATTAGGTGAACATTGTATATATGATATATCAATTTTGAGATAGAGTCCTTAGCAACCTATTGTTGGGAATTCAGGACTGCAGAATAGTGCTATGATTCAATAACAAACAAAATCATGCACACAGGATCTAAACAATTCCCTAAAATCTACAACAGTGGAAGTATAAACTAGAATAATCCAAATAAAAAAAAGTACACACACATAACACAACATGTACCGTGGTTCACCCAATGTGGGCTACGTCCACCAAAGATAGATATCTCATATATATAATACAACAAGAGTACAAACCAACTCTTCAATACAAGAGTACAATGCATCTCTCCAAGAGTATCTCCTCTCCTCCAGATCTCTAAGTGAATCTCCATGAGTGCACTACAACCGTGCCTCCAAACATCACCAGTAGATCTCACATAACCCGGAACTACTACATCTCTGAACTACAACCAAGATCTTTGTGGATCTGCAACAAGACCTCTCACATGGGTCTACCATATGTGAAACTATGACTGTGTACCAAGAAGTAAGTCTGTCTCTCCATCACTGCATAACATGTGTAAACATGAAGACAACCTCCTCTATAATATCTAGATCTACATGGATCTACAATACAAGATCTCACAACTTGTGGATCTAAAAATGTAAGACTAGATCTACATGGATCTACAATACAATATCTCACAACAACTTGTGGATCTACAAGAAGAAAATAAATGTGCTTTGCATACTATGCAAGCCATTAAAATGAGAGAATAACTATACAAAGGAAATATAGTAGAAGATGTTACCATCTTCTCACCATTCAGATGTACCCGCCATTTCCTTCTTTCCAGCTCCTTTCCACGGAGAATCTGTCTTCATGTAACTTGTTCTTTCTTTCTCTTCTTCTTCTTCATTCTCTTAATCTAGGAGAATCAAGGATCTAATTCAATCCTTCTCTTAATTCACCTTCTAACCCTAGATTTTATGCTTATATAGGCATATACAAACTTAGGGCACCTTAGCCATGCAATTACATCCAATAGATTTGCTTTAAAACAAAAGCTATATTAAATCCCATGACTTATAAATAAAACACTCCGCATAGGTAACCAACGCTGATTACTTCCTCACTGTCGATGGTTACATCCTGACCTAACCTGAACGACGTCGGTTACACCTTGACCGACACCAGTTACTGTCAAAACTAGTAACATGTAAAAGCATGCTTATTGTGAAGTAATCTAGCTCCACAACCTAACAACTATCACGGATGTATTGAGATATTTTTATGATACACACACACACACACACACACACACACACACACACACACACACACACACACACACACACACACAACATACATATACATACATATATATATATATATATATGTATATATATATATATATATATATATATATATATATTATAGACACACATATATGATTTTGTCGTGATTTATCATGTGTTGTGTGATGTTCCATGTGATGGATTTGTTTATGTTATGGTTGCTTTAGATGTTGAGTTATGATTATGATTATGATGTTATGTATGGATGAAATATCTGAGTAGAATATGGATTTTAAAATGTGTTGCGATGAAGATGCGAGTTGATAGATTTGATGGATTAGAGTAGATAGATGTGATAAATGTAGAAATATATGTAGAAGAGATGACTAGATGATGGATAATATGTTATGGATAATGTGATTAGATTCCGGATGCCAAAGAAAAGATAATTAAGGGATGATGTAAAATTATATTAAATGTGAGAGGTGAGACGTGACTTGATAGGAAGTGACCAAAAGATAAGAACGACATCTTGAATTAGTAAGGAGTATGTGGAGGATCGATGTTCTAAACTAAAGTGGAGGTAAATATGAAAAGGAACCAAACAAGGCAATGTGCTTGCAGCCAATAATAGGTGTTAACACATAACCAACGATAGTTAGTTATTCCAAGGATCATGAGGAAAATATGGAAGATAAATTTATGGACCTAATGTCTTCACGACATAGGGGTTTTATATATAAATCATATATGGGAAAATCGGTTCTCTTTACGTGGTCATCCCTAAGTCTATGCCCCAACTTTGAGTAATATGGTGTGAATTGATCAGTGCGGGAAGTTTGATATGAATGAGAAAGTTGATCAATGTGGGAAGCTTTCTTAGGATGTTTACTTTTGAGTTTTATGCTTTTGCTTTTGAGTATATAAAAGGTTGATCAATGTGGGAAGCCTTTACTTTCATGATATAAAATGGTAGCCATCCTTCAAGGGAGTGGTGTACATTTAGATTTTTTATTCCAAGGTATTTGGATTTTATTGTTTGCCACTTTTTTTAAAGGCATGAAACATGATAGTTGTCCTTTGAGGGTGCAATCTATATTTTTGACATTTTACTTTATGAACAACTATCCTTCAAGGGAGAAGTCTATTTTTGGATAAGAGAGCATTTTCATATGAGCATCCGAGACTTTTGAATTTTTATGGAAGAGCTGGGGATAGCTAAGTAGACCACTTGGGGAGGGGATGATAAGATGTACAACTTACACCTATGGGCCCTTAACGTGGTTCCAATAGGTAAATAAGGTGGAGATGGATGAAATGATTTTGGGGTTCCCACATAGGAGAAAATTGTCCATAAGGAATAAAATATGAGAAGAGATGTGGTACCCATATTCAAGGTCATGGATAGGAAAGTGACGCTAGACCACATAATTCCAAATCATTACAATGAAATATGGGAGAGGCTAAAGATATAAGTATGACCGTTGAGAATACCAAGCTCACATTAGTAGGTATGTTAACAATAGAAAGGCCACAGGTACAATGCATTAAGAGGTTCCATTTTCAGTTTACCATCAAGAGAAGCCAAATGACAGGCTCCAAATCCATACTTATGTGTGATAATATAAGGTCCAATCCTGTTGAGAGCAATATTTCCACATTGGATCCTTTCTAAAGTAGTGATGTTATGATTTTCTTTAAGGAAAAGGTCGCCAATATTAAAGTCATGCTCTTTTAGATGTTTTTTATAAGAACGTTTAATGTACTCTTGATATACATAATGGTGTTCAAGAGCGAGAAGGCGACGTTTGTCTAACAACTCAAGCTGTGCTAGATGCTCTTGGTGATAGGCTTCATCAGAGACAAAGTCGCGAAGAGAGAGACACAAGGATAGGATTTGGACTTCAAGAGGAAGAATGATTTTAGAGCCATAGACAATAGAGAAATGAGTAGAACCCACAGAGGTGCAGATGTTAGTCTGATAGGCGTAAAGAGTGAAAGGAATATGGAGATGCCAATTACATCCTAATTTATTTATGGTTTTGACAAGGATATTACAAAGGGTTTTGTTAATTGCTTCAACTTTTCTATTAGCTTGAGGATAATATGGATAGGAAAAGCTAAGTTTAATATTGAAGGAATCACAAAGATTCTTGAGATTTTTATTTTTAAAGAACTTTTTGTTATCCATGATGATTTTATGAGGAACACCAAAGTGAAAAATGATGTGTTGATAGATGAAAGTAATAATCTGGTTAACTCTGGTTGATGTGAGTGGAATGACTTCCACCCATTTAGTAAAGTATTCAGTAGCAGTGATGATAGAATGATGGCATTGGGAAGAGTGTGGATTTATGGTGCCAATGAGGTCAAGGACCCATTGTGAAAAGGGCCAGAGATCTTGGGCTGGTTGTAAAGCTTGGCTAGGAATGCATATAAGATTAGAATGTTGCTGACATTTGACACATTTCTTGACATACTCACAGTAGTCTTGACTGAGGGAAATCCAATAATAGCTTAGATAAAGAATGCGTTTGGTAACAACCAAAGCACTAAAATGTCCACCACAAACACCATCATGGACCTCTTGGATAACGTGGGTAGAATCAAACTATTTGAGGCATCGAAGAAGGATATCATCAAATCCACATTTGTAAAAGATGCCACTAAGGTTAACATAATAGTTAGCATGTTGAAGGAATGACCTGTTACCATTTTCAAATACGTCAAAGGGAGTGGACTAAGAAAGGTAGTTGAAAACATGAGAATACCAAAGGTTAGAAGGATTAGATTTGACAAGGTTGATGCAAGGGAGCTCGTTGGGTGGGTTGGTTTGTCAATGAAATGAAAGATAATGGATAACTTAGAATCTTTTGTAGTCCAAGGTATGAAGGATGTGAGAGATGGCATGGTGTCTGAAAAGTGATTAGATGAACGAGGGACATTTTGAAGGGTGTAGAAATCGAATGCCTCGAGGAAGCAAATGACGATGTCCTTATATTTTTAAGGACATCATTTTTACACTGATAAATCCCTTTAAATTGATTAGTGATAAGTTAAGAATCCTTGTATATGTCAAGGATTTGAATGCCAAGTAAAATAGTAGTTTGAAGACCTAATATGAGGGCTTCATACTCAGCTATATTATTTCTGGAGCCTATGCACAAAGATAGGGGCCAAAAAGTGGTCACAAATTTGATTTTAAGCAAAACGCGATCGTGTTTGGTTAAAGCGCGAGCACATTCTGAATTATTAGGTTTGGCTGTTACCAAGCCTAAAACGTGAGTATGTTATAGTGCAGGGCTCGCGTTCCTGTGTGCTATGTAGTATATGTGGTTGAGGCATGCTTCTATGTACAAAAATAAATGTTCAAGTATAAGTTTTTCTTTTATTATTATTTATATTTTATTATTTCTTATACTTTAAATTTATCTTAGTAAATATAAGATGCGCATTTTCAATGATTAGGTTTGGTTGTTACCAAGTCTAAAATGTGAGCACGTTATATCACGGTCGCATTCTTGTGTGCTATGTAGTATATGTGGTTGCTGCATACTCTTATGTAAAAAAATAAATGTTTGAGTATAAGTTTTTCTTTTATTATTATTTATATTTTACTATTTCTTATACTTTAAATTTATATTAGTAAATATAAGATGTTAGGGTCACTCTGCACCTTATGGAACTAGTCTCACAACTCCATCTGTCATAGTTTAGAAGATAGTTTTTCATATTCTAATCTAGTCAGTACATAGGTATTTTTTTTCAAGATTTCAGCATTCAGCCTTCAAGCTTTTAGGGTTTAAATTATACAATCGATATCTATTTTGTGAAAGAATATAGGCGTTGTTTAGGTTTTGGGGCATTTTGGATTGGTTATTGATATTTGTAGGAGTTTTAGATGTGTTATTGATTGGTTATTGATATTTGTAGGAGTTTTAGGATTCCATCATGTTCTCAGACAACTAAACCACCTATTTCACTCATCTAGTTGCTCAACATTCATCCAAAGACTCCTCTCACTTTCCTTTACCAAAATTTCCCTTACATTGCACAAGAGAAAGGTTCATTGGTCACTTCTTGGTTTGTCTACACTGCAAACTCTTCAAGTAAGCTAAAAGCATCCCTAAACACCCTTCTCAATCTCAAGGAGGTATGACAAGTTTGGTTAACATATATCCACTTGTATGGGGTTTTGTAGGAGAGGTATTCATAATTATGGGATGCTTTAAGGAGTTGCATCAACCATGCCACAATAATAATTATATTCTCATGAATAAACCTGACAGTGATTTGGTAATCTCAAAAACCCACTTATCATAATAATGGAAAATAAATCCAACTAATAACAATTAATTATCAATAAGTAAATCTGTGGTAGGAAAATCAGTGTCTACCACATGCCACCTCCAAATTCCAAATTTCATTTGGTTTAAATTCACTTCAAGAAAAGTTGGGGGAAATGAACTCGCCATTTTCTTCAGGCTTTTAGAGGTCCAAAATTTCAATTCGCCCCAAATTTGGTAAATATGGAGAACTTGGAAAGCTGAATTGCATTTATAAAGATAAGCTCGAAGTGAAGGAATGCATTTCGTAAGTAATTCCAATCAAAATTATTTTCTTTTTTCTGTTAATACCCACTAAAATTAGCCTTGTGATTTCATCATGATGAAAAAAAGTTCCCAGGAGCCAAGGGATATTTTAAAATTCTCACACAAGCATGGGGAGTTATCTCTGATAAAACTAGAAATGATACCTATAAAGCCATGAGAAAAAACCAACAAGGGCACAAATCACATTCCACCAACTGAATTCCACAGGCAGTTCCACTGCCATTAGCATTTCCAACAATCTAAATGGGAATAATTATTCAAGTGTGGATTCCTTTCCTGAAACTTCCATATTTGATGACCAAAACCAAAACCAGAACTCAAACATAACAACATGACTAGGAATAGGACCTAGACTAGACTGAAATTTGAGAGGATTTTTGAGGTTCAGTTTTATTTTCCAAGATACATGAATCCAATGTTTGAGAATTTTTCTCTAGATGTCAACGAAATTGTGATTTAGACACTCGATGATTCCTGAATGTCCAATCCTACCAAAGACCCCAGTAGTCCTCAATCTTTGGATACAGGGAGACACTGTTACTTGGCTTCTATTTATAATGATAGAGATATTTGTAAATTCATGGTATGTCCTCTAAATCTATTTACATTTCAAGTTGTTTGGAAATCAAATCACTCTCCTTTACTAGGATTGATGACTACCCCTATCTTTTTGAAGGCACTTTTGAAAGCATCCATGGGTTTATCATAGAAGGAATTATCAATGAATATAAGGTCACTAAGCCATAGGCCAACTAACTCCCACTAAGAACTAAAAAATAAATATTTACTAGGCAATTGATAACCCCTGTGTGTTCTTAGCCAGTCCCATTTTGTTATGCTTATTTTGTACAAGCAAAACTCAATCATGCTTCTCGGCACGAGAATAGGAAATATGGTCCTAAAATTTTCATGCCCTCCTAGTGGAGTAGTCAGAATCCATATTAGTATTGTTGATACTTAGTACTGAATTACCCATGAAATATAATTCTCCATATTTCATTTATTTTTCTCATCTTCCACATCATACTAAATAACTGGATTTGACAGGGGAGTTACCCTCTTCGATGGTGATACACCGAATGTGAATATGATCCTCAAGATTCGAACCTCATCCAACCATAATAACAATATGAAATTCTTTGTTGGTAATTTTACATGGTTAAGGGTTGAGTGTTTAGGGTTGAGGGATTAGGGTTTAGGGTTTAAGGTTTAAGGTTTATTATTTAGGGAACTTAGGGATTAATGTTCATGGTTTACGGTTTATGTTTTAGTGTTTAGGGTTTAGGGTTTAGGTTTAGGTTTTAGGATTTATGGTTCAGGGTTTAGTGTTTAGTGTTTAGTGTTGATGGTTTAGGGTTAACGACTCAGTAATAAGGTTTTAGGGTTTACATTTTAGGGTTTTCATGCTAGGGTTTAAGGTTTAGGTTTAGAGTTTATAGTTAAGGGATTAATATTTAGGGTTCAGTGTTTAGAGCCTAGGGTTTAAGGTTTAGGTTCCGTGATTTAGGGTTTTAGGATTGAAGGTTAGGGTTTAGGATTTTGGGTTCAGTGTTTAGGGAACAAACACTCTAATGGTATTGATCTTCTGCACTTGATTTTCAGTCTACAGTAGTGATTATAAAGTGAAAACTGCTCTTGATCTTCTGCACTATAAGGATCGAAAAACCTTATATATTACACATCTCTGCCAAACATGTTTCACCCCACATATACTTGCACTATTAAATGTTTCTTGATCTTTTGCATATAATTGCACTATTTATAACACTCTTGGAGCTCAAAATATTTCACAAGCTATAGAAAAAAGGAGATAGCTGTATTGGGTAACATTTCTTTGTATCAAATTAATATTGGATATATGGCATTTCCCCTCCTTCAAAATATCAGTAGATGAAAGACATCAAATTGTGATGACTCTCTTTGAATGTTATGCCTATAAGGCAGATGAACCCTTTTTCAGTTGAATACTCTCTGTCAATACTAATAAGAATGGGTAAAGACATAAAACATTACAATGAGTGAAATAGTTTCCCATGTAATGGGAAAAATAATATAACTCTATTGGGTAACATTTCTTTGTGTAAGCTTCCCACAGGGAAGGGGTTGCTTAGAAAAGGGTTGTACCAGATTTTTTCTTGAATATCTGAAATTTCCCTCCTTCAAATTTTTTGTACCAATTTTAATCATTCTCATTACTATCTTTTTTATAAGTCTTTCCAACAAGTATTTTTAGTGTTCAAGGTTTAAAATTTAGGGTTTAAGGTTTAAGGTTTAGGTTTATAGTTTAGGATTTGGGGCTCAGGTTTAGGGTTCAAGGTTTAGGTTGTAAAGTTTAGGGCTTAGGGCTTAAGGTTGAGTGTTTAGGGTATAGGTCTCAAGATTCAGGGTTTAGGGTTTAGGGTTTAGGGCTCAAAGTTTGGTAATTAGGGTTTAGGTTTTATTGTTTAGGGTTTAGAGTTTAGGGCTTTGGTTTTAGGGTTCACAATTTAGGTTTTAGGGCTCTGGGTTAAGGGTTGTTGGAGGAAATGAACTCGCCATTTTCTTCACACCTTTAGAGGTCCAAAATATCAATTCGCCCCAAATTTGGCAAATATGGAGAACTTGGAAAGTCCGGATTGCATTTATAAAGATAAGCTCGAAGCAAAGGAATACATTTCGTAAGTAATTCTAGTCAAAAAAATTTTTTTTCTTTTTTTTGTTGATACATGCTACAGGACCAAGAACACAACCTAGAATGGAAATTTGAGAGGATTTCTGAGGTTTAATTTTATTTTCCAGGACGAATTACTCTAATGTTTTGAGAAATGTTTTCTCTAGATGCACCGACATTCTGATTTAGACGCTCGATGATTCCTGAATGTCCAATCCTACCACGGAACCCAATAGTCCTCGATCCTTGGATACAAGGAGACATACATTACTAAGATAAACCATGAGACTTTCAAGGAAGAAGATGTTTTTGTGAATATATAGTGTTGACACATCACATCACAACTTTCATTAGGCTTGATGACTACCCCTATCTTTTTGAAGGAACTTTTGAAAGCATCCATGGGTTTATCATAGAAGGAATTATCAATGAATGAAAAGGTCACTAAGCCATAGGCTTAACTGAATCCTATTCAAAACTAAAAAAGAAAAGATTTACTAGGTGATTGATAACTCCTTTGTGTTCTTAGCCATATCCCTTATCGTTGTGTTTATTTTGCACAAGCAGACTCAAGGATGGTTTTAGGCATAAGAATATGAAATATGGTCCTAATATTGCC
Organism: Taxus chinensis; assembly: GCA_019776745.2. Lineage (NCBI taxonomy): Eukaryota > Viridiplantae > Streptophyta > Pinopsida > Cupressales > Taxaceae > Taxus > Taxus chinensis. The sequence continues at coordinate 107,432,001 of CM034154.1, forward strand.
ATGGCCTCCTAGTTGAGTAGTCAGGAAGCCATATTAGTCTTGTTAATACTTTAGTACTAATTACCAATGAAATCTACTTCTCCATATTTCATTTGCTTTACCTTATCTTCCACGTCATATTGAATAACCAATTTGACATGGGAGCTTCCCTCTTCGATGACGATACATTGGATATGAATATGATCCTAAAGAGGGGAGCTTACACCTTGGAAAGGTATCGTTAAACCTTGAGCCCTAAATCCTAATCATTAAACCCTAAAATCCTAAACACTTAACCTTAAACCCTAAACCCTAAATTATGTGCCCTAAACTCTAAACCTTAAATCGTAAACCTTAAACTCAGAGCCCTAAACCCTAAAACTTGAACCATAAACGCTAAATCACTAAACCCTAAATCATAAATCCTAAACCCAAAACCCAAAATCCTAAACCCTATACCCTTAACCATAAACCCTAAACCCTTAACCCTAAGCCCTGATCCCTGAACCCTGAGCCCTGAGCCCTAAACATTTATTTTTGTACATAAAAGCATGCCACAAAACACATATACCCCATAATAATTTGAAATGCGAGTGCGTTATAGCGCGCTCGTGTTTCACCTTTTTTTTGGGTTTGAAATTCCCAATCCATAGGCTTGGATTTGCCTTGGATTACCAAACCAAAGGTTTGGATTGTTCTTCTGTATGTTTTAAAAACCGTGTTTGACAAAAAAACATCAAAATTTCACGTGTGTACCCCAATATCTCATGCATTAAAACATAATATTCAAAAAATAAATTCTACTACGATGTCAAGCTCGGTTTTACCTTAATGACGATATAATGCTTTATAAAATTTGATTACTTTAAGGCTTTCATCCATATTTTCTTTTACTAGTGCCTCGTTTTCTTGCAAAAAACATATGCATATATTTTGGTGTACAATTTACAATTTTTTCATCCAAATTAAAAAAAAGTGGTTTTTTCTAAACTCCATTCTACATGCACTAAAAAAAACAAACTAAAAGATTACTTTTTTTTCTCAAAGTTATGGGGGTGCACACACAAATATTTCATTTTTGGGATATGCACACTTTGAAAATTAATAAAAAATTATACATTCATCCAAAAATTATGAAAAATTAATGGGACCTCGTACATGGTCTTAGCTAACTTTCTACCAAAGGGATTTGAAAAAAATATATAGAACTGAAAAAATGGGGGGGCGCACACACAATAAGTTCTTATCTTTTTGACACAAAAATAGACATACTTTGTGTGCGCACCACATTTGAACCTCTTAATCTCAACCATTTTAAAACAAAATTAGAAGTTTAGAAACTAGATTTCGAGATCTACGGTACTTATTCTTATCACTTTGTCAAATTTTGAGCATAGGCATGCCAAATTATTCGATGACGTTCAAGTTTTGCTGATTTCAGGAAAAAGGTGTCCCTTTTTGACCCCCCTTTTGACCCCCTTTTTTTCCCCCATGTTTGTGCACTTGCCTTGTGCATTCGAAGTTAGTTTTATAGGCAATGGAGATGGGAGTGTCATAAGGAGGAATGCTAATGACGCCAATACCTCCCCCTTGTTTCTTTATTTTGTAGCCGAGGGTGGTGGTGGATAATAATATCTAAGAGATGTTAATACATGATGGCCAACAATGAATTTTACAACAATTTTATCATCATGAGGTAATTTCAAAATTAAATTTGATGTCTAATTCAATGCCATAAAAAATTTGTCCTTATTTCAAAAAGCTAATGGAAAAATTGTAATAACTTAGGTATATAATGGAGTTTGGAACCCTTTTTAAAAAGTGAAGTGCAACTATATTAAGACCATCATATATTAATTACAATGTCTCAAATTCTATATAAAGTAATTAACATTTAAAAATTAATATTTTTCAATATTTTAAAACTATATTAATTTAAACAATTTCCAAAAATTAATATATTTAGTTCATACATATTTTAAAATATAAATTATTTTATAAATCAAATAATTATGCCGAAGGCGTTACCCCAATGGGAAAAGGCTTTGCGGACATTCATGGGACTGTGTTAAATTTGACGGCCTAAATGACGGTTTTACTATTTTTAGCAATTTTGTTTTTGCTATTTTTAACAATTTTGTTTATTATTTTTTAACAATTTTACTTTTGCTATTTTTAACAATTTAACAATTTAGTTTTTTTCTTTTCTAAAAAAAAACTATTTTTAGCTATTTTGATCAGCAGTTGCACGTTGCTTGGTAAAATTACTGAAATTGCATGTATGAAGACTGTGACAAAGATATGAAGGATATTACCTCCAACGTTGACATGCACATCCAAGAAATTAGTTTGCTTCCTAGGAAAATAATTGAGAATTCATGCGCTAATAGATAATGTTTAGGGGCATGTGGATTTGCAGAGGAATTATGCATCTAACTTAGCAATTAGTTTATATGATTCTAGAAAAGCTTTGAAGGAGGTTGAGGATGATCACTTCCAGCTCGTTCGAGAGACCGTCCTCCTGGGGAGCCTTCTTTAGTGTTCAAAGAAGCAGAAACTTTGAGTGATGATTTCAAGCTATGGTTAAAGATACATGAGGAAGTTCTATTGGCTAATCTGGATGTCTTGAAGGAGTCTCTTGAGTGCCACGATTTGGAGAGATTGATTAAGCGTTTTAGGTTCCTAAGGAAAGATAATGGACTTCCCTCTTCGAGATACCGGTAAGTACAAATTCTTTTAGGAAGTAATCGTAGAACTAGAGAAAAATGCATAGAAAATGATTTGGATCAACCTTTTAGGACACTCTATGTTATTGTTTTTTTCTTAAGTTTTTTTCATTCATAAAAATGGTAGAGAGCTTTAAGCTTTACACGTGAACGTCGATTACATCATGTCTCAAATGATCATAGATATCAACGATGTTGAACAACCCTAATTACAATATTATGCAATCTTAAATATCAATAACTTTCAGTAAGTATGATGTTTAGCAGTCAAGGGGATCATTCAATTGATGACACAGTTTCCATTATCTCACTTTCAGATATGTATGTCTCAAAACTGAGGACCCTCTCAAAATTTGCTGCAGAAATAAAGAGAGTAAGGAGATTGCCTTCGAAACTATCACTTCAGACTATTCGTAATCTTCGATTAAATATATATGCAATGACGAGAGTGAGTGTTGGCTCTATATGGGACCAAGTAAAGACAAAAGGAAAAAGTATAAAGCAAAAGCTAAAAGCAAAAAGCTAATTGTAGTAGTAGTTACATTCCATCAAAAAAATGATAACAAGAACCAATACATATTTGTTATAAGCTTTTACAGGAATGAGCGGATCAGGAAAATCCACAATCGCATCAGGCCTACGTCATCATAATGAAGCCAAAGGTAAAAACAATATTTATTGTATGATGTTTCTTTCCTTTGTGTCTCATTCAAACACTGAAGGTTGTTTTAACAGCTATTTAAATCCTCATTGTTCCAAGGCTTTATTGTGGTAGGATACACAATATTGTGGGAAGATAGGTTTTTACTGCTGGGATACTTGTGAGTAAACTAAACCTAGCCAATCCATCTACACTGGGAGTACTAGTCTGGACACATGTACATTGGAAGTATCAGTGCCTCTGGGCCATATTTGCCCCCTTGTAGAAGAAAAAGAAAACCTTATCAATTTTTGGTTGAATACATTGTTTAAGTTTTGTACTCCTCGGATTTTGACCTCACAACTAAGTTTGGAGCACACTGAGACTTGCTGATGCACCCTTCTTATGTATACACAGATGAATACACACATACTCATATGAACATTTACATTTAGGTGAATGTGTATTGGCAGAAATAAACTAGCTTCCATGACCCCTGTTTGTGTGTGTTTGGGAGGGGGCATTCTCTGGGGGCTTCTGTGTTCACTTTGTATCTTTATTTTGCATTTACAATTTATATTAAAATAATATGAGGGATAACACACATTATTTGACAGAGCATGCCTAGATTGTTGGTTTTCTCTTTTGTTTTCTTTTAATGGTTTCCATGTTGATGCCTTTATGTAATAGTTTGCATTGAGTGCATGTATTTTTTGGTTCTCATGTTTATTTGTGTATAATCTTTTGTGTTAAAGAGCATTAAAATAATTACAAGTGACTCTAATTTTTTTGGTTTTTGAAGAGTGAGCCAAGTTTTCATCTCTATGGATTCATAATGTGCATTTCAGCTACTGATGCAAGAGTTCTCAAATCCGTGCTTCAGGGGCTTTTACTATCTATTAAAGGGTATTGTGCTAAAAGATGACTTGAGCTCTTCCTTTTTTTCTCTTCAGGGCCTTTTATTATCTTCTAAAGGTTATTGTGCTAAAAAGAACTCGAGCTCTTCCTTTTTCTCTTAGACCATTTATAACTATTTGGTAAGATTTGGTTTCCTTTTCTTATTTGATTTTGACTTGGCATGCTAGAGATTAGTGCAACATCAACTGACACAGTATCCCACATATGAGGAACTCAATATTGCGAAAATCAAGTTCAAGGCATTTGATTTGGGTGGCAATCATATTTTCAGGAGGATCTGGAAAGATTACTATACCAAGGTATGTATAAGTTAATTGATTTCTTATTCAAAGTAAATCTATTCAAATACACAAGCACTAATTTACACTATTTTGCAGTCAGGTTTGTTGTTTTAGTAACACATTCTTGCAAGAAAAGCAGACCTTTAGATTTACAGCTACAGTGACACTAATATTTGTATTGTTTGTGGTTGTAAGTGTGGAAAATGAGTTTTTCTTTCTTCTAGAGATTAAAATTGAGATTTCCTTTTCTTTATTTGTTGTTGAATTATATTGAATGATCTCCCTTCGTTTACAGGTCATTTTCAATCAAATTTTCCTCCTCTTGAAGTGTAGATACATATGAAGCTCACTCCTCATAGAAAAAGTCCTTGAGATTTTGTAATCTCTCCTCCTTTTCACATGAATAATCTAGATCAATTAGATTAATCTGCAATGTGGCACAACTTAAATCAGTAAAATGCTGACAAATAAACAATTTATCTGTAGTTGATCCATTTTGTAATATTTTGTCATAAATTTTAGATCTAATTTTGGTTTATGATTTTAAATCTTAGTACTCTACAAATGCATTGTATATTCTCAGAATTTTGATAATCTATACAATATGAAATCATTTCTAACCATTGAAGTTATATCACCTTGCTCCATTTTGTTTCAATGAGTTTTTGTCATGATTTCTTTTGGAGAACGTAGTAGAAAAACCAAATCAATTCATGTCTTCTTTATACATTTCTGGACTAACCACATCTTTTCTAGGATGAAATTCAGCCTTTAATATGACTAACTATTTAGTACCAAACATATTGAATAGAGAAACTTATTAATTGGGAAATTTCATTACCACTCATGTATGTTTTCTTTAATATAACTGTATTTGTGCTTGAATTATCATTCATAGTGAGAGAAGCCCTCTGGCTCTAGCTTGTATCTTCTATCACAGTCCTCCCCTATTCTTTTTACTAGCTTGTGTTTTCGTAAATGTCTTTAGATGATTTGAACGGTATAGAGCTATAATTATCCACAATAGTATTACTGAACCCAAACATATGCAAACAATTTATGTTATTGATATGGATGTTGTTCATTGCATTGGTCCACAATTTTGTTACACAACACCATACATATCCAAGTTAGCCAATTTTTTATAACAATAGATGAAAGTCTCAGGAAATTGATTTATTTAAAAAGAAACTACTATTACTTGCATTAGTTAATTGCACGGATAAGGCTATAAGTAACACCATTGCATGATCATTGTCATTCTCTTGGCTGCTCCACAATATGTATTTTGGAGGTCTTGAAAAACTTGAGTTAAAACTTTGTTTTTAATTGTCATCCAATCAAAAATTACATCTTTTTGAAGACCACCAACTTTCAATATGTATTTCCAATTCCTGGAGCAATATCCACACTTAACATTATACCTTCTCTTGTTGTTTCTTGACAAGTCAAGACTGTCATCTCCTACAAAGTGTGGGGTTCACCAATTGGATGGTATGTCAAAAATGGTGCACGTACCAACAGTTGGAGCAAGAAGAAAGGAGGAGTCAAGACTACTATCACTCAACCTGTCGTAAATACTACCCTATAGTTTGATAGCACCTCCACTACTACTTTACTCAACACTTCTTGTATCCAAAGTGGCAATGCTGTTCAAGGGGTATCAAATGTATTCAAGTTTAGTGTAAAAAAAAATTGGCCACAAAAGGCTACCACTCATGATATAAAATCTGCAAATGTATGGGGGTCTTCATGTATTCATGTTTACTTCAAATCTCATGATATAAGATTTGGAAATGTATATGTAGGAATTTGTAACAAATTTGAAATGTACATATATAACCTTTCAATGTAATGTTTCATCTTTATTCCTACACTTACATTATCAATCACACCCCATATTAAAATGTTATCGATAGTACAAAAACGACTCATGCAAGCACCGTAATCAACTATCCACAGCGGTATCAACAAATGTATTCATGTTTAGTGCCACAAATATATGCCACAAAACGCTGCCATTCATGATATAAAATTTGCAAATGTACGGAAGTCTTCATGTATTAATGTTTAGTTGAAATAAAATAGTCCGAAAAAATGCTACCACTCATGATATAAGATTTTCAAATGTATATGTACGAATTTGTAACAAATTTGAAATGTAGAGATATAACTTTTAAATGTAATACTTCATCTATATTTCTACACTTACAAAATCAATCGCACCCCTTATCAATGTCAACTACAAAAATAATAACTATCCCTCTAAATCAAATAACATATACTGTTCGGCATTCACATTGCATTATACACATGTGATTGCTAGTTTCATACTAATTGGAAATATGTATTAATTGAAATAATCTAGAATTTAAAATGATTTTGACTTTGTCAGCTCTGTATACCCTTAGCCCACAATATTAGTTGTGGCTATCCTAATGATAGAATAGTGTGCATGCGTTTCATCTGGATGGGTAGTGTGTGTATACCACACTTGTAAATAAATGTGATTGGCAGAAGTTGGGAACATCTAATAGTTGCTAGGCAAGGTAGGGCTAGATGAAAACTTTCTATAAGTCTTGGGTTCAAATCTCATATAGGTTAGCCTTTTCTCAATATAAAATGGTTACCTAAAGGCTAACGGGAGGAGACGGTTTTGTTATCCCATGCAGGCTTGGATTTTGCAAGGTGTTTAGACGTTTTTAATTATTTTAGATGTCAAAATACTGTCACTTTTAAAATATGACCGTTATGATTGTCGGGCAAGATTATAATTTAAACTTCAAAATGACATGTATGTTACAAATTTGACCGCCAATATATATATATATATATATATATATGAAGTTACTAAATTAAATATTATATTATACATATTTATTTTGAAATTCATGTAAATATAATATAAATAAAAATAGAAATTTGGAAATATTAAAAAATAAATAAAAAATAGAATCTTACTATCTTTTACGAAACAGAAAGTTAGAAACTGCAAACTAATAAAATATTACTATTTTTTGTTTGAGTTTTTACAAATTAAAATTAGAAACTAGTTCTACAGTTCCATTTTTCTGGCTGCACATTACAGAAGTCAGTTGAGGACATAATTTTAATTAGAATTGAGCCTAGAAATTTAAGATTAATTGATTATAAAACAACAGCATCAGGGCACAGGTGTATGTGTTTCTAAATATTAGAGGCAGAGCCATAGGGAAGTGTTGGATTTATCTGCTCATCAGAATTACTGAGGGTCTTTGGCAATTTCCAAGCACCAGGTAACCCTCACCAGAGTCACATCATTTTCCTTTTGATTCTCACTTCGGAAAACATCAAAATGATTTGTTTTTCATTACAAATTTTGAGTTTTATTTGTTACAGTTATGAAGATTTCATTATAAATGTTTTGAAATTCTCTTTTTATAATTGTTTGAAAAAGAGAGAATTATTCCAACCCTGGTCCCATTTATAATGTCGAGTATGCTTGCATTCTTCACCACTGCTCCTATAGTAGTTGAGGCTGTGTGTGTTCCATGCCCGTATGCATCGCATGAAAAAACAAAATAACCCGTGCCTTGATGACTTCAGAGGCCCATTCGAGGCTTCAAATCCCTTGGAATAGAAACATGCACTAATTATTTTCCTGCATGGTTTCCCATTTTCAGTCAGGTCATAGACATCAATACATTCCATTTTAGTCAATATTTGTAATCTAACTTGTTACAGTTGGAACTTGGAAGCATTGAATTCCTCTCCTAATTCGTAAATTCCCTTGAAGCGAGTTGGAAATGGTAGTGGTGGCAAACCTATACCATCAAAAATCTTTGATTCCAGCCAAATGCCTACATTGCATTTGCATCATATTATTTATAATTGAGATTTCTTTTAGATCAAGGGAGGATAAAGCTCGACATATATTAGGCACTTGTTTAGGGCATTAGAATTTAGGAGGCATTTGAGTTTAAATATTTTTCTTATTTTTCATTATTTTTAGAGTTTATCATTATAATGATGTAAAACCAAGGTAAGGGATTTTAATTTAATTTTTTATAATTTTAGACAAAGGATTTCGAGTCTACCACGCTTCTACCCATGGATAGAATGTTATTTTAGAATATTAGACACAGTTTTTAACACTTTTCTCTGGGCTCTTCTCATTTTTTTTCATTCATTTTTATCATGATGTACATTAAAATGATTTTCATTTTTAGATACAAAATTTGTGATGTATTATTATAAAGAAATTAACATTTAAATTAATTTTGCAGGTTTTGAAAAATGTCAGAAAGAAAGAAGAAACAAAGGACAATCAACCAAATGTTTAAATGTCAATTCCATCCCAAGATCTTCAAAATGAAGGTATTTCTGAATTTCGACCTAATATTGATTTGAATGAAGATCTTAATGAAGATATAGAAATTATGGGAGGTGAGGTTGGAACAAATAATACTGCTGGCAAATGGGTAAAACATAAATTGAAGAGATTTTACAGAGTAGAGTGGGAAAATAAGTATACATGGTTTAAAAAAACTATGCATGAGGATAAAACTTCTATGAAGTGTGAATGGTGTGAAACATATTGAGCACCAGGTCCATGGGGAATTGGAAATGGTTGTACCAGCATGTAAAAGGATGCAATTATAACCCACGATAAATCTAATGTTCACAAACTATCATAGGAAAAATGGGTATGTGATAAGCAGAAAAAGGTGATATCTATTCCAGAACATATAACACAAATTGATGATTCTACACAAGCATAAAATTATCACAACCATGAAGTTGGCATATTGGGTTGCAAAACATGATTTATCTTTGTCTACATATGACTCTCTTTGTTCACTTGTCATGTCATTAGATACATCATGTATGCCCAAGAATAAAGACTATACAACATATACAAACCGAATGGCAACCAATCAATTTATTTTTTCTAAATCTAAATATCTTGAAGAGATACAGATCTTGAAGATGAATGAGAGTCCTTATATCTCTTTTATGTTAGATGAAAGCACTGATCGTAGCCTAGATAAACATCTTGTTGTTTATGCAAAATTTCTAGATTCACGAGGATTGGGGTTGTTAGTCTCTCAATTCATGAAACTTATTAGTGTTGGTGATGGAAAAGGAAGAACAATTTATGATGCACTACAAGCTTTAAGAAATGAACGAAAGATTTTGAAAAAAAAATTGATAGTTGTTTCTATGGATGGTGCTTCTTCTATGGTGGGAAATGAAAATGGATTTGTGACCTTGTTAAAAAGGGATGTGCCAAATTTAATAGATGTTCATTGTGTTGCTCATCATGAGGCATTAGCTACATCATATGCTTCTAAATTGATACCAGAGTTAGTGTTCGTTGAGAAAGTGGTAAACAAAGTGTATTCGTGGGTTCAAAATTCAACAAAAAGAACTAAGGAGCTCATTGCATTGCAAGAACTTATGAAACTAGAAACTCTCCAGTGCCTTCAGATTCGTGGAGTCAAATGGTTATCTATGGGACAAGTCATTGAAAGGCTAGTGGCATTGATGCCTGCTATATAGACTTTGTGGAAAAGTGAGAAGAAAGAATCATGGTATGACAAGGCAAGAATATTTTCTGTTCAGTATTGTTTGTGCATGCTTGCTGATGTCCTGTGTGAACTTAATAAGTTAAACAAATAATTTCAAGTGGAGCACATTGATGTCACTTCTCTTGGAGCTATTATTGATGCCACTATTAATACTCTAAGGAGAATGCTTCTAAATAATAATTCATTTCCAAATGGTGCTTGCTACTTATCAAAAATTTTGGAGGCATCTCAGTTTTGTTATCTACAAATCACTGATAAAGAGGGAGTAGTTCACAAGCATGAATTGATTTACACATCTATTTCCTAATGCACATGGTGATACTCTTAATACACAAAAGCACCAATTCAGTCCTTGTATTGATGGAACATTACAAAGTTGCATACAACTTACAAAAGATTCTGTTCAAATACTGGTAGATTGTCTAAATGCAAGGTTTCCTGATCTTTCTATTTTCAATGCGGTGAAGTTGTTTAGTCCCTCACACTATTCACATGATGTTTTGGTTAGAGAAAATAATTCAATGCGTTGGCTTGAATTTTTTTTCCAACATTTACATCGGGTTGTTTGTAGTGAAGGGATGGACATTCCATCATTTGGCATTGAGGCTTGTAAAAAAGAGTTGCATCAATTTATTGATACACTCCACTCAGGGTGTGAGGGATTTTCTGTTAGAAAAGCATGGAGAGGTTTTTGTATTTCTAAAAGTTGGCAAACCAACTTTCCAAACATGTTAAAACTATGGTAGAGTACACTTGTGATTCCTGCAAGTACAACAACATGTGAACGAGGGTTTTCAAAGCAAAACCTGATTAAAGATATAAGAAGATCAAAGTTAGAAATTGGAACATTGGATGCACTCATGCGGGTATCAATAAATGGACATGATCCTTCTATGATAGATTGGGAGAATGTGTATGACATTTGGAGATGGGAAAAACAAAGAAGGTCACAAAATATTTTGTGAAATCATGGTTGATCAATGTAAGTTTTAGCTCTTTGAGAAACTCATTTTATCTAAATAAAATTTGTAGTGATTGTTTTATTTCACATGATGTTTATTTTCTACTAAATATCTAGAAATAGTATGCATTTAATTTTATATTATTTATTTCAATTTCATTTTAGAAATTTATTTAAAGTTATTTTTTCAATCTTGTAGATGTAAAATTTTACTCAATTTTTTTGTATTTTGTCATAGTTATTATAAAAATAAATTTGACGTGCATCTTATATTTTAAACGTCACATGACATCCATATAATTTTTTAGACCGTCAAATAATATTATTGTGACATGTAACATTGAACGTCAAAATCCAGCATTGATCCCATGTATGGATTTTTTAAAAAAGTAACCGCCCATGATAAAAACAAGATCATGCGCAAGGGGAAAAAGCACATTATAAGTATAGTTCTAATTTTAAAAAACTGGAAAAAACCACGTAGTACTACTAAATTTAAATTTTAAATGTAGGAATAATTATGTTGCTAAATTAAAATCTAACTATATTTATAAAATAAAGATAAGGAGGTTAATTTCAGTTACATAAAATAATCAAATATAAGTAATATGCCAATTTTAGAGCTGTAATGTTTATTATATAAACGCATGAGCTGCATGTATGTGAATAGCAGTAGTTGGATTGAAGATGGGGAAAACCAGCTTACCATCTAAAATACAATGCACTTCATCATCTTCATTGTTTAACAGGTTACCAGAGGATATAATAAAGAAGATATTGGCATGCTTTCCAGCAACCTCTGTTTGTGAATTGCGAAGAGTGTGTAAGCGGTGGAAGAAGTTATTGTGTTGTGGTGAATTCATTTCTGTGTGGATTCAAACGCCCCGCAGTAGTGATCCATGGTTGGTGGTCGAAACGGTGTGCGTTCATGGTTTTAGTTTCAGGACATGGTCGTGGAAGAGACTTACAAGTGCAGGTCCTTACGAATCCATTGGATCAAGCGGAGGATGATTCCTCAAGGCCACCTTCAGACGTGCCCTGCTATTCGATCCCCTCACTCGAAAGAATATCGACAATCTCCCTCGTCCATTATTGATTGAGCATATCTCGTTGGGAGGCTTTCTTGTGGGCGACGGAGATTCCTACAGAATAGTGCTGGTTGGCCACGACAGAGATGAAAATCCTATTCTAGGGCGTGTCAGTAATCGAAATCTTTGATTCTCGTTTACAATCATGGCGGATTCTGAAACACCTACCAAGGAGTGTTTTCAGTCTGCCCAACAACAAAAATGTTTTTTTCAAGGATTTCTTCTTCTTTATGGTATTGCTCCTTAATGAGGATCTTCAAATTGCCATAATGGGTTTCGGCACCAGAGAAGATTGTAAACTGGAGATTCTGTGCCCATTTCTTCCTTCGTCAGCCACAGCTAAGCCAGAGAATTACAGGATTCTTTCATGGAGATCGTCGTTTTTACTTGTAACAGAAGATGGCGAGACGATGGTTGTGTGGGAGTGGGAATGGGATTTTGAGAAGAATACCAAGTCGAAGCCATGCTGGATGGAGATTACGAGAATGGGTCCAGGGATGTTTCAGGATTTTAACCGGATACCAGGTACGCTATTATGTCTGGTTGCAGGAGATTATATTTGCTTCAAAAAAAAGAGGATAACTCCTGGTGGTGGAAATATATTTGTGTATAATTTAGAGCATAGCCGCTGGACCCGCCTTCCTCCTCATGGAGGATATGATAACCAATCCCTCAATTCCCCATGTGACGTGGCTATGGTGGCATTCCAACCAAAATTATTTATGTAGCACAGATTTCAGTTTAACTATGTAATAGAATATAATTGCAAAAAAAACGTGTATGTGAAGGATGCCTTAAAGGAAACCATTCAGAAAATCTAGCTTTTTAATCTTTGTCATCTCACGTTCGTTACTTGTGAAAATTGTTTCCCATTTGGTGTTGTGTGGATATAATTTTAAGTGCTTTATTTGATGATATGCGTTTTTTTTCTGGCATGTCATATGATGGTGTTCTTAAGTTCTCAACGAAGAATGTCATATCATTGTTCCCTAGTGGAATGCTCAACATGGATCCTATCGTAGCCATGGCATCTGCTGCTATGTTCTAGGTTCATGGTATCTACTCAAATGTTGTCTGCTCAAAGAATTCTTTCAAGGAATCGATCATTCTTTTATATGGAATTAACTTTTCATCCTTAACCTTGTATTCATTTGTAACTTGTTTGATGATGAGCATTGAATCACCAATAAAATTCACATAGCGAATATCCCATTTGATGGCCAACTTCATCCCTACGATGAGAGCTTCATACTCTGCTATATTATTCATGTAGGGGAATCCTAGTCTGAATGCCTGTGGAATCAAGTCTCCCGTGGGAGTGATTAGCACAACTTTGACACCTGAACCATGAAAGGTAAATGAACAATCAAAGTATAATTGCCAAACTATAGATTCCTTAAGGTACATGATGGAAGCATCTGGCAGTTACAAACTCAATGGTTCAGTAGCTGGTAGTGGCACCTTCGCTAGTTGATCTGCTAGAACTTGACCTTTCACTAATTTTTTATGAATGTACTCAATATCAAACTCACTTAATAAGATGATCTAGTTGGCCATTTTTCTAGTTAGTGTTGGTTTGGATAATAAGTACTTTAGAGGGTCGATCTTTGAAATAATCTTGATTTTATTGTTAAGCATATAGTGACGTAGCTTCTAGAATGCAAACACCGTGTATAAGCAAACCTTTTTGATTTGTGGATAATTGAGCTCATATGCTACCAATGTTTTTTCTCAAATAATATACAACTTTATCTCTCTGTTCTTTATCATATTGGGCTAAGAGTGCCCCAATTGCAAAATGTGTAGTAGAGATATAAAGTAACAAGGGTTCTCTTGCCGTAGGCAGCATAAGAATGTGGGGTTTAGCCAAGTATGATTTTATCAAAGTAAATGCTTGTTGTTGTTTTGGACACTATGTGAAGTTAACATCCTTCTTGAGAAGATGTGTGAACATATGACACTTGTACATGGTAGCTGTGAAATAAAACTTCTGATGGCCTGAATCTTCCCTTATAAGCTATGCAGTTACCTACTATTTTTAGGAGGCATTTCTGTGATAGCAGTGACCTTTGTTGGGTCCACTTCTATTCCTCTCCTTAACACGATGAATCCTAGTAATTTTCCAGATAGTACATCGAAGATACATTTCTTTGGATTAAGCTAGACTTTGTAGTCTCTTAATCATTGAAAGATACATCTTAGAATCTCTGGGTGATCTTCCCGAGTTCTAGACTTAGCTAATATGTCATCTACATAATTCTCCATGATATCACTAATCATATCATGAAAAATTATAGTCATCTCCATTTGATATGTAGCACCTGCATTCTTAAGGCCGAAAGGCACGACTTGGTAACAGAATGTCCCCCATGGGGTTGTGAAAGTTGTCTTCTGTTGATCTTCTTCCACAATCTTAATATAATTATAACCCAAGAAGACATCCATAAATGAAATCATCTCATAAATTATTGTAGAATTGATAATCACATAGATGTTTGGAAGAGTTAAATCTTCCTTAGAACAATATTTTTTTATATCTCTAAAGCCACTACACACTTTGATACCAACTGGTTTCTTTTGAACTGAGACCACATTGGATATCCAATTTGAATAGTTGATAGGCCTGATGAATCCTACTTATAGTAATCTTTCTAACTCTACCTTTACAAGTAGGGTGACGTGAGGATGCATCTTACGGAGCTTTTTCTTTATAGGAGAAAGGTTGCAAAAGCTATGGAATGGGGTAAGAACACTCAAGAACCCCAAAGCTTTGTGCAAAACCGATCAATGGACCATCAGTTAAGAAATAAACAAGGATTCCTACTTTGCATGCATTAGTTTAAAGCAAACAAGTAAACTTAGCAAATGTAATTAACCTCTATTCTTGAAATCTTAATTAAATGAACCTAATAAGGATCTAAGCAATCAGTTTATGCTTTAAGAGAATGGGATCTCACCATTAATGGCTTCAAGGCCAATGGTTCTTCCCATTTACTCCATGTTATGTGGTGAAATGCAAAAGACAAAGCAAGATAGCTCAATAAGATGAAATAAAACTCCTAATCCTAGCAATAATACTATAGTTTATGTTAGAGGGAAGAAGTGTTCTTGAAAATGAGAGGGGGGTAGTGGGCTATTTATAGTTTTCCATTTGGGAAATGGAAGGATTTTTGGTGCATATGGGACTAAAAGGGAGTCAACATGTTAATTAGCAAGTCAAAGTAAGATTTGACTAAGTTTAGAAGAGGTTGATCATGTTTTAGGGTAATTAACCTAGGTTAGACTAATTAATCTTGTTTAGAGAGAAATTAGGGTTCTGGGAGGGTTCTGAAAGGCCTAATCAATCCAATGAAATGGATTGATAGTCTAGGAAGCTAATAGAGGTGGTAAAGAAGAGGATTTTAGCCAAGAAGAGGCTATAATAGCCTATTTAATTGACTTATAAGAGGAATAAGACCAGAAGAGTGTCGTAAAAGGGGAGTTAGATAGATCTAACTGACGATGTGTCGTCAATTTGTGAGGAAGAGAATAGTTAGTGCAATATTAGAGATAATAGTGCTTTGATCAAACTACAGGTGTCTACATTTTCCCCTCTTTGGGGTGACGTAAGCTACGTCACTTCGAAGAAAGTAGACAAGTATAAATGAGTAGAAATTTTTTGAAGGGGTAGAAGAAAAATTAATAGGATGAAGGTAGGATGAAGGATGCCCCCTCGAGTGTCGATGGGGTGATAGAAGAACTCGATTGATGATTGAAAAGAGAATAGAAGGAAGAAAAAGTGTAAAGAGGAGATGAGAAAAACAACAAGAAAAGGGGATATTGAGCTATCCGTAAACCAGTGCCAACAACTTTAAATCATCATTTTTCTTAGAATCCTCATCATCGGCCCTTATTAAGATGTAAGCATACGACAGAAGCATAAAATGACATGAAAAATCCATGATACAAACAACTGTCCATTGCTAAAATAACAAATCCATGCAACATACAAACATGCAATGCAATACGAGAAGTAAACAAACTCTTCTAATAGGGAAATGAGTACAATCACACACACTCAAACCAACAATGTTCAAGATAGTTGCACAAATATTTTGTTATCGAGATGTAGTCCCAAATGTTCTGATAAATGACAAGGGTTAAAAATGATGCCCCAAGAAATCTGTATATGCAAGGGAAAAGATGGAGGACACTTGGGTCCAATGAAAAAGTAACGTGCACGACGAAAATAGTACCAGGCAACTGATAGTGCCCCAGAGTACAGATGAAGTAAGTAGCGTAGCTTTTGTAGATGATTGAAGATTCAGATGATCCATGAGTCGGTGTTTCAAAAAAATTTGAAAATTTCAGCAAGATACGAGATGAGTGCCATGTGAGAGACACATATTTCAGCTGCAAATGAGCCTGTTTACCAATTTTTAGTTCATTTTGAAGTATTTCGATGTTTTTGGCTTTTTTAAATGGTTTTACAATTTTTAAATTTTTGATCGGTCAGAAGAATTTGTATAAGAGATCAAAATCTCATAAAAACATGCGCAACTGCCTAAAGGCGAAGGCAAAGGCGTCAGTCAGCACATAAAATGCCCTGACGAGAAGAATTACAAGCCAAAAATAATTATTTAATAAAAATAATCATCACGACAGGTGAAAGAGAGGAAAAATAGAAGAAAATGATAGGAAAGGCACCTGGAATATGCATAAATTATTCCAGTGTAATGAAGAAGTGACCGCAGGGTGGCACTGAGTGCCCCAGCATGTGAAAAGGAGCAAAAATAACTATTTTAATATAAAAATAATTACCTCTCTGGATAGAGGAAGGGCTAGAATGATCACGGTGGAGAAAAAATGCCCCAGGGGCATCGCGGCAGCCTAATATACCCACCTGGGGGGGGTAAATCAATCATGACCAATTCATTTGTACTAGAGCTCTTACAAATTTTTATCAGGAGCGAGAGTGATAGCCCTGGAGTGAGATGGCGAGGCTACCGAGTAGGAGGAGGTGAGTAGATCACATCCGAGAGTTCATGTGGGACCCAGCGGATGGACCCTATGTGAGTGGTCTATCCTTCCTTGTGAATTATGCATTTAATGTCATTTTTAGGGCATTTTAGGCTAGATTAGGGAATTTTTGACGTATGCGTATGCGCATGCATCGATGCGTCGTCTTGACGTATATGTGTACGCGCATGCGTCAAATTTGGTGGGTACATGTATGTGTATCCATCAAAAAAAATGGACACACACACGTGTATCTACCAGAGGGAAAAGACATGGATGCACATGCACATGCATGTTGAAGAGGTGTGCATGCATCCTGGGTAGGGGAAATGGGGGGCACGTATGTGCATGCATTGAAGCAGGTGCGTAGGTGTCACACTGGGTGCATATGCATCCTGTGTAGATGAGGGAAAAATGTAGAAAATATAGGGGGTGTACGCGTGAGATAGGCATACATATGCATGAAAAGGTGCGTATGCATTGGAAAGGCATGTATGCGTTGGGGAAGGGGGAGTAGAACACCCTTCCAGCCAAATAGCCAAGGAGAAAATAAAGTAGACTAGAAGAAAGTGAAAATTTAGGAAATGAGATGGAAGAATGAAGGATTTTACCAGCAAATTAGATAGAAGTAGATAGAAATGTGCCTAATACATGTGTGTTTCTTTGTTTGCAGTGTATATTACCCATTCTACACACACACGAGTGATATGGTCGGCTAGCGGTGATAGAGGCATAGTTTGATGAGGATGATAGGGTGATATTGGATAGCCTCCTATATGTCACGGGATTGGCCTACGTGGCTGATATGCCTCAGATCACATTGGATCATGACCTTCTGACAACTATAGTGGAGAGATGGCACAACGAGAGTCAGTGCTTTTGGCTTCTGACTAGGGAGATCACAATTACTCTAGAGGATGTGTGGCGCATTATGTGGGTCCCGATTCAGGGTCAGGTCATCCAGTATACGAGTCATTGGCCTGATATTCAGCTGTGTATCTCAGAGTTGTTTGGTGTCCCAACGATACCACGACGTGGGATGACTATTAAGTTATCGCGGTGCATTGAGGATCCAGAGCTAGATCGAGTGGTGGTTTATATGATGGCCTTTGTCAGTGGAGTTCTACTCCCTGACAAGACTGGTGCTTCATTTCCACTTGGCCTCCTTGGAGTGATACGCGGGTTGATAGATGGAGAGACCTACTGCTGGGGTCAGTGCATTCTAGCACACTTATACTGGGACTTACATTTGATTACCTACTACCATCAGAAGATGGTAGGACCAGCCAGATTACTTCAGATTTGGGCATGGGACCACATTGCTATTGGTCGCCCCTTAGGTGTTTTGAGAGTTCAGGCTCTAGAGGAGCCTTCTACTATGGGTTGGGTCCCGATCGGGGATGATGTGCGGTTATACATGGGAGATGTGTATCATTACCACCACAAGCTTGATGAGCTACAGTAGGACACCATAGTATGGAGGCCTTACAGACATTTCCAGTGGCCTGAGGATGGTTTAGAGCTCAGCACTGCCACAGTTGAGCACTTCATGTTGGGCAGCCACAGCTATATGTGGGATATGTACAGAGTAGATCGGTGCCAGAGATAGTTTGGCATTACCCAGGATGTTCCTGGGCCAGATATATGGTATGCTCGCAGGGCTTGAGAGTACATTGATATGGGTCCACAGATTTCCCAGGATAGAGCACTGGCCAGCTTCCGACAGGTGGTACCTGCTATGTGGGTTCCATTGAGACAGATCAGAGATCCTGGTACCACACCTGAGTATGTGCCATGGTACCATGGTGTGCTTCCATGTCATTTGACTATTTCCAGGGTGGCTTATAATGTCGGCGTGAGAGCTCCTCCAGTGGGGCCTCCCAGCGGTGATGAGGGTGGAGCCGGTGGTGGTGATTATAGTGATGATGATGATGATGGTGGTGGTGGTGGTGGTCCTGACGCACAACGTTATGCTAGGGGTAGGGGACAGGGTCCTCCATTACAACAGCCTCCTAGACAGGGACCCTAACTCAGGCAGAGACAGGCACCTAGGGCACCAGACATAGAGTTTCCTCTAGTAGGCATTCCAGTGGGGATATATGCCCCTCTTCAGTAGGTATTTCCAGAGTAGGGCCCGCCACCTCATGCTCCAGGGGGTGGTGGTGATGGTGGGAAGTTGGCTGCTCTTCAACAGTAGTTACAGGTGGTGATTGTCATTCAGTTACAGGTGGCTGGAGAGAGAGATGTGGCCAGGGCACAGGTACAGGCCCTTACAGTAGAGTGGGATCAAGCCAGTGCTCAGGTACAGATTTTGACAGTTGAGAGGGATCAGGCCAGAGTACAGGCCACTCAGGGTGGGGATAGTGCCTCATGGCAGAGCCAGATTAGTGAGATGGCCACACATGGGGCTTAGATACTGAGCCTTTTACATCAGTCCCAGACCCAGGTGCAGATGGTTATCACTCAGAGGGACCACGCCTAGGCACAGTCATAGGGTTATATCATCTAGAGAGATCAGGCATGAACCTAGGTGCAGACTATTACTACAGATAGAGACTGAGAGGATGCTGCTACTAGACAGGCTCATGCTGACAGGGGCAGATTGATAGGTGAGTGAGATGTCACTGTTCAGGAAGCTACTACTTTTGGAGATGCTGATTTGATACAGGATGCTATGAGGGCTGGCGGTGAGGCCTTATATTATAGGACCACCTATTTCAGAGTAGTCCCGTTAGGGAAATAGGTAGCACCTTTTGAGCAGTCATGTGTGAGCATGACAGGTTCCAGGTCATGGTGGTCAGGCCATTCAGTTAGATCAGTTTAGCAGGCCATTGTAGAGCATCTGGTTGGACAACAGCCAGCCAGACAGCAGGGTGATACCCCCAGTGTTGGTCCATCACAGCCACCACTCTTCCATCCCCTAGGACATGGACCCAGGAGCCCCAGCGAAGGTGCAAGCTATGTGGTTGAGTTCCTCATTTTTCCTTTTGTACAGATGTATTGTATACATGCCTCTTATGAAGGCTGATTTTTGATGTATAGATTCATGTACCATTATTTTGATGATGCCTCTTGATGAAGGCTCATTTTTTGATGCATGCCCCTTTTAGATGGCATATTGTATCGATGATGTATACTTGAGTTTTGAGATGGACATTTATACATGTATCATATGGACATTCGATGATGATTTTGTCATGTTATACTGTGATTATGCCTTTTACGATTTGTGGTTATTGCTTTGCAATTATTGTATCATGATGTATGATTTCCCTTTCCTCTATGTATGTGACATACTTTAGATTTAGAGATGTTTATGTTCCATGTTTTCATATTGATGATATATCTGTAGATAGTATCACATGCTTTGGATTTATGGAATGCTTCTGATTTCTATTCTAGCACTTGGGATGATACTAGATGATATTGGTGTGGGGGGGGATAGATTTGTGATTATGTGCAACCCCTCTTGCCCCCATTGATGATACGATATGTGATGATTAGCTTAGCATACATGCATGATGTAATACTTAGCATTTTTGTATATATGATGTAGTAGATGATGTTTATATGTGATGAATGATAGGTGATAGATGTGATAACAAAAATTGTGCAAGAAACAAACACACAAGCAAAAGTTAACAAAGCTAAACAATTGTACCTATACAACACAACATAACCAAGATGCAAACTACATGAATTTACTAAACATACCAAAGAGATCAAATTGACATTTAATCTAAGTAAGTAAAATGAATCCTAATAGATGCATACAAGCTATGAATGAACCTAATGCCATATACAAGTTAAACAAGATCCAACCCATGATAAGAAAATGAATCACTACATCACATGAAAAAAAAAGTATTCTCAATCAAAACTATACAAACCAACAACTAAAAGCAATTAAATTATTACCTTGTTTTTGTGGGACAACATTGATATATTTTCTAATGTTTTGGGTTTATCTAGAAAGATAAGTTTTCAAGGCTACTGTTCACATTGTTTTGAGGCTTCTCTAAGACAACGTTATGCAGTTGGTGTAGCTTCATCCCTAGAAGGGAGATTTTCTGAATGTTTAGGTTTTTTGTGTATCTTTTCTGAATGTTTTTGTATTTTCTAAGGTCATGTTCCGAAAGCAATGTACAAGGACAAAGAAGCGTGGATGCCCCCAACGTGATGTGGGAATATACAAAAGGTAGAATGCCATGTGTATGTATGAGAAAGTGGAATGTGAAGGTGCCCCCAGCGTTAGATGGGAATATACAAAGGCAACATCCTTCACGTAGATATAAGAGCAAATAAGCCAGATCATGGCTCGATGAAGATGGATTCGGTAGGGTTCCTAGACCTAGCAAAGGAAGTTATATCTAGAAAGTAGTGAGGGTTACCCATCTTGCTGCAAGAGTGACTTGTGACTGAAGAATCTTCTTTGAGCACTGGAGACTGGTTTTCACTCAAATACCTACCCACTATGCCACAATTGTGTGGTTTTCACATGTGGATGACCTACTTTTTCTTTACTATTTTCTCAATTTTCCATTTTTTTTGCTTGTTTTTTCTTTGTTTTTCTATTTTTTAGTTCTTATCTGATATTCTCGTCATGCTTAAGCATAGAACCACTTGAGGTGCATGGAATTCATAGGTTCTGGAAGCTCTTCACCATCTGAGTATGCAAGTTTATAGGCTCCTGATCCATACTTAGCAACCACCACATAAGGGCCTAGCCAGTTAGCTTCAAACTTACCTTTCTTTTCTCTGTCTTTGATGGTGTTCTTCTGATTTTCTTTTAGAACTAGATCTCCTACATCAAATTCCTGATGAATGATGCATTTTTTGTATCCCATGGATACTTTGTTCTGATAGGCTTTCAGGTGATTGAGCACTCTGATACACTTTTCATCTAATAGTTCCAACTCTGTCAGTCGAGCAACTCTGTAGTCCTCGTCTTTATCAAGATAGTCCCTGAGAGATATTCTTAGGGAAGGAAGCTCCACTTCCAGAGGTATGATGGCTTCAGTGCCATAGACAAGTGAATATGGGGTCACACCAGTAGGAGTGTGGATGGAGGTTCGATAGGCCCAGAGGGTGGGATGTATCTGTAAGTGCCAATTATGGCCAGTCTTACTGACCATTTTCTCCATAATCCATACAAGGGTTTTATTAGTAGCCTCTTCTTGTCCATTACCTTGGGGGTAATAGGGGGTAGACCACTTGAGTTGAATATGGAAATGTTGACACAATGTCTTAACCATTTTATTTTTGAAGGACTTACCATTATCAGTGACAATGGCAGAGGGGATACCATAATGGACAGATGAGATGGTTCATAATGAATTTAGAAATTTGTGCACCAGTGATGTAAGTAAGAGGCACAACCTCTACCCATTTGGTAAAATACTCGGTGGCAGTGATAATGTGGGTGTGGCCATCTGAAGAAGAAGGATGGAGCTTCCCTATGAGATCTAGACCCCATTTAGAAAATGGCCAAGGTGTTGCGATAGGCTGCAAAGCCTAGGCTGGCACATGTATTAAGTTTCCATACTTCTGGCATAGTTCACATTTCTTTACAAAATTTCAGCAGTTTGATTCCATGGTAGGCCAATAATAGCCTACTCTTAATAGTTTTTTAGCTAAGACCATGCCGCTAGTGTGTGCTCCACAAATACCACTGTGTACTTCCTTAATAGCATGGATTGAGTCAGTAACATCCAAACAGTGAAGCAGATTCCTGTCGTAGCCACGACGATAAAGGGTGCCTCCTAGGAGGGTATAATGGGCTATACGATGAATAAGGGCTTTCTTTTCAGAATGGGTGATGTCTGGTGGAAAAGTGCCATCTTGTAGGTATCGAAAGATAGGGTCATACCAGGGGGATAATGGACCAACAACTTCACATGCCAAACATGACTCTGGCATATCATATGCGGGCACTTGTAAATGCTCTACAAAGAAAGGCATTTTACTTTCCTGAGGTGGAATGCGTAACAAAGACCCAATTGTAGCCATAACATCTGCGGATCTATTATGTGACCTTGGCTTTTGCTCAAATATGATCTGTGTAAAGTACTCCTTCAAGGTTTTGACCATTTTCTTATATGGAATGAGCTTCTCATCTTTAACTTTATACTCATCATTAACTTGTTTAATGATAAGTTGGGAGTCTCCAATGACTCGTAGTTGTCTAATATTCCAAGTAATAGCTAGCTTGAGGCCAGTGATGAGTGCCTCATACTCTGCAATGTTATTAGTGCACAAAAATCCCAACCGGAATGCTCTTGGTATGACCTCCCCTGTGGGAGTGATGAGCACCACTCCTGCTCCAGATCTGTGGAAGGTGAAAGATCCATCAAAATGGACCTGCCATTCTACAGACTCTTCAATGTACATCATAGATGTGTCTGAAGATCCAGGCACAAAGGTTCCATCCCTGGTAGAGGAGCTTCTGCCAATTGATCAGCCAATACCTGTCCTTTCAAGGATTTTTGATTCACGAACTCAATATCAAATTCACTCAGGAGAATGATCCAATTAGCCATTTGGCCTGTGAGGGTGGGTTTGGATAAAAGGTACTTGAGAGGGTCAACTTTGGATATGAGTTTGGTTTTATTGTTTAGGAGATAATGGTGAAGCTTTTGGAAGGTAAAGACAACTGCCAAGTAGGCCTTTTCAATCTGTGGGTAATTCAACTCGTAAGCAATCAAGGTACAACTGAGATAGTAAACTACCCTTTCTTTATGGTCTAGGTCATATTGGGAAAGTAGTGCACCAATAGCAAACTGGGTAGTGGAAATGTACAAGAGGAGAGGTTCACCTGGGGTAGGTGGCATGAGTACAGGTGGGTTGACCAAGTACTATTTTAGTAGTGCAAAGGCCTTTTGGAAATTTGGTCCCCAGTTGAATGCAACATCCTTCTTCAGTAAATGGGTAAAGGGGTGGCACTTATCCGCAAGTTGTGAAATAAAGTGACGGATTGCCTAAATTTTCCCTTGTAGACTCCTCAGTTGTTTGAGAGTGGTAGGTGGTGGCATTTCTGTGATAGTTGTAACCTTTGCAGGGTCCACTTCTATCCCTCTTTGTGAAACAATGAACCCTAGGAGCTTTCCTGATAAAACACCAAAGACACATTTCTTGGGGTTCAAGCGAACCTTATAATCCTGGAGGTGCTGAAAAATATGTCTCAACACTTCAGGGTGCTCTCCTCTACTCTTGGATTTAGCTAGGATGTCATCAACATAATCTTCCATGATGTCATTCATCATATCATGGAAGATAATAGTCATGGCCTGCTGATAAGTGGCCCCGACATTCTTGAGTCTGAAAGGCATGACCTTGTAGCAAAAGGTCCCCAAGGGGTAATGAAGGTTGTTTTATGTTGATCTTCTTCTGCAATCCGTATATCTGGTTATAACCTGAAAACCCATCCATTAAAGACAACATTTCATAACCAGCGGTGGAATCAACTATCATGTCAATGTTAGGCAAGGGGAAGTCATCCTTAGGGCATGCTTTATTGATGTCACAGAAATCAGTGTAGATTCTTATGCCGAAAGGCTTCTTCTGTACAGGGACTATGTTAGAGATCCACTCTGAATAGTCAATGGGTTTAATGAAATCAGCAGCTAACAGTTTTTCCAATTCTTCTTTGACAAGGAGCGCCACCTTAGGGTGCATCTTTCTCAACTTTTACTTGATGGGTTTGGCATCTGGGTGCACAACGAGGTTGTGCATAACTAACTCTAGGTCCAAACCAGGCATATTTGCGTATGTCCATGCAAATATATCTGTGTATTCTCTTAAGATCTCTACAAAGACCTTTTGTTCCTGAGATGAGAGTGAAGCTCCCAACTTTATCATTCTAGGTTGCTCTTCTGAGCCAATGTTGACATTAATTGTTTCCTCAACAAGCATCTTAGAAGCATCTTCCATCCATGTAGGATCAGGGGGAAGAGTAAGATCAAATTCTTGTGGTAGCTCATCATCATCTTTAAATGGATAAACCACTTCATCCTTAGACTCTTTGTTCTGTTTATCTACGAGTGTTTCAAAGAGTTTGTCACTATGAGACTTCCGTTTATCTTTTCTGCAAGGTTTCTCTGAAGTGTTTGTACTCTTGTTTACCACCTTCTTATTCAAACGTCCACACATCTCTACCTCTTCTCCGAAGTATGCACAGGTGTCTAGTTGAATTGCAAATCCTTTCTTGTGATCCCCAGCTGGAATAGAATCCCTGAGTCCCATGAACTCTACAAATGCCTCATCATTTTCAAATAAGTCTAGTGGCACGTGAAGTTGTTGATCCCAATCTATAAGTTCAGGATACACAAGGGCTATTTGATAATTGGTTAGGGGGTTGGATTCAGATAAGGTAAGGACAACTGAATCTGGGAATAGGTTAGTGGAAGCAAGATCCTTGTAGAGGCTACACTGGGAATCTGTGTCACTATCAGAATGAGATGAAACATCCTCACGTTCAAAAGAGGTGGCGTTAATCTCAAAGGGTAGAGAATTATGAGGCCTTATCCCTAGGCCATGCTTATCTGACTTGAAATGGGGGATGGGAATAGGCTCTAGCTGGCCTTGTGCATTGATTCCACATCCAAACCCACTGTAACCCATGACAAACATCATGCGGTGACCTTTGATGTACTGGGGTGCTTGATGGCATGAAGCCATGGTACCTTCTAGCACTCTGCTAGTAGGATCTTCTAACATCTTCTCCTCAGATAGGAGACCACTATCAGATCAAAGACCACTATGGACAAACTTTTCCAATGTTTTAGGACACTGCTCCCGAGTACTCTTGAACTGAAAATAAGGTTTACCCCTGTGTTCTGGGAGATACTGATAAATCTGATATTAACAAATCCTGTTCAAGAGTGAATGGCTCACCTGGGCCATATTTTTCCGATGTTGCCTCCCATGAAGAGAACGGGTTGACTAATGAAGGAAAATATTGATTATAAGGTGTGAGTGACTTTGAATCTACCCATTTCTTAATAGCTTCCATTTGTAGGGGGATAACAACATCTGCTGAAGGACATTCATAAGCTGCACAAGAAAAACTATGCAATGCCCTACAATGTGTGAATGGTTCTGGGTCACCCAGAATGGTAACCACTTGTCCTTCATGACATAGTTTGATACACTGATGGAAATTTGATGGAATGGCCTGCATGGCATGGATCCATGGGTGCCCCAAGAGCATGTTATATGGAAGGTCTAAGTCAAGGACATGAAATGTCGTGTCATGACAAGTTGGGCCTACTTCCATGGGAACTACTATAGTACCCGTTGATTCTCGTTCTTCATTGTCGTAGGTTGTGATCGTAATAGTCTTGCTCCTAGATCTATTTTTGAATGGCCTAGCTACTTAACTAGCTTCAAAGTGCAAATGTTTAGACTAGATCCTCCATCCACAAGTACCCTCTTGATTTTGTGACGGGTAACCACCACTTCTAGGTATAAGGGTAAGTTGTGTTCTGGGTTGTTACGTGGGATTGCGGTGCGATCAAAAGTAATATGATCATTGGAGTCGAGGTGTGCAATCATGGCTTGGAGGTGCGTGGGATCTACATCTGTAGAGACTCCTGAATTTTACAATGTTTTATACAGTATGTTCTTATGGGCAGTAGATATTTTGAGGAGATCAAGAATGGATATCCTAGCCAGTGTTTTCTCTAACTGGTCTATCAAATTGTACTGACCTTCCTGAGGGATAGGCATGGGATATGGTATGATTAAATGAGCACGTCTCGTCCCTACTGTGTAACTCTTTTCTAAGATCTAGATAGTGTTGACTTGTTCATCAGATGAGCGAATACATCCTATGAGAGAATCAAAGGGACTATCATTAGTGGGGTATATATAAGTAGCAGTCCTATAATCGTTGGAGGTTTGTCTGTGATCTGGCTTCCTTTTCTTTTTATCTACATGATTAGGAAAAGGCTCTTTGTAGATACCCATTTTCTCATTTGGACCTTGTCCTGAGTCAGGGGGAGAATCTATGGAAATCTTACCCTCTTCAATGAGGTCTTGTATATAGTGACACAGTCTTAAACACCTAGTTGTCTTGTGTCCTTTAACATGGTGGAAGTCGCAGTACTCATGGTCTTTGAACCAACCAGGTTTTGGAGCATCTTCTGGGTATGGTACTATCGCAGTTGGATATTCCACCATTTTTACATTATCTAACTACTTTAGTATGGCAGATAGGGATTCTGTTAATGGTGAACGTGTGTTTAGTGGGTGTCTTGGGATGAGGTCCTTGTGAAAGCTTTAAAAGCGGGCCCGTCTGCATGGCTTGGACTCTCTTGGAGTCTGTAATGCCATCACCAACAACATGTTTGTTTTTATTGAAAATTTTGGTTTGTCTATGGATTTGGCTTCATGTTTGTCTTTAACGACAGATTTAAGTGTTCCCTTTGCAATAAGATCTTTCTTGATTTGACTACCTTTCTCTATAACCTCTTCGAAGTTTAAGCCACAGAGCATCTGTAAATGGAAGGCTATTTCTGGGTTTAAGTTAGGAACAAATATGCTCATTAGATGTTTTTATGGTAATGCACAAGGGAAATGACTTGCTAACCCTCGCCATCATTGTAAAAAGCCGGCAAAGGTCTCATTGGGTTTTTGTTTTGTATTGCATAGATCGTTCATTGTGATATCATTTTCCATGTTATAGGAATAATGTCGTACAACTTTTTCTACTAATGTGGGCCACGTTGTAATGGAGCCCTTGGGAATACTATAGAACCATTCCAATCCCAGTGCTCCTAGGCTATGAGGAAAAAGTTGCATTAAGAAGTTATCACTATATGCGACCTCTTGGCAAGCCATGTAAAAGTCTTTTATATGATCACGAGGATCACTCTTACACTTATACTTATCAAACTTGGGAATGGTAAAGTGTTTTGGGAAGGGTTGCCGTAACATGTCCTTATCGAAAGGATAAGGGCATAGTTCTTCATACGAATATTTCCTATTATGGCCTATGTTTCCTTCCTGTAACGTAGCAAGCGTATCTTTCATTGATTGTAATTCTTTCTGAATGAGTTGTTCTTTAGTAGGTGACATTGGTCTTTGTGTTTGAGCTGCCTTAAAGGTAGTGTCAGTGTATGGATCAAAGTGATACTCGCTAGATTTCATTTTGTCTTTGTCTTTGTATATGTTTCTTCTTGAAGAGCCTAGGTTTGCTAATTTCAGGCTCAATTTCAAGATCTGTTTTTGAAGGATCTCCTCTTCAACTAGAGGGTCCTCTTCTTCATCGAATTTGGGAGGAGGTGAAGCTTTACACTCAATCTTCACTTTACGTGAAGCTTTGTAGTGAGGCCATCGTGATGGGTCTCCTTCGATGGTGGCATGATGTTGCCCAGAAGTAGAAGTGTACCTTGTCTCAAAGGGGTTATCTATGTCTAAGAGCGATACTCGTTCTCTTATTTTGTGATTAATGACCTTGGTTTCTACTTCACATTCATGCGGAAGTTTAGCTCCTAATTCTAAGACTCTTGCGAGTACTTGATCTCTATTATAATATAGGAGTTCATCAAATCTGCCTAGGTCTAATCTTTGTTGCTCTCTGGAAGAGTTTGACTCTTCTCCACTATGGTCAATTAATGGCTCTGCATCCTTGACTTGAGAAAAGAGAGGTGCTAAGTTGTTGCCGCTAAATGAGAAGGTTTCAAAAGGGTTTTCTCCTAAGTCATGCTCGTTTGATTTGGTTGCAATCTACATGATTTTAGGCATTACTAGCCGATGTTCGTATGAAGCTAGCATAGCTCCTAAATGTATGATTTTGCAAGTCATTCGAGGTGATGTTTGAAATATGCCACAATGTGTCCTAGATGCAATGTTATGTAGTTATTTTTATCAAAGAACACTCATATGCACACTTAAATGTAATGATCACTCAATTTTGTTGCTACTAATCCGATACCCTAAAATGAATAGTGAAAATATCGTATCAATGCGTAGGTCAAGTTAGAATTCTAACAAGACCTAAATATCAAAGCGGTATTGACGCAGTCTCCCGACGAGGTATAATAAAATTAACTTGAATGCTGATGAAAGCTAAGTCTTCTGAAAAATGGAAGTCGAGACTAGATATAGCATAACAATGCTATCCTGATACATTAACCAAGCAAGTAAGGTGTTAGTATCAAGACAACATTATTGTGATATATATAAGGCGATATCGAATTTTTTTAAAAGACTCAGATGACGTCAAAACTGAAACCAAGTAATAAGTATGAAAAGGAATTTTTAATTGTACGAGCAGCGTAACCGCACAATAAAGGGACTTATATCACGTTCTCAAAAAAATGAAAAAATGATGTAAGTACCAACATTGTGCGACTAGAATGCGAGCAAAACCATCAACTCAAGAAGAGACAAATGATGAACCGAACTCGCAGCAGTGAAGATGATCTTGAAATCAAGATTGAAGGACTTTATCAAAGATATGAAAATGTACCTACGCACTTTAGACATTTAACAACCAAGCCACAAACATGGATGGGTGTAAACGAACAAAAACCTGGCGAGTACCATCTTTGATAAGATGCGTGAGGTATGCTTCTTTCTTGTTGTGGTTAAACCATATAACGGTGTTACACAGATCTATAATCAAAGAAATCATACAAGCAATGAATGCAGAAATAACCAGAAGATAAAATAAATAAGAGAAATATTACACCATATTTAACGTGGTTCACCCATTGTGGGCTACGTCCACCAAGAAACGACCAATATTATTATTCAATGCTTTACAAAGGAAATACAATGAAGATCTATTGTCTTCTAACACCTCACATGATGTTCAATGCTTTTCCCTCACTCAGCTACTCTTTCTTTCTCACCAAGAAAACTTACATGCAAGACAATTGCTATATATATTCTCTCCTTCTTACTTAGCCTCATATAATGCATACATGCATATATATCTATATTGGGTAACTTAACTATTCTTTTACAATCAATAAATAATCTTTAAAATAATTGATTTATTCTAATTTTCGTCAAAAAATAAAAAAATGCATCACACAAGTAACTGTCAACAGTTACTTTCTGATCGTCACCGGTCACTTCCTGACCTGGACTAATCGACACTGGTTACACCTTGACCGATGTTGGTTACACCATGACTGACGCAGATTATTATCAGAACCAGTAACATGTAAAAACAAGTTTCTTGTGAAGCAATTAAGCTCCATTCTCAATAATCTCCCACTTGGAGACCAATTGTTGCACTGTACTATGCATCACCATCCTTGTTTCCTTTTCCTTGGCCCATTTCTTCCTCTTCAAGTCTTAAACTCAAAGACCAACAGAAGTTGAGTGAAGCTCCAACTTCTCCCTTACCAATGGCTTTTAGCATATCTGCAAGGTTCTCATCCGTATGGATTTTCTCTAACTTTAGTTATCCATCCTTCAACACCCGCTGTATGAAGTGATACCTCAACTGAATATGTTTCGTTCTTGAATGAAATGCTGAGTTCTTTGCCAGATGAATCACACTCTAACTATCACTGTATAATCTGCAATCCTCTTTCTCCTTACCTAACTCTTCCATGAACCTACTCATCCATATCATCTCCTTGCTAGCTTCTGTAGATGCAACATACTCTGCCTCTGTAGTAGACAAAGCCACAACCTTATGCAATCTTGAAATCCAACTAACTGTCATTCCACATACTATGAAAATATATCCAGTGGTGCTCCTCCTGTCATCCAAATCTCCAGCCATATTTGAATCAACATAGCCACGTAAATAAGTATCTGACCCTCCATAGAATAACTCCATTCCAGATGTCCCTCTCAAATACCTGAGAATCCATTAGACTGTTTTCCAATGTTCTTTACCTGGATTAGCCATAAACCTACTCACAACTCCCACTGCCAGTGCAATGTCTAGTCTAGTACAAACCATGGCATACATAAGACTTCCTCCTGCTGAAGCATAGGGAACATGTGTCATACACTCAAGCTCCTCGTGTGATGAAGGACAATGATCTTTTCTCATTTTGAAGTGTCCAGCCATAGGTGTACCAACAGATTTTTATCTTTGCATATTAAACCTTTCCAACACCTTATTGATATAAGCCTCTTGAGACAAATATAGCTTCTTGTTTTTCTTGTCTTGGTGAATTTGCATGCCAATGATTTTCTTTGCAACTCCTAAATCCTTCATTGCAAATGTGTGAGCTAACCTTTCTTTAAGTTTACCAATGTCTTGCATACTAGATCCTATAATCAACATATCATCCACATACAATAACAAAATAACATAGCTCCCATTTTCAAGCTTTTTAAAATAAACACAATGGTCAGATTCACATCTCATATAACCATGCTCATGCATAAAACTATCAAATCTCAAATACCATTGCTTTTGAGCTTGCTTGAGCCCATATAGACTCTTTTTCAATTTGCACACAAGTTTCTGTGCATGTTCGAGAAAGGAAAGTTGTGTATGGCATTTTCTCATATAATATTTAAAAGTGACATAGTATAGAGTGAAATTCAAATTATGCTTGAATACCTGATTTAAACATGTTTGAATTTCACTTTCCACACTATATAATTCCACCTGGTGTGCCTAAAAAGCACCTCCACTTATATATGCATAAGAATATATAGCTACTCTTGTTGTCTCGTTTGAAAAATGAGTGAAACACAACACCCATAAAAATTATAGCTTGATTGCCTCTAGCCCAACTTTCAATACACAAATGTTCTACTTTGATAAATTACATTTGTTGTCAAATGACATGTACACAACAAATGAAATAATACTCAGTAAATAAGTAATTTAAAAAAAGATAAGGAAATTTAATGAAACATTTTGTTAAATAATTCACATCCTAATTACAAGGTTTTATTCAAGTTAAAGAGTCAATAAAGGATACCAATCTACAACATTTTCTCATCTAATATTTGAAAGTGACATAATATAGAGTGGAAGTAAGATTCCACTTGAATGCCTAACTTGGACCTACTTGAATTTAGTTGTCCCCCACCACAAAACTCCACTTAGTGTGGCTCAAAAACACCTCCATTAATGGATGTATAAGAATTCAAAACCGTTCTCATTACCTTATTGTAAAAGTGAGGGAAGTGCAAAACCCATAAAAATTGTAGCACGTTTTCCTCTAGCCCAATTATCAATGCATGAATGTACTCCTTGAACATAAAACATTTGTTGCCAAATGAAATGTACACAACAAACAAAACAATATTAGTTATTACAATCTCAAGTTTGGAAGGAGATGATAATGTTGAATGGAAAAAGTCTTGTAGCTCACAAAAGAAATATGGTGAAAATTCGGTTGAAGAGACAAAAATTGAGCCAAATAATTATCAACGTTATCAACAAGAGAAAACAACACTTGCCACACAATTTTCTTCGCATATTTTGTTTTCAACTAGTATTGTCTGATCTATGTCTATCGAGAAAGCATATGTTTTTATAGTAGATCATTTCTCACAAAGAGCACATAATCCAACTTGTTTCTAAAGTTTGGGAGGGGAAGAGACCTCACTTAAAAGAGGAAAGAACGAAGCCTCTTTTATATGTCTCTAGATTTAAATTTGGGTCACAAGTGAACTAGTTTTAGTTAATTATATGATATCACATCTCTAGATTCAGACTTGGGTCACCTTTGAACTACTCTCTAAGTTATCATACAATGATGATAAAGGAATTTTAATGCACCATGCTTAACCATACATATATAATTTTTAAAAATTACTTAATATACAACTAGCAAAAGTATTCATAGGTGCTTTGAGAGGCCAATAGACATATACAAAGATTTATTGAAAGGATAACATTACTAATCACTATCACTAATGTATTTTTAAAATCAAATAATAATGTGAATTAAATTAAAACAACGAAGACATATAGAAAGCGAATGTAAGACATACATGTGTTGAATTCAAACTTGATTAGAAGATTGCGAAAAAATTAATATTGTTTTTATCATGTAATAAAGTATAGACATGAAAAGTTAGTGCACAAATATATGTGGTACTACATGTTACTAATAAGGATTTAAAGTTCAAAAGAAAGTGTTGACTTGGATGTTTGTTAATAACCATGTATACAATGGATGTGGCATGTACGCGTCCTATGTGTGCGAGGTCCACTTATTGTTGGCATCATACAATGGTGAAAAATGCATTTCATAATTATATTGATAATAATTCAAGTAAAAAATGAGAATGATAAGCATTTTATGTGAAAAATAATGGCAAGAAGTACAATTTAGTTGCAACTATCATAGACATACCCATTTTCACTAACGGGAGCTAACATGTGTAGATGTTTCTCTTAAAATAGTCTTTGTTTGACATACCTAGCATTTTTAATCTCATAGCAGCACTCAAAAGAGAATGGTTGAGATATTCTTAAGAAGTCAATAGACTTATCATTATAATGATGTGAAAGTCAACCACTATTTCTCTACATCTCTAGTATCTATGGTTGTTTTAGACAAAGTCAATTTTTGGGATTTGTGTATGGTATGCACCCATGTTATTTTTAGTGAGAATTTATTATGATTACCTCTTAGTAATGATAATATTGGAAAAAATATTGGGTTGTTTGGGTCCCAAAGTGCACCCTTGTAGTTTTGAAATTTGATCATTACACACATTCACAAGTTTGGTTGTTTTGAGCCATCAATATATACAACATTGTTTATGGTATTGAAAGCACCATTTACCAATCCTTCATCAGTGCACAAATTTCATGATAACATAACATGTTAGCCGATATATAGGACTTCATATTCCAATTAGTCATCATCAACATTTTCTAATCATGAGCACCTTATATATTCAACAAGTATTCTTGTAATGAACCTGAATAGAGATCCAAACATCGCTTGATTTTTAGTTTAAAGAATGTTTTTGGTCCATACAAGTTAATTTCTTAATCAAATGATGTTCGTTCATCCTAGCTCCAACATGTGTTTCTCGTCTTCATGAGAGTCTGTTAGTCATAAAAACTAGGGTATGCGTTTATAATGTTTGTCCACAATTTTCAAAATATGTCTTGTTCAGGAGTTTTTCCTTGAGGAAATATCACCTCTAAGGTAATAACAATGTTGAAGGTATCCCAAAATCTTCTCCTAATTGTGTTTCTTAAAACATTTGTAAATTGGTGGGTGCAAGTGGGGGCGAACGTTAATAATTTAAAATTTTCATAAATGAAAAATAATTGTAAACATATGTAAGGTGTGGAGGGTACAACTATGATGAAACTTTACAACATAAAGATGGATGTCCTTTACAAGTGTTATTTAAGAAATATAACCAATAAGAATAATTGAATAACCATCAAATTTTTTATTTGCATGTGTTAGAAATGCTTGTTGAATTCAATCATTAATATCTTTAAACATTTTAGGCACTATAAAACTAATCTCATCAATGAGAATGTAACGTATGTGCTTCATTTCTTCTTTAAGTATGAATAATGTTTGTCATTGAAAATCGTGGACATTTCTAATTGGGAGTCTAAGACTGATATTAATTGTTCAATAATGTATGTTGAAAAAAACTACTACTGTAGGACCAAGGATCAATAAAGGAGTTTTCCATCTATTGAGAAAGAGTCTAATGCATGTATGATACATTTTTAGAGATACAATTTACCAATTCTAGTTGTTCCTTGGATAGCCATTTTTAAACTTCATCACCCGTATGTTGATTTTTAGATAAACTTCATACAAGGCAAAAAGGATCCTTGGGTGACAATACCTATTAGTGGTGATTAATGAATGTTGTATAGAAAATGTATAGTTGAATCCTATAATGTTGATGGCAAATAATTTTGGCCCCAATCTATCCATATTTGGACAATTGTCGGCTCTTTTGTAATTTTCCATTGTTCTTTTTTATGACATATAATGTATGACCATTACTTGGCAACATCTAATTTTTCATATGTTCTAGTTATGAAGGATGATGTATATAAGCATGAAGAAAATTTGAATACAATGACTCATGCTCAAAGTTTACTTAGACACACCTATAGAATTTTCAACCAACACCGAGAGTCACAAATCATCTACTACATTTGATATGTGGGAGTTTTAATAGCATATGACATGTCTCTTGTGCACCTGTATCACACTATGCAATTGTGTCTGTAAGAAATATTTAGTATGCACAAAATGTTGGATCTTGGGAACGACTGGTAACTGCAACTAACATTAACATATATCATGACAACTCTATGATCTTTTCTCTAACTTTACAACATACTTTGCATTGTAGTTCAAGATCGCATGGTGAAAAAGGTGGGTTGATAATATGCATTTATTCACCACAATGAAAGCAGGTTAGGATTTTGTACATTGATTCTCTCATCATTGTATGTAGGAATATATTTTTTGTTGTCATCTTTATCTACAATTAAAGTATATTGGCCTAACAAAATCTTGTTCTTATAATACACAATGTATTGGGTTTCCTTATAGTGAAATATTTTGTATGACCGGGTGGTTCCCTCATCCAACATGGATGATATGAATAATTATATGCATTAGTGCCAAGATTTGAATTTTATTTTATTTCTTATTTTCTTAAAAAAAAATTATTTTCTTTTATAACTTATAAATATTTGTAAAATTATTATCCAAGACTAAAAATTGAATAGATTATAAATTTTAAAACTATTTACTTGAATCGATATATATATATGTATGTATATATATATAGATATATATATATATATATATGTATATATATATATATATATATATATATATATATGTATGTCTGTATGTATATATATATGTATGTATGTATATAAAAGAGTTAATCATATGTTGACTTCATAGTTGAATGATTAGATATAAATCACTCTTAGGAATTATTTATTTAACTGTAATTTGTAATATATGTCATGACTTCATACCTCCATGATTCCAATATTCCAAGGACATATATATATATATATATATATATATATATATAGATTTAGGAAATATTTATTTTGTAAATGTAAATTGTCATGAAAAAACCTCCAATTCCAATATTCCAAGGACACTATAAATTATCCACATTTTTTTTATCAAGAAATTTATTAGTTTATCAATATTTTAGATTTTTCTACCGTAAAGAGAAAAATTATGTATAAAACTACACGATTAACCAAGAGCTACCAGATTTCTTGCGACAATATTCTCCCCCTCAGGGTCATGGACGTAGTCTTCCCTGTCGCTGCTCATGAAGCAAACACAAAAGCTCCAACCCTCGCTCTCAACCACCTACTCATGGGATGGTGGAAAGAGAAGTTTGACTTCTTTAGTGGTGGCGGTGCTGGCAATAATGACGTTGTTAGTGCTTGTGGAATGGGATGGGATGCTCCCCCCTTAGTGGTGATTGTGGTGGCTCTGGCGATGGTACTTGGGTGTTCCCCCTTCTAGCGAATTCTATTATCTCACTTTAACTATCTCACCTTGGTAGGAGAATAAAGACGATACTGAAGATGGCTGGGAAGGCATCCCAGATCAAGATCCTTTTGGTGTTAGTGGGTGGGGTGGTAGAATAGACAGAACTTCGCCACCTCCTCTACCATGCTCTATGTTTGTTATCGTTGCTCAATGTCTCAACTATTTGTTGCTATTTATTTATTACCCCTTTGTTTATTGAACATTCTCTATTAATATGACTTGTAAGTGTTAACACCCTGACCCACGTGTTGATTGTTTTTCCTCTAGTTAATCCTCGATTTGAAATTCTAGAGTGTGCTTTCATACAACTCCTTTTTGAATGATTAATAATGTACTATATCTTTAATATTAATAGAGACTTGTTTTTCAATAAAAAAATTATGTATAACTTTAATAAGATATTTTTAATAAAATAAAACTATATTATTTTTAAAGAGAAATTATAGACTTCACAAAAAAGGAGGGCGATATAATTAGAACACCCTATATAAAAACATCAAGATGAACAAAAGAGCTTACAAAGAATATCGATTTCAATCATCTCTTACAGATAAATATCAAACACTATTAATACATGGCCTAAACACCACCTCATTGATTATCTTGAGATTGTCATCTAATTAAAATCTTTTATATTTGTGTTTTTTCAATCAGTTTAAATATATCAAATTTCCATTATTTTAACTAATAAACAAACCCAAATATATTTTCTTTCGATAGAAAAATAACTCTGATCTTTATCAAGGTTGATCGAATTTGAACCCAAATGTGTGTGTGTCTATGTGCGCGCGTGAGACCCTCAACTTAGAACACAACCTCATGTGGGTTAAGAGGCATGATGCAAAATCCTTATGGGACACCCTCCAAGGTGCCACTTTTGCTTCTTCACAAGTAGCATACCATCAACGACTCTAGGAATAATAAAGAAGGCAATTGCATGAAATTGAGCAAATTTGTCTTTTTCCAATCTTATTTCTCTATGCACTCCATGTAAAGTCTTTAATATTTTTGTAGAACTTAAAATACAATAGGTGATCCACTATTGAGAAACAATCTAAATCTGAATTGCAACAAAGATAAAATATCCCCGATTTTGACAACTTTGATTGAAAAATTTGAAACTACATATAATTGAATACATAATGTACAAAATTTAGCTAAAATTTGAGTGAGCCTAACAACCATTATTATAAATTAAAAGGTTTCAATGAAAATTTGACAAGCTATGTTATAAAATAAATTCATTATCTCCTCAATTTAGGTAGAGACAACAAAATCATATTAAAAAAACAAATGCAAGGGGATCTTGATACACACAAAAATAAATAGCTTAACATCCTGCCAAACCAAGGAAAAGTAACATTCCGGTGGACCAAACTTTGGGGAAATCAACTCCAAGAAAAGACTCGATAGGGCTTGAACCAGTGACCAACACATTCCGTCCAAATCACACCATAAGACATCAATGTCAAAATCTAGATTTTGAAATTTATTTTTATCGGAGCAATTATTTTAAAAGACTTTCAATTACTCTTTCCATATCCTAACTTTTTTTAATTAATCTTCATAAATAAGAAATCAACTTGCATGATTAACAAAGGCTATGATAAACTCTTTTGCATGTGCTACTTCCTCTGAATTTGATGAATTGACAACCAAACTTAATTTCATCATGCACAACATTCCTGATGAAGATGCAATTTCATAAAATGGCAATATTTAATATCGCTCTATCAATTCTTTGAAACAATTGAGTGTTAATAATCACTAATTAATGTTGTGTGCTAATGGTAGAACCTTAGACAAGAATGACATTGTTATAGCCATTGGTATGAAAGAAGCGACGACACTTTATTTTTCTTGCATCAATTCACATATTCTTCATCTATAAAATAAAATATGGTAAATAGAAAATAATGATAATTTATAACTCTTGACTATTTAGAAAGACGAGGAATAAAATATTAAGACTCTAAGATAATTAAGAAAATAATTATAAAGAAACTTGACTTTAGAAAAGCCTATCAACCAATTATATATTAACTATATGATATCATATTAACTAAGTGATGTAATGAGTGAAGTAGCCCTACATAACTATATGACATCACCTTTGTAGATTCAAACTTGAACCACCTAACTAACCCCCAAATTATCATATGACGATTGATAAAAATACTTGTAATGCATCATGGTTAAACATGCATATACAATCATTTTAAAACATTTAACAAACAATTAGATGTTAAGTTGATGGTTTACGTTGGGAATATAATTAGATTATGGATTTTTGTGGGATTTTTATTTGTATGAATTGAGACACTACCTAAATAATTTCTTTGAGTAATAATTATTCTAATAACATTTTTTCTCCTATATTTTAGGTAAATGAACCTATTTTAGTACATAAACATCATAAATGTTAAGCAATAGTGAATTGAAAGGTGAGAAACCCAAAATGGAAAACATGATACTTACCCCAAAATGTAAAAAAAAAATTAGATTATGAGTTTACAAAAAGAACAATGGAAAGAATATTGTTAAGTGACATAGTTGAATTTTTTTAATATAAATATAGAAGACGTGGCATAAAATTAGATTTTCAAAATGATTTATATACTATAGTAATCATTATTGTAATTCCTAAATCAAAAGCATAATCCTGGTCCACAACTCAAAAGAAATGAATGAAATGCAGACAGCACATCTCGAAGAAGACGATGTACCTGTAGGGTAAAAATACACGAGAACACAATTCGCATCCTTTTTAATCTATCAAAGACACGGACATGCCAGGCAATCAGGAGGAGAGCGGCCCTGCATCGGCACTGTCTACCGCCTCAAAAACATCTACACGGTCACATGAATCTAACGCACCAGCTATACAACATAACTACAAAATTTGATTTCGCTTCACTGATCTGGCTTAGAATAAGCGCCTGAGCAACAATCCATATGACCCTGCATTTCGCTCGGCCGCCCTCGAAATTGCACTGTACACGGCGTTTTGGGGCACGGTTATATGAGGGTTTCGTGCGGAGAAGGCTTAATGATTATTATCATTTGTTTGTTTTTAGCTGGTGCTTGGCAGAATTTGCGATCCTGAGCAACTATGTGGTTTTTCTGGCGACCCAGAAGTCGCTTCTCCTTAGACGAGCTCAGGTATTTATTTCAGAGGGTTTAAAACTTGTTATAATTGAATATATGTTTTAAATAGTCATCAAAGTTAGCTTAGTTTCTCTGGTGATGAGTGAGCTAGCTCAGTTGAAACGTCGGATTAAGAATAATAACGCACAGTTATCTAGAAAAATTGTTTTAAATTGTCTCATACAGTTTTGAGCGAAATTTCGGATCCGTTGTGGTTCAATTATACAACCGAAAGATAGGCAATGCTGGATTTAGAGAATTTTTGGATATATTGTTTTTTACTTGTTTGAATTGTTCGGAAATTTGTGATCCACTGCAATATATTTTGCTTCAGTTTACCAGTTGCCCCCTTTTCAATCCACTGTGGGAGCATGCCTTCGGCTTAGATCCCACAAGCAATGACTTGCAGCTCGTCTGTTGTCCTTTGAGGTATTCCGCATCCAGAATTGAATTGAATGCGACATGTTACTCAACTTTACACTTGGAGGCCATGGCAGCTTATCGTCCCCTTTTCGATGGATCTGGGCTTGGATGCTCTTAAGTGAAGACCCCATTTTCAACCCACCGTGGGAGCACGCCTTTGGTTTGGATCCCACAAGCAAGGACTCCCAGCTTGTCTGTTGTCCTTTGAGGTATGCCGCATCCAGAATTGAATTGAATGCGACATGTTACTCAACTTTACACTTGGAGGCCATGGCGGCTTATCGTCCCCTTTTCTATGGATCTGGGCTTCGATGCTCTCAGTGAGGACCCCCTTTTTAACCCACCTTGGGAGCACGCCTTTGGCTTGGATCCCACAAGCAAGAACTTACAGCTCGTCTGTTGTCCTTTGAGGTATGCTGCATCCAGAATTGAATTGAATGCGGCATGTTTCTCGATTTTATCATTGGAAGCCATGGTTTGTTGTTCCTTTATCAATTGTGTTAGGACATACCTGGGCTTGGATGCTCTAAGCGAGGACTTGTAGTTTGTCCCTTGAGGTATGCCACATGCAGAATTGAAAGCGGTATATTACTCAAGTTTACACCTGGAGGCTATTGCTATTTGTTCCATTTTTACCATGGCCAGGTTGTTGTACGTTGGCTTAGATGAACCACTTAAGGGTATAGTCTTTTGCTGTGGATTTATGCTAACAAGGAAAATGATGTGAGTTCAATGTAAGTCAATGAGACATTCATTGGATTGATAAAGTTAGATAACTGTACAGGTGCACATCTATCGTGTAATCATTATTGCAATCAATTAATCTTTTAGTACTTGTAGGTTACATTTTGTTGGAAGCATTCTCGGAAGGTTTTTTTTTTTTTTTTTGTAGTTGTAGGTTACATGTGGTTGACAGCATTCCATGAATGCCACAGGATAAAGTTTTGAACTATTGGGATAAACATATGCTTATATAGCAAATATATGCTTTCATGACTGTACAAAATTATGAAATTGTTTCCCTGCATTTTTTTCTCCCTTTGCTGCAGTGGTTTATTTCTACATATGAATTTTGCTTCAAGAACATGGCTATGCCAATCAAAAAGGTAAAATTTTCAAGGGTTCTTCTTCCAGGGCCTCATCCTTCAAAAATGACGTCAGGCAGAAGAACAGAGGGAGGAATAAGGGTCAAGGACACAAAAATAACAATAACTGTGGGCAAAAGCAAAGTGATAAACAACATTTGTTTTGCAAATGGTGCGGCAGAAAAGGAAGCCATGAGGCTCACAAATGTAAAGCTTCATGGGAGAAAATTAAATCCTACCATCAGCAGAAGGAAGGAAAGAAAAGAAACAAACCAATGAACCAAACTCACCTCAATTCACCAGTGAATATGTGCTTTTCAGTTGTGATGAAGCAAATAATGCCTCAATTCGTACCACTTGGTTTGATGCTCGAGACCTAGATACTGGGGCCACTCAACACATGACTTTCTGAAAGAACTTTGAGGAGTTTCATGAAAAAAGTTGTAATTCAATATACTTGGCGTATAGATCAAGTCCAAGACTAGAGGGAAAAGGGATAATAAGATTCAAGTTTCAAGGGCTTCTAGATTTTATTATCCAAAATGTCCTATGTGTTCCTCAGTTGTAAAGAAACTTGTTATCCATGGTGCTCATTCGTCAACAAGGGCACTCCATTTTACTGGACAATGAGGAGGTCACGATCAAAAGAAAAAGTGACAATCCAGTCGTATTGACTGGATTTAAGGAAGGCAAATTGTTAAAACTCAGGGGGCGAGCCATCCATTTCATGGAATTTTGCTCATCTTGTTGAAGATGCAGTGTCTCAAAGTATGTTGTGGCATGTGAGATTCAGGCACTCCAATCGTGACTGCATTCATGTGTTGCAAAAGAGTGGCGTAACAAGATTGCCCACCCTGCCCGCAAAATCTGAGAAGTATGAAATCTGTAGTTTTGTTAAATACTCAAGGCAACCTTTTCAAAAGTCAAAATGGAAAGCTAACCAAAAGTTACAGTTGGTCCATTCTGACTTGTGTTCTCTTCCAATTCTTTCAGTTGGTGGTCACAAGTTCTCCATGTTGTTCTTTGACCACTACAACAAAATGACATGGATCTATATCCTCAAGTAAAAATCAGAAGCCTTTGAGACAATTCAAATGTTTTGAGTTGTGGTGGAAAATGAAACTCAAACCCACATTGGGACATTTAGGATTGATAATAGTGGCGAATGCACTTCAAGGTGTTCGAATCCTATCTCAAACAAAACGGGACTGTTATCCAATTTCACCCCCCGGGTGAAATTGGACCACAAGGAGTTTACACTGAAACAATTGCAATGGGACCCACTTGTGGAGGAAATGGCAAAAATCGATAGTTCACCCGAAAAGCACCTCCAACACTTTACACATCTCCTAATATGCCTGAGGAGATCCAAAAGCTTGAACAAAATTCAAAGTAGGTTAGGAGAATTCTAAAAATTGCATCTTTGAGCTAACCAAGCTCATGATCGAATTGCTTGAATGCAAGTGAGTCGATTTCCAACTAAACCGAGCTACTCAAATAATTCAAAATTGGCCATCAAATTGTTGCAATTTGAGCTCTTAACCGAGCTGTTTGATTAGTTGGGGGTCAAGTTTTATACAGAGGATTGAGCTCGTATCATAAGGGGCTGAGCTATGCAAAATAGCCACCGAGCTCATCTAAGGGAAGAGTCGGGTATCACATTGAAGACTGAGAGGCATGAGGGAAGTAGGCCGAGTTATAGCGAAGCTGCCATATTGTGCATCGAAGCCATCGTTTGAAGTGGTCGAGCCATGCAAAACCACACCGAGCTGTTTAACACCGCATTGCAGAACCGAGCTCGTCGAGTTGTCCACCGAGCCATGTTCCAAGGGTAGTCGAGCTAATCATGGAGCTGATCAAGATATGCGTGCACTGAACCACCGAGCCCTTCTATGGAATGGATCGAGCTATTACATCAAAAGAGCAATCTCCGTGGCGGCAAGTCGGGCTTGAGGCACCATGGGACCGACAGATGCATCACTGAGGGTCCAAGCTGGTATCAAGTGCGGACGGCTGGGCCATTTTCTGAGTCGCATATGTAGCCAACTAAACCGAGTTGCATAAGTATAAGGGGAGCTTCCGGAAAGGCCAAGTTACACACCAGTGGACCGAGCCCTCTCTTTGCAGTGAAAACCGAGCTTGAAGGGGCTCGGGAGATGTAGAAACCAAACTCTGCAATCTAAGAGCGATTATACCATGATAGCAGTGTTCGTGAAAGAGACAACATAGGAGTTCATGAGGGTCCAATGAGGAGGACTTAGCAGGAAAACGACGAGCTAGTCGGTGCTCGGATGTTTGCAACTCGACGAGCGAATGCGCTTGGAATTCACCGACGAATTTGATGAGGAACATCAAGCTGATCAAATTCAAGCAAATCAAGTGTAGCTCGGCAAGTCGAATGATAGGAGTTCTTCAGACACTGAGTTGCAGGTGGAGCTATCTCGATGCGGCGTGGCCGAGCATCAAATGTCAATGGGCGCCAAGTTCTATATCGAACTCATTTAGGAGGGTCGGTTGCATTGTTGAGACCATGGAGGATAAAGAATGGCGAGTTAGGCCGAGTGTAGTCACTAGGATGGACTTAGGATGGCTCGGCGAGTTGTTAGCCAGGTGTGGAGTCGTTCCGAGTTGAATGCGACAAGTGCGGGGAAAGCAATAAAATATATCCAAACGGCCCAAAACGAGTTGGGACAATTGTGCATCAAAGGCCCGAAGCGCCCGTATACAAGGTATTATGGAAATCGCGGGAAAAGACGACCCGACCGGCCCAAAATTGGCTCGGGACACACGGGACGCAAACACCCGAAAACACCGCACAAGCCTTTGCGGAGAAAGTGGGAAAAAATGACTCAAATGGCCCACGGGACATCGGTGCCGAGCAAGCCCGAAATATTCGCATCCCATTGCGGGTGGAGAGGCGAGTCAACCGCTCCAGTTGAAGGCGAGGCGAAGGTCAAAAACAAAGTGTCCTGGGCCGCGAGAGGTGTGGTTCACCGCAAAGGGGTTTCACCCGCAATGCAAAGCGGGGTAGGTAACACTGTTGAGTCGGGAGGCCCGTGCACGCCGATATGGATACAATGCAACATGGTGGAAGTCGAGCTGGCATGCGTCTCGGCAGTCAAGAAGCGGGTCGGCACATGTAAGAGGGATAGCTCGTTAACGTGCAAGTGTAGAAGCCTGAGGTATCAAGTGGACGAGAAACGGTAGGAGGTCGGCGTCATGGGAGCCGAGGTGTAAAATGGGGAAAGTCCAATGCATGCGAACATGGACACAAAGCAAATGGTCGGCAATATAAACAAGCC
This sequence comes from Taxus chinensis, assembly GCA_019776745.2. Taxonomy (NCBI): domain Eukaryota; kingdom Viridiplantae; phylum Streptophyta; class Pinopsida; order Cupressales; family Taxaceae; genus Taxus; species Taxus chinensis. Next base: position 107,476,585 of record CM034154.1, read on the forward strand.
CCAATGCAAGGCTCGGTGGGTAGGTGGTTTGGGCGGTCGGCCCAATGTGAACAACACAATGAGCTGGGAGTTATAAGGGGTGTCGTGGCATTTGGGGGTGGTTGACCATGCGAGGAGGTAGCCAACTCGGCCGAGTTGGCCGAGCTGGCTCATTTCAAAGTTTTAAAATATTTAAACTCTCCCCTTCCCAAAACAAATATAAAGAATGCAAGATGGGCCCACCATTTTTTAAATGCAAAATTATTCAAAAGATTTGCAAAACATAGGAAAAGAGGGGAAGTATTTAATATATCTTTTCAACTAGAAAATTAATTGCCAGTCTCGTGGAGTTGAAGAAATGCCTGGCAAACCAAAAGTAGCTGCAGTCACTCAAATGATCATAACTTTTGCATCCCTCGACGGATTTTCACAAAATTGGTCTTGTTGGAATCATGATTCCAAGAACTTTGGACAACAATCAAGAAATTTAGAAATTGATGAAGATTTGATGGTGAATTTCGTGGAAAACTAACCCAGTTCAGAGCAATGCCTTCAAAGTGGTTGAAAAGTGCATTTAAGAAGTGGGCAATCATTCTTTCTTTGTTGTAGGTTATGGGACAACACAAGGAGCCTTTTGCAAGTAAAATACCATCAATTGCATCCATTTATTATCACTTGCAAGTGGCTAAAAGACAAATTTCGGGATTGCAATTCTCTCTCTCTTCCTCATTCTATAAATTGTAACTTGGGACTCATTTGTAAAAAACTTAGTCATTTTTTCTCCTCCCCCCTCTCTTTTTCTTCTCTGCTAGGGTTGAATGTGGAGGTTAAGCGTCCTTTCCAAGCTCTGTAATGGCATTTCCTTGCCTCTTGCCCACTAATGTTGTACTGTGCATACTTATTGGAGCAATACATTGTGTTTTGTGATGCATCTTGTCCATCCTTTGCATGTTTTATTATCTCTACTTACCTCTCTCTATTGCAGGGTATACTGTGCATATTCTTGATGTTTATTGCAGGTTTTGAGAGCAGTGTTTGATGGGTATGAAGTGGTGCTCTGTGTGAATCCATCTTTGGTCTATGGTGCATCTTGTCCACCTTCTCCATTGCTCACCTCTCTCCATTTCAGGCAGTTGGATTCTTGGCTAACAACCTCGTTTTCTGGTGTATCGCCACTCTTAGTGTAGGTTTATTTTCATGCACTCTCTCTCCCTGTCTCCTTTGAAAGTTAGAATATGATTCGGTAGTTTGCTTGCCTGCATTAGGAGTAGATTGTGGCAGGTAGTTTAGGAGCAAGAACCAACTTTTTTTGGAGGATTATCTCAAGTCCGCAAGTCTCACAACTTGAGAGGTAACCCAATGTTACACAAATTACACCAAATGCCCCACTCAAACTCAGGCCATTCGGGGGGTGCTGTAATTTCGTGATGATAGGGACCAAATGCCATCTCATAGTTCCTCACACTTCTTAACAAAATAGAGTAGCCGAGAGGATGAACATAACCATGATGAATATGGTTTGTGTAATCTTATATTTCAAGGGGGTAAATCTACACTTTTAGGCAGAAGCAACAAAAACAACAGTTTATCTTTGAAACGAATCACCATCAATAACCCTTCAATTGAAGACTTCATATGGAATGTGACGTGGTCATCTTCTTTCAATGCGTAATCTTTGGATTTTTGGATCTGCATGTTACACATTGATCCCAAAGGAGAAAAGGAATAAGTTGGACCACAAGAGTCATAAATGCATTCATTTGGGATATTATGATTCCTCCAAGGCATATTGGATTTATGATAAAAAGAGCAAGAAATTCCTTACTGTAAGGGACATCATCTTTTGCGAATTTGCAAGGGATGAGGCCAACATCAATCGTCGATTGATTCGGCTGGAGAAGTATGCCAAGTTCGATCTCTACAAGGAGAGTAATTTGAAAATTCCAAACAGTGAAGGGGGATATGTAGTTAGGATTCATTTGGTTTCGTATTATCTCCTATATTAGAGATTGAAACTCCTAAAGAAAATAAAAATTCATTAGAAAATGGACAAGTGACATATGCATAGAGAACTGAAAGTGAAGGAGCTTCAAATCATGAAATTGAGCCACCAACGCCATAGAAGAAGAATGCCTAAATGGACAACACAGACATTGAAAGATGTTCGTCCAGATGAAGTTGGAAAAAGTGGCACACGAAGTGCACATGCAACTACACAAGCAACATAAAATGTCTCAGAAGAAATTCAAAAGAAGATTGAGAAGCCCATCGTGAATGATTCTACAGAAGTAGACCTTAATGTTGGATTCGTTTCAAAACAACCTCTTTTAAACAAGTCGAAAATGACGAGTCCTTGAGAAAAGCCATGAGAGATGAGTATGATGCATTGATAAAAAATGGGACTTGGAAGTTGGCTGATTCTCCACTTGATTGTAAACCATTTGGCTGTAAGTGGGTCTTCCACAACAACTACAAGGCTGATGGTTCGCTGACAAACATAAAGCAAGGTTTGTCACACAGTGTTATGCTTAAAAGGAAGGCATAGACTACAATGAAACCTTTGCACCAACAACGAAGTGGACTACCATTCGTACTTTGTTAGCTTTGGCAACACAAAACAAGTGGAATGCTCATGAGATGGACGTGAAACTGCTTTTTTGAGTGGTGAGTTTTAAGAAACAATGTACATGACTCAACCTGAAGGTTTTGCAGTTGATGACTAAGAGCACAAAGAGTGTAAACTTGAAAAATCGCTATATGGTTTGAAACAAGCCCCTTGAGCATGGTACAAAAAACTATCTTAGCACCTCCTGAACATGAATTTGAAACGTTTTGAGTTTGAAGATGCAACATTTTGTCAAAATAGCTAGGTAGCCGGTACGTGGGTACGGTTCGGGTACGGGTACGGGGATCCGGTACGTCGGTACGGCAATTTTTTTGGAGGCCCGGGTACGGCACTTGGGTACGGCAGTACAAAAACTATATAAAAATTAAAAAATATATAAATCTCAACCTTCTAAATAGGAATTTAATTATAAACCACATATTATGTATATGAAAAACAAGATAAAAGACAAGTTATACTATTAACTATAAATTTATAATAATGTACAATATATACAAAACAAATAAAATTAAATTCAGAAGATTCTTTCAGAAGATTGCAAGAAGTTGCTTGGTCCAAAAAGGTGCAAAAATGGATTTTATGAAAATAAGAAAAATATTGCCATCAATGCGTAGAGCTCGAGAAAATATACACTTTTAGAGAAAACGACACCTGAAACGGAGCCACAGAATGAAAGTTATGGCTCATCCAAGTTTTTGCTGCTACATCTTCCCGGACCCTTTCCAAAAATGGCAAATTTTTTTCCATACTTGCGTTTTTTTCACCGAAAATCCAAAAACGGAAAAAATTGCCAAAAAAGGAAAAAAACTAAATAAAAATTAAAAAACGCGTCAAAAAGGGTCCGGTTCGGCGTGGGTTCGGCCAGGGTTCTCCCTGCAGGCCCCGGGTACGGCCGGGTACGTCCACAGACGTACCCGGCCGTACCCGGGGCCTGCAGGGAGAACCCTGGCCGAACCCACGCCGAACCGGACCCGGACCCCGTACCCGCGCCGAACCGGACCCGAACCTGCCGCCCTTAGGGGCCGAACCGGCTACCTAGCAAAATAGTTGTGTTATCCTTTTTTACCCCTGGCAAAAATGGACAACTTCCAAAAAATTGGACTTGAGTGGTTGATGGGGACTTCAATGAAGAATCTGGAGATTTCAGGTAATTTTCCTGTTTTTGGGCACTTGGAATCATTTTCATGTTCCACTTTAGACCTACTTGGGTTTTTTATGTTGCTTTACTTCTAAAGATAAACCAAGCAAAGTTGCTCCAAAAACTTGATTTGCATAGCTGCCTTCTTTGCGGAAAAACGATGTTACTTTACTTCAAAAAATAACTAAATAAAGCAGTCTCCAAAACCCGCATCAAAGGGAGAAAACAAAGAGTAATCCGGAGATTCGATGTTGCTTTAATGCTGAAAGTAGATAAGTAAAGCACATTTCAAAGCCCGAGCAAAGCAATTTTCAAAACCCGTAGAGAAGGGCCAGAGAAGAGTAATCCGGGGATGCAATGTGCCACAACTGTGAAGTAATGCACTTCCGCAAACCTGAGTAAAGTAGTTGCACCTCGAAATCCCGCAACAAAGGAATGCAGTAGCGGGGGATCAAAATCTTGCAACAAAGGAATGCGGCAGTGGGGGGTCGAAATCCCGCAGAGAAGGAATGCGGCAGTGGGGGGTCGAAATCCCGCAACAAGGGAATGTAACAATGGGGGGTCGAAATCCCACAACAAAGGAATGCAACAGTGGGGGGTCGAAATCCCGCAACAAAGGAATGCAACAGTGGGGGGTCGAAATCCCACAACGAAGGAATGCAGTAGTGGGGGGCAAAATCCCACATCAAAGGAATGCAACAGTGTTACTTCGTAAACCCGAATGGCCATAACTTTTGACCAAGTGCTCCGTTTTTGGAGATCTTGGACTTTTGGAAAGCTCTCAACCTCCTCTTCACCATGGAATCATGAAAATCAAATTTAGATGGAGGTAGGTTGGCGAAAAAGGGAAAAAACTCTCCCAATTCAAAATGAACAGTTTCAGGCAGCCCAACCACTAGATTTTAATGCAGTATGGGCAGTTTTCTTCTCTAGCAAGACAAAGGACATTGGGGAATGGATTTAGCATGCTGCCCACACCATTTTTAGAGCATTTAATGACTTTTGTTGGTAGGTGGATGTAAAATTTCGGGTTCCCTCTTCTCTATCTCTTTCTTTTCTTCCATATATTGTAAAAAGAGAGCTCATTTTTTAGTTGTTAGACATTTTTGAAATGCTGCTCTCTTCTTCTCAGCTGCTGGGTGGATGTTAGACTTCCAAGCCTCATTTTTGGGCATTGTAATGATGAATCTTGCCTCCCTTTCTCAATGTAATGGTTTGTGCAACTTCTAAAGCAATAAAATTTAAATTTTGTGGTTATTTCACTGCCCTAGCTTTGTTTATTGCATTCTCTTGCCTCTCTATCACATTTGCAGGTATGATTGTGCATATTTTGTTCTCATTGCAAACTTCAATGATGTTGTGCTTATGAAAACAGTGCATTGAGTGTTGCTGTGGTCTGTGGTGCTTTGTCCATCCTCTCCATCTCCATTCTCTCCCATTTTCATCCATTTGAGAGTGTCCCAACCCCCTTTTTTGGTGTTATCACCTCTGTTAGTGTAGGATTTCCCTTTCATGCATCCTTCTAACCTTTCTCTCTGTCCCTGGTCCCTTGAAATTGGTAGTTTAGGAGTAGTTAGCTGCATTTCCTTCATTAGGAGTAGTTTTAACATTAGAATAGATAGAGGAAGCCGGCCTTCTCCAGAGGTCCACCTCAAGTAGCAAATCCCACAACTTGAGAGATGGTTCCATGTTAGCAAAAAGTAGGGATCTGTCAATAGATAATCCTAGGGTGCTACTTTTTTGTGATAACAAGTTGACAAAACTGTTGTATTTGTAGTGGTGTATATTGATGATTTGCTCATCAAAGGCAACAATGAAAAATACATTGCAAAAATTCAAATCACAGTTGATGAAAAGATTTGAAATGACTGATTTGGGTTATCTTCATTACTATTTGGGTATTGAAGTAATTCAAAAACCAAAGTGTATCTTCATCACTCAATAGAAGTACATTGGTGACATTCTATGCAAGTTTGGAATGGAAGATTGTAAGCCTCTTAGTACGCCCATGGAACAAAATTTGAAATTGATCACAGAACTTCCACAGATTATGTAGATGTGACGAAATATTGACAACTCATTGGAAGTCTAATCTATGTGACAACAACGAAACCAAATATTTCTTTTGATGTTGGTGTTCTTTATCAATTCATGCAACGTAGAGAAAGTCACCGGGTAGCAACAAAGAGAGTCCTTTGATATCTCAAAGGAACACAACATTTTGGGCTAAAATACTCCAAGGCAGCAAACTTCAAAGTGATTGGATATTCAAATTCTAACTATGCTGGTGATTTTGAAGATGGGAAATCGCTTCGGATTTTCTAATGAATTTGGGAACAACAATGATTAGTTGGAAGTCCAGGAAACTATTAACGTTGACAATTTCTTCAGCAGAAGCAAAGTATGTGGCAACTTCAGAGGCAACCAAAGAGATTTTGTGGCTTAAAAGGGTTCTTTCAGATTTGCAGGAACAATAGGTTTTGTCAACACCTCTCATGGTTGACAACAACTCTACAATTCAAATGGCAAAGAATTAGGGCTTTCATGACGGAACGTAGCATATCAATACTAAATTTCATCTAATTCGACATTATGTGGAAGATGGTAGTGTAAAGTTGCAACATTGCCCTAGACATCCTGACAAAAGTGCTTAGATGAGAAAATTTTGAAAAGTTCAGAGGAATGCTTTGTCTGACTATGACCCCTGCAGATTAAGGGGGATATAACATTATTATAATATATGTTAATCCTAGGTGCCATAGGTTTTTGTCTTTTTTGATACAGATGAAGAGTCACCTCCGTAGGAATAAGAAGAGTCACCTTAGAAGATGAAATGAATAGCCAAATCTTGTCTCTATATAGTGTGATGTTATTCATTTCAATAAGGTATTAGAATACAATTTTGGTTTGCATTCTATCCATTTGCATAGTTCATTATTCCTAGTTTGACATTACGATCACACAAATTATCTACTTCAGATGTCTGATGTAGTAGCATCCAAGGTGTACAATTAATCTTACATCACCCAAAAATAGTAGGTTTGTGTTTGTGTGGACTAGTCAGTGCTTTCATTGTTTGGACATGATGAATTTGATCTTAGGGAAGAATCAACATTTTAACACTTCAATGACATCAAGTACAATAGAGGATATCAATTTCAAGAAACCACAGGGTTTTGATTGAATTGGTTGAGTTTCTCAACTACTAGTACAATTTGGAAAGTGGCCGTGTTCATTGAAGGGAAAAAAGTGATAGGTCTCAGGAAAGAGGTAAAAGGTACATGCAAAACATCTCCAAATTAGAATTTGATTGCATACTTGTATTCTCCTTGAAAAATTATGGAAGCTCAAAAAAGACATTGGGTTCTGAGTCCGTATGTAAAAAAAAGGCCTCCGAAAGTTGCAGGACACCTTAGAAAGATTCCTTGTGGCCAAGACTAGTATTTTCAAAAAAATCTGACCTGCCTTTGTTTAGGTTGCACATTGTCATAAAAATGTGCGATGATGCGGCTTTCAGTTACAAAGAGGAAGTAACGATCCAAAATGATTAATTTTTAGTCATTACGTGTTTTTAAGATCATAGGAGCTTGAAGAGTTACTCCAAAATGTCAAATGTTGTCAGTGAGATTTGGATTCTTAGATGGGAGTTACAATTGCAAGCAAGAAGGCAATTGCAAGAGACAAGTTTTGGGAGTTTGAGTGAGAGTTGGCTCCATTTTGGAGTAGAAGAGCAAAGAGAGAATATATCAAGTCCTTGAGGGACTCGATGAGTAATTATGTCTTCTTGATGTTTCACTAAGCCTATAAAGGGAAGCGAGTGTGAGTGTGAGTTTGCGCGTAATCAAATTTGTGTAACATGTTAAATTAATAAAGAGTGTGTTTGGGTTTCAAGTGTGAGTAGGGTGCTTGGGTGTGTGTGTCCATTTTAGTGTGAGTGTAAGTCCTAGTTGCAAAATTAAGGCTGTCATTAATTTGGTCCTGTCATTCCCATCTGCATCAACATGGGTTCTTAGATGTCTAGGAATACTTTGATTGTGTTCGTGTTCGTGTTCGTGTTCGTGTTCAGCGGAGGATTTCTCTTTCATAGTTGCTTAGTGCCAAATTGGCTTCCTATGTTGCACATTTCTTACCAATGGTAAATGACATTATCATTCAACCTTACTACTTATTCTAAGCGGTGATATGGTTTGTGTACATTAATTTTTTAAGATTCTTTATCTACTGTGAGATTTGAGGGAGATGCCATTGTCTATATAAGACTAAATGAATTCTCTATCCACTCGCTTTCGGTGCCCTAAGTTGAGGGCTAGTCAATTTCTCTTTGAGAGGTTGTTATTCTTAGACATAGATCCTTATGCCGAGTTAGGTATGGATAACCTTTTTGCTGAGTATACGGAGGTGATGAAAATTAGGCTTTACAAGGCATAAGCGGGAGCAACTTCAAGCAGTGGATCCATTTGCTCTCATATTTGTGTCAGAGTATTCCAAGGGTCCTTCGGATTGCATGTAGGTTAGGTGCAACCAAGTTGGTAGTGCACGTTGGGGGTAGTAGAGTGTGGTATTAGCGTAGGGAGACCTTGTGGTGGTCGAGGTTCAATTTCCAAGAGCTTAACTAACTCAAACACAAGAAAACTTATTGGGAATGCCTAGCTATTGTGCTGCGCACTTCCTTCTTTTAGTCTTGTATATGCATTGAAGTACCTATTGGATACAACCGATTCACACTCAAATGGGACATATTAGTGGGACGACTTTCTTGTTTGTGTATTGCTATTAAAGCATCCCGACTCTCAATTTTAGTCTTGGTAGATTTGGTTTGCTTCTTTCGATGTCAAGGGCCTTTTTGTTGTCTATAGGTTAAAATTTGGACGTATGCCCACAATACTAGTTTTTTTTTTCCTATCACCAAAGGTTCATTGGCTGTGGATGTAGGGTGTCGTTTTAGAGGGAGCACGACTTCATCCTAGGTGTTGGTGCTCAAATTTGTCTCGCCCCATTGTCATTGAAATTCTTCAGTTTGCGGCCTCTGTTATGTTTTCTGTTTCCCCGGGTTCAAATGGTGGTTCTCTTGCATTTTACGTTTGACGGGTGTAGTTTCCCGGTCAAAATTACTTCCCGGCATCAGTTGAAACGTGGCCCTTTTTGGATTGGATGTGGCTCTGCAGGACACTTTAAAAATTCTAAGGCTCACTTCAACCCAAAACATGTCCACATGGTGAGCCCGCGCTTGCTCAGGGTCTCCTCTCTTGGGGATCATCTTGAAGTTGCGCCATAAAGACACGTGAAGGCTTCTGTCGGGCCGTCCCGTACTTAGACTTTTCAAGCAACTTCCAAAAGGGCCTGGGACATGTGGAGGGACTGCGCATGTTTGGGGATCGATCCTTGAGTTTTATTTTGAAGAAGTGCTAGGAGGACACTTGGAGACTCTACCAGACTAAGACACGTGTTGGGCCCGCGCTTGTTTGGGGTCTCTACTTTTCGGGACCATCTCAAAATGTGCCATTGAGACACGTAGCAGGCGGGGAAATAGAGAAACGAAGCTTCGGGGTCATTTAAGGTTTTTTACCTTTCGTAAAAAAGGAATAAAATTGTAAGTTGAAGCGTAGGTCCGCTGGGACCCACATTAGAAGCTAAGGGCGGAGCTTCGGGGAAAATTTGGAAAATTTTCCTTTTTGCCAAAAACAAGGTGAAATAGCAAAATTAAGCCGTGGTTCCTCTGGGACCCACTTTGGGACATGTGTCAAGCCCATTTTCTAAGGGCGAAGGGGCGGAGAAAATGTCAAAATTTTACTTTCTTCCAGAAGTTATAAAATATCAAAAAGTGCTCCCAGGCCTGTTTCCAATCACATGTTTCCACATGGAAGGCTCAGATTAAAAGTTGAAAGGCAGGATCAACGGTAGCTGTGCATTTCATTTGATTTTGCCGCCATTGAAGCTCCAGGATGTTTGGAGATGCATTTTTGCATTATTCTTCATCAAATTTTTGGCAAATTTGTGTCGTTTTGGCCTGCAAAGTTTAATTGAATCAATTTGGGATCTCAATTTGTAAATTTGAAGTACTCTTAAAGTGGATTTTTGCTCGGCCTCGTGCAAAAATGGAAAATGCTAGCTCCAAAAATTGTAGAGGGAAAAAGGATGAAATGATGAAAGTGCAGGCGCAAAAGGTTAAAAGGGCGTTGCCTTAAAAGCAAAAAGGGATGACCTGTCAAGTCCAGCTATGCAGAGGCTCCGAAAAATGATTTAAAAGGGGATTTCTCTCATGACAGAATCATAATGATTAAAGGGACTCTCGAAAAGTTGTGGCATGGCATCCTAGTCATTAGTCGAGGGCCCAAGAAACATGATCTGTTCACAGTTGGTCCACCTGGCAGATTTCGGATCTGAATTTGTTAAATGTCGCCGTCTGAAACAAATTGGTAACAAGTAAAGGTCCCTTGAATATTCTTCTCTTTTAAGGGGAAAAGGTGCTGCATGCGCCAAGGGTGAAGAATATGCCTCCAGTTAGAACAATGATGCAAATATTTGCAATGATCCACCTTTTTTGAAAACACCTGGCAACTTTTTTGCGAATCTGTTGAATGTCACTTTCTGCAAATCATGATCCGATATGTGCAACAAAGGTGCTTCGAATATTCCTCTTTTGGGGGGGAAAATTGGATGTAAAGGGTGTATTATAAATGCAATGGTCGGAGTATGAATTCTGGAGAAAAAATTTGAGAAAGCTGTCTTCCCGAGAGGCCAAAGCCGAGATTACCTGTTATTTTCTTGTGTTAGATTTTCTGTCATGTCAAGTTGGTTGCAGATGTATAGCCATTGACAAGCTCTGAGATTGCTCTGGAAGCTTTCCCCTGCTGATGAATCTTAAGCAATTTTGGAATTAATTTGTGTCTAATCTCTAGCAATTTTGTGTCTGCTTTATTTTCAGAATGTCTGCAAATAGTTTCTTTTGTTCCTATTGCAATCTTACACTGAAATTTTTGTGAAATCACATAGAATCTCTTCCCTGTGACAGTCTAATGGTATTTGCAATTTCATTTCAAGAAGAGCTTTCATCTTGGATGAGATAAACAAATTTAAAATCAATTTGCTGTCATTTGTTGATAAAGATAAGTCTTCGGGTGTACCTTAGGTGTGATTAATCAGAAACTTTAGTGTTTAATTGAGTCTCCCAATTCGAGCCTTCTTATTGGAGTCTCAAAGATTATGTGAAAACGTGCTGATTTGGGCCTCCATTGAAGCACACTTTCTGGTTGAAGGAACTTCTTGACTGTTTTGGAGCTTTTTGTTGTGAAGTTGTTCATTATTGTGAAGTCCCTCCAAAGATCCAGTGTAATCAACTTTGTCCTGCTTCATCTCCCACCAAAATCATTCAAAAACAATTAATCCTACCCTGAACTACCCCTGTTTTGTCCTGTGTATGAACAAATGCAAAATTCTACTGTCAAAAATATGCAGAAGCAATCAGGATTCCAAATGTCTTTAGTAACCTTTGCCTTGTATTGAAAATATCTCCATAATCTGGAAGTGACAACTCGTGAGAGTTAGATTTGGTGTGTTGATCATATTTTCCCAAGGTTTTCTTTATAAAATTTGTGCAAAAGCAAGGTATCTGTGTCTCCTTCAATAACAGAGGTTACAAAATAGGTTCTCTTACCTTGGTTGAAAGGCACAACCTAAAATAGTTAGGATAAGATCAAATCCTTTTAAGGTGCTACCCACTTCTTCAAGGCCTGAGTGCTAAAAAGTCAGATAAATTGCTTCCCCGGCTACAAAACGACATACATAATCATTTATTTGCTTTTGAGTGTCTTGTCAAATCCATGATGCTACTCGGTTTGTGAAGAAGAGTAAATCCGGGTACCAACACTAGGATTGCTCAACATGGCCCCTCAATGTTGTCATTCCCCTATGAGCATTATCAAAACTTGCACTAGCCCTTTTAAGTTGATAGATGATGTTGGCGATCCTTCTATCAGGACCTTGCATCACAAATATGATGTTGTTGGTCTCTTGCCATGATTTTTCGCTTTCTTTTTTGTTAGATCCATGCTTTTTGAGGGATCCTCCACTCATATATTTATTTGTATCTGTACTTAGCTCTTTTTGACATTTAACTATTTTGGGTTATTATGTGTACATTCCTTTCTTATTTAAACACAATCTAGTTAAGTATTTGGAGTCGAGGGTCCTTTTTTTCTTGATTCGTGAACAAGGGTTGAGAGGACCCTCTCCTGATAAATTAAGATATCAAAAAACAATATACATTTGCAGCAGCATGCTAACTCCATGTGATGATACCTGGAAGCACCAGAAAAACATCCAGCAGCAGCCTATGCTGACCAACTAAAAACCCAGATAAAGCTTATTAAGGCTAGCACATAATATATAAGCTGGACCAGTCCACCAGAGGCCCAGTTCGAACCAACAGAATTGCCAACTGGCTTCCCAACTTTTGGTCAGTACCCCATAGCTTCTTCATTAGTAATCCTTGTTTCTTCATTGGGTGGGAGGGGACTACCTCCAGCTGCTCCTCAGGACTGAAGAAACTTTTAATCACATTCTGAATTCTTGCTTCAATATCTTCTCATTTTGGTGATTCTCAATTTCCTACCCCTTTTGCTTGTGGGACCACAATTGGCTTTTTTCAGAGAGCTCAAAGACGGATTATCAGTTCCTTTGTGTTTTTGACTTTATCACCATCTTTTGAAAGATCCAAATCGGATTGCTCAACCCATTCTTCCATGTCCTGGAAGGAAATATCCGTATTCTCTTTTCCAAACTCTGTTGAAGAAGCATTGCAATATCACTTGATTCTTTGGCAATAATTTCGCTCTGTGCCGGCATTGTTCTTGGAGTCATTTTTTCAAAAGATCCTTCAGTGATTAGTTTTTCCCTACTAGTAGAAGATTGACGTTGGGTGCCATTGTTTTCCCTTGCATGCACTTGATTCTGCTTGCAACCCTACCTGTAATTATTCCTTTTCAGAAGAGCCTAGGAGGGCGGGCCAGGTTTCAGGTGTCAAACTTTTAAAGCTTGAGTTGAATTTTTCTTAGGGCATCGAACTTTTATATGCCCTGGCTGGTGGCACAGGTAACATTGAAAAGGGAGCGCCTTTAAATCTATCTTTTGCTGCCACAACCCTTTGGAGGAATTGATTGGAATTTCCAGCAGGATTGGTTTTGATAGGTCCAAAGAGATACAAAGTCTGACGAAGGAGGCTACAGGGCCATCTAAAGTTTTGGGGTCAATTTCTTTCACCCTCTTGATGCAGCTTCCAATCCTTTGCAATAGGCTTTCTTTTCAAAATTCTATTGGAAGGGCATAGAGCTGATTACAAACTGGAGTAATACCCATTCTTGCTAAAAGAGGATTAAAATTTGGAATCCAGGGTTGAAGAAAGAGCCCCACATCCTCCATCAGCCAATTCTGCTTGTCCATTGCTTCCTTTTTTTAGATTGGCTTTTAAAGATTTCTGTGAAGAACCCTTATGCCAAGAATTTTAAGGGGTGATACCCCCACGGTTCTCCAAACACCATTTTTCCACCATGGCTGTCGCCGGCCATTTTCCTGCAAACTTTCTCATTAGGGCTTGGGATCTAAGTCCTTCAATTTCCTTGGACAGCATTTGTCCTGTCAAATCAACTTTGACCAGGTTGATCACTCCTTTGATTGGAGTAATCTCATTTTTCGGCATGCTGTGTGTTGAGGTTTCTAACGGAGTTGTATTTGCACCAGACAGATGTTGTAGCTCACTTCACCTTCCTTCGTCCAAGCTCAAATTCCTTAATGTTGATTCTGCCCTGCTTTTCTCCTTTTACTCTGTTTCAATGGGGTACCCCGAATTTAATGTTGCTGAGTCTGGACATCTGTTGAAGTTTAACCTACTGCGGCAAAAGATCCGAGCAGATGTGGAAGGGATTGGATGTGTTGACACGCCTTGGAGAGACCGAGCCTTGATCTAACTGTTCCTTCTGCATTTCTCCAGTTGGTAAATCTTTCATAGCCTTGATTCCGGATGCGCCCAAGCCCATCTTACTTCAACTAACCACCTGAGGAGAAAAGGGATTAGCATCCTTGATCAGAGAAGCCATAATCAAGACATGAGAGGATGATTACTTCGCAATCTGGATTTGCATAATTTGCCACAGGAATGGAAAGGATTTGACTGGTTGCCGCATTCCAGAAAGACCATACAGGCACCGTTGCCCTCTCCATACTTTCGCCCCTGAAAGACCTCCCTCGCTGCCTTCTCCATCTGCGATTCCTTAACTGACTGGGGGAGCCTGCGATTGATCTGTTTGATGGACAGCCTTCCAGCATCGTCCTTTGCTCCTTTGGCTGTCTTTACTCTGTTCTCCGTTGTGCTGCTCATTGCAATGAATTAATCTAGGGTCCTTTTACTCCAGTACTTCTCTGTTAAAACTGTATATACTTTTAAGTCCCATTGACTTACTCTTGGGTCTTTGTAGATATTAATATAACTTTGTACCTGTGCTGCCTATTGTGGATTGATTTTTTAATTTTATTTTAATTGCTTTCTTTATGCCTATCCTAGAATTCCTTGCTCAACCTTTGGGGATTTTGTTTTTGCCATGGACTCTTAAGGTTCTTTTCATTCAGACCCACCAGGCAGATGTTTGTTGGTTAACGACTCTTTTTATTTTATAGACGCTTTAGATATCTAGTTTGAAACCAAAGTGTTCAGTGCATTAATCTTCAAATGTGTGATTTTGTGTTCAAATTCTGGAGCATAGAATATGGGATTGCCCTTTGATTAAAGTTTTAAATGCTCCAATCCTGCTTAGTTTCAAACCTGTTAGTGTACACCATGCAAGGATGAGGATGGCTGGATTATGGTGCAATGCAAGTTCCTGCTTGTGATCAAGCCTCTGTTAGTGCACACCAAGGCCGAGGATGGCAGGGTCGTGGTGCAATGCAAGAGTGCTTTAGTGCCGAAAAGCTTACCTTTAGCACTGCCCAAGAGCTCCTAATCGTACAAACTGTGCCATGTTGTGGAAATCAGTGTTTGAAAAAGGTTGTAGTCTTGTAGGCTACTAGCACAATCTCGGAAAATTTCTACTGTATTGAGAAGCAGAATGGAGGACAATACAACCCCCATTACGATATGTGGGAGTTGGAGGAGTCTTTGCCAAATGAATGCATGGAGTTGGCTTTTTTTCTATATACATTGGAAGCAAACTCCAACAACTTCCTTATCCTTGAGGATCTAAAGCAAATGAAGACAGGTTTGTGAATACCATGCATAAAAATCTCAGTGAGAATATTGTTACTTGTTGTTTACAACATATATTAATTTTTGTTTGCAAGGATTAGAATTTAAGTTGCATGTTTTTCTTAACAATATGTGGCCCTTGTGAAGTCCTTTGGTTTTTCCGATGATGAAGGGTAAGGAGGGTTCACAATTTTGGTCTTCCCCACTTTTGTTTTTAGCTAGGTTTTGAACTTGCCATCTTGTTTGGATTATTCTAAGTTTAAACAATGTCAATGTGTATGCCTGATGCTACAAAAAGGGATTTTTTTTACCATTGATTGTTGATGAACTCCTAGAAGCAAATTGGCTTTTGTGTGGAGATTTTAATTTGGTTGAGTCTGCTGAAGGGCAATGAGAGACACTTGCACATGCATTGGTGCCCAAGAGAACTTAAGGCGTGGTTCAGCCTTGAATCATTTTTTAATTTCATGACCAAATTTCCTTTGCCAAGAGGACTTCGAGGAGCTTTAGTTCACATTATCAATTTTCTGAAATTGCATAGAGATATGCTTTTGGAGCGAATGATCTTTGCTTTTGACTATGCCTGGTTTTGGCTTTGTCCACCCACTCCAATTTGTCCATGGGACAATTTTGTGAGACAATTGGCCCATTTCTTTTTTCTCATTTACGTGGTATAAGAAAAAGCCTCATAACCACAGCATTCAGTATTTTTTTAATGTGTCCCATCTTAGAATCCTCGATTCTATTTAGAATATGAAACCTTATCCTTAATACTCAGGGGCGATAATGGATGATTGACTTGTCGAAACAAGACAACTAACTGTACACTCCTTTCTTAGGGTCTGTGGTAGACAAAGGCAGCATCAGTTGGAAGGGAATATGCTCTCATTGTGGAAGAGTTAGTTATTGTTAACAAGCAGTTTCAAACACTAATAAACAGGTAACAGATGCAAATTACACATCGTTTGCAGCCACCAAATCTTATGATATCCTGGATTGGTTGGATTTTTATAGTTCAGAAATCAAAAGGAAGTTTTGTTTCTTTTTTTAGTTTGGTGGGAGTAAGAATTTAAGAGAATTTTCAGTGGTTCAGGGCTCAAGAAAAATGATATTTATTCATGATTTTGCAGGTCAGACAACCTACAATTCATATTGTTTCTTATATTTTCTTCAATTCTTTTCAAAATGCCATGGCTTCACATTCTTGATCTGGTCAACCAAGTGGCAATGGTTGTAGATCTCATGGAGAAAGTGGTAGAATGTGAGCATACCGAGACTCTGTGTTATGGAAATTTGTGACGAAAATTAGACACCAAGACTAAATCTCATGGTAGAATTTCAAATGATATATCAGTTTATGCCAAAAAGGAATGTTTGATTTCAAAACTACCTGAAAAAATCTGATATAAGAAAGCTTGAGAGGAAGAGCAAGCCTACTCTATTAAGAACTTCCCTGTTTTAAGTTCCTTTGGTTGCTGACAATTCTCTTAGATCATTGGGAATGTTGTTGATATTGGAGTGAGTGAAGAGATAGATCATTATATTGCTCGTTACATATATCCTTTAGTAATTTGCTCACCTGTTATCAAGATATGATTGGAACAATCAATGGAGATCTAGAGTCTACAAGAGTTCCAATTTATTCTGGAAGATACTTGCTATAGGAATTTCAAAGCATTTATCCTTTCCAAGAATGGAATGCACCATAAAGATCAATTATTGAAAGTTGGGACTGATACGCTCAAATCAAAAAAGATATGGCTTAGGAGTAGCTAAGTGTTCAAAAAAAAGCTGAAGAAAAAGGCTCTCCTCAAAATATTGAGAAAAGAAACCATTAGGGGGAGTTGAATTTCATTCAAATTTACATAACATGACCTGACCCGATCTGACCTTCTCCCTTTTCTATATGGGAAAAAGTATGCCTAATGAATATTGACGGTCAAGAGGCTGTTGGAAGCATATTTTATACTTGGGGTCTCCCTAGGGCATCAATTTTTAATATGGATGCCTTCTTCTGGTTACTTTTTTCTTGAAAGAATTTCATGTTTCAGGCTAGGGACAGCCAGTGAATTGTGAACAAAATCATGAAAGCAATTGAAATCATGGGGTATTCGAGTTAGTTCAAGGCATTACAGACGAAGTGCAAGTACGCATATCAATTGATATAATCATTGGGAGCATTTATGGCCACAGCTTTTGGACCCCATTTCTTGATTATTGTTAAAATATTGCATTAAAATTGAAGAGAAAGTAGCATAGAAAAGGCGACCCACATTAAAGCTTTAATTCTTGGTCAGGTGTGGTGGTGTCCAGGTGGGTTTTTTTTTTCTGTAGTATCATAGCATGTGTGCACACAATGGATTTATCGTGCCTTAATGAGATCAATGTCTATATGTTATGAGGTTTGGAAGGATATGTTTTAAATGTTAGAAATAACTAACAAGTTATGGAGGAGGAGAATTCTAATCTGTATAAAACTGTCAAGTATATTATTTTAAGGCTTTAGGCTTCTGTAGTCCATAATAAGAATACAACAGTTTATAGAGAAAACATGTGATTTGTGGAATCAATGTTTTGGATCGCATCATGAGATCCATCATCAGAAGAATCATATATTGAGATTGTGTACTGTAGCTCCTAATATAGATAACTCTAATAAAGTACAAGATGCCCATTGGTTCCACCATGGGAGAAATAATAAATGTAAAATTACCCATTGCAATTATTTAAGTTAGCAATTCACTAATTTGAAAGACAGTAAACGCACATTTCCATACCTGCATATGCCACTTCTCATCATCATCTTGCATAGAAAGCGGTAATCTCAAGACCCTTGTCACAAAGGCTTTTAAGATTTTTTATGTTAAGAGAATTGGGAATAAGAAATTAAGCACTTGACTGTTGATTTGAAGAAGAATTGCTGCATTAATGCATATTGCCATTTTCAGACAAGCTAGGGGATGTCATGAGAAGACAAAGGGTAGAGGATTCAACAAATGTCCGAGTGGCAATCCTTCTTTTATGGTAGGAAATCTCCAACAAGATATCCAGAATTTGAGAACATCAAAACCACTTTTCTACCAAAAATAACTATAAGTTAAGAAAAGCTTTAAGGTCATTGAAAGCCTTCATCTTAGAAAGTGGCATATTTCACGTTGAATGCCCTTGTGGGCTTCCTTACACTGGTGAAACAGGCAGGTCCATTTAGACTAGTAAAGAACATGCCGCAGATATCTGCTGTGAGAGGGTTGAAAAATTGGCTTTAGCAGAGCATTCTTTCAAAATTAAACACGAAATTTTGCAATGAAGATGCCAAGGTTATCGTGGTGGGGGATCACTATTTCAAACGTTGCTTGATAGAAATTGGACAAAATTTGAATAGAGATGATAGCTTGGGTTTGAGCTACTCTCAGAGAAGCTCGGGTTTGAGCTACTCTTGGAGACTCATTATTGACAATTCACTGGACCCCCTGCCTTAGGAAGTGTGCACCTCGCTCTAGTAAGCGTGCATTTAATTTATTTTGAATTAGTGGGTTGCAAACTTAAATGATTGTACTGGCTGATTTTGCATTTAGTATTTCTTCTTTGGTGGTCACAATAGGCAATTTTGTCTTTACTAGAGTTATCTATATTAGGAGGTCTAGTATGCAATCTTTACATACGATTCATCTTGACGATGGATCACATAGTGTAACCCGAAATGTTGTTTTCAAAAATCATCTAGAGTCATTTCTAGAAATTGTTGTCTTATAAAGGATATTCTTTCTAGAAGATGTGACAAGTACATCACTCAGTCACCTTCTTCGGCCTATGCTTTGAACCCCAAGCATTGGGATGATGCTTACTTGAGTCTTGTCGGTATAAGGTTACCTCCAATCAAAGATAGAGGAGGTGGTTGTTTGATACCTGGCAGTATTCTCAATATGTTTTTTTGATCAGGAGGCAATGGAGCTTCATAATCAGTTTTACATGTTCATCACTAGTAACGAAGCATTGGAAGTGTCCAAGCCCTTGCTTAGGGGCTTGATTGGGGAAATGTCGTGGTGTATGTACGTCTCTGATGCTTCTCAGTTATTGGCAATAGCAGTTCTTTCTTTCCTAGGTGGACAACTCCTCAATCACGAAGAAACATTGGAGCATTTATGAATTTCATCAATTTTGTGAAGAGAAACGGGTAAGAATTGTCAAAGATATAGGATTTGGGTTATGTCCATGCAAATATTTGCATTCTCTTCAGTTAGGAAGAATACAAAGACGGGTTAATAGTTGTGGGTTGGAGTTGCAAAGATGGAGACAGGATATTGCTGTCTCCATGATTACTAATTTTGTCAGTGAAATCTACCTCTGATGATTTTTTTCTGGAAGTGGAAGAATAAGTTATGGGATGTATTTTACTTACTCTTCCTTCTGCTTAGTCTGTTTCTGGCGATGCTTCTTGATGCTTGTATGGGTTCCTATCATCAGGTTGAGAACAGCTTAGATGGTGTTGCATTGGGTGATGCAGACAGTTGACACTAGTGTAAATGCTGTTGCATTGGAAGATAAAGACGTTGGAAACTATGATTAGAAGGAATATTGAACTATTTAGGTTCCTGCAGCTCATTTTTTATAGTTTCAAAGTCCATACATGTTAATAGTCTTGAGTCTTGATTACATAACTATTGATTTATTTTTATTATTCAATGTTGAATACTACATGAATCTGTATTTTCAATGTCTATGTAACTAGAATGGATATCTTAAATACAAATATCTGAAATATGCTGAGAGATATCAATTCGAAGTATCTTATATTGGAGTTTTCACGTACCATAGGACCCAAACTCTACCATATGGCCAATATATTACTATTTTTCAATCGAGTTCTCTAAACAAAAAGATTTTTTTAAAGTGATATCAAATGGATGTCAAATATAAGGTGCAAATTGCCCTGTGATGGTAAAATGCACATCAAATTTAACGTAGAAAATAAAAGTGAACACACTCATTCCATTACATCCCACCTTTTGCTGCTCTTGTGGAACGTCTATTGGTGTAATGACTTCTAAATGATGAATCAAACTTCAATGCATTGTCCTTCATGTTCTTAATGTTCATTCTCAAATATAGTTTGAAAACTTTATATCTAGATTATATTTTTTTCTTCTTATTTTTGATGGAGTTTTTAAATATGTATTATGTTAAACCCCTGAGTCCTGTGTTTGGACACCTTGCCGCACTTTGCCTGACCACCTCTTTGTCTGTATATTTTGTGGTTAGCTTCAGTTGCATTTAGGATGCTATTTATCTGAGATCTTTAAAAGGTTTTATCTGATCCAGATCTTCAATAAATTATTTCTTTTTCAATTGCTTAAATAATTGATATAAGATCTCGACCTTCCCATTTACACACACAACCTGCCATTTAATTTCAACGATTAAATTTCCTTCTTTGTTGAGATTATGAATTATCCTCTGGGTTTTGATAATATTGTAGTTTTTCGTAGAGTTCCATTTGTAGTGTTTTACTATTGATTCATTTAAACATTTTTCCTTGAGAGGTCTATAATTACTATACTCAATTGTTATCCTTCTTGGTAGGTTTACATTTATTTGGTGTTTAGTGTTTAGTTACATTTCATTACCTAGGGTCTCCTCACCCTAGTGCTTCTCTACTGTAACTTAATGTACTTTTCCAGTCCCTATGACCTGCTTTTGGTATTTTATGGACGTTAATGTATTTTCTTTCTTTTTATCTTCTGCTTTTCTTGCCAATGCAGATACTTAAACGACCAGCTACAAAAAGTTCAAATTGTGAATGATACAAACAAGGTAAGAGTGTCGAAATTCATTTATTGGATAGAATATGACATCTAGATGGCAAAATGTGACTCTTATAAATTTACACTTCTATTTTCCATTTTTCTTCAAACATGGTTTGGGTTGTCTGCATGGGATCTCTATATTCTTAAATTTTGAATGCTCATTTATCACAATTATTTATTCAGTGCTCCCTCGTTTCGAAAATAAATACTGTTTTTAATACTTGTTGCTGAAGGATTTTGTCATTGAGACACTGAGATCAATAGCGGAGTTGGTAACTTATGGTGACCAACACGATCCATCTTTTTTTGAGTAAGATCTTGTATGCAAATTAATATATTTCAAGCTTTGGATTTTCCATTTGTTAGTTTATTGTTGGCTATTAACATGGATAGATCTTTGGCATTTCTTTGCAATTCAAGTTTTGGCTGTTAATGTATGCAGGTTTTTCATGGAGAAGCAGGTAATGTCACAATTCCTACGTATTCTAAAGATCAGTAGAACTGTGAGTATTGCTATACAGTTACTACAAACATTGAGCATTATGATCCAGAACTTGCAAATTGAGCATGCAATTTGTAAGTAAAAGGAATTAAGCTTTTCTGGGGCATGTATTTTTGCAGGACATTTTGCATTATATCTTTTTGAAAGTGTTTTGTAAAGTGAGTTCTGCATGAAAAACATATGAAGGATTTTTTAAATTGGAGTTTGTTAATCTGTGCAGATTATTTGTTCAGCAATGGGCACGTTAACAATCTCATCCTATATCCATTTGACTTCAACAATGAGGAACTACTTAATTATTACGTATACTTCTTGAGGTCTGAAACTGTGCTTCTGTTTTTTCTTTCTAGTTTTGTTATACGTTATCCATTTGTTACAGAGGGAATATGTTGCAAAGTGATTGGGATAATCCACAGTGGCACAGGGTTTCTCATAAATGCTTCTAGTAAACATTTTCCTTAATTTGAAAGTTTTGTTAATATGTCTTGAGATATTGTGTAATGATTATTTCATTCTGGTCATTACAGGACAGTTAGTGGGAAGTTGGATAAGAATACCATTTCTCTTCTTGTAAAGACTCAAAATGTATGTGTTTCTAATCTTATCTATTGTGTATTATTGTAGGATAAGCTGTACACCGACAGCTGCATGCTTGTGTCCTTAAATTTTGCTTGATATTTTTGAGAGGGGTTGTGGTGTTACTTGCATCAATTACATTTATGGTAATTAGTTAAATCATTATTCATGTTGAAGGCGGGGGGTTCTGTGCTTGTACTGTTTACACCATAGGGTTATTTTTGGCTGTAAAATCTATGCATTAAACATGCTTTGTACTAGTGAACAGTCTGTTTGAGCTATTGTCCCCCGTGTTCTGTCCTTCTTTTCTTCTTTCCCAGGCTCAAAATGGAGAAACTATGGTTTCTGAATGCACACATTGCTTTTCACTTCACAGGATGAAGTCGTTTCCTTTCCTTTGTACAGTGAAGCAATCAAATTCGTTCATCATGAAGAAAACATGGTCCGAATAGCTGTACGTGCTCTGACACTTAACATTTACCATGGTAACAATTTGTCCTTTGATGTCATACATCCACTTCCTGAATTTTCCCACTACTGCTTGTTAATAACTTTTGTTTTTTGATTCTCCAATCATTTGAATTAGCTTTCTAGAGAGAATTGATCTCATTTTAGTTGATTGGATTTGTGTTTATTGGTCATAGTTAGCGATGAATTTGTTCATAAATTCATCATCAGTCCTCAATTGGCGGGATACTTTTCCGACTTAGTGAAAATCATGAGACAACAATGCTTTAAACTGGATGCGCTTGTCGTTGATACCTCAGTGTAAGTATCCTGATTTTTCTGTGATAATAATATCAAATTTCATTCATGAATACTTACTCTTAGTCTCATGTAAAACTATTTGACTGCTAATGCAGGGCTTCAGGGTCTTCCAAGATTGTTGGTAAATTGCATGCCAAACTAGCAGAGATTGGAGAAAATCTCTGCTATTGCAATGATATCATTTGTGCTGGTGTTCCTTGTTTGAGTAGACTAATGACACATCATTTGCTGCACTCACTGTTTTTGACCATTTTGTTACCCTCACTTCATTCATTTTCTGTCTCTGTGAGAACTGACTTACCAAACTTACACTGCTGCTGAGATTTTTTAATCTAGTTTAGTGTGATCTTATTCTACGTGTAATTCCTAGAAACTAAAATCATATTGGTAATCTAATGGTTATTTGCAGGGTACTAGGTTATGTGCTCGTACATCTTTGTACTTACTTTCTTTCATTTTACAAGAAGTTCAGTTCAAAGACTTGGTAAATAGTATTGGAGCTGCTCTTCTATACCCACCCTTGGCATATAGTTTACGTTTGGATATCGGGTGCAATGGTCATGAATCTGTTGAAGATTTGTCACATACGACCAGAAAGTTGGACCTAGAAACTACAGTTGATGCTGAAAGTTTCAGGGATGCAAGCATGCAGAAGCATGACGATGAACATATTATCCTTGAGTCCTCAGTAACTCACTCAAATTCTACATTGTTAGAGGAAAGTGGCAGGGATCAGAAACTCAGTTGGAGGTAAGCTTGTGCCAGTCTGTATGCATTGTCAGTGTGTTTATGTTCTTTCTGAGTATGTCTTACAAGTTTGTCGTGTGTTCTGGAAAGAGAATGTTTAAGCCCTACTGTACCATAGCTTCATTGGCTATGATCTAGTATCAATTGACTGGTTTTATGGCATTCTTGCCACAATTATTTCACATTATATTTATATATTATCTGAAGCTAGATTTTATATATCTAGTTTGTTTTGTTTAAAATAACACAGAAGAATTACAGGCTTGTTTTTGTATATATAGTTTGTTTTATAAACAGAATTGCCAGTACAAACAGCTTTGCATAACATTAATTGCATGTAGGCATAAAACTTTGCTTTTTTAAAGAGGTGGTTGCAAATTAAAATGATCGTTCAATTCATAGCTAATTATTATGGTTTAGAGGAAGTATTCAACAAACATGCACCCCATAAATATTATGCAGACTTCCAGACCCTTAAGGTCTCAATGTAGCTGTTCTGAACAATAGTGAGTATGAAAATTCTGGCATGGATCTGATATAATTGCCCGTGAATGTTTGGAGCGTACTTGGTTTTAGAAGGAAATGTGAATTTTTAGAAATAGCGAAATAATTTTTGTCTATTCCTTTATTGCATTGTCAGATGCTTTTGACATTTTCATTTGTTGTTACAGACATTATTTGAAATGTATCTGTTCCTTTTGTTGCATCCCATAATTTTTAATATTTCACCTAATTCATGGGTAAACAATATTTTGCAGGGAGGTGCTGCTATCGTATATTAATTCTGAAAATGAAAAACTAATTTATGGATCCCTGAACATGCTGATTTCCCTTTTGCAAAACAAAGGTAGTAAAATTTGGGTCTTTTTTATTGTAGTTCTTATACCCGGTGGCTCTATTGAAAGGATTTTTGGCTCTAATTTTTCTTTTCCCTTTTCTATGCAGAGCTAGATGAGTCCGTATTAGACGCATTAGGAATTCTTCCTCAAAGGAAGCAGCATAAGAAGCTTTTGTTGGTATGATGTTTGTGATCTCTGTTCCTCTAATATTTTCCTGTATTACATTGACGCATCTTTTTTCTGGGAGTATAGACATTAAACTGAGAAAAAATATTACGGGCCTAACTATGCTACGTTATGGTTGTAACCTATGTATGTCAAAGTTTGTTGAATTTAATTCTTGAGAAAAACTTTTATTAGCTGCTCTATATTGTCTTATTAAATAAATACTCTTGAAAGTGGGCAGCAATAGCGTCTAAATAAGCTACCAGGTTTGCAATTTGCCTGAGCAAAAAATTGTGAAAAATCCACCAAGAAAGTATACTTTAATCAAATTTCCTTTAAGAAAAATCTGGAATGACAGCTGCGATCTCTGTTCCTCTAATATTTTCCTTAATCAAATTGCTACATCTTTTATTGTGGGCCCAACTGTGTTTATGTTCAAGGTTGTTGAATTTATTCATGCGCTAAACTTTTAACTAGTTATCCTAGGTTACTTAATTAAATACATACTAAGTTGACAGGCTTGGGATTGCATTTGAGTACTGCAAGCAAAACATTATTTTGTAAAATGTGTCAGGTTTAAAATAAAACTAACCGTCGAGAAAGTGAGGAAATAATTCTTTTCCCCTAAAGTTTCATTTTCAAAGAAAATAAAGTAGTTTTATATCTTAAGAAGTGCATGATACATTTAAAATTATGTGCACCAAGAAAGAAAATGTTGATTTGGAAACCAGAGGTATTAGGGTTTCTGAAATTTAGACAGTTAGGTCCAATGTTGGTCTGAAATATCTGTAATCATCTATTTGAAAGCATTTAAAACTGGGAGTCGTTAGGAAACAAAGGATATGGGAAAGAAAATAAGTGGACAAACATATAAAAACAAGAAAGATCCTTGCTCTCAAAATTTAGGTCTTTGTATTTTCTCCCTTTTTTCCTCTATTACAACTTTTAATCTTCACACTCCCCCCCCCCCTGCCCGAATTGGACACGATGGATCCCATGTTAACTGAAAGAGGGTTAAAACTGTACGAGTATCATTTGAAGTTTTCAGAAACTTCTTTATAAGTTCTACTGAAGTTCGTGTGTAGCTGCAATATTCTAAAAATGTTGTCTGTTCCCTCATGGCACTTTCGAATGTGTTTCCAAGTCTTTTAGTGCCATAAACTTTCAGGCTGCATAATGACATTATAGCGAGTCCAGTGGTGGACAAAAGTTATACAAAACAAGGAATTAGTCAGGTGCATATGCTCGAGTCTTAGCTAGTGTATTTGCTATGTGACCATACTCTGCAATGAAGGAAATTTGATCAAGTGAAATCCTTTAAGCTTATTCTAAGAAAGGCTCTGACAATTAGTGGTAACAACTATTTTCGTAAATTATTCATTAGTATTACTGGTTCAAAATTCGATTGCAATCCTTGGCTAGAGTTTCAGCAACATGGGCAACCAAATATAACATAATGTTAAAAAGTAAGGTCTACAAATTTCCTAATTTTTTTTTTCTTCGATGGTGTGAACTGTGATGTTGTGATCTGAATGTGTGTAAAATGTTCACGAGCAGCTCTTTTCTGTGGGACCTTGAAGCCTTTTTGTTGAGCGGGCTCAAAAACCGCAAATATGCAAGATGGTCAATATTTGGAATTCTGGAAGGTCTCAGAATAGTGTTGAAGCAGCAATGGTGTTCACTGGTGAAAGATTATTGGATAGAATCTTAGAAGCAGGGCATCCTCACAAGGTAATGGAAAATGTCTGTTTTGGAAGGAAATCTGAACAATGAATGACAAAATCTGAAAAACATTTTGAAAGTTCACATAGGCTTACTGGGGAAGATGAATTAAGATGGGAAGGCTCCAATTCAAGGGACCTACACTGTCAAAATGAGATCACTAGGGAAATATTATTGGATAGAATTTTAAGAGCAGGGTATGCTCACATGGTAATGGAGAATGTCTGTGTTTGAAGGAAATCTGAACAATGAATTGCAAAATCTGAAAAACATTCTGAAACTTCACAGAGGCTTCAATAGGGTAAGGGAATATGAATTAAGACGGGAAGGCTTCAAATCAGGGACCTACACTGTTGAAATGGGAAGAGCGTAGCTCAAAGACAAGTTTGATCGGGTAGCAATCTGGAAGGGCAAATGCTGGCAAATATAATTTCTTTTTGCTCTGGTTAGCTTGTTCAAATAGGATTCCAACTCAGGATAACTTCTCAAGAAGAGGCTTCCAGGGCCCCTTCACGATGTTAACTATCTGAAGAATATTCGGAAACAATGGATCATGTGCTCACTCAATGCGCCTTCACTAGTATTATTTGCAGATTCTAAATGCAGGAATTCAATCTAGTAGGTTGTTTGCTAGGGAATCTTTAGGACGTGACATATACTGCTGCATTAGAACAGGGAGGAGAACTAAACAAAATGTGATAAGAAAATCCCTGCTTTCCTGGATAACATGGAGTGATAGAAACAAAAGAGTATTAGAAGAGAGAGAGAGAGAGAGAGAGAGCTCTTTACAACTGCTAAGATGAAATTTATAAGCGACCCCCAACTTGGTCAAGGACAAACAGAAAACAAGAGAAAAAAAAAGCAATGCGAAGATGTGGGCTTTTTATTGTGGGCTGAGCTGGGATCTTTGCACTGGAGAAATCGATTTCAGCTAGGGTTTGTAACATCCCGTTAATTAATCATTTTTATTCGACATTTAATTATTCAAATAAATATGAACACGGGAAATGATTGTTTATTTGATTAATTAAATTATAATACGGATGATGGTACTTAGCTTTCTGAGCACTTAATTAAAAAATTAAGTACTCAGACACCTAAATACCGCCTATTGGTAATATTAAATGCAGTATGTTGTTATTTCGAAACTTCGGTTGCATTGTGCTGGTTGTGTCACTATTATAAATATTTTACGACTACGGAAATCATATTAAGTTGGCATTTTTTGGGCAAAATCTCTAAGGCTTACAAGATTGGTTGATTGGCTTGGTAACATTATTATGAGGTCCTATTTAATATTAATGTTATTAATTATTGGGGGCATAATGCCACACCCATATGGTTGTTAAGCAATGTTGAAATGACTATTATTGGATTTCAAAAATAATAATATGGTGATTGAACACCATGATTGCAAGTAAATTTTAAAAAAGGGAATTGTTGTGTTGGGAGTCAATTTAAAAAAAAAGGTTAGAAAATGCCATATTATGGCAGTGATAAAGTTTTGTAAATAATTGAAAAGTCCACAGAGTGGACATTCACGTGAATGAGAAAGATTGGGAATTATTTGCTTATTATTTTGTATGACTTTGGGATTTATCCATCCCCCACCCACGTTGGCTTAAGGCTTCCAAAGCCGTCCACTTGGCAATTGAAGGTGATTGGGAACTAGGGTTTGTTGGGATGTGTGGAGAGGAAGGGGGAAAGAAAGTTAAGTGGTGTAGTTGCATTCATTTTGCATTACCAGTTAGCTCCACTCTCAGTGAAATTTTGGCGAATTTTTTTGTGCATGAGGTGAATCGATTTCCTAGAGGATTTTCTATTTAATGCTGTGAATGCGAAGATGTGGAGTTTTTGTTGTGGGCTGAGTTGGGATCTCTGCACTGGAGAAATCAATTTCAGCGAGGGTTTGGAGCAGCTGAAGCAAGAAAAAACGTGGGCAATCTTTCAGGGAAGGGTTTTTCACCTTGCTTCACTGAGCTTTTGATTTTTAAAATGATTGGGTTATTTATTTTGTCAGGCTCTAGTTGTTGATTGAGAAAAGTGTAAAAATATTTCAAATCTGGTTCCTTTGCTTGTGATCTTGTAGCAAAAATCGTTTTGCTAGTTTGGGCTCTATTTTGTGTATGTTCAAATCAATTTTGTGGGCTTCTGCTAGCATTTCTGGCATGAAGTTAAATGGATGAGTTGGGTATTTGATTAAATGCTCTGAATATGTGAATGAAATGGTTTTTCTTTCTAAAAATTGTATGGCTGTTCATGAAGTTAATTTCCAGCTGAGTATATGGTTGTATTATATAAAAAAAATTGTAGCTTGTTTCTTCCGAACTGCAATGTTTCTTGTTCGCATATAAATCGATTTTTCCTGCTTTTTCCCTTAGGGTTTTGTGAAAATGTGGACTGTGGTATAGTTTGCATTACTGAGAAGATTTTGGAGGGTTTGCAACTTACTCCCTTGCTTGAAAACAATATGGTGGTTGGGTTGGATTTTATCCTGGAAAATATTGGGGGTTTTCTTATTTAAGGTTCATACCTATAAAAGCATGGTTGTACTTTTGTTTACATTGATTTAAAATTGTAACGGTGATGTGGGTTCAGATGAGAAATGGTCTTTTCTTCTCACTCTATCTGTATACGGAAAGTGGACAGAATCTTGTGCCTTCATTTGTGTGCTAATCATTTATTTGATATTCCTACAAATCTAGTCTATGAAATTCCTACAGATCTGAATTGTGTAGTTTGCAAATAAAAACTTGTATGGCATCATGTTGATTTGTGTTACAAGAAATCTATGTTGCTGGACTTACTATATGGGAAAGAAAATTTGGTTGAATGCATGCTTTCCTGTGTTGATTGATTGTGAATTAACTTTGGCAAGAAAAAGAGAAATGGATAACGTGGTTCTGTTTCAACTTTATGTATTTAAAACCCCTTACGGGACATTTGGAAAAACTTTAAAAAAATATATGTAAAGGTATAAGAATGCTGAAATGATCAGTTGGGTAAGAACATTTCTGTTATTAGTTAATTTCATTTCTTTTATTTTTCCCGAGATTTTTAACTCAGAGGGTTGGATGGCTTGATCCATATCTTTTCTTTTAAGACATTTATTTCATACTTTGATTCAGTATAGTTTATTTTGATTTATGGAATTTTTAAAAAGTGGAAAATCCAAGGGGAAACTGTAGCAATTTTTTTCCAGAAATCTATACTTAATTATTTCATGAGTTAAAAATTATATAGATGACTTTTATGGTATGAGAATTTATCTGCAATAATGACGGAAGCAAAGGAAATTTAATTTCCTTGAATTTCATAGATTAAATTCATTGATCGGATTGTTTTTGTGTGTGCATTAGTAATGGATCCGACATACTTCGGAAACCAGTATCCTCCATCAATTGTACGGTTTGCGATTAAAAAAGTGGAAGGAATATATGCGGAGTGGTCCTTTGGGAGCACTTCACATATTCTTTTTCACATTTCTTTCTTCGCCAATTATGTGATTGCTGGAAGATTCCAACTCCCTAACTGTTGCGGAAGCATTACTACTGCAAGTTAGATAAACTAAGTTTAGATGACTAATCTTCTTTATGGGTCAAAAATTTAGTTTAACAAGTAGAATAACTTTTGGCAGTTCTTTGAACTGACACCTCTCAAACAAACAATGTCGTAGGTTTAGTAATGTTGATTGGACCTTACTTTGGCTTTGTAAAAATCAACGTTAGAATGGATGGGTTGCGTTACAGATTTTGGATCCCATTGTATTGTACTTATGATTAATAAACTTGCTTCGGGCAAGTAATACTTTGTAATAGTCCTTTGATGGACGGAACTTAAAATGTATAAATATTACGACTGATTTATATTTGTTTAAAGAACTGTTGTATTTGGATTGACATACAAAATGATTAATTTGATAAAGTTAAAGGATCATTTACGTATGTATCTTATACCTTAATTGAGAACAACCATGTATTAATAGATGGATCTCACATCTATTTGACTCTTCATGGTTACAAAGAATGAATATGGGTAAATGGAAATAATATAAAGTGATATATGAAACTGAAAATTTGAAGGGCAAATCATAAGATGTTAGTCATATCTCCTTAAATGATCTAAGGTTCCTCATAATCTACTTCATCATGATTAAATTGGTCATGGACTAAGTTACTAAGTTATACTCAATTATGTATCAATCTATTTCCTTATTAAGTTAAATACGAGCAAAAGTATGGTTCAATAAAGAGTATAAAAACTGAATTAAAATGGGGTAACTTGCAAGATAATAGTTTTATCTCTATAAGATTGAAGCCATAATATGAGTAATGTTTTGGTCAATCCTTAATTTCATTATGAGATTAATACTTGACGGTAATCTAATTCAATGGATAAAAAGACTAGTGAAATAAAAAGTGGTTTACAAGTGGGATGACTATCTAAGGTAAGGGCACTAAGGTCTAACCAAGCAAGGGGCGAATGAACTTTACTTAAAGAAGTGTTTTAATCTAATTAAGACTTAAGGAAGACTAAGATCATTATTACTATCAACCATGATAGGTTTAAAATTTGCCTTAACTGATTATGGAATTAATCTTATAAATACAAACATCATGAATCTAAAAGTTACTAGCCTAGTCTAACCTAGTTGAAAGAACTTTAAGGAGTAATGTTATAAACTTAACTTGATAAGTTAGTTATTACTTCTAAGATGTAAGATCATATGAAAGAGGTCATCATACCTCGCATTGCAAAAGAAGCATTCCATAAGTGGGTACTTCCTAGCTTTAAATAAGTTGAAGATGTAGATGCAGTCCTAATAATGTAAACAATCTCTTGAGTAGTGGGTATAAAAACAAGACATGTTTTGCTACGACTAATTATGATTTGTTGGACCTAATGGGAATCTTGAATAAGGTTTTAACACATCTTTTTAGAATAAAATGTTTAGAATGTATGAAGGGGGCTGCGTGGTAATAAAAACTTCATGTCTTTAACTTCCAAATGAAGGTAACTAAATACTTATATTAATATCCGATAAGTAGTGAATTATTCATGAGTGTTGTGAACCTAGCAGGAACTAATATATCAATGCACGATGTAGGCTGCCTACGAGTAGCCTATCGGATGCCTAATACGATAACGTATTAAGCAGCGGATAGGCCTCCCGTGTGTAACCAATAGCAAACATTGGGGGTTCCTTGAACTTGTGTAAATGAACTTGCTAGGAACTAAGTGAGTTTTAATAGGTTCAACTACTTAAGCTTAATGAATCCAGATAACTGCGATGAGACGATAGTGAAGTGATGGGAAGACAAGTTTAGACGAGTTGTGCACTCGCCTATACTAAGCGCACAAAGTACAACTAATTTTTTTTTGCCAAAGTAATGTGCTTGTTGCGTATATTGTTTAATCACTATGATTCTTCAATCCCGAAGTGTAGGATACATGATGGGGTTACTATGTGACTCTAGGTAGACACTAGACGATCAGTCATAAGATCTCACTACCGCAATGTGATAAAACCAAACGAGGCTAGTTATGAACATTCAAACGAATGCTAAAAGTGATTGTGGAGATCAAGGATATTTAACCCTTACAGCGACACAACGTTTATCACCATGTTATAGGATGGATTAAATTGTTAAGACTTGTTGCATAAGTTAGTTTAACTAGTTTCCAAAATTAATTATGTAGAAGAATGTCTGCTCATTGCTAAGATAATCTAACTTGCTGCATTAACTAGCTGTAGCTAGTAATCTGATTTGTAATGCAGAGGAATGTCTATATCATAGTTCAAAAAATAGTTATCGGCGATTAATCGACAGGGCAAATTTTGACTCGGAAATCAGGAATCAACAATTTATCGGCATTAATCGACAACTTTATCTCTACTTTTAAAAACATTTAAATTCATAAAATAAACTTAAATTAAATGTAAAAACAATGTTAAATGATGCGAGAAGTGACTTTATAGAATGCCATAGGGCCATCTGCATATTTTCAATTAAGTTTTGACCAAAAAAGAGTAGTGACTTTTGAAGTATCACGATTTTAATATACTGTAATATGATTTTAAATATATTAATTCGTAATACAATTTTAAATATATTAATTCATAATATGATTTTAAATTATAATATATTAAATGTATGCAAAAGGCAATATACTGTAATACGATTTTAAATATATTAATTCATAATATATCATATAACGGTAATATATTAAAAATTCAAATGTATGCAAAAGGAATTAATTTGTAAATTCGTTTATAACTTTAAGTTTATACACTAGTGACAGTATATTATTTAAAATCTTAAAAATAAAATAAAATGAAATATAATGTAATAGTATACATTTCTGTTTTGAATTTACAATATACATTATAATATTATATAATATATACGATTTTATAGGATTTTAATATTTTAAGGAAATCTGAAATAAAATTTATAGTATATGATTTACATTATATAGATTCTACTATTCTAGAATTTACAATATACGATTTGTTGGGATTTATAGTACCTAGGGCCATAAAATGGCACGAAACCGCCACGTTTTGCCACAGAATGATGGAAAACAAGTTGTAGGACAAAACACGAGTTGTAGGAAAAAATACGAGTCACTCAAGGCAAAAAACGTGTCGTTTTGGTCGCGTTTTGCATTTAACCCCTAAATCATACGATTTTCCACGATTTTCAGGCGAGATTCAATAGTTTTTCAGAGTATTTATCGGCGGAAAAATCGCGTTTTATCGCCTCTGCACAAATCATGATTTTTTGAAAGTTTTATTGTTTAGCTCAGGGTAAACGATAAATCACGATTATCGCATGATTTATCGCGAGTTTTAAAACTATGGTCTATATGCTATTATAAAAAAAATTATTTTAATTTGGGTTTCAAATTCTAGGTTGATTACATTTAACACCCAAATTAGTAATAATTTTTTTATATAACATTTAGACATTCCTTTACATTTACAAATCAAATTACTAGCTACAGCTAGTTAATGCAACAAGTCAAATTAATTTAGAATGAGTAGACATTTCTCTGCGTAGTAAAATGATGTACCTAGCTAAACTAGTTTGCACATCATGTCTTAACAATTTGATCTATCCTATACTATAGTGATAAACCTTGAGCAACTGTAAGGGTTAAATATCCTTGATCTCCACGATCACTCTTAACATTCGTTGGAATGTTCACAATTAACTTCGTTGGTTTTACCGCATTGCAGTAGTGAGATCTTGTGATTGATCCTCTAGTGTCTACCTAGAGTTCACTTAGTAACTCCATTCTGTATCCTACACTTCGGGATTGATGAATCACGGTGATTAGACAATGTACCCAGCAAACACATTACTTTGACCAAAGTTTTCTAGCTGTACTATGTACTCTTAGTATAGACGAGTGCACAACATGTCTAAGCTTGTCTTCCCATCACCTCATTATCGTCTCATCACAATTATCTGGATTAATTAAGCTTAAGTAAAATTTATTAAGACTCACTTAGTTCCTAACAAGTTTATTTATTCAAGCTTGAGGAACCCCCAATGCCCGCTATTGGTTACCTACGGGAGGCCAATCCGCTATTTAATACGTTACCGTATTAGACAACCAATGGGCTACTCCCAGGTAACCTACACCGTGCATTGATAATTCAATCCTTGCTAGGTTCATAACACTAAGGTATAATTCACTACTTAACGAATATTAGTATAAGTATTTAGCTACCTTGGTTTGGAGGTCAGGGACACAGTAATTATCACCTCGCTGCCCCCTTCATACATTCTATACCTTTTGATAGAAAACAATATTTTAACCTTAATGAAGATTCCCGTTAGGTCTTACAAATCCTAATTAGTCGCAACTTAGCATGTCTTGTTTTTATTCCCACTATGATTGGGATGTTTATATTATTAGGACTGTACTTACATCTTTAATTTGTTAAAAACTAGGTAGTACCTGCTTATGATATATTTCTTTTGCAATGCGAGATATGATGACTTCTTGAATATGATCTTAATTCTTACAAGTAATAAGTTAACTTATCAGGTTAAATTTATCATATTACTCCTTAAAGTTCTTTCAACTAAATTAGACTGAGCTAGAATCATTTAGGTTCTAGATGTTTGCCATTTTATGGTTACTCTCATGATTAACTAAGACAAATTTTTAGCCTATCCTGGTTGATATTAATAATAAACTTAGTCTTCCCTAAGTCTTGAATAGATTAAAACACTTCGTTACGTAGGGCTCAGACACCCTTTGTTTGGTTAGACTTTAATGCTCTTAACTTAGATTGTAGTCCCATTTGAAATTGATGCTCTTCAATTCACTAGTCTTTTTATTTATTGACTAGATTACTATCACATATTAAACTCATAATGACACGAAGGATTGATCAAGTTATTACTCATAGTCTGACTTACATCTTATATGGATAAGATTATTGCCTCATAAGTTTATTTCATTTCAATTCAGTTTTAATACATACTTGCTAAACCGCCCAACTTTAACTTTATAAGGAAGTAGATAGATACATAATTTTGAGTAAGCTTAATAACATAATCCATAACCAATTTAATCATTATGAAGTAGAGTATTAGGAACCTTTAATCCTTTAAAGAGATGAGACTAACTTTTTATATTTTTCCCTTCATATTACAATTCCGTATCTTATATTACATCTTTTTCATTTACCCAAATTAATTCTTTACATTCATGAAGAGTCAAATAGATGAAAGATACATCTATACTTAAGTGTACCCATTTAAAGCACCAGATAAATGATTATAAGATTCTTTACCTTTATCAAATTAATTGTTTTGTTTGCCACCCAAATACAACTATTATTTATACATACGCAAAACAACCATAGTATTTTTACATAATCCAATCATCCAATTCATTAATATATAGCAATATCATCCACTAAAGGACTATTTCAAGGTACAATTTGCAAATTTATTTAATCATAAGTACAATTACAATTAGATCCAAGATCCGTAATAAAAACATTCATTCTAACGCCGATCTCCACAAGCCGGAGCGAGATGGTCCAATCATCGTACTAAACCTGCGACACTGTATGTTTGGGGGTGTCTGTTCAAAGAACTGACAAAAGTTTTTCTACTTGCTGAACTAAGTTTTGACTCAAAAGAAGATTAGCCATCCAAACTTAGCTCATCTACCTTGTAGCAGTAGTGCTTCCACAATAGTTAGGAAGTTGAAATCTTCCAACAATCCCATAGTTGGCGAAAGAAGAAGCGTGGGGAATATATGTGAAGTGCTCCTGAAGGACCACTACGCATATATTCCTCCTGCTTCTTCAATCACAAGCCATGCGATTGATGGAGGATATTGGTTTCCAAATTGTGTCGGATTCATTGCTATTGTACACACTAAAACGAACCAGTCAAAGAATTTAAACTATAAGAACCAAGGAAATTAAATTTGTTTTGCATGCAACATTATTTCAGCTTAATTCTCATACCATAAAAGTCAACCATACATCTTTAATCCGAAAAATGAACAAGTATAAAATTCTGGAAAATTTTTGCCAGAGTTTTCCCTTGTATTTTTCACTTTTAAAATTTTCCAGCGATCAAAATAAACTATACTGAATCAAAGTACGAAATAAATGTTTTAAAAGAAAATGTATGGATCAAGTGATTCAACCCTCCGAGTTAAAAATCTCGGGATAAGTAAAATAAATGAAATGAACTTAAATGACAAAATTGGTCTTACCCAACTGTTCATTTCAGCATTCACATAGCTTTATGCATTTTTTTCAAATGCCCCGTAAAAAGGGTCTTAAACATATAAAGCTGAAAACAAGAGCCACATTATCATTTCTTTCCTCTCATGACAAAGGTTATTTCACAATTCCATTCATACAACACAAGAAGACAAGTTTTTCAACCAAATGTCCTTTTCAGACAATAAGCCCAACAACATAAATTTTCTTGGTAACACAAATCAACCTATTGCCATACAAATTTTATTTACAAGCGACACATTTCAAATTCGTAAACATTTAAGAAACTAGAGGTTCTTTTGATATCATCAAACAAATGATTGATCACACAAATGAAGACACAAGAATCTATCTCTTTTCAGTATACTGTTAAAGTAAGAAGAAAAGATCATGCCTCTCACAAACCCACACTTTTGATTTTATTTTCCATCACAATAAATAAAGGTACAACTATGCAATTTGAGTTATGAACCTTAAATAAGAAATTGCCCCAATAATTTTCCAGGGTAAAATCCAACCCAACCATACTGTTTTCAAGCAAAAGAGCAAGAAGCAAATACTCCAATAACTATCAAGTGAAGCACACAACCCCACAACCTTAACTCTCTCAAAATCCTCAAAAATATTAGAGATAAATCAATTCAAATGAAGAAGAAAATACCTCTACGAAAGCCAAACGGTTTTCTTTTCTGGAATAAGGCCCTAGCTAAAAGATGCAGATAATTTTTACTCAAACCAACACAACCAATGATTCCAAACAAAAATAACTAACTATTAGCTACAAAAATCGATTTGCACAACCAAATCATCAATACCCATTTTAGCCAACACTATTATTTCTAAAAATTCCAGATGCTAATCCTCAAATCGATTTGAACTTCAAAATAATAATACCCAACACAACCATAAATTTTCTTGCCAACAAAGTTAACAAAAAACAATTTTTTTTTTATTTACTCAACCCAACAAAAGAACCCATTTTGTCCAAATGATTTTGCTGCAAAAACTCAAGCAAATGAACCAAATTTGAACTTTTTTTCTCACATATTTTATTCAAAAAACGAAAAATAGACCAAACAAAAATGACCCATTTCATTAAAAATCAAAACTCAATGAAGCAAGGGGAAAAATCCTTGCCTGAAACAACTGCCCACGTTTTTTCCTTGCTTCTGCTGCTCCAAACCCTAGCTGGAATCGATTTCACAGTGCCACTTCCAAATTTGCCACAGAACCCCCCAACACTTTGCATTCCCGCAATACATAGCAAGTTTCCCAAGAAAACTGACTTCTCTTCATGCAAAAAATTTTGCCAGAGTTCCTCCATGAGAGGAGTTAACTGATAGTGGAAAATGAATACAAAATAAAAACTAAACCTCGTTTCCTCTTTCTTCTCCACACATCCCTAGAAACCCTAGCACCCATCCTTCTCATGCTACCAGGTGGACGGTTTTGCAATGCCTTTGCCATCGTGGGAGGGGAGGGATCAAGCTAGATTGAATATGCAACCAAAAATTCTCATTCCTTTTCATTCACGTGAATGTCCACTTTGTGGATTTAGAAATTATTAGTAAAACTTTATCATTGCCATACTATGGCATTTTTAACCTTTTCCACATTGACTTTCAACCCCAATAATTCCTTTGAAAAATACATGCAATCATGGTGTGCCCTTGCCATGTGACTAATTATTGAAAACAAATAATAGTCAATTCAACATTGCTATCATTCCATGGGTGTGGCATTATGCCCCCGAATCTTAAATAACAATAATATTAAAAGAGGCCACCAATTAATGTTATAAAGCCATTCAACCAGCTTATAAGCCTTGGGGATTCTTTTTGTCAAAATAAGCCAACTTAAAATAATTTCCGAAGCTGAAAGGTAACTAACACAACGACACAATCGGAACCAGACAACAAGGTTCCATAACAAAACATATTGCACTAAATAATACAAATAGGCAGTATTTGGTTGTCTGAGTACTTAATCTATAATTAAGTACTTAGATAACTAAGTACCGTTATTCGTAATATTATTTAATTAATCGAATAAACATCCATTTCCCGTATTCGTATTTATTTGATTAATTAAATTGTCGAAAAGAAGGAATTAATTAGCGGGATGTTACAATAACTTTGAGATGTAAGACCCAGTGGGAGGATTGGTTGAAAGTAAATGTTGATGGAGTTGTGAGAGGTAATCTTGGTACAACAAGAGTGGGAGGATTCTGTAGAAACAGGCAAGGAGACACAATATTTGCCTTTTCCATCAATGTTAGTAACTTAGTCGTGAATCTGAAAATTACGTAGAGTTTGGGTGCTTTTCACCACCCTTCGTGAGCTTAAGTGATCATAGAAATTGATTCAAAGACTAGTATAGAGGCCATGAATTCTAAGGCTATCTAGGACTGGAAGTCAAGGGTCAGGATAGACGAAGCTCTCCTCATAAGCTGCCCTTTTGTCCACGTCAAGTTCAGGCACACTTATAGGGAGCACTAGCAGAAGCTTCTGATGATTTGGAAAATGTCAACGGTGGCCTTCAAGAGAACCAGAAGATCAGATTCTGGGACAATGAACAGGAATTGTGGCATTAACTTGTCAATATACTTGTTCACGAAAGGGATGGAGTATAGTATGATTAATTACATCCATGACAGAATGCATGTCTGGTGTAGTGGATGTGATGTATACTTAGGAATTAATGGGTTTTTCTCTTTTCTTATCCCCTATCGAATTCTTCATATCCCCACCCATATCTGAAACGCATCAGGTACTTAGGTGGCAACCAAGTAAAGATAGATCCAGATGATGTACAAGCTTACTGTGAATTGTCCTAGGATAACGAATCTTATTGAGATACACAGTTTCATTGGGACTGATCGATACTTGCAAAAAAATTCTCTTCCTTTTGGAATTAGCTACATTATTAGATCAACATTCATTATAAAAAAGGAGTATAAAGTTTCATTGGGTAAAAGCTCAAGAAATTACATTCAACACTTTGAATCAGAAAATCTATGAAGCACTAATATCGTGTTTTACAGATTCTTAAATACTCCTGAAAATGAGGAAGATGCTTTAGGCAATGCCATGGCGGCAGTGATAAGCAAGAAGGAAAGTCAATGACTGTCACTCAGAATTGTTTTCCGGGTCAATAGTCAGTCATTTTTGCTAATGACAAGGATCCATATCCAAGCAGTGAAGCATTGGAGGCATTACTGGAGTAGACCATTGTGCATACAAATTGTAAGCACTATAATTGCTGTAGACACAAAGCAAGCTCCAACAAGACCATCATTTCATATGGATGGTGTTCTTGGATCAATTTATTGAGATTATTGAAGTACAAAAAGATATCAACAGATAAGATTGCAGATCCAATCCCTACTACTTCTCAATAGAGAAGGTCGACGATTAAGAAGCTCTAGTGCCTGATTTTAGATTGGAAGATGAACTATTGTACAAGTTTGAAAAGTCGTGCCTTTCTACTTATGGAGAGGCCAAAATCAAGCTAACGTTTCTATAGAATTCCCATGCTTGCGTTGTATCTTGGCCTTCCTTGATATGTGTCTTTAGTAAATTTACAAGTAATTTTGGAGATGATACTGTTTAATGATCTCACACTGAAGTAGCGATTGCTTCATCCTAAGGTTTATTATTTAGTTATTGAACAATTTATTTGTATATGTATATTCAATGTTGCAGCCAGATATTCTCAAACTTAATTAGGCTTCGTGTGGTAAAAAATCTAAACTTGTTTGTAAGTCCACTGTATAGTGCTAAGATATATTGCTGATACAAGAGCAGATTGAATGGAATCCCACTGTCTTCCATCCAATGCTTTGTTAGTATATACACCTTTCAAGATATTGTACTATAAATACATTTCCTTCTATGCTTTATGTTATCTTGTATTTATATGGTAGGCAAAACGTAGGTGCTGGGATTTGGGCTGTACAGTTTGTAGGTGGGAGCCTACAAGTCTGAAAAGTTGTGCCTTTCTACATATGGAGAGGCCAGAATCAAGCTAACGTTTCTATAGAATTCCCATGCTTGCGTTGTATCTTGGCCTTCCTTGATATGTGTCTTTAGTAAATTTACAAGTAATTTTGGAGATGATACTGTTTAATGATCTCACACTGAAGTAGCGATTGCTTCATCCTAAGGTTTATTATTTAGTTATTGAACAATTTATTTGTATATGTATATTCAATGTTGCAGCCAGATATTCTCAAACTTAATTAGGCTTCGTGTGGTAAAAAATCTAAACTTGTTTGTAAGTCCACTGTATAGTGCTAAGATATATTGCTGATACAAGAGCAGATTGAATGGAATCCCACTGTCTTCCATCCAATGCTTTGGTAGTATATACACCTTTCAAGATATTGTACTATAAATACATTTCCTTATATGCTTTATGTTATCTTGTATTTATATGGTATGGAAAACGTAGGTGGTGGGATTTGGGTTGTACAGTTTGTAGGTGGGAGCCACTATTTTAGTGGTGGACCCCACCCCCCTCGTTCTCGTTTATGCTTGGTTTATTCCTTGGGTCATCAGGATCGCATGCTGGCTAGATGCGACCGGCGTAGTAGTGCACATCAGGGATGGTGAACTTTGGTGGGGAGTAGAGAGAGCCTCCCTGTTGGTCAAAGTATGAACTTCGAATTTGTTAAGAACCCTATGCAAGCTTTGAGCCCTAAGTGTCACTAGCTCAAAATATGGATGTTGATAAATTGAATTCATTCTATGTGATATCATGAGAAAATAAGTATACTCGCCAAACTATTTAATTTGTGCCTTGCTTTTATTTTGCAAGGAAATGGAACCATATTAGAAACTCCTTGTGTAATTAGGACATCCCCTCGGACTCATTCTAATTTTGTGCATTTTTTTTAGTTTTTGAGTGTCAAAATTAATTTACTTATTTTGTTCTTGAGTGATAATTTTTATTGAGAAACAATATGAGATTTTTGTAGATACAATTTGCCTATTATTACCCATAATCTTGGGAAAGAAACAATTAATCACATTGTTGGGTTCCATAATAAACCAACATGCCTAAAATGCTTTATAGAATTCCCAGCAATACTATTAATTGAGGGCCAAATTCTTTCAAATAGTATTATCATGTCTGTTAATTAATTGAAGGCTTCTATAAACAATTAGTTAGATTAGTAGTTTTTTTTGTAGGATTTTGTTTTGTGTGTTTAGGTCATCTCAAGATCACCTCCATGGGTATTTATTGCCCTAATGATGTTTTTCCCTAGGTAGTTGATTGGGGCACGATTGTGGATAAGGGCAGGGCCTTGGTACGTGTGTGTGACAATTTTGATTTTGGGGTTTGAGTATGACTTTGGGTACAACCATACAATTTTTAAAAAAAATAGCCAAATAAGCAAAATTAACCGTGTACTATTTAGAGTAAACAAATAATTCTACCACAAAATATACTAATAGTTCAATGCCAAATGTCTTGATATTCATTGATCGAACTTAAAACAAGTAAATTGTGCAAATGTTACAATATATTCACAAAAATCAAGATAAATTATATTCATTATCATAATCATATTGAACTCCATTGTCTTCATCAAGAGCATCAACACCATCATGTGGTTCATTAGAAGCACAAGCAATAACAGTGCCATTCATGCTAGCTCTGCCATATAGGTCGTGCGAAGTACCCTCTAGCTTCAGGGCTAGCAATGAAAGGTAGGCAATGGATGCTTGTAAATTTGGAGTCTTTGAGTCTACATCCCAACACTTTGTTTTCCCTTGCTTGAACTCAATGCCAAATGTCTTGATATTCATTGATCGAACTTAAAACAAGTACATTGTGCAAATGTTACAATATATTCACAAAAATCAAGATAAATTATATTCATTATCATAATTATATTGAACTCCATTTTCTTCATCAAGAGCATCAACACCATCATGTGGTTCATTAGAAGCACAAGCAATAACAGTGCCATTCATGCTAGCTCTGCCATACAGGTCGTGCGAAGTACCCTCTAGCTTCAGGTCTAGCAATGAAAGGTAGGCAATGGATGCTTGTAAATTTGGCGTCTTTGAGTCTACATCCCAACACTTTGTTTTCCCTTGTTTGAACTCATCTTGCTTGTGTGTTAGAAGCTGCATGTTGGATTGCACGAAGATGAAATCCTTCACTTTTTTGGCTTCTAACTTGTTGCGGCAAATTGAGTGGATAACTGAGTATGTACCCCAATTCCGCTTGATAAAAAAAACTCACACCCTATTAAGGAAAGCCACAAAGTTAATGCAAAATTTTAAGTTAAAATAAATGTAGAAAAGAGAGTTTAAAAATAAAATAAAATAAAAATCTTACTTGTGTTAGACTTTTTATTGCATGTGGTTAGAGGAGGGTGTATGCTTGCCCATGAAGGTACCGTCATGAATAAGCATCCATCATGCACTTGTCATGAATAGTGCTAATGGACTCAAGGAGAATATGAATTCCACAAACTTTTTCCTAACTTTGTCTCCTACTTCAGGATTGGGGAAGATTCTAGTCAATGATGCCTTGTACCCCTCACTAACCTCCACATCGCTGTATGGTGTGATCCTCCTGGGTAAAGAAAGGATCTCCGTGCTGTAGTATTTTGGAGTCAAGGAGAAAGCAAGAAGATACAATGGGGTGGTCATTAATAAGTTCAATAACCACAAAATGTACTAATAGTTGAATGCCAAATGTCATGATATTCATTGGTTGAATTGAGAACAAGTATATTGTGCAAATGTTACAATATATACATCAAAATCAAGATAAATCAACATATGGATTATATTCATTATCATAATCATATTGCTCTCTAATGTTTTCGTCATGTGGTTCATTACAACCA
The DNA here is from genome assembly GCA_019776745.2 of Taxus chinensis. Lineage (NCBI taxonomy): Eukaryota > Viridiplantae > Streptophyta > Pinopsida > Cupressales > Taxaceae > Taxus > Taxus chinensis. Next base: position 107,519,318 of record CM034154.1, read on the forward strand.
AAAGCAGCAGTAGTGCCGCTCCTACTAGCTTTTCCATGCAAGTCATGCGAATCACTCACTAGCTTTGGGTCTAAAAATGAAAAGTGAGCAATTGATTCTTTTATGTTTGGAGCCTCTAGGTCGACATCCCAACACCTTGTTTCCCTTAATTGTACCCATCTTGTTTGTGTGTTATAAAGCATAAGTTAGAATGATCGAAGATGAAAGCCTCCGTATTTTCTACTCCCAACTTGAGCATAATTGAGTTGATGGGGTATGTACCCCATTTCTGCTCAGTTGGAAAAAAAACTTGTAGCCCATTAAGAAATCTGTGAAGTTAATACAAATTTTAAAATTAAAGTTTATAAAAGTTAAAAGTCAAACCGAAACGTAGAAAAGAGTTAAATAATGAAATACAATTAAAATCTTACTTTTGCTAAATTTTTTATTGCAAGTGGTTGGAGGGGGGGTATATGCTTGCCCATGGAGGTACCACCACGAATAAGTGTCCATCTTGTACTTGTCACGAAGAGCGTTAACGGATTGATCCTCGGAGGATATGAAATCCACAAACTCTTTCCTAACAACATTTTCTACTTCATGATTGGAGAAGATTCTTGTGCATGCTACCTTGTAACCATAGTTACTAGGTTCGGAAATCCTGATTGGTTTGTGAGGGGAAAATAATCCAAAAATCCGGAACTCTTGAAAAAGTTCAGAAAAATTTGATGTGGAATATATACATATTATATATGCGCACAATTTATAATTATGAAAAAATTGACAAATACAAAAAAATATTAATATTGTAATATAAAATGTTAATATATTTGTTATTAAATAATATTAAAGGGTTTTGGGTGTTTTTTCATTTCAATTTTTTTTAAATTGAGGGAAAAATAGGGCTGACCCAGACCAAATTTATCTAGGCTGCTTGAAAAATTTGGATCCGGTTGAATTTTGTGGAGATTCGTTCGGATCTAGTAACTATGCTTGTAACCCTCACTAACTCCCACATCTCTATATGGTTTGACCGTTATAGGAAAAGAAAGGATCTTTGTGCTGTAATATTTTGAAGTCAAGAAAAAAGCAAGAAGATGCAATGGGGTGGTCATTTAGTTCCACCTATGATTGAAATGCGAATGCACTTCCTTAAAGAATCTCTTTATAGGATCATTGAGCTGATTCCATCGTAATTCTCTCCCAAACACGAATGATCCATAACAACAACAAATTTGAGCATTCTCACAATGGGCACGATAAAATAGAGCAAGTACTCTGCACGATCCCACCACTTGTCTTCGAGAATTAACCCTTTCACCTTTATGGCCCTCTTAATGTTTTCCTGCCTCCATACACCCCAATTGTCTTGATAGCTATGCTTCACATTGCCTCTTACATCTTCACAAGTCATCTCAAGATGAGCATGTGTGAGGCAAATTGAGTCTCAACAACCTAATAAGAAATTAAAACAATTAAAATAAAAAATAATTAAAACATTAAAAAAAATCTACCAATTATAAACTTAAAAATAATAATTTAATGTCTAAAAAATATTTTTTTCAAAAAGATAGTTAACTTAAACAATGACAACTTTGAAAAGCTTTAAAAGAAACATTTTTGATGTCCAAATTTTGTAACATTAGGTTGAGGGAATAAACGACACAAGGTGCCCAAAATATATGCCCCTACCTTTCCTCAATAAAAATCCCCGCAACTCTGCAATGTTTTGCGTTGTCCATTATAATTTGGACAACATTTTGAGGCCCCACTACCTTAGTAGACTCTATGAGGATGTTGGCAATTAATTGGGCATCCTACGTCTGCCTTTCGCAATAAACAATCCTAAAAAACATTGGCCCTATAGGGCACACTGGAACCATATTGATCAATGGCCTATTTGCCCTGTCTTTCCATCTATTGTAAATGATGGAAACCCATTTTTTTAATCCATGAATCCTTAATGGGCTGCAAAGAATCTTTAACATCTTTTCTCCATTTTGCCAATAATGTAGTGCACACCTTCTCGTACCCAAGGTGTACCCTTTAGGGGCATCATTGACAACTTTCACAATATCCAGCCAATACGGCGATCTAAAAACATTAAAAGGGACACCACACGCATAAATAAAATGCCCAATTTTTCTAGTCTGTATGTCCTTATTTTCATTCTAGAATGACCTTTCTAATGGCCCTGCACCTTTTGTTCTTTTGTAACTAAGGCAAATTATCTACCTTTGTGGTTTGAGGGGATGGACGGAGGTGATGGGGTCACAACATTGATAAATGGAGAAACAAGTGGCTTGCTACCTTTAAATCCTTTATTTCCAAAAGGATGCTTCGATTTTAGGACAACTGCCGCATCCACATCTTCTTGTTCTTTGATGTATGTGAGGGTCTTTGCACATGGCAAATCCTTTCTATCTATCCCTCAAACTTTGATTCCTTGGCTAGCATCTCCACATAAATGGAATTTCACCCGACTATAAGAGCTTTCAAATTGTAGTTTACAGTTTGAGCAACTATTGTATTAGTGTGGCATACTTTCAAAAAGGTAAGCATGGATTGTATTCGAAGGGTATCGCTTGGGCCACATATCTATAACTTGGAGCCATTTTAGAAAATTCCTATAGCGACCTGGTTAACAATTGAAATAAATATATCTTACAATTTAAGGCATAAGGGGAAAAGAATTTAAATGTTGTATGTTTAAAACAATAACAAAAATATTGAAAACAAGTTACACAATACAAACTAAAAATAACAAACAGAAAAACTTTAAAAAACCTCAAAAACTGACCCTAAATAAGTAAACCTCTTTTTTGCAAGTTGCTTAAACTCTTTGGTACTTGTTGCAAGCTCCTTAAACTTCTTGCCACGTGTAGTGGTGTAGGATCAGTCCTAAGCAATTGAAAATATGAAGTGAGAAAAAATGTGCTTCAAGAGGTAAAAAATGCAATGTGACATAAATGTGTTGTTAAAAAAGAGTGTGCGAGCGAATTTTAGGGTTTAAGTCGTTTTTTAATATTTTATAAAGTTGTTTTTGACTAAAAAATTTATTCTTGCGTGTGGGTCATTGCGGAAACACGTAGGGTACGACATCACTTACTCGGACACGTCCTTGGACGTACTTAGATGTGCCTAGGCACATTATGCCATGCTCTATGCGTTTCCACAAACAAACCAACTTGGTACCCGGACTGCCTCCTTGTAGTAGTGTACTCGATAACGTAGATTTTTCCTCACGTATATTTGGTAATAATCACAATGCAAGGGGATCCACTTAGCACACAAGCACCGTAAGCATTTTTTAGTAGGTGGAGGAACAATGATTGTAATCTAGTGCTTTGGGCTTCTAGCCAAGTTTTGAGGGTTCACACCCACACACCTTGCATATTTTTGCACTTGGTGTAACCTTGAACCCGTGTACCCAACTTTCGGCAGCCTGCACCAGGTGCTGCGTACCGCCGCACCTGCACACCTAGAGAAACTTGATATTCAACATTTATGAATAAATATATTTTGCATATAAATATCTTTATAAACATAACAAAATATCAATAATTAATATTTAAAAAAATCAAATTAAAAAAATCAAATCTATTTACAATAATTAAAGCTACAATATAATGGTGAATGTTAAAACAAATACTAGAGGCTAGCATGAGGCACAAAAACTACAAACTCAGCTCAAACGTGACTGCTCTAGATGGCAGACCCTCAATTGTGGCTCTGACCATGCTGCAAACTCAAACGTGAACAACTGACCTCTTGTGCCACTACTGCTGACTTCTCATGTTGTGAATATACTCAAACAATAGACAACCAATTTTGCAACATTTCAATATACGGTTCAAAGATCAAACTACACTTGAAATTTGTAATTTATGACAATTGACTCTGCAAACCTTCATGGTACTTGCAAGTTAAAACCCTCAATGCTAGATTCTATTGCCTACAAGTTGAGACTTGAAACCCTAACACAATATATAGAAAGAAATGAAACTTGTAGGCTGTGAATGCAAACCTTCACTCAAAGATTGAAATTCTAACGTGGGCCTCAAATTATTTTAATGGCGATTCTATGTACCTAATTTCAACATTTTTTAAGGGCTTTTGAAAACATCCAAAAAAATTGAACTGTGCAAATTTTAGGGTCGAATTTCAACAAAAATTGTCTTTTCACGAGATTCATCCAATTCTGATTTTTTTCAACAAAATTTGGCAAATTCTATGATACAGCTTAGAACAATATGTATTGGTGGTTGTAGTTTTATTTACCTTGGTTGATGGAGTTGTTCATGGGAGCAGCACCTGAAGTGGAGTTGTAAAGCAATTTTGTGTCATATCCCATAATCATGCCAGTGTTTGCATTTAATGTTCTGTGCATCTCAGGGACTTGGGAATGGGCATGAAATGTCCCTGCCATGCACCTAAGATGGAAAATTGGTTAATGACATTTGCTATCTTTTTGCAAAATGCAAAAATGGGTTGTCATTTGCTGTTTATTTTCAAAATGCAAAATGGGTTATGGCAATGGCTGGGTTATGGCAAAACTGTTGGCTAGATTTTCTGCATAGCATAAAACCTAGGCAGTCATGAGATAAATCTCCCTCATTTAACCGGTGAGGCTCCCGTGTTAGATTTGTCAATTTAAGTATGCGAATATTTAAATGGGGTTTTACTTTAACTACTCAGTTCATGAACCATAACTGAACAGTTCTGCAGCAAGTAAGCAGCTGTTTAAAGAAAGGAAAAGTTATAGAAGAAGGTAATTACATAAACATATAGAAGAAACGGGAAGGTGTGCATCCCAATCAGTAGATGGCAGAGCTGATTGCACGCACATAGAAGAATCCAATAGATATAAACACATAATTCTAAAACAAAGGCAGCTCTAGATCTAGATCTAAAATAACACAAAGTTTATTAAGAGATCTAAGATTAAAAGTAAGAAACACAGTACACCGTGACACAAAGTTCTCCGGAAACCTGCTCCTTTGTATTCCTTTGCTCCAAGTGGCTCTCAGGGGTTCAGCACAAAGTCTAGAACACAAGATTGCTGCTTACAAATTCGGATCATTAACCCGGAGGTTTTTCTCCTACTTATAGAATGTAGGAGGGAAAGTACAAATGGGAAGTCTAATTGAACTAAAACACAAACAAATAAAGATGACATTTGACAATTATCCTCCACTAACTTCTCCTTAAGTGACACATATATCACTTAACTAATAGAATGATTCCACATGACTTTAAGTAATGGTTGCAAAACCAATAACTTAAAGTTTTACAATTTCATCCGGGAACATAGAAAATAGAAGAAGAAAAGAATAGAAGTCATGCCAGCTTTAATATTTATGTCTTATTTTTGTTCTTATATCAGATATACTTGTCGAACATGTGATTCAGTATCTTCCCATCTGTTTTAACCACTGCTTCCTTCTCTGTCCTAAACTGCAGCAATCCTTCATTCAACACTTTGATGCACGCCTTCACATCTTCCAAGCTCGGCCCAAACCTCGCAATATCTGCCTGCAGCGCCACCAGTCTAATAGAATTCATCGTGAAAGGCTTAGTAGCTCTATCAATTCTCTTTTGTACCATCAAAAGAGACCCTTCCAGGGAATTAGGCACCTTGCTAGGAACGATCCGCACGTATGAAGTAACATTCCCGTCCACTCTCTCCTCAGTGAAAGAAATGATACTGTCTGGTAAGGATGATGTCCTACTCTCAAGTGCCTGCATCCTCTTCAGGAAAACTCTGCAGATTTCAAACGGAAAGATACTGCAAATTCTAGCTGCTTCCCCTTCTCGACTGATCTGTCTGGTACAATTTTCTCTGCAACCAATACATTTCCTGACAGCTTGTTGATCTCTCCCAAAGTACTCAGGTTACTCTCAACAACTGTGTTCATGTCCACTATGCTTGTCACCAGTTGCTGCAGCTGATTTGCTGCATCATTCATAACCTTTAGGCGGGCTGGCACTTCTCCAAGTTGTACAGAAGTTTGACGAATAATCAAATCCTTTCATTCGTCAATAGCTTTTACTTGATTACTTGCATCCTCCATTTCCTGCATAAGATGATCACTCACCTGCTCTGAAATGGGCTGAATGGAAGGCTTAGCAACCTTGGCTATGATCTCGCACAACTGAGATACCTGCTTCTGAAGTTCTTCTTTTTCCGCCTTTTCACTGTCAAGCCTAAGGAATAGAGCATCTATCAATGTCTGCGTGTCCTGCTTCAATCCTTCAGTGGTGGCTTGATCGAGGGGTACTCTGGTTATTGTAACATCTTCTGCCGTGAGCTCCTCTTTCTTTCCTTCTGCCGAAATTGATATCTCAGCAAACTTCTGCCCTGATTCCTCGATGATCAACCTAGAAGTTGCTTTAGCAACTTTAGGCCTTCTATCTCTTCCACCCAGATTCTGGAGTAGTTGCAAGTCGTGCTCCTCTAATTTCTTCTCCATTCTCGCTTCTGGAACCAACTGCGAAGCCAACCATTCCGAGAAGTTACTTCTTAGAGAATGAGAAGTCACTGAGTGCACTACCATCTCCCACTCTACCTCCTCTCCATCAAAAAGTGCCACAGTGTTATGGCTGCCATCCTCTGAATCATCCAAGGACAAAGCTCTTTCGAACTCCGCCATCTGCAGCTTCAACATATCCTCTGGAACAGGTGCTGAACGGAGTACTAAGGAGAGAAGATGAATGTCGCCGGATTCAGTGGAGGCATGGAAGTGTCCTGCTGAGGTGCAACAATTGGTGAAGTACTGGGTGTTGGAGAAGCTGGAACCAAAGTCATGTCCGTGGAAGTGATCCTCTCCTTAGATTGAGATCTTCTGTGTACTTTCAACTTCTCAGACTTTCTGCTGCTTTCTCCTCCGTGCTTTCGCTTGAGGGAATCTCCTATGCCGAAGTTGCCCGTGATTTGATTCATCAATACTTCATCAAGGCAATATCCCTTCGTCAGCAACCAGTTTGAAGTATTCACCAAAACAGCTCCAGATCTTTCTTCAAGTGTATGGCAGCCTCTTACGTTATCCTGAAGTATGGCTTTATCTCCTCCCATTTGATGGTAAGTGTCAAGTACCACATTCCCATCATCTTTAAGATCCGCAGGTATCCGCGCTAGTCCAAAGTTGAACACTTGCTTTGCTGACAATCTGTTGAAATCTCTCTTTCTAACCTCGTACTCACTTTTGCACTTCATCCAGAAATATTTTAATGAAGGCACATGTGCGTACTCCTGGGAGATTGTCTTCCTGGCTACTCCAAATGGATCGAAGTTCAGCCGTGCAGGGAAGAGCTCTTGCTCATACTCAAATAACATCTGTGTCACCATCCCCCAAGCTCTATGAATGCTAATGCACCTGTAATGTCCCACAGTGATTGGGAAGAAGCCCGTAGACTTGTGCCGCTTTGACTGAAGGTCGTGTAACTCCACAAGTCACCTGCTCAGCTCCATGGCGATCAATCTATCATTCGGATACCTGGGCATCTTTATTGGTTCTCCAGAAAAGCCCGTAACCCTGAGGTATGTGAAATTTACAAACTGAATGAATAGATTACCAATCTTGGACATGGCTTCCCACGCTTCCTTGCTTACCCTGTTGGCTTTTAAGTCTTTGTCTAGCCTGCAAATGAAATCATAGAAGAATTCATCGTCGACCACTTTGAAATCTTTCTCGCACGTAGGTGCAGTAAGTTGTGGGTAGCATTCGAAAATGGGGTCCTTAGAAAGAACACCACATCTGTCTAGCTTAGAAAAGATGCCTTGTGAAGCTGCAGCATACACCAAGTAGGAAGTCATTTTGAAGCTGAAAGTATGCTTCATGTTCTGGAGTTGCTCACCAATGTTGTCGCTAATAATTTCCGACCAATTGATTATGGAATCAATTTTGTTGACTTCAATGGTTCTGATGAAAGCATACATCCATGTACGGAAAGTGTAAGCATTCGCCTCGCCATTCATCCTGCATAGCAATTTGACCACATCATCGACCTCCTGCACCAAATTGGACCGCGGAAGAGTTCTTGGGAACTTTGAAGGAGATCTAGGATTCTTCATGTATCTGCTATTCATTATGCTTATGTAATTTACTCTATGCTTCTCCCACCTGCTGTCGGCATCCTGAGGACTAATGGAAGTTACCACCTTTCGCACTGGAATCTTCAAACAATAATTGATGAACTCTGCGTCCAAACGAATTATTGTCTTTCCCGTAGCATCAGGTTCTGATCTGGATGAAGTATGGTAAGATTTAGCGCACTCCATAACAAACTCTGGCAACTGGGCTATGCATGGAAAGGCTGCAGTTCGGATAATTGCACTGCTTTTAACTGCACGCATGAGTGAAGTCTTTCCCGCTTTGGATCTATCAATCAATTCGGAAAGAGGTTCCGGACCTAGATCTGTGTCTCCTATGTCTGCAAGTTTGGAAGCGATGCATGACTCCATCGTGCTTTCTTTTTCATCTCTCTTTGCCATGGCTTTGTCTATCTTTGTCTGAATAATTCTTTTTCTTCTTACTTGGCCAGATTTCTTCAAAACTGGTGCAGATCTGGACAATTCTTCAGATTCGGAGGATATATGCAATGTATTGAACATTGATTAAAGCTCCTTTTTTTATGTAAAACACCTAGACAGTCTGGATACGGGTACGGGTACGGATACGGGTACGGGTACGGTACGCCGATACGGCAAATTTTTAAAAATCTTGGGTACGGTACGCTTTTGGGTACGTTTTATATATATATATATATTTTTTTTTTTATATATACATGTATATAAATGTATAAATATGCATATAAATTATAAATTTAAAGAAGCATTTGCATACTTATTGAAATTTAATTCTCATACATTGCATGCAGCATACTTATTGAAATTTTAATTTAATACTCGTGAGTCATAGAGTTATACAACTTAAAATCATTCATAGAACATGAAAACAAAATTGAAATTTCCAATACTTTGAGAATTGAGACTTGAGTTTGTATTGATAATTGATTCAGAATGACATAATGTTCAAAGAATCAAAACATAATAGTACATTCAAGTTCTCAACTTCTAGAGCATATCATCTAGATCATCGTCAAAATCATCTTCATGGATGCCACTTGCAGCTCCACTCCCACTAGCTCCACTTTCGAACACTTGTGAAGGGCTCCCTGGAAGTTCCTCATCAATGCCAAGAAGTGAAGCTTCAAAGTCTGTGTTTTCAGGTTGGAGGTCCCAAAGCTTGTTAGGACCACTAGTATACTCTTGCGTCTTGTGGGTTAAGAGGCGCAAGTTGGAATGAACGTATACTAGATCTTCAGCCTTCTTCGATGACAACATGCTGCGTTTGGCTGAGTGGATGAAGCCATAAGTACTCCAGTTGCGCTCTGCAGAAGAATTACTAGCCACCTGTCACAAAAAGCAAAGTATTAATATTATAAATATTAAATTATTAATTAAAAAAAGAATGATATCATTTTGAATTTTAATTCGTAATTGGTAATTAAAATAATAAAATATCAAATAACAAGTTACAAACTTTATACGGATACCTGTGAGAGCAATTTGATTGCAACTGGTCGTAAGAACTTGGCATCATGGCCATGACAAGTCCACCACGTGATTGGATCCGTGGTGGGTTTGTCACAAATAGCCTCTACCTCTCCCATGCTACCTTGTCCATTTACAAACATTGACATCTCCTGGCGGACTGCAAGTGATGTAGTTGGATCTGGAAACAACCTCCTGAATGCTGCCCTCGTCCCATTTGCAACCTCGTGGTCATCATATGGTCGTTGTCTACCAGCTCTCCCAACTATTTCACTACTGTAATATTTGGGATTTAAAGCATAAACAAGGAGATGCAATGGGGTGGTCAATTTGTTCCACCTTTTCACAATCACATTTTTAACTTCATTATAAAAATTTTCCTCAGGATCCTGCTCTTTGGCCTGTATGATATCATGGATTTTTTCAAGCATGGAGTCAATGCCATCATATATATCTCCAATGCAAGCATTATCTTTGTCAACAAATCGGATCATACTCAAAATAGGCTCTGTGAAACTCAACAAATATTCAATTCTTTCCCACCAATGCTCATCAAGGATCCATGATTTTATTTTTTGAGCTCTTTCTGTGTTTGATTGCCTCTAGACGGTCCAAACATTATCAATCACCATTATGCCAAAAACACGTCTCACCTTCACAAGTCGTCTCAAGACGAGAGTGTGAGAGAGGCAAACCTAGTTTCTGCAACCTATTAAAAAAGAATGGGAAACTAATTCAATAACAACACAATTTGAAATTGATTTAAAAATTTAAAATCAAATATTAAATTTAAAATGAATTGTTCATTTACCTTCAACAGCTCCAACTTTGAAAATCTTCTGAATATGGCTTGAGACATGTGATGGTTGGTGACAAACATATTTATCTCGTTTGCCTCCGTGTATATTTGCTCAATCCATGCAATTTTTCCAATCTTTTGCATCATTAGATTCAGGGAGTGTATTGCACATGGTGTCCAAAATATGTGCTCATACCTACCCTCAACTATCAATCCTCGCTGCCTTGCAATTTTTGGCATTGTCCGTGATGACTTGGACAAACCCTCTGCGAAACCCATTGACTCAATAGCCTCAAATGAGAATATTTGCAATGAATTGGGCATCTTGTGGACTTCCCCCTCACAATTCAACAGCCTTCAGAAACATTGGCCCTTTAGGGCATACTGCAATATTGTTGATGAGAGGTCTATTTCTGGCGTCTTTCCATCCATTTGATATAATAGAGACTCCTGAAACAGTCTAAGAATCTATAATTCGCTGTAGAGATGCCTGAATGTGTTGCACTTCTTTTGTCAAAAGAGAAGTGCGAACCTTATTATAGGTGGGGCTTGTATACCCCTGTGGTGCCTCATTAATGCCTTTCACCATCTGCTGCCAATAAGGTGATCTCAAGATATTGAATGGCAGTCCACATGCAAATATACACCGAGACACCAATTCATCTGCAATATCCCTCTTCTCGTTGTTAAATGCTTTTTCTAATGGGGCCTTTTGTTCTCTTGTTTGATGGCCCTGAGGTATCTGCATCAAAAGGGTCAATCAACTGGAACAAGTTTCAACACGAGTCTCAATGAAAGGATGAAATGATGGTGTTGATGTTGGTGGTTTTCCCATAGACCTCTGCTGTAAAGAAACAGTTCTAGAGCAGAGCTCCTGTTATTTCAAAGTTTGCATCCTCTTGCTCTTTTAGGTACGTAGCTATTGTTTCTCTTTTCCACCTTCTTACATGCTCTAATGCCCATCCTCAGATACCCCAGTTAGATGAGCTCTGCAAACGGGTATACGAAGAATTTAATTATGAGTGCGACACAATGGGGACACGTCCAAACTACGGACACCACCATTGGCAACAAACTCTCTGTCACTTTCCATATGCCTCCCATAAAGGAGAATGAGAATCCATTTTCACTGCTATCAGGCCACTCGGAAACATTTTCCTCCCACATGCCCCACTGAAGCTGAACTGGATGCCATGCCTGTAGGTTTAATTTGTTTTAACCTACAATAAGATGATTTTTCAAAACAGATGCTAAATATTAAAATGATTGTTGGATTAATTCAATAACCTACAATAAGAGATTTAATTAAAAACAATTAAATACAAAATTAGACAATTAATTTGTTAACCCATACACGTCAATCTCTGATTCTAATCACCAAGTTTGCCATTAATAGTGCGAGGTGAGAGCTTACACTGAGGGTAGACGTTTAAATTTTTAATGAATTCATTTTAAAATGTTAAAATAAAAAAACCGTAAACGAACACATTACGAATTAAAAAAAAACAGTTAAACCCTAGGGCCTACAACGTCAATCTTTGATTCTGATCACCAAGTTCGCCATAAATGGTGCGAGGTGAGAGCATACATAGAGGGTAAACATTTAAATTTATAACGAATTCAATTTAAAACTTTAAAATTAAAAAAACGAATACATAATTAAAAAATTAAACAGTTAGTCCTACATGTCAATCTCTGATTTTGATCACCAAGTTCGCCATAAATGGTGCGAGGTGAGAGCATTCATAAAGGGTAGACGTTTAATTAAATAGAACTTCAATATTAAACTTTAAATAAGAACAAATTAATTAATATTTTAAAAAACGTAAAATAAATAAATATTAAAAACAAAATAGATCATGAATCATGATCAATAATCATGAATGATGTGTTTGAAACACATCATTTATGATCATTGATCACATACAAAACATTGATCAAAAGATTTAAAAAAAATAGAATGTCTGAATGCATGAAAAATACGTGAAAAAATCCTCCTTGTTGTTTGTAGACTTGTAGCTGATCCTTCTCCTTCTCTCTTTCACGTTCAAGCTCTCTCACCTCTTTCCTTCAAACTCTCTCCTTCTCTCCTTCAAGCTCTCTCTTTCTCTTTCAACATCTCTCTCTCTCTTTCAAGCCCAAATTAGCAAAATAGCAAAACAATGAGTGTGTGAAAAAAGTAAAGGGATTGGGTGTTATAAATAGGTGTTTGGGGGGGTACTTTTAGGGTTAAGTTAAGATTTAAGAAAGTCTTTATTTTTAAGTTAAAATGCTTCAATTTTTTAATTTTGATGAAAGTTACATGCAAAAAAACACGTGATTTACCTGTGGGTGCGCTGCGGGTATGTACCCACAGGGGACTGGGTACGGTCCGGTTTTCCGTACCTGGACCGTACCCAGTGGACATGTGGGTATGTACCCATAATGTACTCACAGTGAACCGTACCCCGTACCTGTACCTGAAACGTTTTCCAGGGCTGGTACGAAAGGGTGGGGAACATTTCGGTGCAGTCTAGTATCTTCCAAATAGGCGATAAATAAACTTTTAAATCAAGACTGCAACCATGCTCATTTAGTCCTGGCTCCTTGAATTTTATTGGCTTGTTGCCGTATGGAATTCTCATGATCATTATATTATTAGGGTACGGGGATGTTGTTCAGATATATCGACGGGTTGGCAGCATTGAACATGATAGCTGCCCTTATGTAATGGTGAAATTCATCTACCTTGCATACATCTGGTTCTCCATCTTTTCCTTGCGATGGGATATTTGCATCTAACCACCCAAACCATCATTAGACGACAACCCATTGATTGTTCATTTACATTGCATGCTTGAATTGTATGGAAGTAATATCGATCTCTCTATGTATGCTTGTAGGCAGAGGGATATGGTCAGTTCATGATTAGTTAGGGAAAAAGTAGGTAAATACTTAGCATGCTCATACCTCATACAATACTTACTCATTCCTTGAAGGCCTTAAGTTTATGGCTTGATCAGTTAATGGTATAAGAAGTAATGTCATGTCACTATTGTGTATGAAACACGACATTACAAGTAATGGCATAGGGCTTAGGTTGTTTAGCAAACCTCTGTCAAGACCTGATCATCAGTGGGCTTGTAGTTATCTGCACTCTTTTGACCTGTCTTTATGTGGATGAAAACAACATTACAAGTAATGGCATAGGGCTTAGGTTGTTTAAAATACGTCTGTTAGGTCCTGATCATCAGTGGGATTGTAGTTATCTGCATATTTGGGACTAAGTAAATTGTGGCTCTTTTTGAAGCTAGTTTGTTGCAAATCCTTTCTTCTTTAATGGAAGCATTCTGTTAAATTTAAGCCTGTAATGCAGACATGTTCTTTATTCTTTTATAATATTGGTTACGTCTGGTCATTGATTTCACTTCATGTGATGGAATGGACAGACTTGCCATGCATTTTCTAATTATTCCATAGTGATACTCCCTAACAGAGCTAGTTACCAAGTACATGAGTGACTGCTTCTGAAGCTGATAATCTAATAATAACCCGTTCTAATCTGGCCATTAATTATTTCCTGTAAATTAATAACTGTTGTTTCAGAGTTATATAGGTGAATTGGATGACTTGACGTTTGTTCTTGCAGATGTTTTCAAATCAGGTCAAAGAAACCAGTGGCAAATTCCTGTTGATCATATTTTACGGCATGATGCTTATTAAAAACTTCTGGCTAACTGAACCAAAACAATCTCGTAATTACAGTTGTATGCAAATTATTGCAATTGGCCTTTTTCTTGTGCATGCAATTGAATTACTTTTTTTGGAGAGGAAGCTCTGTCTCCAGAGGATCTGGTATGTATATATGTTATGACTGTGGCTGTCCTTCGCTTATTTTGATGAAGTCTGCATGGCGTATTCCACATGGATACATTTATCGTGTCTTGGAGCACTATTGTTATTGATGATCATGTAAGTGCCGACATCACTTGTGCAGTGTTTTGATCTGCCATCACCTAGGTTCATACATATGAATGTCCTTTACAATGACAGGCACTCAAAATAATTTTGTCATTTAGCTCATAACTTCATTTGATTTGGTTTTCAAACTGACAATCATCCTATAGACATTAGTCTTTTATTATTACAATCTCTTTCAAAAAAATGCCCATGTTTGTGTATGATATCTATTGGGAGAAATGGCAACTTCTGGCCGAACATCATGGTCGGCAGCATTAATTTTGACTATGAGTTCAGCTGTACTCTAGAAGTTTTTGGACGGATGTTTGAACTGTCTGTTTTTTTGCACAAGCAGCATATGATTCACGTCCTGACATCGTATCCAAGTCTCATTAAGGATCTGGCATGGACAATTCTACGTATTTTCCCGCGATGATGCTTCTTCATCGCATAAGTGCAGTAGACTATTAGTACCTGTTCTACAGCAGTGTTTCTTTGCTTATGTATACTTTTCTTGTAATGTTACAAATTTTTCCCAGCATCGGCAATGACATCTTTTCCATCTTGTAATAGTAAAATGATAGGGATTAAGTTTTTTTGTTGTTTCTGATTTCAATGCAATGAATCAAAGAAGAGCAATTTCTGCTTAGAGCATAATTTATTTCTTAATATGACTCTGGTAGGAACTATTATTGGGCTCATTACTGATGCACTACAAAATTCTATGATGCAATATGTGGTTGTTTCTTCACCTTGGATCTGGAATATAGACATGTTTGTCATTTATCCATATGTGGGTAAAACTCGGATTAATCTCAAACCTTTCTTGAGGAATGTTGTGGCCGAAAAAGTAAAATAAACGATGTCTAGTGACTTTAAATTCTATTCTGCAGATCTTCATTCAACATGCAGTTCGATATTAAGGTGTCTAAGATGAATACAGATGGCCATTAAATTGACGGATATACCATAATATGATCATAAGGTGACAAATGCTTTGGGCCAATACTTAATCTAGCTTTAAGTATTCGGAAATATATATTTGAAATGTTCTATAAGCTGCATAACATTGTTTGTATTGTAATGAGCTCATTGTATGTATACTTAGTTTGCAATTTCATGAGGATTGTTGGTCGTCTGAACTGGTAAATACTTGCCCCTTTCGCGATTTTGTGATTTGCCAGTTGGATGGGCCAGTCATGAAATTTCACCTAAATTAGTATAGGTCATTTATCATGTCTGAAACATAATCCTCGTGAAGGGTGCGTGGAAATCATTTAGTTTAAGAAGATTCATTTTTCTTAGTCTGCTGGTGATAAGTTCGAGCAGTGGGCTGTGATGGCTTCTTGCCACCACTATTTAATTATCATGTTGGATGCTTTGTTCTTAAAGCACCCAACCATTATAGTACTGTCACATCAATGATATACTCTGCACTTGGGAGAACTGGTGAGCTTGGTTTCCCAAACATGTGAACTATGCTACTATCTACTGGAAGTGATACAGGAATACGGGCATGATACTCAGCTTCAGTTTGGGAGGCTGTTAGTTGATTTTCAGTGGGTGTGGAGCGCTTGCTAATCGTTGTGGGCATATGTGTAGTTTTATATACTTGTGCAAGGAGACTTCGGCCAGTATGCTGGTACAAACAGGAGTTGTAAAGGTATTGCAATGTTTTATCAATGTCACATGTCTATGACTTATTTTGGGGCTGAATTCAGGCTTGGCTGTTTGAACCTGACTTTGTGTCGCTTGTAGAGTATCATCTCTCAATCTAGATTTAAAATACTGACAGGAATCATTGCCAGGATACTTATGTGCAATGCAGGGACCATGGTGACTTAATCCGCCTTCCAGGTCATGTTCATCACTTCATCTGCAGCTGCTGAATATGCTCGTCCTTGCACACCAATGGTCTGCTTTTGTACTCATTACCCACATTTGGCCATGGCTTTATGATCTCCACTGTCTGTGGGACTTGAGGTTGCCTAAATTGTTTTTAATCTTTGGGGCTAGGTTTAGCTGAAACGTTTTGGCATCCACAAAATTGGATATGAAGTATCCGATATGCAGTGCACGGCAAAATTTTGTTGACCCCGGAGTACGGCGTAGGATACGGCAGTTCAAAGACTATATAGCATTTAAGATATGCTGTTCATCTTCCAACCAACCAAGTAGGAATTTCGGGAAATCATGTAACCATTTTAGTTGATGCATATGAAATACATGATTATAAGTCTCAAAATAAGTGAATCAAGGTTCATCAAACAAGCTAGTTTTTCTGATTTCACCATATCTATGAAAAGTTCAATCATGTGATCTGGAACTTTAAAAACTATGTCACTCTGCATGCCTTTGTAGATCAGCAATATCTAAAAGGCAGGACCACTCATCGTCAATTTGGCATGCTGATTATCATTCAATCCCTAGCATGCTCTTGTGCATAAATGGAATTGATGATAGAGACTCTCTCTCTCTCTCATCATTATGTGGTTCATTAGAACCACATGGGAGCGGTTTCTTGCATCTTTCCATCCATCAGAAAAACAATGGATTTTCAGGCATTCGTCAATCTTTACACACCCTCTAATTTGCCCAGCCAAATAGGGAACTCCAGAGTTCAAATTTCTTTCATGATGAAAATGAAAAGCCCCCCAATAATTTCTTTTGGTTGCCATATATGTTGGCATTCATTATATTCTAAGGAATTTGTTGGCTGCCAAGGTGCCACAGATATTTATATAATCAAATTTATCGACAGAACAAATCCTGACGACAGCAGACCTTGTTCCGCACTCAGCGAACTATCAGATATAACAAATTTGGGCATACGGGGTATTGGCGCGGAAAAAAGGCTTAAATGGCTCTCTTTGGGACTATCTTGACGCACTACAAGACATTTCAAGCAATAAAAACACCAAAAGACCCCATATTTAAAAGTACGAAATTTTTTCGGATTAGAGGTGGTCACAGAAATTTCAAGAGGAAATTTGTGGGGTGACACCGGTTACAATTTGCGTTTAATTTGTCAAAAATGCCAAATGGGTATGGCAAGGCTTGGTTTTTGTGTTTCTTTAAAAATGCAAAATGGGTTATGGACCTTGGCTGGTTTTTTTTTAAATGGTTTGGTTTTTTAAAGAATGCAAAAAGGCGGTTATGGGCGATGGATATAGGCATTCATTGTGTTTTGTTGGTTTTGGTTTGTAAATGTTTAGTTTATGTTCACAGGAAATCGATAAAGATATTTTGTTTTTTGTAATTTGTGCGAAAGTCCCATAATGAGGTGGTCATCTATTCCCAAGTCGGAACAGAGATCCGTTGAAGGAGGCTGAATTGAAAATTAGAATACGTGAAAAAGTTTGTAAAAATCCGGTCCGAAACATATATATGAGGATAATTTTATAAATATGAAGATGATTAAACAATGAAAAAAAAACCCTAAGATAAAATGTTATATATTATTTTAATAATATATAGGTCATTGGTCTGTCTTTTTTTTGAAAAAATAGGGTCTGAATCAAAACGGAAAGTTATTTGGGTTGGTTTTTGTGAAAATCCAGTGGTCCGATCCGATTTGCTGCAAATTCGATTTGGTAACCATGGTTTTGGTAGTATGGAGTTGATCTTCCAATGGATGGTGGCCATGTGGGAGGGGCACAACGACAAGGAAAAAGGGAATTGACAGTGCAAATTGGCAATTCAGTTGCAAGTGCCAAAATGTTTAATTGCTCCTCTATAATGTTTTCCAAATATGCCACCCTCGACTAGAATAAACCTTTGAAACAATTTGCATAGATAATTGACACCTCTAAATATAATAGGTTCTCTACAACGGTAGGGGGAGGTGAAGTGTAATGTAGTGAGTTGTTCACTTTTATGTTCGTCCTTGAATTTGACATCTTTTGACCATCACAAAGAAGTTCAAACTTTTAATTAAAATCTAAGTGTACCGACCCGTTTTGGATCCGGGAGCGTGATCGGGGTATCTTTGATACGCGGGAAGGAAAAATTTTTTTTGACCCTGGATTATGGCAGTACACAAACTATATAAAAATAAAAAATATATAAAATTTCTCAGCCGTCTAATAGGAATTTAATTATATTAACCAACATATTATGCATATGAAAGACAAGATAAAAGACAATTAAAGCGAAATAAGTGAAATACCCACAACATAACAGTAGGATACCGATTGACAACTTGAGAAACTTAAAAAGTTTAAAAGTTAACATTATTAAAATTTAAATCCGTAACTCGAACACAATGTGAAATGTCATGAATCTCAGATATATTAAATCATCATAGATCAATATTCAAAGGTCAACATATCTTATGTCAATATTCACATTTCCTCTTCATACAAGAGGAATCAAAACTAGCTACACATCATATTATGTGGTTCATTAGACCACATGGGAGCGTTGTCCTGGCAATCTTTCCATCCATCAGAAACAATGGATTTCAGGCATGAGTTCAACTTTACACACCTCTAATGTGCCCAGCCAAATAGGGAACTCCAGAGTTCAAATTTCATGATGTGAAATGAAAGCCCCCAATAAGTATTGGTTGCCATATACGTGCATTCATTCTCTTCTAAGAATTGTTGGCCTGCAAAGGGTGCACAGACTAGTTTGAGATCAATGCTATGATATTATCCGAAATTCAGTGGTGAGCTACATGAAGCATCTTGGATAGGTTGGAGTTTGGACACCCAATGATGGAGAACACTGCGGGAACTCGCAATAATTGTTTTGCCAAGACAATGTTAGAGAGAAATTTCAACCTCTCAGCTGAGCAATTGTTATCCAAACATTCTGAAAAAAAAAAATAAATTAAAAATAAAAAAAAACGTTTTTTTTTTTTTTAATGTGGAGCGGCCAGGGAGCTGGGTAGGGGATGCGGAAACGCTCCCTGCCCAGGCCTCCCATGGCCGCTACCCCCGCCGCTCCCGCTCCCGGCTCCGCTCCGCTTCCCTTCTAAGGCGTTTCCGGTCACATAGGGTTTAAATTTGATGTCATTTGAATTATCACTTGCGACATAAAAATTTTTATTTTTTGGCCATATGATGAGTTTGGAGCCTTTTTTCCTTTGAAAAGATTTTTTCGATGTCACGACACAAGGTTTAGCTAGATGGGTTGAATGGCCATTTGTCACCACAATCATTGGTAAATCAACACAGCAGTTGATGGATTTATTAGTTAATGTTGTAATGATATCTCTCGGCGTATTTCATATGGAGTATTAAGATAGTGGTAATAGTCAACACAAGTAGGGCTAAGAATGGAAGTGTAATATCCTTTCATTGGACTCGTTTAAGAATCATGAATCGGATTGAATGCCACTTACCCAACACATCCCAAGGAATTGTGTCCTTACCTCGTACTTGATGCGGGGAGACAAAGGTTTTAGACTATTTTGATGGGAGATACTAGGGGTTAAACATTCTAACAGCTTGTGGCACTGACAACTCTTCTAGTATCAAGGGACTTTAGAAGTGTTTCTCAAATATGCAGCAGCCTCAAGTATGAAGGTAACTAGAGTGGAGGGTAGGGGGAAGAGGAAGGGCTATGGTCTCCATTCGGTTGTGGACAGTTTGACTTGTAAATGTGAGGGAGGTAACCACAATGCCATTGGAAAATAATTTATCTTGGACGTATCCAGCGATTTCAGTTGCTGCTCTTCGAATTTATAAATGAGGACTATGGCTAAGATAAGTCCCTCTCTATTTATTTGGGAAGGGGCGTCATGGAGGGCTGTTGGGAAGGGCTATCTCCTTTGCTCCAAGTGGCTCTCAGGGGTTCAACACAAAGTCTAGAACACAAGATTGCTGCTTACAAATTCTGATCGATCATTAACCCGGAGGTTCTTCTCCTACTTATAGAATGTAGGAGGGAAAGTACAAATGGGAAACTAACTGAACTGAACACAAACAACAAGTAAAGATGACATTTGGCAATCATCCTCCACTAACTTCTCCTTAAGTGACACATGTATCACTTAACTAATAGAATGTTCCACATGACTTTAAGTAATGGTTGCAAAACCAATAACTTAAAGTTTTACAATTTCATCCGGGAACATAGAAAATAGAAGAAGAAAGAATAGAAGAAGAAGTCATGCCAGCTGTAACATTTATGTCTTCTTTTTTTGTTCTGATATCGGATATACTTGTCGAACATGTGATTCAGCATCTTCCATCTTTTAGCCACTGCTTCCTTCTCTGTCCTAAACTGCAGCAATCCTTCATTCAACACTTTGATGCACGCTTCCACATCTTCCAAGCTCGGCCCAACTCGCAATATCTGCCTGCAGTGCCACCACCAGTCTACTAATAGAATTCATCGTGAAAGGCTTAGTAGCTTTATCAATTCTCTTTTGTACCATCAGAAGAGACCCTTCCAGGGAATTAGGCACCTTGCTAGGAACGATCCGCACGTATGAAGTAACACCTCCCGACCCACTCTCTCCTCAGTGAAAGAAATGATACTGTCTGGTAAGGATGATGTCCTACTCTCAAGTGCCTGCATCCTCTTCAGCAAAACTCTGCAGATCTCCAAACGGAAAGATACTGCAAACTCTAGCTGCTTCCCCTTCCCGACTAATCCGTCCGGTACAATCTGCTCTGCAACCAATACATCTCCCGACAGCTTGTTGATCTCGGCCAAAGTACTCAGGTTATTCTCAACAACTGTGTTCATGTCTACTATGCTTGTCACCAGTGCTGCAGCTGATTTGCTGCATCATTCATAACCTTTAGGCGGGCTGGCACTTCTCCAAGTTGTACAGAAGCTTGACGAATAATCAAATCCTTCCATTCGTCAATAGCTTTTTACTTGATTGCTTGCATCCTCCATTTCCTGCATAAGATGATCACTCACCTACTCTGAAATGGGCTGAATGGAAGGCTTAGCCACCTTGGCTATGATCTCGCACAACTGAGATACTTTCTTTTGAAGTTCTTCTTTCTCCGCCTTTTCACTGTCAAGCCTAAGGAATAAAGCATCTATCAATGTATGCGTGTCCTGCTTCAATCCTTCAGTGGTGGCTTGACCAAAGGGTGCTTTGGTTACTGTCACATCTTCTGCCATGAGCTCATCCTCTTCTTTCCTTCTTCCGCCGAAATTGACATCTCAGCAAACTTCTCTCCCGAATCCTCGATGATCAACCTTGAAGTTACCTTAGCAACTTTAGGCCTTCTGTCTCTTCCGCCCAGATTCTGGAGTAGCTGCAAGTCGTGCTCCTCTAAGTTCATCTCCATTCTCTTCTGGAACCAACTGCGAAGCCAACCATTCCGAGAAGTTACTTCTCGGAGAATGAGAAGTCGCTGAAGTCGCTGAGTGCACTACCATCTTCCGCTCTGCATCCTCTCCATCAGAAAGTGCCACAGTGTTATGGCTGCCATCTCTGAATCATCCAAGGACAAAGCTCTTTCGAACTCCGCCATCTGCAGCTTCAACATCTCTCTCTCTGGAACAGGTGTGCTGAACGAGTGGCTGAGGAGAGAAGATGAATGTCGCCGGATTCAGTGGAGGCATGGAAGTCCTTGCTGCTGCTGCGGTGCAATAGTTGGTGAAGTGAAGTACTGGGTGCTGGAGAAGCCGGAGCTAAAGTCATGGTCGTAGAAGTGATCTTCTCCTTTGATTGAGATATTCTGTGTACTTTCAACTTCTCGGACCTTCTGCTGCTTTCTCCTTCATGTTTTCGCTTGAGGGAATCTCTTGCGTTGAAGTTGCCCGTGACTTGGTTCATCAATGATTCATCAGGCAATATCCCTTCGTCAGCAGCCAGTTTGAAGTATTCACCAAAACAGCTCCAGACCTTTCTTCAATTGTATGGCAGCCTCCTACGTTATCCTGCAGTATGGCTTTATCTCCTCCCATTTGATGGTAAGTGTCAAGTACCACATTCCCATCATCTTTAAGATCCGCAGGTATCCGCGCTAGTCCAAAGTCGAACACTTGCTTTGCTGATAGCCTGCTGAAATCTCTCTTTCTAACCTCGTACTCACTTTTGCACTTCATCCAGAAATCTTCTAATGAAGGCACATGTGCGTACTCCTGGGAGATCGTCTTCCTGGCTACTCCAAATGGATCGAAGTTCAGCCGTCAGCCGTGCAGGGAAGAACTCTTGCTCATACTCGGATAACATCTGCGTCTCCATCCCTCGAGCTCTATGAATGCTAATGGCAGCTGTAATGTCCCACAGTGATTGGGAAGAAGCCCGTATAGACTTGTGCCGCTTTGACTGAAGGTCGTGTAAACTCGGCAACTAACTCTGTCACTTCCACATGTCTCCATAAAGGATAATTCGGATCCATTTTCACTGCAATACCACCCGAAACATTTTCCCCCTCTTGCCCCATTGACGCTGAACTGGATGCCATGATTGTAGGATTAATTCAATAACCTATAATAAGAGATTTTTTAAAACATTGCTAAATAATAAATATTAAAATAATTTGTTGACCCATACACATCATTCTCTGATTCTGATCACCAAGTTCGCCACGAATGGTGCGAGGTGAGAGCATACACAGAGGGTAGACGTTTAAAATTTTTAACAAATTCAATTTTAAACTTTAAAATTTCAAAAAAACGAACACATAACTAACTAAAAAAATTAAACAGTTAGTCCTACACGTCAAATCTCTGATTCTGATCACCAAGTTCGCCATAAATGGTGCGAGGTGAGAGCATACACAGAGGGTAGACGTTTAATTAAATAAAACTTCACTATCAAACTTAAAATACGGAAAAATTAATAATATATTATATTTTAATAACTGTAAAATAAATAAATTATTAAATATTAAAAATAAATTTAGATCATGATCAATATCATGAATGATGTGTTTGAAACACATCATTCATGATATTGACCATATTCATAAATCATATACAAAACAATGCTCAAAAAATTAAAAAAAAAAAAAAATGCCTGAATGCATGTAAAATACCTGGAAAAATCCTCCTTGATGTTTGTAAACTTGCTTCTCCTTCTCTCTTCCTCCTTCAAGTTCAATCACTCTCTCCTCCAAGCTCTTCTTCTCTCCTCCAAGCTCTTCCTTACTCCTTCAACCTCTCTTTCTCTCTCTCAAGCAAAATATCAAATATAATGAAATATTGAGTGTGAGAATAAAATAGAGGGGGTTGGCTGTTTTTATAAGTGTTTGGGGGGGGTCGGTTAGGGGTTAGGGTAGATTTAGATAGTGAAAAAATTAAAAAAAAATGCTTTTTTTATGAGTTTTATGAAAGTCGCGTCAAAAAACGCGTGAAAAAAACACGGGTACGGCCGGAAACGTACCCGCAGGCGACAGGGTACGGCTCGGGTACGGTTTTCCGTACCCGGGCCGTACCCTGTCGCCTGCGGGTACGTTTCCGGCCGTACCCGTAGCGTACCGCACTCCGTACCAGTACCTGGTACGTTTCCAGGCTGGTACGGAGTGCCCTAGGGCGTTTCCTGACAGTCTAGTAAAACACCTGTAATGAATTCCTGCAATTAATTCAGACAAAAATGGCCACTGGAGCATGAATAGTGAATTTTAATTGTAAAAATCTGCACTTTTCAAGTCTGCTGCCCCAAAAAATTGATGTTTAATTTGCACACAAAGAGAGCATAAATCCTTTCAACAACACCTGAGCACCTGTAAAACTTATGCAAACAATTATGCAGACAAAGATCTACCTTCTTCAAAGCATGCGCCAAATTTGGAAGCTTTTAGCCTTGTTTCCACCTTGCCTGAGCAAAATCCTTCTTCAAATGGAGCGCACTTTTCCTCTTGGCTGCAATTATTTACCTGTGAATTAAATAATTCACCCATATGGCAGCGCATGCTTATATAACCCTCACAATTCTATAATTAATAATTGCCCTTCCTATTCCTGGCAATTAATTAATTAAAAATCATGCTTCTCTCTTTAAAAATAGCATGTTTAAGGACAACCATCCAATAAATTAAATTAATCCAATTTAATCCTTCACATTTCACTTCACTTAAGTTTCACAGTGTGCCTTGACCATAGCCACTGAAAATAGAATTTAATCTAATGACTTAATGCCTCAAAAATTATTAAATATATCTTAAATGGGGCGCACTTTTTGACATGAAGGGGGCAGCATTTAAATAAATTAAATTTAATCAATTTAATCCATTTAATTTTATTTCTTTTATTCCCCTTTGACTTCTTGACTTTCTTCCATGCTTGGGCGCCTATTTTAGAAGGAGAAATAATTAATTAAATCCACTTAAAGGTTGCCATCATCTCACCAAAGGGGGCGCACTTTTTTGCACAATATAATTTTATTTTTAAGAATTTTTCACAATGGGATTCTTTACCCTGCAAGGCAGCCTCGAAAATCCCATGATCCACTTAAGTGATTTGACTTTGCCAATGGGGTTATTTACTCTGCAAGGCAGGCATTAAAATCCCATGATTTCACTTAAGTCACTTTCTTTTTATTTTATCATGGGAATTTTTACCCTGCAAGGCAGATAATAAATTCCCGTCTGCCTGCAGCCTCTAACTTTCCCACTGCAACTTAAGTGAATTTTATATCACGGGAAAAAGTACCCTGCTAAGCAGGTACAAAATTCCCACCTTGCCTGCTGCTTCCATTTTTCCCATTGCAGCTTGAATCCTTTGTTTTCCAAAAATGCGCCTAACCCCGCAGGGGCTTTTCTGTGCACGACTTCGCTTTTTCCCAATGATCCAGACCTCCGATGGCGACTTCTTCTGGGCATAACATGCGTATATGTTTTCCAGTTGCTCCAGGCCAAAAATCGGACTTACTCGGCAAAGGAATTGTTCTAGAGAAATTTCACAGAAAACGAAACGGGACAACACAAAAACACGAAAAATTGCCAAAAGGCACAATTAAATCCCAAAACTTATTCCAAGTTAAAACCCTTCTATTACATAGGGATAATGACATGTTCAATCATAACAGAGTTAAAACGGAGCGCAAATAGCCTCATACGGGGCTCAAAATAATTAAATACAAATTCTCGCAAACAAATCCTGACGACAAATATAACAGTTTGGGCATCTGGTATTTGGCGAAAAAGGCTAAAATGGCTCTTGGGAATATCTTGACGCAATACAAGAACTTCACCAAGCAATAAAAACTACAAAACGACCCATTATTTTAAAAGTACGAAATTTTTGACATGAAGGGGGCAGCATTTAAATAAATTAACTTTGTCAATTTAAAAATTCCATTATTTTATTTCTTTTATTCCCCTTTTGACTTCTTGACGTCTTCCATGCAGTGGTCGCTGCTATTTTAGGAAGGAGAAATAATTTAATTAAATTCCACTTAAAGGTTGCCATCATCCCACACGGGGGCCACTTTTTTGCACAATATAATTTTATTTTACGAATTTTTTCACAATGGGATTCTTTGACCCTGCAGGCAGCCTCGAAAATCCCATGATCCACTAGTGGGTTTTACGTTGCCAAGGGTATTTAACTCTGCGCAAAGGCGCATTAAAATCCATGATTCACTTAAGTCACTTTCGTTTTTATTTTACCTGGTGAATTTTTAACCCTGCAGGCAATCATAACTTCACCGTCTGCCGCACCTCTACTTTCTTCCCCTGAACTTTTAAATGAATTTTATAACACGGGAAAAATGACCTGCTAAGCAGGTACCAAATTCCCACCTTGCCTGCGGCTTCCATTTTTTCCCATTCAGCTTTTGTTTGAATCCTTTGTTTTTCCAAAAATGCAGCCTAACCCAGCAGGGGCTTTTTCTGTGCAACGACTTCGCTTTTTTCCCAATGATCCAGACCTCCGATGGCGGACTTCTTCTGGGCATAACATGCGTATATGGTTTCCAGTTGCTCCAGGCCAAAAATCGGACTTACTCGGCAAAGGATTGTTCTAGAGAACTTTCACAAGAAAAACGAAACAGGGACAAAACACAAAAACACGAAAATTGCCAACAGGCACAACTTTAAACTCTCCAAAACTTTACGCCAAGTATAAAAACCCACTTCTAATTTACATAGGGATAATTGACATGTTTCAATCATAACAGAGTTAAAAAACGGAGCGCAAATAAGACCTCATACGGGGCTCAAAATAAGTAAATACAAATTTCTCGCAAACAAATCCTGACGACAGAATATAACAATTTTGTGAGGCATCTGGGGGGTATTTGGCGAAAAAGGCTAACATGGCTCTTTGGGAATATTCTTGACGCAAATACACGAAACTTTCAAGCAATAAAAACACAAAACGACCCATTATTTTAAAAGTACGAAATTTTTTCGGATAGGGTGGTCACAGATTTCAAGATGAAATTTGGGTGACACCAGTTATCATTTGCTGTTTATTTTCAAAATGCAAAATGGGTTATGGCAATGGCTGGTTTTTTTGTTTCTTTTTAAAAATGCAAAATGGGTTATGGACCTTGGCTGGTTTTTTAAAAGAATGCAAAATGGGTTATGGGCATGGCATCTAGGCATTCATTGTTTTGTTATGGTTTTTGTTTGTTAAATGTTTTAGTTTATGTCACATGAAAATCGAAATAGCTATTTTGTTTTTTGTTAATTTTTGCAGTCCCATAATGAGTGTTGGTCATATATCCCAAGTTCGGAAACCTAGATCCGTTCAGGAGGGCTGAAAATTTAGAATACTTGAAAAAGTTTGTAAAAATCCGGTCCGAAACATATATATGAGGATAATTTTATAAATATGAAGAATTGACTTAAACAATGAAAAAAACCCTAATATAAAATGTTAATATATTTAATATTAAATAATATATAAGGTCATTGGTTGTCTTTTTTTGAAAACATAGGGTGAATCCAAACGGAATTTATTTGGGTTGGTTGAAAATTCGTGTCCGATCAGATTTTGTGCAAATCCTATTGGTAACCATGGTTTTGGTAGTATGGAGTTGATCTTCAAATGGATGGTGGCCATGTTGGAGGGGCAACGACAAGGAAAAAGGGAATTGACAGTGCAAATTGGCAATTCAGATTCCAGCTGCTAAAAATATGAGAAACACAATGATGGCTGAGTTTGATGCTGCCTTGCCCTAGAAGACCCCCAATGCCAAGTGAGGGGAAAATCGCCACCCTAGGAGAGGGTTGGAAATGCCTTCAAATCTGAAAATATCTCCTTATGAGACCATCTTGTTGCAAGCTTGAGGGGTTTCGTCCTCAAACCAACTCACTATTGAGAGGTTTCGTTCTAAACTAAGTAGCCGATACGTTTTGGATACGGGAGCGGGTACGGAGTATCTGATACGCAAATACGACAAAATTCTTTTTGGCCCCAAATACGGCCATACAAAAAATATATAAAAATTAAAAAATATATAAATTTCAGCATTCTAAATAGGAATTTAAGTTATTAACCACATATTATGCATATAAAAGACAAGATAGATAGACTTTTAAGTTATAAGCTAAATAAGTGAATAACCACAAAAAACAAGCTAGGATACCGATAAAACTTAGAAACTTAAAAGCTTAAAAGTTAAATTAAAATTTAAGACACTTAAATTGAACACAATGTGAATGTCATGATATATTAAATTCGATCTATTACATTCAAATCATAGATCAATGATTCAAAGCTCAAACTATCTTTCATTGTCAATATTCATCATATTCCTCTTCATCAAGAGGATCAAAACTAGCTACATCATCATCATTATGTGGTTCATTAGAACCACATGGGAGCGGTTTCTTGCATCTTTCCATCCATCAGAAACAATGGATTTCAGGCATTCGTCAATCTTTACACACCCTCTAATTTGCCCAGCCAAATAGGGAACTCCAGAGTTCAAATCTTCATGATGAAATGAAAAGCCCCCAATAATTTCTTGGTTGCCATATATGTTGCATTCATTATATTCTAAGAATTTGTTGGCTGCAAAGGTGCACAGATATTTTATATCAATGCTATGATATTATCCTAAGATTCAGTGGTGAGCTACATGGAAGCATCTGGATGGTTGGAGTTTGGACACCCAATTATGGAGAAAATCTGCGGGGAACTCGCAATAATTGTTTGAAAGACAATGTTATAGAAATTTCAACCTCTCAGCTGAGCAATGTAATCCAAACATTCTGAAAAAAAATAAAATTAAAATTAAAAAAAACGTTTTTTTTAATGTGGGAGCGGCCAGGGAGCGGGTAGGGGCTGCGGAAACGCCCCTGCCCGCTCCCTGGCCGCTCCCACCGCCGCTCCCGCTCCCGCTCCCGCTCCCGCTCCCTTCTAAGGCGTTTCCGGTAACATAGGTTAAAATTGATGTCTATTTGATTATCACTTGGACAATAAAAAATTTTTAATTTTTTGGCCATATGATGAGTTTGGAGCCTTTTTTCCTTTGAAAAGATTTTTTCGAGTCCGACACAATGGTTTAGCTAGATGAAGGCCATTTGTCACCAATCATTGGTAAATCAACAAAGAAGTTGATGGATTTATTAGTTAATGTTGTAATTGATATCTCTCGGCGTATTTCATATGGATGTATTTAAGATATTTGTAATAGTAACACATTAGTGGGGGCTAAGACATGGAAGTGTAATATCCGTTCATTGACTCGGTTAAGAATCATTACTAGGATTAATGCACACTTACCACACATCCCAAGGAATTTGTTCATAACTCGTACTTGATGAGAGGGAGACAAAGGTTTTTAGACTATTTGATGGAGATACTAGGGTTAACATTCTAACAGCTTGTGGCACTGACACCTCTTCTAGTTCTCAAGGGACTTTTAGAAGTGCTTTCTCAAATATTGCAGCAGCCTCAAGTTATGAGGTAACTAGAGTGGAGGGTAGGGGGAAGAGGAAGGCTATGGCTCCCATTTCTGTTGTGGACATGTTTGATGTAAATGTGAGGGAGGTAACCCACAATGCCATTGGAAAATAATTCTATTCTTTGGATATCCCATTTCATGTTGCTTGCTCTCCGAATTATAAGGAGACTATGGCTAAGATAGTCCCTCTCTATTTATTTGGGAAGGGCTTCATGGAGGGGCTGTTTGGAAGGGCTATCTAGATGCGCCCCCATGAGACACCAAATTGAGAATCACAATCTTGGATATGAATTATTCCAAGGTTAATTTATTAATGGAGGACATTAGGGCTGCATGGATCTCTCATGGATGAAACATTATCATGCATGGTTAAGTGGATATTAGACACTGCTCACTAATCACTATCATTTATCTCTTCTAAGCATGGTCCTTATTTCTTGAGGGTGATTGATTGTTCAGGCAAGCGGAAATATGCGAAGTTCCTATTTCATATTTCGCAAGATGTCATTGAGGAAATTGACCTTGCCAATGTTGTACAGGTAGTTACAGATGCAACTTATATGTGTAGAGCAACAAGTAAGCTTGTTGAAGTTCACTGCCAGTTTTGGACTCCGTGTTGCATACATGCCATGAACAACATACTAAAAGACATTGAAAAAATTGATTGGGTCAA
Organism: Taxus chinensis; assembly: GCA_019776745.2. Lineage (NCBI taxonomy): Eukaryota > Viridiplantae > Streptophyta > Pinopsida > Cupressales > Taxaceae > Taxus > Taxus chinensis. Next base: position 107,549,043 of record CM034154.1, read on the forward strand.
AAGGGTAGTGGCAAAGGCTATGGAGATGTAAATGCTTATCTGCAACCACTATACATCATTTGCACTCTTTCACAACTTTTCAAGCATGGAATTTCTCAAACATATGGACTCACACTTTGCATCCTACTTTGTTTTGTTGGATCAGATGCTTTAGTTAAGAGTCCTTACAACTTATGATGATGACGCAAGAGTGAACTCGGTGGTGGGGGTCCAAGACAAAGAAGTGGAAGAGGGTGAGGGTAGTGTTGGTGAGAGATGCAATTCGGGTAGATGTGAAATGCATCACACAAATCGTATCTCCAATTTTCAATGTCATCAAATAGGGGGATTTTGCTAGCCCCGACCTTGGTGAGTTATATGAATGTATTGACAACATGATTTTACATATGGCCTCATGCACTAAATCAGAAATGGTATTTGGAGAGGCTTGTTAGGGTTGTCCCCTTGGATGATGAGGAGGTTAAGAGAGTTTTCTTGAAAGCCGTGAAAAAATATATTATGTAGAGGATGCTTAAGAGGCCAAATTTTGGTGGCTCAAGTTTACTACACTTGATGGCTACAAGTATTTGGTTAAGATAGATAGGTTCACAGTGGCAATTGTATGGGCACCTTGGATTGCCGTAGAACTTTCCATTCGCTTCATGTCTCAAGTTTCTAGTTCCTCTGCTTAAGATATGAATTGGTTGACATATGGGTGGATGCACTCTCTTAATAGGAATAAACTTACCTCTAAGAGAGTAGATAATTTTTTTGTTGTATATAGTGCCTTGTATCTCATGGATTGCAAGACATCTTGATACAAGGAGCGCCCAACATTACGGTGGGATGTAGATTTTGAGAAGCCGAGGAAGGTTGACAATGATTAGGAGGAGCAACAAGGATTGGTTGGGACTCCCTTACAAGATGAAGATGCGCCTGATAGTTCCAACAAGGAGTGGTTCACGAGTATTTCTTCAAAGGATGGCTTTGATTATTGAGTTGCAATTTTTTTTTTTTGGTTTTTCTAATTATGTTCATTAATATGTACTGTCATGTCTTCTCACTATTTCGACTCTCACCTCTGAGTTAGCATGTTCATTGTTTATCTCAATTCTCTATCATTCACGATTCACATTATGATATTGATAATTTTCACTTATGAGATGGAATATGATTAATGGTTATATTTAGTAATTTAATGTTTTAAATTTCAGCCTATTTTAGTTTTGTTTAAGATATTTTTAAAAAATTATTTGTATATTTTTTACTATTTATATATTGTTTAACGGTCATCCCCAAAATTTGGGATCTTTTTCACCACCCTAAAAATCCTGTTCTGCCATCCCTATGTCCCCCCTTCCCGGAGTCTTAGGTAACTATGATTTACATAGGATGTTCTCAAAATTAATTGACTGCTGCCATGTATCAATTATAATTAGTGGGTGAATTTCTTGAGAACAATTTTCAAAGATAACACCAAGCTAGATGCCAATTCGCCTAGGTTATTTTCAAGGTCACAACCAGGCCAAATGCCAATTTCGTGTGTGAGATTCCCTGTAGCCACAAAGGGGTTTCTTGTCATTGATTTTATATATTGTTAAATTTTGTACCCCTAGTGTTCAACTTCATGGCCAAATTTGAGGACAAACCAGGCCTTGCTAATCCATCCACTTAGACCTGGAGTACAAATATATTCTGTAATTGCATCTTCAAATTTAGTAAGAGTTAAATCCATTCTGGAACTCTCTATTAAGACAAGTAAACCAATCCACAATCGTACTACCAGAATGTCATAGATAACCCACCTCTATTTAGAATATGAGGACTGCCTTGGAATTCTTTTCTCGATAGTCTCGTGTAGCAAAAGAATATTGAAGAATTTGCTATATATCTTAATGAGGATGCACTAGAGGATGAATATCCCGTTATGCCTTTCATCTTCTTCCTTGCAGTAGTGAATGCTTTTCTGATCTTCCAAAGGTTCTGTGCTATTGTTGAGTATCTTTCCAATTTAGAAGGTTTTTGTCTTACATTCGTGGACACCTCTGCAACTTCTGTTGAGGGAAAATAAATGTGAATTTATGTTCCATTCTTTCAAAAGCGACAATCCTGAAAGTCTCTAAAGAGGAATACCAAAAATTTCTTCAATACTAGTAATTTGCTGGGACATATTGTGATTCGAAGAATAAAGAGGAAATTTATTGAGTAAATAATGATAAGCTCATCATTTTAAGGGAGTTCAATCTAGCAGTGGTTCTTCTTTGAGATGTATGCACAAAATTCATTAATAGCTGTTTTAAAGCAGGATGAGGGTGGAATGTTTACTATATTTTCTATAATCTGTTGCGTTTTTGAATTACTTCTTACTTTATGGAATTGCAAATATTCCAATCATGTGATAATTACATTTGTTAATCAAAGGAGGTATTTTCTTATATATTTTTATCTGTATGCACAGCAAGCATTAATGGGCAATAAATCCGATGAAGAACAATTGTTTTCACCAACTACTACAGAATCTAAAGATGAGGCTTATAATGATTTTGAGCTCTATATACAGAACCTTAAGGTAAATATGGTTGATGATGTATAAGACCCCTTTTTTTAATTGATAGAAAGCAAAGAGAAATTATTTAGCTTGTTAATAATGCAAATACTAATTATTACTCTTACAGTTGATCACATAAACTGATTGATCCATCACTATATTAATTAATGTTAATTTGATGGAACTGCATTTTGAACTTTCATCTTTGTCACCAAGTTCTAAGGTCAATTGGTAGTAATTTATCTTTATCCTTCAATTTCACTAGTTTCACGACCTTACTATTGTGCGATGTCAATTTATAGTTCATCTTATCTATATTTTAAATGTAGTTTTGGCAAGTGGTTTGCCATCTTGTCGTACAATGCATTTTGCAACTTATTTTGATCAATTTAAAATTTGGGAATTCCAATTTCGGCACTTCTCGATATAGACAAATGGTTTTAGCTTCTTTTTCCATTGTCAAAGTATATTATTGTTATTTTCAGAGTTAGACATATATCAAGCTCTCATGCTTCTCTCTATTCGAGTCACTAGAAATCGCTAAATTGGCATTTTGTTTCTCTATGGCTCTTGTCCTATTATGCCATGTGTGCCAGTTGCACCCCTTCTATAATGTTCGATACAAATGATCAAAAATTAAGATGGGACCTTGTTTATAATCATGAAACAACGAGCAGCATTCTTACCATCCACTCGTCTCTCAGGCGCATGAAGTGTTCCTTAATATACCTATGTTCTGAACACAGTTTTCAATAAGATAATAGATGCAATTTACAAAATAATCATTCTTCCTAAGGTTTATTTACAAGAAAAATTACAAATAATATGTTTCTTTTTTTTGGGTTTGTTACTTGACATCATATCTGCAATCTGATGTTGCTCTTTACATTACATATTTCAGGACCAGTATGACCTGCCTATTTCTAATACTGTGCAAGGAATGAGCCCAATGATGCACAGATACCAGGTTTGTTTAGAGATATTGATTTAATGAGTTGGTTGATTTTAGTCATGTATCTGGTTATACAAGATTATTTGAAATTTATCAGGATTGTTAGAAATGGGCTAGATTGTTTTAGTTGGGGCTATGCTATTAGCCTTTAGGTTACATTTCCCTTCCCTGGATCATCCGTGTATTCCATACAGATATGTACCATATATACCCTGGATATGGCCCAGATAAAGAATGGATACTATAGAGATATGACTTGGTAGGGTTGGGAGATGTACTGGACATGGTCAGCAAGGAATCTATATGCCGTAGCCCAAAAACAAAAAAAAAATTCAAATGACAGAAATGAATAAAACACCACCAGTTCTAAAGAAAGAAAAAACAACCTTCTTTGCACATACAACTCATGTTTGAGCTTATATTTGAAGGGTTTTTCATTAGGAAATTTGATATGAGTACAATTACGACAATGAAATAGACACTGAGAGATAGCCACAATTATACATATGATGCACACCCTGTTGTATTAGCCGCTTATAGAAAGAAAAAGAAATAAATTATATTATATTAATGTCCAATTACAATAGCAAAGTGCTGGGGTAAAAGAATCCTAGAAATTCCCAATAAAAAAAAGCAGACTAGAAGTACTGAAAGTAAACATAGGTTAAACCTAAGTCACCAGGTTCGTGTTCGTGTTTGTGTTTGGCGAGGATAAAATTCGACAAAAATTGGTAGACCGATAAAGTTTAGGAAAAAAATCGTCAATAAGTTCGGATTATATAAATTTACATTTTTTATTATTTAATTTTTTAAATAAATAATATTTGAGTTTAATATTAAAATTTTCAAGCGTCATTATAAGTGAGTTTAATATTAATTTTTTAATAACAATAAAAATTTAATTTTAAATCCTTATCCAACTATTAATATTAAATAATAAGAATTTATAACTTAAATTTAACATAATAAATAAATGAATAAAACAAGCCTAAACATTGGTTTAGGTTTGTTTTATTTATTTATTTACTATGTTTTTAAATGCCACTAAACAAGTGATACCGAATTTTATGTATTTTATCCTTATGCCAAATAAAACACCTAGATTTATGTACTTTTATTTATTTTTATACTATGCAACCATGCTAAATAAAAACACAATGAAAATGGAACCTGGGTCGAGTGGTGACTGTGGACTATGAGCTACGAGCACTAACTACTGAAAACAACTCCTAGTCCTCTCCACAAATGGTGCTGCAAAACGATTCCCTCCACTCATGCTAGTGCAGTTTGCATAATCAAGATTCACGACTACAAGCTTGGAGACCTCGAGATTACTGGGTTTGAATCGTGTTTTAGTGAAGCTTCACTTTGTAGTTGTAATATTACCCATAAAGCTTGCATATATAACAAAAGAAACCCTAGTTGACTTCAATGAAAACCCTAAAAAAATAAGAAAACTTTTCAATGTATTTTGACTGATTTTATTCCCCAAAGTGGTGATTTTTTTTAGGGTTCACAAAAAAATCGAATAAAATTTGAATAGTTGAATTTCTTGCCGAATTTTAACGAATTTTTTTTTTGGGGGAAATCGCCGAATTTCAAACTTTTTGGTTGAAATCCGACGAATTCTGTGACTTAGGGTTAAACTTAATGCAACAAACCTCCTAACCCATATGGTTAGGGAAATAGCCAAATTCATATTGTTGTGAAAGGCCAATGCAAGGTCTAAAAAAATCTGAAAATTGCTCCACGAAGAATGTCTATGGCTAAGGGGGGCCAACTTGCATAATCCTAGGAGGAAGCAAAGCAGTTCCCTGAGAATCTCTTCTAGCATCCAAGGCCCAAAAAGAAACAACTCCTGTCACAACAAAGAAACTCATAATGTGTGCTTGCCTATGTGGCCCTTGAGGTGATCTTGAAGAAGCAGAACGGATCCATGGCTAGAGCTAGCATGTTGGGGTACCATAGGAGTAAAATTGTGTAAAGATGAATGTCACTTCACTGATCTACCCCCCACAATGTGTGAATCATCAGCATCCACTCGCGGTCAGAATCAAAATATTCTATAATCCATGGAAATGCCCCCCCCCCCACCCGCTGTACCTGCATATAAATGTTTCCGGTACAGAAACGGTAATGGAAACATCATGGAAACTTATCGGAAATGTTGGGGACGTTTTTGGGATGTTTCCACGGCGTTTCTATACTTTAAAAGCCAAAAACAAAAAAAAACCTATTTTTTAGCATTTATTGTTTCTAAACCTAATCTACCCACCCAACCTTCCTAAAGACACTTCCTAAAAGCTATATAACGACATCTTTGGTCCATTCTAAATCACACTCATTTTTTCCTCTTGCTAAATTCAGTTTTTATTAAACATTGAAATTGTAACCATGTTTATAATCATGTATATATGAAACATTGAAATTGTAACGATGTTGAATGATGAATCTTTTGAACTTCAATGAATACAAAATATTTTGAGTGCTTTATTTGTTATGGTCCATGGATTAAAATTTTGAAAATGAGTACTATGTGCGCGCGCACGCACACATAAATAAATGTAATTATTTTAATAATATATTGTACATATGTTTCCGTAACGTTTCGTACCCAATATGTTTTTTTGAAAATCGACAATTCGTGTTTTGAACCCTTACCCATACCTACACCCATTCCTTGGCAACATAGGCAATATTGAATGAGATCAATTGTAACACTGGTGGTTGAAATATCATTGATAATGAAACACTTTGTTAATACCAAAATGATCCTCATATGAAGATTCAGGATCCAAAAATTGATAATCTGCATGGAAGATCCAAGCATTGCAAAGACAGTGCTGTAGTTGTGTGAGATTTGGATCCATTGCGTAGATCTTAAACATTGAAATCACTAAACTAGAAGTTATCGAGTGTCCTCCCTGCTTAAGAACTGAATCCATGGTAGGCATTGAAATAAGAGAAGAAGATGCCAACGTTGAAGCTGTGAAAAGTTTTTGGACTTGTGAGGAAGCTTGCACAGGATCAAGATCCATTGTCCGCTACAGAAGGGAAAGAGCTCTATAGAGTTAATCATCCATTTTCACAACTTCTAATTGATCAAAGAAGAAGAGTTGATTGTAGTTGGAGAGATACTTGTTTACAAGTGAAATTTGTTGTGGTCTCCAAAACAATATCTTCAAGAGTGCGTGATACCTTGTGGTTAGGATGGATAGGCTCCTATAAACATGGTAACAAAGGAGAATCATCATTTTCCTTGACAATTGTAGAAAGTGAAGATGACAAACTCCTTTGTGTAGGCAGATCCAAGTTGCTAAGTAGAACCATTATGGAGGTGTCGTATGTTTGTGCATGTGATAGGTTTTGTAGGAAGCGTAATTTGGAACACTCACATCATTTCTTGCATTAGCTTGGTTTGGTTCTCAAAATATCTAGCCAAATACTGTTCAAGAGGGTTGGTATGCTCAAGAGTGATAGTACACACTGATGTTTGTCAGGATTCCCTTGTAGCTTTTGGAGCCATTTTGGATCAGATCTGGGATTAAGAGAGAGGACACATCAAGGTTTCGTAGCTAGTTGTTCAAAAACAAAACCTATAAGCAAGTATATCTGAAAATGCCCTTCTCAATGCCAAAAACAGTGCTTGATTTTCTTACCCTTATGGCAAGATATGTTTTTTTTGGTCTTTTTCTATTTGGGTTATGGTTGGGAATAGACACTGCTGCAATTCTAGAAGGCCAATGTCTCAAGGTTGTAGATCCCGCAATACTACTCGGAAGTTTTAAATGTGACCACTTGTTGGAAAGCTCTCAAAGAGTACATTCTGAGGATACAATTTTTTTTTTGATTGTGTTGGAAAACGTGCACAAGGAAGAAATAAAGAGAAGGCGGATTGCACACATTTGAGATTGTGTGTCCGTCTATTTATTATGATTGATGTAGTTACAAAATGGTTGATATAGTTACAACCGGTTACAATAATAACTAATGACATCCTTATAAGTCTTACATTCTAATACTCCCTCTTAAGGCTTATTCTACATAAAACAAAAACAAACATTCTCACAAAACAAAATTACGTAATCTTTAGAGGCGTTCACTTTGAATACAATGGTATGACTAGGTAGGGCTCCATCAAGCTGCTTTGTAAACTTCGTAAAGGTGTAGCTCTCGAACTAAATTCTCGAGTTCCCAGATTCCTCCTCCCTGAACTCCCGAATCATAGATTTCCCGAATTATTGGACAACCATCCGTACTGAGCCATCCATAAGCTCCATCAAGTTGTCTTGTGACCCTTGTGAGGGTATAATTCTTAAGATCCATAGTCTCTCGAACTATCTGAGCAACCATCCATAGTGAGCTTCATCTACTTTGTATCCTTTCTTGCCTTCAAAGTTTAGAGCATCTTTATATTGTGTATTCGTCACTGTCCTCATTACCTTATGCATTTGGTGGGTCTTCAACCATGACTATATTGGCTGTATTTGATATGACTTTACGCTTGAGCACATCATTGGCCCGAACATAACAATCCCATGTTATGTGACCTCTTTTCTTACAATAACGACATTCAATCTACTGGTTATTTTTATCTGGTCTTCTACGAGAGTTTTTGGTTTTGGAATAGAACGCACTTTCTTGTTGAGAATGACCTTTTGCATCTTTTGTAGTTTGTTTTTTTACAGCGAGAAAAGCTGCAATCATATCATCTAGAGATTGAGATTGAATTTGATTGAGGGTAAAAACTACATTCTTGTATTTTGAAGACAAACTATTTAATAGGACAACTTTGGCATCCTCATCCTCAATCGCAACTTTGACTTCTGCTAGTTGTCTGATCAGGGTCCTTAGATTATTGATGTGGCTTGACATAGAGACTCCTTCATCCATTTTGAACCTATATAACTAATGTTTTAGGGAAAATTTGACATTAACTGCTTTCGCTCCAAATTATTTATTTAGAGCATCCCAATTTTCCTTAGATGAGTTGTCTAGGTCTACATGATGAAGTTCAGAGTCGGAGAGAGCAAGGCCAATAATAACTATCACTCTATCATCTCTCCTTTGCCAATCTAACAATTTCGATGCATCTCCAGGTTGTGTCTCTTTTCTGTTTACAATGCCCCACAAATTTTTAGTCATACGTTGCATTTGTATTTTCACCTCATGTATGAAAATTTAGACTATAATATTTTTCTACGGGAATTCCATTTTAATAAAATAAAATAAATACAACTGCGTATTTTCGGAAATGAGTTAACAGAGAATAAAATACTAGTTGTTTACTGCAACTGTGATGTGCACAGTTTTGTGCCCTAGCACAAATAGTTTGAAACTTTGTTGCGCCTTTCAGAAGCCAAAAATCACGATTGTAGTCCTGGAGTTCGTATCCACCAGAAATTCTCGATTATTAAACTCTGTTTTTTTAAATTTATTTCGTGGCTATTTTCTGCCTTGGCTCGTGGTTCTTTGACTAGTATTTGACTTTGAAAAACACAAATTTATATTCAACCCTCGTTTCTTATGACTGTGCTCTGAAAACGCGACTATATGCTTCGTGGGTTCGTGTCCATGATTTTGGCTGTCTTAATGGCAGAAATGCATTTGAAGCTCTGTTTTAATGGCGGAAAATGGCTCACAGAGTTGCAGACCCTTTCATGACTTAGTTTTGTTCCCGATTCGTGACTTTAAACTTGATTTTTCTCCTTGCATGACTATGTTTGCAACATGATTTTATTTCGTGCCCTAACTAGTACTCGCGACTACACGTTTTCTGCCCCCACAAAAACAAACGTGCCCTTGATTTCATTCACTTTGATTCATCCTGCGTGCCCTAATGGGACTGATCTTCTTCCCTTTTCTCTTTCCTTGCCTGGTCTCGCTCTGATACCAATGTTGGAAAACGTGCACAAGAAAGAAATAAAAAGAAGGCGGATTGCACACAGTTGAGATTGTGTGTCCGTCTATTTATCATGAATGATGTAGTTACAAAATGGTTGATATAGTTACAACCGGTTACAAAAATAACTAATGACATCCTTATAAATAAGTCTTAGATTGGACATTTCTACTATGAGAAATCTGTAGTGCATGATGAGGACTTCTTTGTAAACAATTTCAGCAAACTGACTAGAATACCAATGCTGAATTAAGTTTTCAAATCGAAAAGTTATCGACGAGAGTAGATCTAATAGAGAGTAAGAGGTAAAAACCCTCAATGAGACTATCCCCTCTAGAGGGGCCTAAGGGCTTAGTCATCGCATTTGCCGATTTTTAAGGGAAAAATGCGAAATTTGTCGAATCTCAAGCTGTCACATGAAATTCATTGAAATTCGCGATTTTAATTACCGTCTACCAAAAAAATATTCTGTATCATTGAAATCGCGCTGTCTTCTAGGGTTTTTATTGTGTGGGATTTGGGGTTTCTTTCTAATTGATTATTGAGCAGTCTGCGTTTGAAAGTACGACACCGGAAATCCTTTTGTTACAATTAAAGCCTGTGTATTTGCAGCCATGAATCTTTTAATTTCTACCCATTCTGTTTTCCGTTCCATTTTCCCTTATGTCTCAAAGCTTTGGGAGGGCATTGACCAGCGGAAAGGGCCTTTCAAGCTTACTTTTACATTTTCCAAGCCCGTTGATACCACAACTGCGAGTCGCGACTACAATAAATGACTCCATGTTGTGAATATATTTCACTTTTTAGCTTTTTATGACCGTGCGAATATGCATATATATATATATTATATATATAAGTTACAATTTTAGTTATATTGTATGTCTATAATTTTTTTAAGTTTAGGTTTTGTCTTAACGTTTTTATTATATTTATATTTTATATACAATACTATTGCATTTTTATTATATATTTATATTTGATTTTAATTTATATATATATATATATATATATATATATATATATATATATATTAGTTATTATTATATTTGTATTTAGTAATATCTTTATTTTATATTTTTAAAAATATAAGTATTTTTTGGTAGTCGAATTTAATCATGAATTTTATTGTTGATTTTTTAGCGACGATTTTTTCACGAATTTTATCTTCGATGAATTCGAATGCGGTGACTTAGCTTTAGGGAGTTAGATCTAGTTAGGAATAAATATGGAAACCCTTGAGAGGAATATATCTCAAAGCCATGATAAACATTTGTTGATATCAAATGATATGATCTTAAGGGAGGGTGGGACGCATAAATTCTCAAGAAGTCTAGATTAAAGGCCTTGATTAGGACTTGGGAGAGGCCTAAGAGTGTTAGATCTCGTATAGGGGTAAAAGATGGAGCCCTTGAGGTGACTAGATCTAGAGGTCATGATCACTATGCTGATGCTCTGATACCAATTGATATGAGCATAATTACAACAATGAAAGTTACACAAAGAAATAGCCAGTGCTGTACATATGATGCACACTATTGTATTAAATATTAATAGAGTACAATGATATACAAAGAAGCTTCTAGACAAAAGGCACCTTTAGAGGAAGGAAGCTTCTAAAAGGATAAAAAATACATATAGATACATATAACATTTAAGAATATACAATAAGCCCTGTGACTATATTTAATAAAATGCACTGGTGCGTGTGGGTGTCTCATAAAAAAATCGTTTTGATTTTTATTTATGAATTCACTGTGGGCACATACATTTTCGTTGTATCCTAATCATATCAAACACATGGTTTTATGAATTTCTGATGCATTTGTACTGGGCCAGATCGGTATTTGTATCTGAACTTACATTTGTATCCATGAAACATACACTAAGGGATGTGCAAATCATTTATTTCTATTAGTTTCTTGATATGCCTTTTTCATACAAAATTTAATTTAATTTTTTGATGTTGAAACTTAGTTATCCCTACAATTTCTGATTGATCTGATCCATTCAACATTGACAGGTTTTGGATGCATTGATAATGCTTCTCTGTCGAAGGCCACCTCCTTCTACAGAGGTGTTATGGCTCGCAGGTTGTCTTCTACGACAACTTCATCCATATCAAAAACAGAATTTCAGTTCTCATCATCTTAACTTGCTTGATGTAAGCATGCTAGGGAGTCCCTTATCTTCTGCATTATGTGAAATTCAAATCATTTTACAGTTGCAGTTTTAAGGTTGTATCCCCATATTTTTTCATTTCCTTTTGGGTAATATGGTTTACGTGCTGTGATACATGATAAAGCTCTCGTTGCTGATGTTTTCAAATGATAAAAGTTCTCTTTGCCCAGGTTTTATATCAGTAGATGATTCTTGAAGGAAATAATGATGATTATATCATCAGGCAAGCATTGCACGTAAGGTTCACACCAAACTAGTTTTTTGAAACTACTGAGATGTGTTTCCTATGGAAATGCATTGAGGGTTTGATAAATTTCAGATGAAATTCTATTAATTCTCAAACAGTAGGGTTTGTAGTATTTTAAGAAAAAAAGGGAAAAAAGACACTTGCAAATTTTCTAAAAAGTATTTTAAGAAAATAATGGGATAAAGACACTTGCAAATTTTCTAAGAAATTGGCAACTTTGTTAACACCACTAATTACTTTAGTCTGGCACTATTAGCAAATGATGAGGGAGAGAATGAAGAGAATACAGTAGCCAGCACACTAAGATAGATGCATGTCTGTCATTTTTTATTATGCTGAAAGAAGTTACATTGTAGTTGGGGATGTGCATAACTAAACATTAGTTAATAGATAACAACTAGCTCATTAGGTGTTAACCAATATAATTTAACACCCCTCCGGGGACCCCAATCTCGAAACTACTTCGCATTTGTCCTGAAATTTTACAAGCACAATGGGACCAAAGGATTTAGTCACTAAATCAGCAGGCCTCTCCTTCAATGTTAATTTGAATGTGCAGTCCTTTGATGCTTTGCTGCTGTCCAATGTATGAGCTTGCGTTGATACAAATGCTGAGAAACATTGCGAACAGCGACACATAGATCTAGTCCTGTAGGCATAAAATATATCATGATACCCACAAATTGTCTATAGGGCGATTTTTCGACTGGTGAAGAATCATCATTGGTTGATAACTTAAGCCCATCCTCCATAGTTCTGAAATCAGAATCTCGGAGATTTCAATCATTGAAAATATACAAGATTTGTGGAGCCTTACCAAGTCCTATAGGGACTAAATCAATCAGCAAACCAAATGATCACAACCAGGTAGCTGAAAACCTTCAGGCTGCCCCTAGTAAATCTCCTCGTCTAAATCTCCAGAAGGAAGCAATTGAAATGTGACCTTTTTTGCAGTATTCGTCATAGTTACCAAGTCCGAGAATCTGGATCCATTTGAGAGGGCAAACAAATCTTAAAATCTGGAACTCTTGAAAAAGTTTGGAAAAATTTGATGTGAAATATATGCATATTATTTATGAGCATAGTTTATACTAATGCAAAAATTGACAAAGTCAAAGAAAATCACTAATAACATAGTATAAAATTTTGAATTTTTTTTATAACATAGTATAAAATGATTATATATTTATTACTAAATAATATAGAAGGATGTTGGGTGTCTTCTTATTGCCAAAAACTTTAAAAAACTGGAAAAAAATAGGGTCGACCCAAATCAAACTTATCTAGGCTGACAGGAAAATTTGTATCCGGTAGGAATTTGTGCAAATCCAACGAAATTTGGTAACTATGGTATTTGTAGTGTAGGAATATAATGCTTATAGTTTATTACTAAGATTTGTTATGTATTAACTAATGGACGGTTGTAATCACTTCAACTATTTTGTAACTATCTCTTGCATAAGATAATGACGGACACAACTTACAATGTGCGCAATCTGCTCCTTTAATATCTCTTTGTTCACATCCTCTACTTCGGTATCAGAGCATTGGTGCCCCATAGGATTTAGAATTCGAATAAAAGATTGTTGAAATTGAGAGAAAATTTTGTCATGTGCGGGTAGAAATGGAGAAATGCAGAGGAACACGCCATTGTTGAAATCAAGATTAAAAAGGGCCCTTTTGAAGCCATTACGGTAGGGAAAATACTGTCTCAGGGGTCACCGTTAATTAGCAAAACTACCATACAGAAAATAAAGACTCGTGGGTCGCTGTAAATCTTCAAAACCGCCATTATTAGCATAAAAAAAATAGACGCGAGGGCAATAACAATCAACAAAGGCGTCAAAGCAGGTGTTGGAAGGGAAAACCTTGTTTATAGAGCCCAAATCATGAGCAAACTGGGTTGAATAGGGCACAAATTTAACATATTTAGAACACCATTGATAATAATGCATTGGGCCTGAGATACATGCAGTTTCAAACAAAGCGTGAGGGCGTGAGGGCATGAGAACATTAAGAGGGATATACATGAATTTTGAGTACTCAACTAATTATACAGAATATAGTCATGAATTTTGAGTGAATAAAATAGTTGACGTTAGGGCATTTTGAACATATATTAGATTTTGAACACATATTTGAATACAGTCTAGACAAAAAAACATTTCTAATGCTCATGCAAGCAAAAAGATTGTGTAAAATGGATGACGAAGTCCTTATGTCTAGCCATATAAATAATTTGAGGCCTCTCATCAAATAGCCAACAAAAGTCATTGTTATGGTAGATGTGAAGATGCCAAAGCTATTTTGTTAAACAGTCTACCTTCTAAATACAAGAGAAAGCTCAAAAATAAACCAAATGGGTGAAAATTTCGCTAATAAAGTGTTGGCTAGATTTTCTGCATTGCTGAAAACCTAGGCAGTGATGAGATAAATCTCCCTCATTTACCGGTGAGGCTCTCGTGTCAAATTTGTCAATAAAAATATGCTAGTATCTATATGGTGGTTTTACTTTAACTATTCAGCTCATGAACCATAGCTGTATAGCTCTGCAACAAGTAAGAAGTTGTTTAAGAAAGGAAATATTTATAGAAGAAGGAAATAAGAAAACACAGGGAAGAAATGGGGAAGATGTGCAACCCAATCAATAGATAACAGAGTTGATTGCATGCACATAGAAGAAACCAATAGATATCAACGCACAGAATTATAAGCAAAGGCAACTTCATATTTAGATATAAAATAACACAAAGTCCATTAGAAGATCTAAGATAGAAAACAAGAAACAAATTGCACCGTGACACAAAGTTCTCCAGAAACCTGCTCCTTTATATTTCTTTGCTTCAAGTGGCTATCAGGGGTTTCAACACAAAGTCTGGAACACAAGAATGCTGCTTACAAATTCTCATCCTTTAACCCGAAGGTTCTTCCTCTACTTATAGAATGTAGTGGGGCAATTACAAGTCGGAAACTTTTAGTTGAACTCGCACATGTGGAAGTGGGAAAGGAAACAACTGGCAATCTCCCTCCTAGAATTTCTCTTTGCATGACATTCATGATTTGCAATTGAAAATAGAACCTTCTATTTCGCACGTCTGCCACCTATTTGCAAGTAGTTGACGTCTTCGGAGGAAATAAGAGAAAGAAGAAGAAAGAGGAAAGCTGCAGCCTTGTCCTTTTTCATATTCTGCATGCAGCTAATTCTTTTGCCTTTGATTCTTACCAAACTGAATTTGGAAGCAGCTGGATCCGGGAGTGGCTAGATCTGGAATTCCTTTGATTCTCACCAAATTGAATCTGGAAGCAGCTGGATCCGGAAGCGGCTGGATTTGGGATTTTGCTTACGCGTGTTGCCTTCGCCTTGTCTTCCCTTTTATTCTTGAAGCTTTTGTAGTTCTTCTCCTGTACATGCTTTAGTGCAATGTCTGCCGTAAATAACTCATCATTTTTATTTTTAATTGCATGAGCAATTAAAAATTCTGGAAAGCACTCTGGGTGAATGCAACTTCAATGAAGGCTTCAACTGGAAGATTGGGAGCACATGCACAAGATCTTGGAAGAAATTTTCCATGCACTGACTTCTACATGGGCTGCATCAGAAACAAGAGGATGAATTTTTGTCGGAAGCTTTTGCAATTATGAGATCTGGCTCTGAATTTGGATTTGGATCTAGGCCTGGATTTGTGTCTCCGATGTCAGCAAATCTGGAAGTAATGCATGATTCCGCTGAGCTTTCTCGTTCATCCTGCTTTGCCATGGCTGGAGCAATCTTTGTCTGAATAATTCTTTTCCTCTTTATTCGGCCGGAATTCTTCACAACCGGTGCAAATCTGGATAATTCTTCAGATTCGGAGGATATGTTCAATGTATTGGACATTGATTTAAGCTCCCTTTCTCTTATAAAGCACCTGTAATGAATTCCTGTAATTAATTCAGACAAAGATGGCAACCGGGACATGAACAGTGGATTTTAATTATAAAAATCTGCATATATCAAGCCTGCTGCCCCAAAATTTGATGTTTTATTTGCATGCAAAGCAAACATGAATTTTACCAACTTCACTTGAGCACCTGTATCACTTATGCAAACAATTATCCAGACACAAATCAACCTCCTTGAACCTGTGTGCCAATTCTGGAAGCTTCCAGCATTAATTACACCTTCTGAGCAAAATTCCTCTCCAAATGGGGCACACTTTTTGTCTGGGCTGCACTTCCCTGTTTTTGAATTAATTAATTCATCCTTATGGCAGCCCCTGCTTATATAATCCTCATAATTCTATAATTAATTAATGCCTTTCCTATTCCTGGCAATTAATTAATTAATTAATAAGCTTTACTCTTCAAATGGGGTGCCTATTTTGTGCATGCTCATGGCTGCCATTAAATAAATTAAATTTATTTAATTTTAGACTTTTGCTTCCAGTTAACTCAAGCCTCACAATATGCTTTGACCTTAGCCACTGAAAATAGCAATTAATTAAATCATTTAATACTTTAAAAAATATTATTTCTCTCCCAAATGGGGCACACTTTTTGACATGAAGGGGCTGCATTAAATAAATAATATTTATTTAATTTTAGAACTGTCTATTTCCAACTTCCTTTTGTCCATTTCCCTTTGTTGACTTTTCCACAAGCATGGGCGCCAAAATTGGGTGAATAAATATTAACAAATATTTATTTAATGCATTATTATTCACCCAAGGTGGGTCGCACTTTTTGGAATAAGGAATTTCTATTTTTAAAAGTCAATTGGCAATGGGATTATTTACCCTGCAAAGCAGCTCCGAAAATCCCATGATCCACTTAAGCTGTTTGACTTTCATAATGGGATTATTTACTATGCAAGGCGGGTAATAAAATCCCATCAATGCTTTAAGTGATTTTTCTTTTATTTCACAATGAGAATTTTTAGCCTGCAAGGCAGGTAAGAAATTCCCCCCTGCCTGTTGCCTCCAATTTTCCCATTGTGACTTAAGTGGCGTTGCTTTCATGGGAAAAAGTACCCTGCTAGGCAGGTACAAAATTCCTTCTTGCTTGCTACTTCTAAAAATCCCATGATTCACTTCAAACCCTTTTTTTCCAAAAATGCGGCCAGCCTAGAAGAAACTTTTTGGTGCACGACTTTGTCTTTTCTGAGAGAACCAGACCTCCGATGGCGAATTCTTTCTGGCACAACGTGCATAGGTGATCTCTAGATACTCCAGGCCAAGAATCAGGCCAAATCTGCAAAGGAATTGATCTAGAGAAATTTCACAGAAAATGAAACGGGAAAACACAAAAAACACAAAACGTTGTCAGAAGTCACAAATAAAGCCCAGGATTCCTGGTTAAAACTCTACTGGTATATGGGAATAATGATATGTGCGATCACAACAGAGTTAAACCGGAGCACAAATTGCCTCAAACGGGGCTCAAAATAATTAAATACAAATTTCTTACAGGCAAACCCCAGCGACAAAATAAATCAATTTTCTTCTCTTAAATAAGTATGTAAAAAACCTAATTTTCTAAGAGTAGTTGTTTGTTAGAATTTTACATTATTTTAGTGTATTTATATGTCTGTCAATTATTACTCCAAACAAGGATTTTAACGGTGGATGTTCCTTATTTTTTATCACCTAATAATAAATTTCCCTTTATACTTTCATTGTCTCTCTATGTTCTCTTCTTTCTTCTCGTGTTTTCTCTTTCTTCTACTATATTTATCTCTCTTCCCCTTGTTTTCCCTAATTTAATGGATTTTTTGCAAGAACTTGTATGGACACCAAATTTGGCAATTAGTTTGGCATTTTGGTGTTTGAGGATGTTAGTTTTGGCAAGTGCATCACTTACACATGACTTGCGCACACAAACATAGCTATTTTAAAACATGTTATCCTAACTTATCCTAACACTTGCAATATCTCATTTTCTTGCTCGAGCACCCACATGAACACTAATATCAATAGAAAACTCATAATATCTCATTTACAAACAATTTCAAACTTTCACATATATTTTCTACCTCACTGGACATAATTGTCCGATATATATAGAGTTGATCTTGTCCTTCTAGGAAATCTTGTCGAGGGCCCTCCTAACGATCAATTTTTCAAATACGTATCTTTCTCCCCACTCCTAAGTTAAGTTAGCTTGAATGTAAAATATTACTTGCGGTGTTATATAAATACAAATAAAACCCACTCATTTATGCACCTAACATCTGTCAAGAGCTCCTCTAACAACATATAAAATCTCAAGCAAAGTTTCCATAATCTTCCATAATTCAAGAGAAAATATTAGGAGCAACATCTATACAAGTCTAAAGCACTTTAAACTAGGTTATAGATTAAACCAAGCCAAGTCAAGAGAATTATAAGCTAATTCAAAGATAACATTATCAAGTATCGAGGGTTAAATACTAGTTACATACATATAGTTACGATCATCATAATTACACTTCCAATATGTGAAAAACTATGTGGGTTTGAACCCTCTTCGGCAGAAGTCCTGATCTTGAAGAGGTGTGGCGGATGCCTCAACCCCAAAACTGACTGAACCCCTAGTCAGCAATAGAGTTATGGTTTCAATGAAATATCCAATGATTACATTCGAAGACATTCATGTGCCTATATTGAGTGATCGTGAACGGAAAAAGAGTAGAGAACATAGAGAGTGGCTTAATGCACAAATTGAAACAAGAGTACAAGTGATCATCTAATACAAGTCCATCAGAAAAAATATAGAGCACTTATTAAGTGATTTCTATGACTTGAGATAATTATTAGATCATAGTTTATGAGACGAAGGGAACACAAATTATTTCTAGCTTGTTCTCCCATCTTCAAGATAGAATATTTTGGTCGATCTTGTCCTTCTAGGAAATTTTGTCGAATGGGAACCTCCTAACGCTCAATTTTCCAAATATACTATCGTTATTCCCCCCTAGAAAAGTGCAGCTTGCATTAAGAGTGAAATAGTTCCTTGTGAAAATTCATATAATATGGGACAAATATTAACCCACTGCATTTACTCATAGGGAACATCCTATCAAGGGTACTCATCTAGAAATATCTAGAAATCTCAAGCAAAGATTCTCATAATCTTCCCTAATTCAAGGAGAAAATGACTTAAAAGCAACATCCTATACAAGTCTAAAGCACTTTGATATCAAGCTAATTAGTAGACTTAAGCCAAGTCAAGAGAATTCCATGCCATATTTTCAAAGTGAGCATTACTGCAAGTATTAAGGGTTAAATATCTAGTTACATACATGAGGAGTACATCATCACAATTACCAGGTTCGGCCGGATTTGTATGAAATCCGGTTCGAACCGTATTTTTTGAAGTCCAACCGAATAAATCCGGTTCGGTTCGGTGCCTCCATTGTTGCAGGAAAAAAGAAAATTTTGGTTTGAAAGAAATTCACTTATTACATGGAAATTCATGTGCATATGGAGTGCCTTTTTTGAAAAAGGGTTCGGGAAGATGTAGCAGCAAAAACTTGCATGTGCCATAACTTTCATTATGTGGCTCCGTTTTAGGTGTCGTCTCTAAAAGTATATATTTTCTCGAGCTCTACGCATTGATGGCAATATTTTTCTTATTTTCATAAAATCCATTTTTGTACCTTTTTGGACCAAGCAACTTCTTGCAATCTTTTGAAAGAATCATTATGATGATGATTATGGTAGATGGATGCTTTTTTGTCTGATCTTGTCTATATATCAATGATTTAGCATGTATACAATAATATAAGTTGCATAATAATCCCAAGTCATTTCATTTTACTTTTACCGGATCTTTGTGTAAATTTGTATTCGATAACTTTTAATGTACATCATTTACATATGCCATAATCCTAATTATAATCGGATATAAACCATAATAACCCATTATTACTCTATATTGTCTAATTTAGGATGAGTCATTTGGTGAGATCCACTTAGCAGGGCATTGATTTCTGATACACTCTTTACCCTAGCTTAGGTTTTGGGCCTTTTATTGATCTTTATAGTTGGCATATTGTTTGTTGTTACAACTCATATCCTTTATGTGGGATGTCTATTTTATATATTATGCCTTTATGGTTTATGAGTCTACAAACATTTCTTATTCACCCATTACTTAACACCCTCTTAATGATGTCATCATGGTATTCCTTACCAAATCTTCTTCAAGTGGAAGTTAGTCAAGGTGATACCATTCCCGATACTACACTATAGGAGATTGATGAGCGATAATTTGTGTTCCATTAATCATAATCTAGATCATATAGATGCCTTACTATTCATATCCAAGGATGAAAATAAGAAAATGGTTGAATATAGTATGGGTGTCCCACCACAAGTTGCAATACACTATTCCTACAGCATGTTATGACTACAAAACAAATTTTGTGCACATAGATAGATCCTCAAATACTCTATAACTATTTTGCTTCACATTCCATAAACCTACCATTCTTGATCTGTAAACCAAGGTGTTGTAGTTAGAGCAATGTGTCTCTATAGATTTCTTACTGTACAATCCATTAACTACCTGAAGTGGCATATTGGAAAGCCTCCTCTCATGGGATTTTTTTCTCCTAAGTTTCCACCTACAAAGGTGAAACAAAGTGAATCCCAAATAACATCATTTGAGTATTCCACACAAGTTTTCTAAAGCTATGCTTATGACAATCATGATAATATTATCTAATAAGGTGCATTTTCACAAAGTCTCAAGGATTGCACATTACAATGGCCAATTTTGATGCCTTAAGGGAATTCAATCCTTTAGCCAACCTATTTCTCACTCACTTTTAGGCAATCAATATTGGTGAGCCCAAGTAGAATTATCACATACGCTTAATTGCAAAAACTCTATCAATGATTCCATTGATGAAGCCAATTAGTGATTATGAGTTATGCTACAATATTATGCTTGTTAAGACAAACAATTGCACTTATGGATAAGAATGGTTGTCAAGATATATTCAAATAAAGTATAATTTGTATTTATAAGATTTTATGTGTTTGATGTAATTTTTTATCTTTCAATGAGTTGGCGATACACTTGAAGAAAGAGAACTTGAACTTGATTGACTTTGAATGCAACACCTACAAGAGTTAAGGAAAAGACGTGCATTTTAAAGCACCAAATGAGGATAATCTACTACCGAGTTTCAAGGGAAACAAATGTTTTACAAAGAAAAATCTAATGACAAGAAGCAAATGGTGTGGAAGAAAGTGATAGTCAATGTCATATCTCAAGCCAGTTACTATGATTCGATTGCAAGCTCCTCCTTGATGTAAATTCATGTGATTTACTATCTTCAGTTATACTTCAGTAGTTGCTTCAAGTAACCCTTATCACTTTTCCTCCACCAATTGGCGAGGATGTTGGATATTCTAAGATATAAAAGCATACTAATGTGTCTTTTTATTGTTAATGTCTATTTGATTATCAACATGTATTGAACATGCCATTAATTAAACATTATAAAACACATGATTTAAGACTTGTTGACAAACATTGCTACTAAAGTATATCCTCTATGTGAGCAACCTCAAGTGGATGATATATGGTGAAGCTTAAAATAGTTCACTTGATCCACTACCCAACCATGGTGCCACTTGCGGATCACTTCAGCATGTTTGATGTCTCTTGATGCATGACACTTTATGACAACCTCAATATCAACTATTGGCTTGAGGGCAATGCAATTACTGGGAAGGGAGGATTTGTAATATCCCCTTCCCATTCGAAGACCTTTGGCCTATTTTGTTAACCCAACGGCCAAAGGAAAAATATAAGGGTGGCTTAAGTTATATTTAATTATTATAAAGTGCCATTAATAAAAGAAAAAAAAATATAGAGCACTTACAATAATTTATATGACTTAATAATTATTAAATCAAGGATGGAAAAGGCCCAAATATAAATTGTTATCCATCCTAGGTGAAAAGGTGACTTGCCTTAAAAGGGGGAATGGGAACATAGAAAGGATAAATGCCCATTTTACTATGTATTTCCCTTAGAAAAATGCGATTTTGCATTAAGAGGGAAAAAGTTGTTGGAAAAAGCATTTAATCCCTGGGAAAATATTAAATGTTTGCATAGGGAAAATCCTTGGGTACCAAACTTGGATATTGTAGAGGTTGTTTTGGGTCTCTTCTTCCTTTATAAGGAGAAGTTGACTTAAAGGGAAAAATATTCCATAGGATTTGATATTTTCTAATTTGTGTCTTAAGCTTGTAGCTTATGCATATTCTTTTATGTGCAACTGCTGTTTGCAGGATGAGATTCAGCTTGTGGAGTAAGATCCCACAGGAACCCTTGCACTTCAACGGTGGTGAGAGATCCATTCCTAGCTAGCAGGGCATTCTGTCGGTATTGAGAGATCTACCCTAGCTTGTCAATTTTGGAGCTGAATTGATGCCCTAAATGTGCTGGTTTGACCTGGACTTTTTAGGGCAAAATTAGGGTTTCGTGTTTGTTGTGCGAAAACTATTTTTGGAATATTATTCTTCATATTTTTGTGGC
Source organism: Taxus chinensis (assembly GCA_019776745.2). NCBI lineage: Eukaryota > Viridiplantae > Streptophyta > Pinopsida > Cupressales > Taxaceae > Taxus > Taxus chinensis. The sequence continues at coordinate 107,571,361 of CM034154.1, forward strand.
CCAAGATCCAAAGTTTCAGCTCATTTGGACTTCTCTAGCAAAAGATATTAATTTTAGAAGTTTTCAGTTGTTTAGGGCACGCTGTAAATTTCTGGCAGCATTCTGTTATTCAAAAAATTTCAAAAACAGTTCTGTAATATCTGTTAATGTATTAGCAAGTTCTATTTAAAATTTCAAGTGATTTGAGCGGATATTTTGGGAGTCATTCATATTTTACTGTTCGCTGCCGTAGCTGTAATTTTCTGCAAAAATCAGTTTTCTGTTTGGCTGCAATTTGATCTGTGTTTTTGACATATTTAAAGTTGGGATTGCCTAAAATCCGTTTAGGGGTAAAATAATGTCCATTGGGGACATTACAGGCAAACACTAGTTGTGCTACTATAACTACTGCATATGTCCCTGTGGAGTCTGATGTGTTTGAGCCAAAGGAACATGATGACATTGATGAGGATGAGGATCCCATTTTGAGCAATGGTGTTGATTTTGATGATTGATATCAAACTTGTAGTAGCTTGTGGCATATTGTTTTTTTGACTCTATAGGCCATTTAGAGCCTCATTGTTTATGTATTTTGTTTCAGATATGTAGTGCACTCGGTGCTGTTTTGCTATATTTACCCTTACATGGTATATGCATGAGCAAACCTTGCATATTTTGTCTCTAATTGTTTGTAATCATGGTTTGGAATCTTTAATATTTCGTGTTTTCATTAAAATTGTAATATTTTATGTATTTTTTAGTAAACCGGCTCTTTGTTTTGCTATATTTACCCCTACATGGTATATACATGAGCAAACCTTGCGTATTTTGTCTCTAATTGTTTGTAATCATGGTTTGGAATCTTTAAAATATTGTGTTTTCATTAAAATTGTAATATTTTATGTATTTTTTAGTAAACTGGTTCATAAGTTTTAAACCAGTCCGGTTCCTGTTCGATTCCGGTTTGGTTCCGGTCCAACCCTTGACCGGTTCCAAGTCTGGTTTCGATTTTTTAAAACATTTCTATCAATATGTTTTTTTTTGCTTTCACTAGTATAAGCCTTAAGAGGGGGTGTAGGACTATAAGGCTTATAGTTTATTATTAAGTCACTATTTATTATGTATTAACTAATGGACAGTTGTAACCACTTAAACCATTTTGTAACTATCTCTAGCATGGTATAATGATGGACATAACTTACTATGTGTGTGTTGATGAGGGTTTGTTACACTCACATGCAGAAATAGGGAAGTTTTACGTTCCCTACTCGTTTTAGAACCTGGAGGGGGGATGACTCAATGCACGCGTTGTGGGTATGCAATTTTATAGATAACCAAGCGGTGGAATAGGAGGCATGCAGCTTGTTAACACTAAGAGATTCTCACTTAACTCACAATTTCCTGTCTTTTGTTGGTAGCATAGTATGCTTACTTGGCGAGTACTCGCCATTTTTTCCCTTTGCCGAATATTCGCAGGAAAAACTCGCCAAAACCTACACAGTCGAGTTTTTGGCGAATACTCGCGAGTCTTCAGCGAATATTTGCGAATACTTGCGAGTTTTTCGAGAATATTCGCAAATACTCGCGAGTTTTTGGTGAATATTCACGAGTTTTTGGAGACACTTATTTTTAATATTTTGCTCAAAATTTCTGTTTTTAAAGAAATTTGCGTATTTTTAAGTTGTCGAGTATTCCTGAATATTCGCCGAGTCTTGCCGAGTTTTTGCCAAGCCATTTTTTTTTGGGTCTTCGGAGTATTCGCTAAGTACGAGTATGCGAACTAGGGTTGGTAGTACTCCTTCGAAAGGGTGATTTTGGCTATAATAAAACTCATCTAAAAAGAGTTGTAAAAAAGGCAAGGTAGGGTAGGGTAGAAAAGAGAATTGTCAGAAAATCACTTACGACTTTGCTATTGCAATTTGCCACTATATGATTTACCAAGGGTACCTATATCAACTGAATCCTAACAAAGCACATGCTTAAGGTGACAAGGGCAAGAAGTCTGTGGATTATAATTCTAGTAGACACCCGTTAAGAAAATTCTTACTATTCTCAATTCTGTGCAAAAGATTGTTAACACACATCCATTTATAGAGAAGCTTTGAAATAATAACTGAGGTTAATAACTGAACTTGTTGCACAATTTAATTTGATACTACTAAAGATCTTGAAACAACATATAGCCAATCAATTACACAATGAGTTAGTAAAATATCCAATTGCATGTGCACATGAACACTTTATTAAACAAGATGAAACCAACTGAACCTATTATTATGCAAGTTGCTGCTGGACACTTATAGATTCCTTGATAAAGTAAACCAAGCAATGATTAATCTAAATAATTGATCTAAGCAATTTACCAGACAATTGAACAAGTAATATGCAAAAAAACACTCATTGAGCAATTCTTAGACTTTCAAAGTGTTTCCTTCGTAAAATTCTTCCTATTTAGAGGGTATACAACTGATACATTTACACAAAATTTGCCACTTCTTGGGGATTAAAAACAACCAATTTAAAAATAGAACAATTTGTTCTTGAGTGGCTAGCAAAAACAAAAGACAAAGCCTTTCATGCAAGAAAGCTTGTGTTGCCTATTTTTAAGATTAAATATTTTTTACCGTAACAGATCCTAAAAATAGCGAAGCAACTGCTCATCCAAGCTTTACTTGGATCTCCCACTTGTAGTCTGAGTTGACTGCGTTTGTCCTTGTTGGAGCTCAGCTATGCATGCTTTGAATTTGTTTTCTATATATACAAAATCCAAAACAGGTGTCCTCATTAAATCAGAAACTTCTTGAATTATCAATGTGACTCTACTATAAATAGATTTAGCCGATTCACTCAGAAGTGAAGCTTTCTCCACTTTACCATTCACAAAGGTGACCAGTGCCATGATAGTAGATGTCTTCTCAGCCGTGTCAGCTTGTGCAAAATTGGTAGCCAAAGTAGAAATGAATGCTTGTAATTGATGTTCAAACAAATGAATGCTTGCGATTGGATTTTAACTCAACTTCCCATTTGGTTGGTACATTGAAGTAATTTAAGCTTAAGCTAAAAGCTCAGTAGCCTTCTTTATTACTCCTTGCAATTCATTTAGTAGTCCCTCCATTGCAGTCATCCAAGCACTCAACTTCTTCAAAAGATGGCCCATGTAAATCTTGCTTGTATTCAAATCTTGGTCCTTGATGTGAAGCACATTAAGGCAGAGATTTATGTTTGTGAAAGCCAACGGTTTATCCATCACGTCGCTCATCCTATTCATGCGCTTATGTTGGCTTTGTACCTGAAGCAACCCCTTCTCAGCTATATCCTTATGATTTTGTATAGCTAGCAGAAGCTCATACAAAGTCCTCAAGGCCATTTGCACATTGGGTAGAGTATTCTTTGGCATTGTCAATTGCTTTTGGGTATTAAGAGCATCCAACCTGGCCTGCATTCTCTTAACTAAATCAGCTGTCATCTATTGAGTAACATCAATGAGCTTGGGGATGTGCGTCCATGACTTCATCTCCTGTATGGGATCTTTTGGAGATCCTCAAAATTTCTTCTTCAATCTCCATGTATATAGGAGTTGGTCACCTTCGTTAGAGTGCTTTTAGGAGAATCATATTTGAGAGCCACTTTTGGATTTTCAATTTGTGCCATAACAGAAGCCATTGCCTGTTGTCCATTGGGAGGAGTCCATGTTCTCTCTGGGGTAGCAGGTGCAACTGCGGTTATAAAAGGCAATGCAGAGGAAGACCTCATCACTTGTGGTAAAGTTTGTGGTGTCCAAGTCAGGGTAGGTTGAATAGGCTCCAGAGGGGCCAAGAGATGTAATGTACCCAGATTTCATCCTGAAATCTATGACTACCCTATCCGAAAAAATTTCGTACTTTTAAAATAATGGGTCGTTTTGTGTTTTTATTGTCTGAAAGTTCTTGTATTGTGTCAGGATATGCCCAAAGAGCCATATTAGCCATTTTCGCTAAATACCCAGATGCCCAAAATTGTTATATTCTGTCGACAGGATTTGTCTGCGGGAAATTTGTATTTAATTATTTTGAGCCCCATTTGAGGCAATTTGCGCCTGTTGTGATTGAACATATCATTATTCCTATATACCAGAAGGGTTTTAACTAGGAATGAGCTCTGCACTTTATTTGTGACTTTTGACAACTTTGTGTTTTTGTGTTTTCCCGTTTCGTTTTCTGTGAAATTTCTCTAGATCAATTCCTTTGCTGGTTTGGCCTGATTCTTGGCTTGGAGTAACTGGGGATCACATACGCACGTTGTGCCAGAAGGAAGTCGCCATCGGAGGTCCGGTTCACTGGGAAAAGATGAAGTCGCGCACCAAAAAGCCTCTTTTGGGTTGGCCGCATTTTTGGAAAACAAAGAATCATAGTGGATAATGGGAAAATTAGAAGCAGCAGGCAGGTGGGAATTGTGTACCTGCCTTGCAGGGTACTTTTTTCCATGATAGAAAAGTCACTTAAGTTGCAGTGGAAAAATTAGAGGCAGCAGGCAGGCGGCAATTTATTGCCTGCCTTGTAGGGTAAAAATTCCCATTGTTGAATAAAAGAAAGATCACTTAAGTGAATCATGGGATTTTATTACCTGCCTTGTAGGGTAAATAATCTCATTGTAGAAGTCAAATGACTTAAGTGACAATGGGATTTTCGGGGTTGCCTTGCAGAGTAAAAATTCCCATTGTCATGTGTTTTTAAAAATAGAATTCTCTTTAGCCAAAAAGTGCGATCCCTTTAGGGAGATAAAAGCAGCCTATTAATTAATTAATTTAATTAATTCCTCTTATAAAATTGGCGCCCAAGCATGGAAGAAAGTCAACAAAAGCAAAGGGGAATAAAGGAAATGGAAATAGATTGTCTAAATTAAATAAATAATATTTATTTAAAGGCAACCCCTTCATGCTAAAAAGTGCGCCCCATTTGGGAGAAGAATAATACTTTTTAAAGTATTTAATGATTAAATCAATTTCTATTTTCAGTGGCTAAGGTTAAAGCACACTGTGAAGCTTAAGTGGAGTGAAGAGTGGATGATTAAATTGATTAAATTTAATTTATTGGATGGCTGTCCTTAAACATGCAATTTTAGCACACCAGTTAAAGAGAAAAACATGATTTTTAATTAATTAATTGCCAGGAATAGGAAGGGCAATTATTAATTATAGAATTATGAGGGTTATATAAGCATGGGCTGCCATAAGGATGAATTAATTAATTCACAGGTAAAGAAGTGCAGCCCAGAGGAAAAGTGTGCCCCATTTGAAGAGGATTTTTGCTCAAAAGAAGGTGAAATCAAGGCTAAAAGCTTCCAATTTTGGCGCATGCATTGAAGGAGGTTGATTTGTGTTTGCATAATTGTTTGCATAAGTGATACAGGTGCTCAGGTGAAGTTGGAAAAATTCATGCTCACTTTGCATGCAAATAAAACATCAATTTTTGGGGCAGCAGGCTTGAATAGTGCAGATTTTTATGATTAAAATTCACTGTTCATGTTCTGGTTGCCATCTTTGTCTGAATTAATTGCAGGAATTCATTACAGGTGCTTTACAAAAGAAAATGAGCTTTAATCAATGTCTAATACATTGAATATATCCTCCGAATCTGAAGAATTATCCAGATCTGCACCAGTTTTGAAGAAATCCGGCCAAATAAGAAGAAAAAGAATTGTTCAGACAAAGATAGACAAAGCCATGGCAAAGAGGGACGAAAAAGAAAGCACAACGGAGTCATGCATCACTTCCAAATTTGTAGACATAGGAGACACAGATCTAGGTCCGGAACCTCTTTCCGAATTGATTGATAGATCCAGAGCAGGAAAGACTTCACTCATGCGTGCGGTTAAAAGCAGTGGAATTATTCGAGCTGCAGCCTTTCCATACACAGCCCAGTTGCCAGAATTCGTTATGGACTGTGCTAGATCTTACCATCCTTCATCCAGATCAGTGCGAGATGCTACGGGGAAAACAATAATTTGGTTGGACGCAGAGTTCATCAATTATTGTTTGAAGATTCTGGCGCGAAAGGTGGTGACTTCCATTAGCATTCAGGATGCCGGCAGCAGGTGGGAGAAGCATAGAGTTGACTGCGTGAACATAATGAACAACAGATACATGAAGAAGCCTAGATCTCCTTCTAAGTTCCCAAGAACTCTTCCGCGGTCCAATCTGGTGCAGGAGGTAGATGATATTGTCAAATTGTTATGCAGGATTAATGGCGAGGCGAATGCTCACACTTTCCGTACATGGATGTATGCTTTCATCAGGACCATTGAAGTCAACAAGGTTGATTCCATAATCAATTGGTTGGAAATCATTAGCGACAACATTGGTGAGCAACTCCGGAACGTGAAGCGTACTTTCAGTTTCAAAATGACTTCTTACTTGGTGTACGCTGCAGCTTCACAAGGCATCTTCTCCAAGCTGGACAGATGTGGCGTTCTTTCTAAGGACCCCATTTTCGAGTGCTACCCATAGCTTACTGTACCTGCGTGCGAGAAAGAGTTCAAAGTGGTTAACAATGGATTCTTCTACAAATTCATTTGCAGGCTATACAGGGACTTGAAGGCCAACAGGGTGAGCAAGGAAGCGTGGGAAGCCGTATCCAAGATTGGCAGTCTATTCATTCAGTTTGCAGATTTCACATACCTCAGGGTTACTGGATTTTCTAGAGAATCGGTTAAGCTGCCCAGATATCCGAATGATAGATTGATCACCATGGAGCTGAGCAGACAACTTGTGGAGTTACACGACCTTCAGTCGAAACGGCACAAGTCTACGGGTTTCTTCCCAATCACTGAGGGACATTATAGCTGCTAGAGCATTCATAGAGCTCGGGGGATGGAGATGGAGATGTTATCCGAGTATGAACAAGAGTTCTTCCCGGCACGGTTGAACTTCGATCCATTTGGAGTAGCCAGTAAGATGATCTCCCAGGAGTATGCACATGTGCCTTCATTAGAGGATTTCTGGATGAAGTGCAAAAGTGAGTACGAGGTTAGAAAGAGGGATTTCAGCAGGCTATCAGCACGGCAAGTGTTCGACTTTGGACTAGCATGGATACCTGCGGATCTTAAAGATGATGGGAATGTGTTACTTGACGCTTACCATCAAATGGGAGGAGATAGAGCCGTACTTCAGGATAACGTGGGAGGTTGCCATACAATTGAAGAAAGGTCTGGCGCTGTTCTGGTGAATACTTCAAACTGGTTGCTGACGAAGGGATACTGCCTTGATGAAGCATTGATGAATCAAGTCACGGGCAACTTCGGCGTAGGAGATTCCCTCAAGAGGAAGCACGGAGGAGAAAGCAGCAGAAGGTCTGAGAAGTTGAAAGTACATAGAAGATCTCAATCAAAGGAGAAGATCACTTCCACGGCTATGACTTTAGTTCCGACTTCTCCAGCATCTACTACTTCACCAATTGTTGCACCTCAGCAGGACACTTCCATGCCTCCATTGAATCCGGCAACATTCATCTTCTCTCCTCAGCCACTCCGTTCAACACCTATTCCAGAAGAGACGTTGAAGCTGCAAATGGCAGAGTTCGAAAGAGCTTTGTCCTTGGATGATTCAGAAGATGGCAGCCATAACACTGTAGCACTTTCTGATGGAGAGGAAACAGAGCGGGAGATAGTAGTGCACTCAGCAACTTCTCATTCTCCGAGAAGTAACTTCTTAGAATGGTTGGCTTCACAGTTGGTTCCAGAAGCTAGAGTGGAGATGAACTTGGAAGAACACGACTTGCAGCTACTCCGGAGCTTAGGCGGAAAAGATAGAAGACCTAAAGTTGCTAAGGTAACTTCAAGGTTGATCATCAAGGAGTCGGGGCAGAAGTTTGCTGAGATGTCAATTCCGGTGAAAGGAAAGAAGGAAGATGAGCTCACGACAGAAGATGTAATAGTAATCAGAGTACTCATCGGTCAAGCCACTACAAAAGGATTGAAGCAGGATACACAGACATTGATAGATGCTTTATTCCTTAGGCTTGACAGAGAAAAGGCGGAGAAAGACGAGCTTCAGAAGCAAGTATCTCAATTGTGCGAGATCATAGCCAAGGTTGCTAAATCTTCCACTCAACCCATTTCAGAGCAGGTGAGTGATCATCTTATGCAGGAGATGGAAGATGCAAGCAATCAGGTGAAAGCTATTGACGAATGGAAAAATCTGATTATTTGTCAAGCTTCTGTACAACTTGGAGAGGTGCTAGCCCGCCTGAAGGTTATGAATGATGCAGCAAATCAGCTGAAGCAACTGGTGACGAGCATAGTAGATATGAACACAGTTGCTGAGAGTAACCTGAGTACTTTGGCCGAAATCAACAAGCTGCCGGGAGATGTATTGGTTGTAGAGCAGATTGTACTGGACGGATCAGTTGAGAAGGGGAAGCAACTGGAGTTTGCAGTATCTTTCCGTTTGGAGATCTGCAGAGTTTTGTTGAAGAGGATGCAGGCACTTGAGAGTAAGACATCATCCTTACCAGACAGTATCATTTCTTTCACTGAGGAGGAAGTGGTCGGAAATGTTACTTCATACGTGCGGATCGTTCCTAGCAAAGTGCCTAATTCCCTGGAAGGGTCTCTTCTGATGGTACAAAAGAGAATTGACAGAGCTACTAAACCTTTCACGATGAATTCCATTAGCAGACTGGTGGCACTGCAGGCGGATATTGCGAGGTTCGGGCCCAGCTTGGAGGATGTGGAATCGTGTATCAAAGTGTTGAACGAAGGATTGCTGCAGTTCAGGACAAAAAAGGAAACAGTGGCTAAAATAGATGAGAAGATGCTGAATCACATGTTCGACAAGTATATCCAATATCAGAACAAAAAGAAGACATAAATGTTACAACTGACTTGACTTCTTCTTCTATTCGTTCTTCTATTTTCCATGTTCCTGAATGAAATTGTAAAACTTTAAAGTTATTGGTTTTGAAACCATTACTTAAGTTATGTGGAACGATTCTATTAGTTAAGTGATACATGTGTCACTTAAGGAGAAGTTAGTGGAGGATGATTGCCAAATGTCATCTTTAGTTGTTTATGTTTCAATTCAGTTGAGTTTCCCATTTGTACTTTCCCTCCTACATGCTATAAGTAGGAGAAGAACCTCCGGGTTAATGATCAAAATTTGTAAGCAGCATCCTTGTGTTTCAGACTTTGTGCTGAAACCCTTGAGAGCCACTTGAAGCAAAGGAATATACAGGAGCAGATTTCCGGAGAACTTTGTGTCACGGTGTATTGTGTTTCTTGCTTTTTATCTTAGATCTTTTAATAGACTTTGTGTTATTTCAGATCTAGATCTAGAGCTACCTTTGCTTAGAATTCTGTGTTTATATCTATTGGTTTTTTCTATGTGCATGCAATCAACTCTGCTATCTATTGATTGGGATGCACATCTTCCCCATTTCTTCTCTGTGTTTAAATAGTCTCCTTCTATAAATATTTCCTTTCTTAAACAGCTGCTTACTTGCTGCAGAACTGTTCAGTTATGGTTCATGAACTGAGTAGTTAAAGTAAAACCCCATTTAGATATTAGCATATTATAAATTGACAAATCTGATATAGGAGCCTCACCGGTAAATGAGGGAGATTTATCTCATGATTGCCTAGGTTTTGTGCTATGCAAAAAATGTAGCCAACAAGATGGCTCATGAAACTTTGAGTATTCATGGGAGTTGGGAAAGAGGAAATAGGAATGTAGGAAGGGAGTGGAAGGAGTGGCATAAACATGCCTGGTAGAAAAGTTTGAGGAACATAGGGAATGATGGGAGGAAGCAATGGTGGATTGAGAAACCACTTGGATGATGGAGGAATTGGAGGAACGGTTTGAAAAGAGAGAGAAGGCTGCATAGGTGCCTTCAATTTGGCCTTAGAGGATCTTCTAAAAACTATGCCAAAAGAAGTTGGAACTGAAGAGGATACAATGGCTAGAGGAGTAGAAACAATGGTTGCAAGAACTGCAGCTGTTGATTCTGGTGTTGTTGTAATAGATGCAATTGGCTGAGCGGGTGCTACTACACAATGATTTGAGGGGACAATAAAGAAAATGGAATTGTGATTTGTGGAGGCAAAGACAAGGACTTTGGGACTGAAAGAGAAGGAGGTGAAACAACTTAAGAAAGACGTGTAGAAGAAACATAAAGGGGAATAGAAACTTGTGCTAAAATAGAATCAAGTAGAGAAGGAAAAACAATAGAACTAGTTAAAATAGGGGAAGAAAGAGGGACTTGGAATTCAGTGGGATCCAATGTCCTGTGATCACTTCCAGCATCATCTTCAGAAGAAAAAGTAGAAGAAATGATGATATTACAAATAGAAGGGCCTAAGGAAAATGAAATAGAAGAAGAAACAATACCCACAAAACTAACAACTGTTGAAAAAGTAAGAGAAAGGGAGATAACCACAGTTGCCACAATACTTACCAAAGGGGAACTTGTAGCATGACTAGTCACTTGTATGCTTGCAGCTACCCCTGAGTTCCTGCAGGGCTTGAGAGTTGTGTGCTTAGAGAAGATGCAAGGTGGGAAGGACCAACCTTTCTTTAGATAGGAGACACTTTAGCAAGGAGCTTTCCGAGCTGCCTGGGGTCTGTACCCTGGTCATCTTCTTCTTCTGCTTCTGCTTTCTATCTTGGCTTGAGTTCTATTCCACCAACTCTAGCAGGCTTCCCAATAGGTGTGTAGGTGACCTTAAAATTCCTCATGTTGAGGGCCACTACTTGATCACGGATCTCATTTTTGTAGACCACGTCATCTTTATGCGATTGATGTCTGGAATTGTATGTAGCCGTGTCTGGGGTGTTTTTGCAAAACTGTACCACTTTCCTTGCTGGATCAAAAGGCCTTAAAGTATGGTACTCCAAATGAAATGATTGGCCTGTGTGTAACCACCCTCTTAACCTTTTGCCAATCATTAAGGATTATAGAACCCACCAAGATGGGCAAAGGCGGATAAGTTGATTTATACTTCTTTTGTTCTTTTGCCACATGACTGATGCCATGGACAAATTGATATACAATCTCTTGAGCAGCTAGTTTGTTTGGAACAAACTTGGGCAATTTGAATGGGATGGAGAGGAAACCCTCTACTCTGTTCATAGTAAAATTTGGATAGCACTAGAAAGCTGCCCAAGGACTCAATGTGTTGATTATTCTTTGACTCACCTTGGCATCAAGGTATCATAAATAATATTAAAAATAACAGGGTAGTAGTGTTTACAAAACTTCTCGATGCTCTTTCTATAATTGTGCATGTGTAGGTTACCAAAGACCCTGAGAACTATATGTTGGTGTTGAGGTGTTTGCTTGGGAACCCCTTGAAATTGCTATATAGCACACACTGCATCTAGTAAGTATGACATCACATAAAAGTTTGCCCGCTTCTTAACTTCTACAATGCTTTTTTAGAGGAAGATAAAACTCCAGCCAAAGCAGGAACTTTTCATCATTGATAATCATTGCTAGCAAGGACACCCAAGTCTGATTTACATGTACAATATCTGCTTCTCTGAAGAGTCTATTCATCAAGGCCATTCCAACTCTAACTCTCTACCTGAAAGACTTGATAGTCATCTTATCAGTGGAGACTTTAGACTTGAAGTGAGTCTGGTCCTCTGCCCAATCTTTAAGCACTGTTATGACCTTATTCTTTTGTTCCCATTTCTCTACTATCTCTTGATCGAACTTAATATTAGATGGAGGAAGATGATAGTAACTAGCAATAACATCTTCAATGATATTGCCAATTACATGTTTTCTTTTGATATCAGGACCCCACCTCGACAATCTACATTGGCACCTACTATTCCTCAGAGTAAATCAATGCATGTCATCACCTTTGGTTTGCCCGCTAGAATGTCAGTCCAATTTGTCAGATAACCATTAAGTTGGCCATACATTGTGCTTTATCCTGATATGCTTCATCATCATCATCTATTAACCTAGCCTCTTCAACCTCCATTTTCAAGGTTGTATTATGGTTTGCGCAAATAACTTGCTTGTCAAAGATTGTGTCGCCAAAAAGCTGTTTCAAGAGGAAAGTATGCATATGGGCCTCCATTAATAACAAGCTTAAGAAACACTCTAACAACTGTAGGTATGCAAATCTCTGAATCTTTGAAAGTATAAATGCTTTGTTTGCTCTTGTAATTGCTTGATTTTAAACTTTAGACACTCTGTAATAGCTCGAATGCAAGGTGCTTGATTATAAAATCTTTTCGGCCTATTTGAATCTTGCTAATCTGTGCTAAAATGGCAGTATACTATTGCAACATTCAAGTCTATTTGGCCATTTATGCATTTTGACACTGAATTTGAGCTACTCGCGACTTTACAACTGATGTGGCCTTAATTAGCCACTTTTCGTGACTTTCCATGTATCCCCATATATTTTTCCTGTCTTGTAATCTTTAAATCCCATTGTTGCCACGTGGTGAGTTTTGATAGCTTTGCATTTCGCTTTCCTTGCAAGAACATTGTTAGAATGCGAAGAGCAAACCAATGACAAAGCTCCACATATGTACAGTTGCAACAGGTCTCTCTCTCAAGTATGCTCAAGCATGAAGTGTGAGCCAATGAGAAGGCTCCACGTCGCCTCGAATATCACAATGTAAATCGTTGTCAGTCGCGAACCAATGAAAACACTCTATGCATGTACAATTTCTGGGTTTATCACTGCCGCATAGATACCTTTGTTAAGTATGCCAAAGTGCCAAGTGCGAGCTAATGAGAAAGCTCCACGTCGCTTTGGATATCGCAATGTCATTCCTTAGTTAGACCTTGTCAGTCGCGAACCAATAAGAATGGTCCACGCTGCTTCACAATTCGCAATGCCAATCTTTGCTAAAGATGTAATGCTTTAAAAGTTGCACCGACGCGAAATGCACATGAATGAGCAACATCCACGTAGTGTAATTCCTTCACATAAGTCAGAACTTGTAAGATTCCAGTTAATTTGCAAACGGCGAACACATAAGCAAACTCCACGTTGGTTCGCAACTACCAAAACTTGTCATAATTACGAGATTATTTGTTAAGGTATGTAATGAGTGAACAAACACCCGCCACGTTGTTTCAGAATTATCATAGTCTGTAAGATAGCGTGTGAATGAACATTGACAGTTTGAGTAACACTATAGTGATGGCCTGCAGAACGTCATAGACCAAAAATGCACGTTTCTTTTGCAAATTTGAAGTCTGCAATTTCATACTTAAAACCACAGTTTTGTTAGGGCATTGTTTGTCCAAAAAACGTAATTTTAACAAAGCAATGTGACAAAGTTGCAACCAAGTAACATAGTTATTCATCATAAGGCAAAACGGTTCTTGAATCTTTTGCAAAATATATCAGAGGGCCCCATTCTTTCGAAAAAAGCATGGAAATATGTTGTTCACAACAGTGTGCAATCTGGTCCTCCTTCATTGTCTCTTTGTTCACATCTCCTAACATGTAGGAATAAAGACCAGCTCCACGATGGGAGAAATAACCATCCATGTAGTCGGAGAAACAACTATCACCTCATCTATTCCCTCATGTTTTTACCCATTTGCATCCAATGGGTTGTATAACTGTAGATTCAGGTACCATAAAAATGTTAGTAGTTGGAGCAATATGACTGTGCTCTACTGAAAAGAATCAGCTTGTTCATGGTCCTCCGAGCCAGTGGCTTTGTTTAAATGACTTTTCTTGCCATCTTACCATGAGTGGCTTTTCCTACCATCTCACCATGTGCCTTTGGGCACCTTGGATAGTGAAGTCACCATGCGCTACCTGCACTTCCTGTAATCAGGGCATTTCATCCGCTTGTACACAAAGCATCGCAGCCACCCACACATTCTTTATTATGGATATTCCCTCCACATCCAGTGCATGTAAGTTGACTGGAGCAGGGTCAACAAGCCTATGAGAAATGTCATCCTCCAACACATCTTGTATGGTAGAGTCTCCCTCCATGCGTGCTTTTAAGTCGACTATTGTAAACTCAACAAGTCTATATCAGCCACCATGCCCAATGCCTAGGGCAATTACTCGTTCCTATTTCACATCTGACACAAAATACTACTTTCCAAAGAAATTTACAGCAATGTCGGGATTTTCTGATCACTGAAGAATATATCAGAATTTTTGTGCATGCTAGGAACATACCTTACATTCTTTACAGTGAATTTTTATGCATGCTAGCAACATACCTTACATTCTTTACAATGAAGTTTACATTATTCATTACTATACGAATATCCCTTACTGCAAGTGACTGTCCATCTGTTAATAAAACTGAATAAAAAATTGTAGTAAATGTTACATACCACTCCCAACGACATGATCAATGTGTGGATGCGTAAGATGCAATGAACCAGCAACTAACAATACTATCAGTTGAGCATGACGCTGTGAGACCATACTCTTCTTCAGAATCCCATTCTTCAACGGATGCCATATTTTGCCTCATCTCTTGGCATTTTGTTGTGTTGGGAAATATCATATTGTTGCATCCCACTTTTTTTCTGATATGCCCAATATTATGATAGTAATGGCATTTCAGTTGGTATTTGGAAGATTCACTGGAGTGATGTCTCCACTTCCCCTTTGACTGAGCAGTCAATGCACTCTGTCCATCTAGAGTTGGACTCAATTGCTTGTGTCTGCTTTTATTACTTTTGCATCATATATGAATTAACCTAATCAAACATCGGGGTCTGGTTTTTTGCCATGAAGTGTAAGACCTCCATGAATGTCTCATAAGAGAGTGGTAAATAGTTAAGAACTGTCGAATATATATAATGAACCTGTATGGTTCTAAACAGTTGGGAGGTTGTAAATTAGTTGTAACTAAAGATCATATAACTACTTCCCCTAATGATATATACACCCTGCCTGAGTCATTCGAATCAGTGCAGTTTTGTGCATCTCTATCTTCTTGCTGTTTTTTCCTTTATGCTTCTAGATCTAACAGTGGTATTGGAGCATAGGCATCAATGAAAGGAGGGGTTGACAGTATGGTTGACGCAAGCAGAAGACAAACTCGTTTTTTGAGTGTCTGAAAACATCCAGCGAAAAGGAGACTCGTTTTGTTGCAGTCGTTTGCGAAAATACGAGAATAATCATTGCCCAGTTCGCTGTTGAATGTGACCAGTGTTCGGTGCCCAGTTCGTGGCTAAAAATGTGCCCATCATTGCCTAGTTTGCTGTTGAACGTGACTAGTGTTCGGTGCCCAGTTCGTGGATAAAAACATGCCCAGTTTGCTGTAATAATCATGGAGGGCAGTTGCAAATACTAGAGCCAGACTCGTGTGGGCAAAGGAAAGGAAAAGGTGACATCATGAGGGGAGATTAAAGTCTAGGAACAAATATTTGAACTGTTTGTATAAACTCTTCCTCCACGTATTTGCTTTACTGCCACGTATTTGCATAAATTGTTGTTTGATTACTTTCTACCACGTATTGGCATAAAGTGGTTTTGTTTTATTTGGTGGGCAAAAGACTTTATTTCCATTTTTATTATTGTCATAATAAAATGGTGAATATTTCAAATCTTATTCTGCTTGACTCGCAAAAATTAACGGGCGCTAATTTCAATGTTTGGAGTCGTAAGATTTTAACGGTTGCGGAGTTTCGTGATTGTGATAAAATAATCAAGGGTGATGAAAGTCAACTAACGACGAACTTCGAGGATTATGACAAATGTCACAAGGAATCGTTATTGCTTCTCAAGTTGTCGATATTAGATGATATGATACCGGAAGTGCGGAATGCCACTGTGGCAAGCACGTTATGGGCCAATCTGAAGGGTAAATATCAAACGCTAGAAAAGAGTCGGATGTTGTACCTGAAAAATATGCTCTTTTTTGTAAAATTACAAGAAGGTGGATCGCTATCTGAGCACCTACTTCGGATGAAATATCTTCGAGACCAGTTGTCTTCCATAAATAAAAAGGTGGACGATGATGATATGGTGGCTTTGGTTCTAAATAGCTTGCCCTCTTTGTATGAGTCATTTGTGGAGGCACTTCATTTAATGGCAAAGAGTTAAACTCTTACGTTTGACAAGGTGAGTTCCTACCTGTTGCAAAAGGAATGAAGACAGACATAGGTTCAAGAGTCCACTTCTAGACAATCTGAGAGTGCTTTTGCTACTCAATCTAAAGGAAAGTATAAACGACAGGCTGAGACATCCTCTTCCTCTCCTAAATATCAAGTGAAATGTTACTTTTGTCATAAACTTGGTCATGTGAAGAAAGATTGTCGGAAAAGACTCAATTCCCTGAAGAAGCAGAAGGGGCAGGTACATGTGGCTACAGTTGAACATGAGTCAGAAGAAGAATATGCTCTCATGGCATCTTGCACGGGTAATGGCAGCCCTACTCGATGTTGGTTCTTTGATTCTGGAGCATCACGACATTTCACATATCAAAAAGATTGGTATGTCAATTTTAATTCTTGGTCTTCTGATTCAGTTACTTTAGGAGATGGAAGATCGCATGTTGTAGAGGGTATTGGGGATGTTCGTATTAGATTGCTTGTAAAAAATGTTAGATATGTGCCTAACATGAATAAAAACTTGTTATCTATCAATCAATTAACTGATAATCTCAATATCTCTGTAAACTTTTCTGGTAAACAATGTATTGTGTCAGACGTCAAGCAAAATAAGGTTGTTACCTTGGGAATTGGGCATGGTGGTCTATATAGACTTGTTGATCCTGCCACGGTCAACTTGCATGCCTTAGTTGTGGAAGGCAATACCAGTGTTTTATGACACGAAAGATATGGCCATCTCAACCTTCAGTATTTAGCTCACCTTCATAGAGTCAACATGGTTGTTGGTTTACCTCCTATTCAGGAGAAATTGGACATGTGTGCTGTTTATTTTGCAGGAAAACAAAAGCGAAAGCCTTTTCCCTCTGAAGGTGCTTGGCGTGCAAAGGGGCTCTTGGATCTTGTACATGCAGATCTATGTGAGCCATCGTGGAAGACTCCCACAGTTCTTGGTGCACGTTATTTCCTCTTGCTGGTGGATGATTATTCTCGGAAGATGTGGGTCTATCTTTTGAAGAAGTTTGATTGCTTTGCTTCTTTTGTCAAGTTCAAGGCCTTGGTGGAGAATCAAACCAGCCGGCAGATCAAGACTTTGAGATCCGATAATGGGGGTGAGTTTACCTCTAAACAATTTGCAGATTTCTGCAGTAAAGAAGGGATTCATCACCAATTGACAACCCCTTATACCCCGCAACAAAATGGGGTGGTAGAACGGAGGAACAAAATCATCATGGAGATGACTCGATGCATGATGCACAGTCGAGGAGTGCCCTATAAATATTGGGGAGAAGCTGTTAACACAGTTGTTTATATACTCAATCGGAGTCCTTGCAAAGCTTTGCAGGACATCACACCGGAGGAAGTTTGGTCCACCATCAAACCAGAGGTATCAATAGTTCGTGTTTTTGGTTCAACTGCTTATACTTTGGTTCCTAAAAATAAGAGTAAATTAGATTCCAAATGTT
Organism: Taxus chinensis; assembly: GCA_019776745.2. Taxonomy (NCBI): domain Eukaryota; kingdom Viridiplantae; phylum Streptophyta; class Pinopsida; order Cupressales; family Taxaceae; genus Taxus; species Taxus chinensis. Next base: position 107,588,843 of record CM034154.1, read on the forward strand.
CTAGATATTTTTTTGCTGGTTATATTGATCAATCTGAAGCCTATAGGTTGATTGATACTTCCACTAATAAGATCATTATTAGTCGAGATGTTGATGTAAAAGAAACAAAGTCTTTCTTTGGTTGTAATCAACAAGGGGACCAACCAAGGGGCAGCGATCAACAAGGTGTCATAACAAAGTTAGGTACTCTTTCCTTGCCTGATCATGAAGCCGGTTCTTCTCATACTCCTCCACAGACTCCAGGACAGTCTGGCCAATCTTCCACTGAGATTATTAAGTCTCCAGGAAATCAACTTGCGTTGGTTTATCCTCCGGAACTTCCATTGGCTTCTCTTCTAGAAACACCACGACCAACCACCACATCTTCAGTTCAGCGGAGGCCTAAGTGGTTTTACTCCACTATTTAGGATTTAAGGAAGAATTGTCTCCTCTCTTAGATGGAAGGTCTCGATGAACTGGTAAGCAAATTGATTAATCTGAGCATGCTCAATTTGCTCTTGCTTTTGATCTTCTTCATATTCATGAGCCACATAAATACTCTAAAGCACGAGGCATACCGGAATGGGAAACTGCTATGCAACTAGAGTATGATGCCTTGATTAAAAATAATACCTGGAAGTTGGTGCCACTACCTCTAGGGGAACACACCATTGGCTGTAAATGGGTGTATAAAATCAAGTGCAAAGCAGATGGTACTTTGGATAAGTACAAGGCTCGACTCATTGCGAAAGGTTTTTCGCAATAGGAGGGGATAGATTATGAAGAAACATTTGCTCCTACTGTTAAGATGGTCACTTTTCGACTTCTTCTTTCTTTTGCAGCTCAGTTTGGTTGGAAAGTATATTAGATGGATGTCAAAAGTGCTTTCCTGAATGGGGATTTGGAGGAAGAGGTGTATATGACACAGCCTGAAGGGTTTCTGGCTTGTGGTAGTGAGCATTTGGTATGCAGATTGATTAAGTCCTTGTATGGACTTAAGCAAGCTCCTTGAGCCTGGTACATAAAAATAGATAAACATCTCAGAGATTCAGGTTTCACACGGAGTCATTTTGATCCAAATCTCTATGTCAAAAGCAATGATGACGACATTGTGATTCTTATTGTGTATGTTGATGACCTTGTTATCACCAGCAGTGGAGATGCTGCAATTCATAAGGTAAAATCAGATTTATGTGCTGCTTTTGACATGACTAATTTAGGCCTCCTTCACTATTTTCTTGGTGTAGAATTCTGGCAACTTGATCGCTTGATTTTCATATCTCAAGTTAAGTATGCCACTAACCTGCTACAGAAATTTTAAATGTATGATTGTAATTCTTCTTCTACACCTATGGAGGTAGGACTGAAACTCTCAGCTCGTGATGATTCACCACTAGTCGATGAATCATTATACAAACAGTTAGTGGGTAGTTTAATCTATCTAACAACTACACGACCGGATCTATGTTTTGATGTCAGTTATCTCTCTCGGTTTTTATCTAAACCGAAACTCATTCACTAGGGAGCAACAAAACGAGTTCTACGATATGTCAAAGGAACTCTTGACTTTGGCATTCTATATCAGAGAGTTGCAGATTTCAGGTTGATTGGCTATACTGACTCTGGTTGGGGAGGATTTGTAGATACTTGGCGATTTACCATAGGATATATCTTCTCTTTTGGTTCAGGAGTTGTTTCTTGGCAAAGTAAACTTCAGCCTACTGTTGCCATCTCTTCTATGGAAGCAGAATACAAGGCTGCTGTTAGTGCCAGTTGCGAAGCAATATGGCTTCATCGGATTTTGACTGACTTTCAGTTTTCCCAGGCTGCTGCAACACCTCTTTCACTCTTTTGTGATAATCAAGGTGTTCTAAAAATGGTGAAGAATCCTATCTTTCATGCCCACACTAAACATATTGAGATTCATCATCATTATATTCGCCAATTCGTTGATTCTGGTGAAATGTCTCTTCATTTTTGTCCATCTGCAGATCAGCCTGCTGATGTAATGACTAAACCTCTTGGTCCTTTGTTGTTTGTCAACTTTAGAGATAAACTTGGTGTTGTTTTGAGGTTTGTCATTAAGGGGGGGTGTTGACTATATATAATGAACCTGTACGGTTCTAAACAGTTAGGAGGTTGTAAATCAGTTGTAACTGAAGATCATATAACTACTTCCCCTAATGATATATACACCCTGCCTGAGTCATTCAAATCAGTGCAGTTTTGTGCATCTCTATCTTCTTGCTGTTTTTTCCTTTATGCTTCTAGATCTAACAAGAACTAAGTACAACCAAGTCGTCATCATCCACTTTTTGTTGATGGCACTGAGCTGGTCTCAAAGATCTTTCGTTCAAAGATGTTTTGAGAGGGACCCGCCTTCTTGCATCTTTGCTGGAAAAAAATATTTAGGTACAATACCCAACTTTTCTCCAACATTTGATACTTGTTCGTCATAGTAGTCCAAAGCACACTTGACTCGGTGGCATTCCTGACCTCAAGTTTCAAATCATCCGACACGGACAACTTCAACAATAGCAAGGCCTCCTTATGACGCTTGCCATAATCCGCAAAGTTCATTTAGGCCTTCCTTCAGTGCCAAGAATGATTTTATCATAGTCACAATGCTCGGCAATTGTTACAATTTTGTGACTCAAAGCATTGTAATTATGGCCAGTTAACTTTTGCACTTCCGACATGATTAGAGTTTGAATGTTGACCATAATCTACAAAGTCTAGAGTGGAATCTGAATCTTAATATGATTCGTTTATGTCAAATCAATTACAGATCTCTGCTGTCTGCACTCAAATTCGAGTATTTGGAAATTCCGACATGCCCTAATTTTCTGCACTTGTTTTGTCTTGGTCTCTTTTTCCGTGCCCTAGTGTGACCTTTCCCTGCATAATTAGAGTTTGATTGTCGGCCGTAATGCAAATTGAAATTTGATCTCTAACCCACAAATCAATGCAAAAGGGAAATGCAGAGTCTGCAATGTCTACTGTGGAATTTGAATTTCAATATGATTCGTCTATGTCAGATCAGTTACAAATCTCTGCTGTCTGCACATAAATTCAAGAATTTGGAAACTCTGATGTGCCCTAACTTTCTGCACTTGTTTTGCCTCGGTCTCTTTTTCCGTGCCCTAGTGTGACTGTTCACTGCAAAAATGTCTTTCAATCTTCCGTTTTGTGTCTTCAGGTCTCCAAGGCTTATGACCTGGAAATAATGACTGTATATGCACCATAAAAGACGTGACTGTATATGAATAAAATACAGTTTAGGACTGTGCCATCCCTGCACGTCTATCTGCAAAAAGACATGAAATTCTACACAAGAATGCCTGTAGAGTCTTCTGTAGATTTGTGGATCCAATGTACAAGACTGCAAATGACAGAAAATCACGATTTTACTTCTGCTTCTACTGAGGTGTAAAAACATTCGTGAAAATGATGAGTAATATAACTTATCTTTGCCATCTTGTCTCTATCTGATCTTCTACGGCCATATACTGAATTTCCCATGCCCTAATGTCTAGAAATACTGGAAATCGTCACTGTTTTTTCAACTGTGAATCATTTTTGTGATTTTCATCCTCCTGATCCTCTTCCGCATGCACCCGGTGACTTGCAATCTGTTTATTTGGCTTCAATAACGTGGCTTATCCTCATGATTTTGGTCTGGGCACATTGTCAATTCATCATGTCCTCCTCTGCACTCAGCCATGCCCAAAGGGAAAAAATGTTACTGAATCTTGATTCTCCTGCTTGCTCTAGCAGATCTGCAAAAAATGTGACTCTCTGCCACGTCATCCTCTTCTCGCAACTCATCCTGAGGTCTGTAACTCCTCAATTTGATCGCTGGAGGTGTGTATGGCCTCAAAATCATGAAAAATGGCGATTTTTGCCTTTGAATTTTAACGAAGCTGTGAGAATCAACCTTGACCGCCTCTATCCCGCTCCTACCCTTCTTTTAAGGCTTCCTCGGACAGATCTGAAGCTCTCTGTCTTTTCCCGCTATTTGTACGCTTTTCCAGATCTTCCTTGAACTATGTGCTTGCTGATTGTACTCTTCTAGGGCTTCCTCAAACAGTCACTCTAATATCAATGTTAGAAAATGATTAGAGAGAGGAGTATATGGTACACGGCACACTAAAATATGTGTCTGTCATTTCACTATGCTGAAAGAAGCTACATTGTAGTTGGCTAAATTCATAATCAAACATTAATTAATCGATAACTTCTAGTTCTTTAAGCATTAACTAATATATATATATATATAAATAATATTTTAATAGGCACATCGATTACCCTCAAAGTCTTTGGTGCATGAAAGCCTGTAAACAAGCTTGTGACACAAGAGGCAAATATTCGACATCTCCATGTGAACAAGCACTTAGATTTGATCAGAACGGCCAATTCCTTCCTAAAGGACCTCAACTCCCCTAAGCTAACAAAGAACTGACCTCATGCAAAGTAGTCTTACATCTTGTCTTTCACAGGAGACCAGCAGCAGACAACTTAATTGTATGCCAAAGAGTTTTGCAACTCTTTGGGGACCTCTCCAAGAAAGAGAGGTAATGATAAACAGTTAAATTTGTCCTGCAACCATTACATCTAAATTAAAACACAAGATCTAAAACCCGTGAATGAAGGTCTTTGCTTTCATCATTTTGACATTTTGCTGATCTTCTTGTTTATATTATATATATTATATGAAAATTCTGATAATGATATACTCATTCTTAGCGAGCCTACTGTATGCAAGTTTTCAATGTAAGATTTTAATTGTACTCCCAGTCTTGGGTCATTTTTATATCAAACATTGCAAAATTTTAGTATGAAAGATACATGTTTAATTGATGCCATAGCAAACATGAGCCTATTTTTGTGGTCTATAGAGTCATAAAAAGGGAATGCGGTTGCAACAAGAACATAAATTTTGAATAATATCCATAGAACCAAAATTTTGAAGATCGTGTACTTTAGAAGAATTACTGTGCTTTGGATGGTGGTCTTTTAAAACTGATTCCTCTGTTAGACATTTACAGTGAACATCAGCTTTGTTTCTTCGATAGCAAACTAGCTGGATTATTTTTCATCTATTCATTAGTTAAATTTAACTAATTAGTAAATTATGCCAGATATTCTTAGAAAAGCAATTTCCCACACATAAAATATAATATGCCAACAATGAGAAGGCCACAGGGAGTAGCATGGATGCAAACATGATTAAGTATCATGAGTATTCAATGTACCTGTGGATAGAAATTCACTTTTATGGACATGCTGTATGATATCTAAATATCATGCATTGACCTATTGACTTAATTTAAAAGTGAGACAAATACTACTAGTGTCCATTCATTTTAATACCATACCCCATACCCCCAACAAATTGTTATTGTAATGCCTCTCTTTCCGATGCTTAACTATTTCATTTTCGAATGTTGTCACTTAGATGGAAAATTGCTGATATGTTTCTTACAAACAGGTATTTGTAAATTATTATTCAGTTCTTTTATTTTTGAACTGTTTATCAGATTTTACTCTCACAATTTTTGAGCCTTTTTATTTTACTTCTGTTTCCTATTTATTTGCATTACTTGTATGTCTCTTTCTGTCAGGCATTTCTTAAAGATTTGAATCATATGCACAATATCTTATCGATGCCTAAACTTCCAGTGCTTTTGTTCTTGTTCATGTTCTTCTTGTTATTGAAGCAAATTCTACCATCTTGACAGCATTTTCTTTAACTTGTCCCAAACATTAGTTTTGTTGTTTAATCTCCTATTTATCTCACATGAGTGCATTAAAACCCACTCTGGTGGTATTGACCTTGGACTTTCCAGCTTCATTTTGTCTCTGGTACCATGTTAAGTTAGACAGAGAGACAACTACCCTATAGAAGAGAAAAATGATATGCTGTCTTTGATTGTATTTCATGTATTCAGACATGGTGGCTGACTACCCTATAGAAGATAAAAATGATACAATGTCTTTGATTGTATTTCATGTATTCAGACCTTTGCCACCCCAAGTTTTAGGGATGGTGGAGCATGGGGTACTGTAACTGGTGGAGACTCTCCAGCACCTTAAAATTTTAGGGGATGCATCTCACACCGCAAATAGATAAAATTTCAAAAGGTTAAAACACTAGTTTTGTAATTGACAATTAGTCACAAATAAATAAAAGGAAATTAAGACTTGCTAAATTTCTGAGTACACATCAAAATAAACTACAATGCTAGAAGATGGGTCAGACATTATGATTTATTTTTTAAAAAATGTTGCTTCTGTATTGCTGTCGATACTTTTCCGCTGCCTCCTGTTGGTTGCTGGACCTTGAAAATATTTCTGCTTGTTTCGACCTCTTTAAGTAACTGGTCTTCTATTCAATTGGTTCCCTCTTGATACTTAGTACTCTTTTGAATTTTGAATTTAATTTGTGAGGGCTTCTTTGGGTCTCTTTTCTTCAAAAGGACATCCCCTGTGATTCCCTATGTCTTAGGGGTGATAGGCAATGTCCCCAAGTCCTGGGGAAATAATGTTCATGACATATTCCCAGTTAACATTGATAGAGGCCTGTTTCGACAAACTGCTACACCTATTTATATCACTATGACATGTTTAAAATGTCCATTACAATAATGTCACATATTATCCATTGATTTGAATATGCAGCGCATGAGGATTAGCAATTAGTTGCATGTTGTATTATTTTTGTCCATAACATATCCAAAACCTTGCTATATTAGTTAAGCATTGGTTTCTATTCAGCTTTGTGTTTTTTCCATAAAATAAATGAAACAAAGGATCTCTTTTGAAATTTTATACGACTTCCATAGTTCCTTTGTGTCTTTTTTGAAAGTGAATGATGTGAAATACCTCCTCATAATTCTTCAAAATACCAGTCATTATTGGAAGGAGTGGAAGATGGCATGAACTTGTGCTTATTAGCTTTTTGTATTTAGGAGGGTTTTAACGGTTTAACCATATATTGACCCCAATTTCCATGCATAATAGTTATTTCTGTACTTTTAGATGATATAAATTTGTGCTAGCAGCTTTTGACAAAGTGTTTTAAAGGGAAGCTTCTGTGTAAAGTTGAAAAGTCTTTTCTATCCCACGATGTAATTCTACAATTAACACAATTTTATTTGCACGGGGCTAGAAATTGTCGCAATCTGGTTTTTATTTTTAATGCCTAGCCTTGGCATGCTTCATCTCCTCAATGGGAAGCAGAATTGCTCTCTTTTCCTTTTATTTAATTGCCATTTCTTATCCATCAAAAAATGAACTTCTTCCTTGTGTGGTACACTATTGATGTTCAATTTTGTTCCATGTTTGGACAATCATTTACTTCTCCTCCTGGAAAGAAACGTACCCAACTTCAACTATAGTTCAGGTCCAAAGTTATTTATAATATATCCATTTAGCAGTTCATAACATTTTTCTTAAAACTATGGTGAGTTCCGTTGAATATGTTGATGGCTTGTTGATGACGCATTGATGAGAAACATGGATGCTCTACTGTATTGTAATTTTGATATGCTACATTTCCCATTTGGATTCATGAGTTGACATCTTTGTCTCTTATCTGCTGGCTCTTCCCTGACTGCCAAAAGGGAAAAAGAAAATGATGGTTGCATGTCACATGCTTTTGAGACCTTAGTTCACATTGACCTTTTGCCATTTTTCTTATAAACAGGATACATACAAAAAGGCTTGTGCTGACCTATTGACAGAAACCAATGATTGCTGGTGTGATCTTATTTCAACAGTTATCATGGAGGAATGGGAAAATTGCAAGAAAGGTAGGCTCATCATGTTATGTGATTCTTATATTCTAGTTTTCTTAATGAATTTTCCTTCCAATATTTTGGAAATCATTGCCGAGTGTTCTTCCTCTCAATTCATAGCCATAGAGAGACCAGATCTTGAAAAAGGTTCTACATTTGTTCTTCTTCCAGAGCCACAGCCTATTTCTATGGATGGTAAGTTGACATTGTTGTAGTCTGATACTTTATTAAGTTTAATTATTATGTTTGGTAGAGTAATTTGTGGATGGCTATGAAGCAATTTTATTAAAAATTGTCAAATGAGTAGCCTGTACATAATTTCTCAATGGCTTGCCGTCTTTTTTTGTTCTGTAATGCAGGTGATCATTCTTCTGCCCGTGTTGGTCAAAGAATGCGAAACACAGTCAAGGTTGTTAGTCAAACTGTACTGTGTATTTTTTTCCTTTTCTTGTAATCACACATCTCATCTGTGTCGAAGGAACAAAATACTAGAGAGATACCACATCTATTCTTCTACTTTCTGAGGTCTGTTGACCTATTTTGGATATTCTTGGACATTAATACAATTTATTAAATATTTCTTTTTCGCAACAAATGCTGGGAGAGTTATTATTTCTGTCTTTGGACGTACTTGAAAAGAGAACATTTTTCAGAAAAAATAATTTTATACATTATCTTACAGCCATGTACATCGGTTAGAATATTATTTGTCTTCCATTAACTTGAAGTATTTTGTCTTATTTAGGGTTGGAATTCTATATATAATTTTAGAATTGTGATTTAAAAAAAAAATTAAAATGGAAGTTTTTCCATCCCAAATATCTGATTTTTAGGTATTTATTGATATGATCTGTGAAATAGATCTATAAGTAATTACTGCAATGATTTCTGAATTCAAGTTTTGAATAGCAGGTTTTTGTACTGCACCATTATCTTAGAAGTTCTTTCATTGGAGGCACTATGCATAATAGTATTCAGTTAGGTGTTCCCAAAGATGTGAATGAGAATTCCAGTATGAGAAGTGCAGACCTGGATATCCCAGTTCCGAAGCTTGGCACTGAAGTGAATTTGGGTGAGAATATTTCAAGCTATTAGTCTATTTACTGCAGAATGCAATGGGCATTGAAATCTATTTAGTTCAGGAAGGGTGATGCTAATGCATAATTATCATAGGTGAACTGCAGAAAAGCATTTTATGTTTTTTGTGCTCATCAGATCATCCTTATATAGTTACATTGAATATGTCCCATGTTTCTTGGGACCCTGAAGTTTTCAAACTTTCACTGCAACTGCAGATAATGCACTTCCTTGCAGGATAGCATTTGAGAGAGGGAAAGAGCGTCCTTTTTCCTTCTTAGCAGTAGCAAAAGGTAAATCTGGGAGTTTGCTCCTTGCTGAAGAAGTTCCTCTAAAACCACAACGAGGAATTGTTCGTGTTGTAGCTCCTTTAGCTGGCTCTATTGTAAGTTTTTATTTTAGTTGTGCCTTGTTTTTGACATCTGTGCAATCCTTTGTGTGAGCTGTGATACTTGTGTCATCTCATCCTTGATTACTATTTTGTTAATGGGCTGGAATATGAACTTTATAGTGATTACTAACAGACTATATTGTTTATGACATTTGTGCAATCCTTTGTGTGAGCTGTGATACTTATGTTATCTCATCCTTGATTACTATTTTGTTAATGGGCTGGAATATGAACTTTATAGTGATTACTAACAGACTACATAAATTTGACTACAAAGTACCAGTTGAATGCAATGTTATGATGGTATCTGTTCATATTTCAATGTTGGTCAGTTCATGTTTTACTGTTGAAGATGCAACATGTTAATTAGTTTATTATTACTTGGGCTTTGGATATCTTTGGGATTGATTCTAGGGGTTACTATATCAATTTACTGGTTATCATGAAGCTGGTTTCTTTTTAAATCATATAAAAGTTCAAACAAGAAGTTTACTTTTTTGCTGCATTGCAAAAACACGTTGTTGATTGCAATAAGTTCATGGTTGTACGACCTCCGTATAGCTGGCTGCAAAACTGTCTGTTGGAATTACCCTCTAAAAGGTTGCATGTATAAATTTGCAATTGTAGAAATTTGAAAATGCATCAGAAATATCATAAATGACTGAAACAAAATAAAACGAAATGGTTTTGATTACGTCCACGAGACCGAAAGGTCTATGGGACCACTGAAAATTCCAACTGCTTAAAAATTTGTGGGCTTAGGGGTATCTTTTAGAATGCTGCTCCTCTTGCTAATTTGAGTTAACATCTCCCCCAAACCTTTTATTTTGCTTTCCATGAATAGCTTTACCATGGAACCGACTCAGAAAATTTCCTCATACTTGGTTCTAATGTCTGTGTACCTTGGACATTTGAGGATGAAATGTTCCTCTGTTTCGAGTACCCCTGTAGTGCTTAAAACACAAGTCCTCTCTTCCCACGGGAACTAAGCTCGTGGGAACTAGGCCTTAACTGTGGGAACTAGGCCTTAACTGAGAAGTGATGATCTTTTCCCTTCATTTAATTTCAACCCCTATAGATGCTTTTTCACAATGCTCATATGTCCGGTTGAACTTTGTAATATAGTGCTGATGCTTCCTACTTGTTTTCTTCATCCACATCACTATTCTAAACTTTTCATTCACATAGTTTATTATGCCTTTGTTCTAAACTAATGATAGACAAAGATTAAAAATGTAACTCCACAATCTGCAGTTAATAACTAATAGGTAGAAAGAATGAATAAATTTTAATCAATGCCCACAAATGACCAAAAAGTACATCTAGTTACACTAGAAGTTGTCCTAGAGTAAGAAGTACCATAGGTTCTGAAATTTTTAAACAGTAAAAAATGTGACTAGAGGGGGTAAAGCTAAAGCAATTAACCCCAGAATTATTATTGTGAAAACGGACAGAATTCTGCCTCAACTTCGTTCGTTTCTCAAAATGTCACAAGAATATGGCAGCAGAATGCTATCAAGAGCAAGATGCAACAAACAAAATTTTAATTAATATTCTTCTAACATTCTAAACAGATGATGATGTACCTCTTGTGTATACTATAAATAGAATATCATAGATGTGCATGCATTAGATTACTCATAAAGAAAAATAGTAAGTACTAAAAATAGACTCAGTTCTCTAGGGAGAGATTGATTGACTCACCAACTTGAGCTTATTAATCTACGAGTGAGTATGATGAACTAGGCCAAACTATCAATCAAGGATATTGTACCATTTTCCATGATTTACAAGATTATAATTCACCTATTAATGACAAACTTGGGGAAATGAACAAAACCCCAAGTAAAAGAAATAATAAACTGCCTAGTGCTAAAGCTGAATCAACACACTAGCGTCCCTCCCTAAGGTTTGGCTTGAGCGGCTGGGGGAAAGGAGGAGGAATTTACAACCACCAACCCCTGGAAACAACTTCCTAAACCTAACATTCCTTGTAGTTGAAACAACTTGGCCCGTTTCAGTGGTTTGGTGAAGATGTCTGCCATTGGTCGCTCTGCTTGACAATACTTATGAGTCAACAACTTGATCATGCATCAATTTTCAAATATAGTGCATCTTTACTTTGATGTGTTTGGTGCAGCTGAATGTTGATCTTTGACAGAATTTGATGAATCCAAATGGACTAGGTAGCAGCATTAACAACTCCTCTATATCGGCCTCTTTGGAGGAAGGGCATGTCTCAAAGCTTCTTGTTTGACCAAACAAGGCCTGAGCGAAAGCGAAAAACATACTTTGAGGTGGACTTGCAATCATCAATGTTGTCAGTCCAATCAGAGACTCTAAAATCTACTAGTTTTGCAGCCCTCTGTCAAAGACACTAAAGTCTGCTAGTTTTGCAGCGTCCCTATTGAATACCAAATCCCAAATTGTTGGTTGCCTCTGATGTATCTCATAATATGCTTCACAAATTTCCAATGGCTGTCATGGGGCTCATGTATGAATCGAGTGACAATGCCAACTGCAAAAGAGATATCATTCCTGCTGTGAGTCAAGTAAATGAGATTGCTGACCAATTGCCTATCAAATGTGGCATATGCCAAAGGTGTGGAACACTTGGCTTTCAACTTGACACCGGAGACATGGTGTAGGTGAGGACTTGAAATCAAGCATGTAAAACTTTTTCAGATCAGAGGCATACTTGGGCTGCGAGAAACCTATATCAGGCCCAGTTTTGGTGACCTTGGGCCCAAAGGAATAGTTTGAAAGACCCAAGTCTCACATTTCGAACTCTTCATGGAGTGAAGTCTTCACACTGTGAATCAATGAATATGGTTGTGAATCGGAAGTTCACCATCTTTCCTTTGAGTGTCTATGGTGGGGTCAAGAAGGCATCTAGAAAATCCAAGGTCAAGTAAGAATTGTTCCATCTTTCCAAACCATGCCACGGGTTCGTACTTTAAAAGACAAGGATTTCCGTAGCCTACACACAAGTGAAGGACCCTCAGCAAATACTTGAGGCTGCTCCATGGAAATCTCTTTCGGCTAGGCCCTATGAAGAAATGCACTCTTCATGTTCATCTAATGTACTGTCCATCCTCAAGAAGCTATCTAACTGAGTTCATCTTGGCTATGATAATAAAGTTTTCGGAATAGTCGACTCCTTTGACTTGAGAAACGTCCTTGGCAACCAAGCTATCTTTGTACCTATCAATGCTTTCGTGTGCAGCATACTCTGTCCAATAAACCCATTTACATCAAATCAGCTTTCTTCCTTTCAGAATAGGGACTACGTCCCAAGTGTTGTTCCTCATAAAAGAAGAATACTCATTGTGCATTGCTGAATTCTACCATGTTTTTCCAATTTCCCATCTGAAGACGACCGGATTTGAACTTGGAGAGTACATGGTGTTGTTACCATGAAACTATGACTATGTTTGGTGAGTCTCCTTCAGTCATTTGCAGGAGGCCCAACATACCATTTGACTTTTTGGACGCATTCCGGAACTGGGAGAGGAGATGGTGCTTGGTGTGGTGATGAAAAAAGAGGATTGTTATTTTCTTCCTGAGAATCAAAGTCATCAAAATTGACGAAGTCCTCAAATGCATTAGATGAAGTATGTTGGCTAGAAGGGGTTTAAGAGTCAAATGTTAGTTAAGAAGTCGTTCTTTAAATTGAACACTTCTAGCGATATCCAACTTATGTTTTCAAGGCACAAACAATATATATCCTTTGACATCTTCTGGGTAACCAACAAAAATACAAGGCTTGCTTTGCTTTTGCATTGTGTTGTATTTGTCCTTGAGAATGTGCACCCAAGCATTACACTAGAACACTTTGAGATTCTCTACTGAAGGTTTTTGCCCACTCCAAACTTCCTCAGGAATCTTACCCTGTACTACCCAGTGAGTTGTGCGGCTCTGAATGTAGCTAGCGCAATTGATGGCTACTTCCCAAAGATGTGGAGGCAAGTCCCTAGACTAAATCATACAGTTGGCCACTTCCTTTAGAATGGGATTTTTCATTTCAGCAACTCCATTGTATTGTGGGCCATAGGACATTGTGTGTTGCATCTGTATGTCATGTTCATCACAAAGCCTTCAAACTCACCATTGACTTATTTGCCGCCATTATCTATTCTAAGTACCCTTATATACTATCCTGATTGTCATTTTGACTAAGTCTTTGATTTCCACAAATTTCTGAAAAGCCTCATTCTTATGCTTCAAGAAGTAAACCCATGTTGTTATGAGGAAGAAAGTAAGTATTTAAACCTCTCATTGGACAAGTATTGTTGAGGTCCTGGACTGTCATTGTTATGAGGAAGTAAACCCATGTTGTTATGAGGAAGTCATCAATGAAAGTAATAATTTAAACCTCTCATAGGACAAGTATGGTTGAGGTCCTGGACTGTCATTGTGAGCAAGTTGGAGAACGTCTAATGCTTTCCATGCTGTTCATGTGTCACACATAGTTTCTGAATGCTTTCTAAGGGCATAACCTTGGCATACCCTTCTGCAAGAGATACATGGAAATCCAGTGACCATGTTGTGCTCAGAGAGCTGTTGAAGATAGTGAAAGTTCAAAGGGATAAATTGCTTATGTTCAACACATTTGAAGGAGTGAGAAGTGCATTTGTGGATGATTCAGGCTCAAAATGTGCGAAAATGTGGAAGTGAGCACTATGATCAACCACACATGTTGCAACAATCATTGAATTATTTTCAAACTCTCTTATCAATACTGAGTTAGGTAGGAATTCAACTGATTTACCTGACCCAGATTATGTGATCTGGTAGATAGTTTTGGAACATACCACACATTTTTGAACTGTCCATTTCTTAATTCAATGGTGCCTTGCCTCACAACCTCCAATGGTGAATCGTTGCCTAGAAAAACCGGCTTTGTGGTTCTAAACAATTCATCTTAATGGAAAATATAATGCAAAGCTTCTGAATCAATGATCCGTTCTGGCACCCATGTTTTAGCAGCCATTGCACAAGCATCACCCTTACCTTCACAAGAAGAAGTGGGTGACAAAGAATGGGGAAGGCTAACACGAAGGTTGGGTTTCTTCATCTATCTTGTGAGCGCCTCTAGCTTCTTAAAGCAATAGGATTTTTAAGTGGCCATCATCAGGGAAAAAAATACTTTTTTAGAATTCTCCTTATATGTAGGAGCAGGCTTGGGCTTAGAAGAGTTTGATATGTTGGACTGTTGTTTGCCTTGTTGTTTCTGACCCTTAGATTCCTTTGAAGCATTTGGGTTGTTGGTTACAAATGATGTATTCTTAAGCTGCTTCATTGTCTCCATGTGGATGTGTTTACTCTGCTTGCTAACCAGGCATTCTGCTAACTCTTCAATGGTAGGCATTTTAAAAGTTTTTACCAATGTATATCTAGGATGAGACTGAGAGAATCAATTGCCCGTCCTCTTCTATCTGGCAATTCTCAAGTTGTGTCAAAAGTCTCGGGGACAAGTGATCAATTCATTTTCAAGTTGGTGGCCTCTTATGGCGTCTGATTTGCCAAAGAGTTTCTCAAATTTATCCCATGTTTCACAAGGGGTGTCTATGCTTCATTGCATACATCAAACCGTTTGATATTCTCAACATTGGTTGGCTCTTTTTATGCACAGGTGGTTGCTATGTACAATCCTTTGCTCTAAAGCAACACAACCTTGGCCTTCTTCCAAGTGAATAAGTTGAGTAAAGGGCATAATACGTTCTGTCAATGTTTTGGACATCTTGCTACTGAGTTGAAA
Source organism: Taxus chinensis (assembly GCA_019776745.2). Lineage (NCBI taxonomy): Eukaryota > Viridiplantae > Streptophyta > Pinopsida > Cupressales > Taxaceae > Taxus > Taxus chinensis. The sequence goes on from CM034154.1 coordinate 107,603,850, forward strand.
GGCACAATTACACACAAAAATACGATGCAAAATTGGAAATACACCAATAAAAGTACCCACAAAGAAACTGTCTGTTGTTGCACAACTAAAGATATGAAAGCCAAAAATCCTTCAGAGTCCCCACCTTGAATTTTATCATGACACTTAATAATTGAGTGCAAAAGCAATCTTTTTGCCCAAAATAAATGTTTACAACTGTGCAGGTGTAGCTGTGGCTCTGTTACATGTGCCTAAAAGCGGGTTTTATGAGTTGTTTTGAAAATAGTTGAATTACAACAGTATAGAGATAGAATGAAGTGGAACGAACCACACAGAAAAAACGTAGTTTTAAAAAATGACTAGAAAATTTTTCCCATATGAAGAAGTTATGGCCCTTGGACTATGTTGCCAGGAAACAGGTATGGGTATGCATTCGAAATGTGGAAATGCCCATTTTCAAAAAATCCTTGGGTAGGAAACAGCACGGAAAAGTCCATACAATATATTTAAAAAAATATAAATACATATAACAAATGCATAATACTGAAGTTTTACCCATAAAAGCTAAAACACTTAAAATACTTTGCATTCATGAAAGTTCAAAACATTCAACATAAATTTTCATATGTACATGATTATAATCTAGATTCTAGAATATATCATCTAGATTTTCATCAAGTACCCACTGAAACAGAAGTGTATAGTGTTTTTATTTTTATTTTTTGGTGTTTAAAAAACAGAACCACAGCTGAAACTGTACAGAAATGTCCTGGGCACGGCAGAGCCGTACCCAGGACTTCGGAAATGTTTCAGATGAGTACCATGACCAGTACCAGTACCCGGTAGGTCCGTACGTGGGTACGCTGCCCTTGTTGGTGTTTCCAGGTGGCCAAGCCCTTGGAATTTGGAGCTTCAAGAGTTGCTCAAGAACTTTCTGCAATTTGCTAAAAAAAATAGTCTGCAATCTTAATCTTTTAGAACTAATTCCACCTCTCCAAAACTTGCCAAAAATCAGTCATTTTGAAAAACAATTGTGAAAAATGACTTCAGATGATTGATTTATGGTCATTTCAAAACCAGGTGCAAAATAAAACTAGTCAATGGTGAAGGCAGTGGAAATGAATTTGTGGGGATTCAAACTTGTGACCAATGAAAATTTTAATTAAACTACAACTGTCACTACATCATTCACTCAAAAGACATATACAACAGAACTTGATTTTATTATAAACATATTTTGTTGATCCTCTAAAAAAAGGTGGGAGATGTTCCATCGATAGTACCTGGATTTGAGGAAGGTTGCATACAGGTTCTTTGCAATGAAGCAAGAGGGTTCTAGTTGTATGCAGATGGCGTGCTAATAGAGGAGACAAGTTGCAGATATGGGGTACAAGCTCAGGCAAGTGTAGACGATCAGCAGACTTAGCAGAGAAAAAGCCACGAACGGGGTCATTTTTGGAAGCTGGAAGGCCTTCTACATGTCTGAAGGGTCTCCAATGGAGCTTGATTGGGCTGGATCGTCATGGCAAACACTCGAAAACAGGATCTTGCAGGGAGTTGATTGTGTGGAGCCGAATCGAGGATGGTGTAGGCTCTGCCTGCACAAAAGACATGAGCTACTAGGGGCCTGCAAGAAGAATCCTTCAAGAAGTGAGGGGTGCACGTGTGCATACCTTGTAAAATGCTACTTTTCAACAAGGAATCAATAGCAAAAATAAACCAAATTTCGAAAAAATTAATGCCCGAAAACAAAATGTGATTTACACTAAAATTTTAAAATAGCAGTTTCAAAACTGAAAACCTAATATCATCACCGTGGGAGATCATTTCTGGTGAAATGAAAGCCAAAACAGTTAGTTTAGACCTCGACACCATCACAAAATCCAATCAATTCCAAAACTTCTGGATCTAAAGACTCTGGAACCTCAGGAAATGGATGGTAGCCCAACAACACATCTAGATTTGAAAACAGAGAAGCAAGGCAACAACTACGAACAAAGCTCTAATAGGATGTGAAAACAGATGGGTTTTGCCTCATGATAGCTCGCTCCTCAAAATATCACAAGTATTTGGCAGCGTAATTCTAGCAAAGGACAAAATGTGACAAAATAAATTATTTAATATTCTCCTAACATTCTAACAAATGATCTATACCTTTTTTTGTATAAATAGAATATCACAAAGGTGCATGCATGAGATAACTCGTGTACAAAATAGTAAGTACTAAAATTAGACTCAGTTCACTTGAGAGAAAGTGGGTTACTCACTGAGTCAAGCTTACGAATCTATGATTGAGTTAAAGTTATTTTTAACTGACCATGAGATGAACTAAACTACACTGTCAATCAAGGATATTATAGCATTATCTGTGATTTACTATATTATTATTCACCTAGTAACAAAAAAAATTAGGAAAATGAAGAAAAACAATAAGTGAGGATTATTAAAATGCCTGGTGCTGAAGGCGTATGTACACCAACAATTATTAATGCCCACTAGTTGCTAGAACCGATTCATAGGATTGGAGGGAAATACATGGTCAGTCAAGAACAAGTGAATGAGCAACGCAACTCCAATATAAGCAAAGACACTAAAACTACCATTGATGTCATAGGACAGTGGGGACAAAACCGCTCCTAGCATCCAAGACTCAGAAGAAAGTAATTATCAACACTGGGAATTAATGACATGAGGAAGCCTTTTTCCAGGTTAATGGTGTCAGAGTTTTGGATCATGTGGCTGCCTCTGGTTAGAACTGCATAGCAATTTGAAGTAGGAGATCATAAGCGTGTTCTTTGATCCGTGCATGTTTGCTTTACTATGAAGGATTCTCTAGTGCTGAGTCATTTATGGATGAGAAGATGGTTGAGTATCATTCAAAGAAGTGTGCTTTGTGAAGAATAGATTCCGGTTGAATGTGAATAACGCTCTAACAAAAAATATTAACAGAGCTTTCTATTTGCTAGTATTGGTTCCAAACCTGTATATGGTTTGATTTGTGCTTAAAACATAGTAGATATAAAAAATTGCTTTAAGCGATATTGACAATATTCTATACATAAAACAAACAACAATGTTCAGAATTGCTTTTTGTGCTTTTCCCAACGTTATCCTTTGAAATTCAAAATTATATCACATGAACATGGTAGAATTAACAATTTTACTGCACTCGACCATCTTCTCGTTATCCTCTGATTTCTGTATGATTCCCTTCCCTCTCTTGTCTGTTTCTTTCTTTGTCTTCCGTGAAACTTACTCTAGCACCTCAAATGACTGCTCCCCACTTCCTTTGAGGTTGATTGCTATTGGAGAACTCAAATATAATTCAAATAGATTCAAGCATCATTGAGGCCTTTCTCTGTATGATTTTTTTTCTGCCAATTACTAATCTGTGTAGCAAGACGTACAATTGATATATTATAACTCATGAGTTTGCTTCGAGCCTAATATCTACCATTTAACATTCTATCCCCTCTTTAACACCGACTTTCAACAGTGGCCTGGAATCGTATACTGTTCTAGCTGTCAAGATTATCTTCTTTGGTTTGATCATGATAAACTTTTATTTCCAGTTGCTTGGGCCTCAATTAAATTCTTTATTTTCCATTTTATCTACCATTTATTCTAATGTCTTTTAACTTGAGCATTATTGGTTGTTGGAATTCTGGAAACTAGACCCAGTTTAGGTCTTACAATATCCCATTATTGGTGGTCTCAAATTCTCAATTGCTCGTTGTTATATTGATGATAAGAAGAGAATCTCCTTTAATCATCAATTTATCTATCTTAAGCTTTGATACTTAGGAGTAACCCTTAAATAAGAGCACAAAATCTACCTCTTTATGGCATAATATTTTCTATATGGCTACTAATAGCTCACCTTCTGATCATTCCCCCTCAGGTTTCTCGGGACTTTCTCAAAATTCAATTTATTGCAATCCCCAAATAATACATTGTGATGTGAGAACCTTATAATATGGTCTCTCATAGGGATGTCTTTCAACGGTGGATGGAAGAAATATATTTCAAAATGAGGCTAAGAATAATTTATTCTTGAATTAGTTTGCATAGGCATAGCTTGTTGATTGTAACATATGGATCATATGTTTGTTGTTCATGTCATGTGCAAAGCAGCGTTCGGTTTCTCCTCAAGGTCATAAATTTGCTGCACCTTAAATGCCAACCAAACCTTAACCACATTTAGTTTATCTTGTGGCGGATCAAGGACATTCCAAGGGTCGACATACCAGTCTTCAAATTCTGGATTCATTGGCCTTTTCCTAAAAGAGATCATCATCTTGATATTTGTTGTAAAATTTTCGAGCAATCCTGTCAACTTTTTCGTTGTCATGAAGTTTGAAGTATTTCTTGGATAAACACTCGCATTTTTGCAGCAGCAGTGAAAACCGACTGAAGCTCTGATAGCATTTGCTGTTTATATGAATAAAATGTGGAAATATGAAATTAGTAGAAATAGATATGCAGAAAAATAGGGGCACCAACTCACGTTAGATGGATTACACCCGCAAGTCTGACTATAAAACACAAGACTTCTCACATAATGGTAGCTTTAAGTTTATATCGCATTTACAAAGTAATATTGTAAGAGAATCTTTCAGGGTTTCTTCATTATATATACTCAATGGCAAAGGAAACCCGCTTGACCCTATATTGATCCGAGGGAGATGAAACATAACATAAATAGCGACAATAAAGATTAAATAGTATAACTTAGGCTATGTCACAAGGTAAGACGTATTTTATGGAAAATGTCTTAACTTCATGAACTTTATCCCTGTCGAACATTTACCCAAATTTTATCCATTACCTTAGCATGGGAAGTTTTTAATTTTTTCTAAATTTTGGGGAGGGCGGGGGGGCGGCAAGGGGACAACTAATTAAAAAATATATAAATATTTAAAATATAAAGATATAGTGACTAAACTATATAAATAAGCTGAAATAAAACCATTTGAGATTTAAATAAGGTGAAACTTGAACTCATAAACATCAAATACATTCTTTAATACCATAATATCAATATGTTAATGTAAGTTACATATGTCATATTTGAATTTTGAACTCGAGACAAGTTGAAATAAATTATAAAACCATTCTAAATTATGATTGATCTAGTGACAATAGCTGATATTCATATCATTAATCTCATATCCAAATACACCAACAATTGTCTATTGTCAATATTACAAAAAATAGAGGACAACTACAAGTATCAACCTAAAAATTGGAATCAACATCTGAAGCAATATCCATGAACTCCTCACTGGAACTAGCATCCTCATCCTCAAAGGTAAGTCCAATCAATCCCTGTTGCACAGTATTGTCCTTTTCAACCTGCCTCGGCTCCTCGGGATCTACATCCCACTGAATGCTGGGGTTTGTTTGTACTCAGGTGTCTTGTGATCCATAAGATGCAAAACACTGTGTACAACTACAAGCTTCTCCGCTCTCGTAGAGGTAAACCTATTCTTCTTAACAGAGTGGATCCAACCATATGTAGACCAGTTCCTCTGAGAGGTAGAGGAGCTAGAAACCTGGGAAAAGAGGTGAATGGCAAGTGGTCACAGCAGTCCTGGAAGCCCATATAGTTGCCACCAACTCGTTGGCTTCTCCCATACTGTTGTTACCCTGTTTGCCTTTGATGATGTTTTGTACCCATCAAGTTCAGTGAAATCGAGCCACTCCATCTTGATCTGTGAAGCCTCTTGTGGATTGTACATTTTTTTAAATGCCTTCATAAAGCCCTTCTTCACCTCGTCATCATCCAATGGGATAACTTTTCCTGGCCTCTCCACATACCATTTGGGATTTAGTGCATACGTAGCCATATGAAGAGGGGTGTTCAACTTCTCCCATCTCTGCTGGATAATGGGCTGTATATGTTCATTATAGAACTCCAAAGTGGGGTCTCTCACCCGAATAGTTGCCTTCATTTGCCCAAGCATGCTGTCAATGCACTCATAGATCTCACCAAGATTGGGGCTGTTAGAATCCCCATATTTGATGACACTAAAAATCGGAGCTATGATTGATATGATGTATTTCATATCAACCCAAAATGTTTCCCTCAACACCACTTCCTTGACTCTTTTACCTTGATCTGTCTTGGATTCATGCCACCTAGTCCAATCTTGTGTCATAATCATAATTTGCAAGGGCTCCTGCAACTCAGACATCCTCTCCAACAAAATAAAAGAGGATGCAAATTGGGTGTCAATTGGTTTCATAAATTCCTTCTTCGAAAAATTTCAAAAAAGTGCCAATGATGTGTGGTGATTACATATGAACTTCTGCACGTTTTTGGCCTTAGTCATTATGCGGTTGACCCATTGAATCTTCCCTATGTCTTTCAGTGCATTGTTCATGGCATGCACACAACATGGAGTCCAATAAATATGCCTATACTCCCGCTCCACTAATTTGCCTGCTACTCTGCACACATATGCTGCATTTGTGGTAACCTGTACAACGTTTGAAGGTCCAAACTCCTCAATGACATCTTTCAAAATCTGATACTGGAACTCAACATCTTTCCGCTTCCTAGAACAATCAATTGCTCTCAAGAAGTACAGTCCATCTTTGCAAGAGACAATGATATTGATGAGAGGACGGTGTCTAATATCCGTCCACCCATCCATAATAATGCTACATCCATGTGACACCCATGTCACCTTCATCGCCTCCATCAACAGATTAACCTTGGAATAGTTTCTATCCAAGATTGTTGTCCTCAATTTTGTGTCTCTAGGAGGCACATAACTTGTACATGCTTTTGCAACCTTAGCCATAGCCTTCTTGTAATATGGAGAACGAACGGCATTAAATGGAATCCCAACAACATAGAAAAATTTCCCAATAGCATCATCTGCCTCTTCCCTTGCCTTTGAATCAAACATGTCAACAACTGAATTGGGGGCCACCCCCAACGGCCTTTCTCTTCCCTCTGCTTTCCACTTCTGACACTCCTAAACTAGAACCAGCGAAAGTAGTACTATGTTTGCCAATCCTATGAGCGCTTGATGGAGTGTTAGCTGTAGAATCACGAACTTCTAGCACATTGTCTGTGGTATTTTCATTGAAGATTCTCACTATCTTAGCTCTCTGCTCTAGTGAAAGGCCCTTACAAGTGCCAACCCCCCTTCCTGTAAGGTGCAACAAGTGTGCATTGGCCCTAGTAATGTTGCCATGCCAAGTCAGTGCACATATGTTGCACTTCCATACTTTGCTTCCCCCTCCAGACTTGGGGTTATCAATTATTTGGGCAATATGTTGCAATGGCTTCTTTTTATCAAATGGTCCAATGGCAAATTTGGACAACATTTGAGAGGGGCAATTGGTAGCACTACCGGCTGCCGCTGCTGCTACATTTTGTGTCCCTTCTCCACTCTCCCCATCGTGGCATCACGAACACTTCCACTGCCACCTATCGCAAATTCCCGTTCAACCCTCTCCTACTCTGATTCATGCTCTGATTCACATTCATACTCAAAAGAAGAACTCATGGTGATGATTGTTGCAATGAATAAAAGACGACCATAACTATATGATTGATTGATTATGTAATGAATTAATTTTTAAAAAAACGTAACCAATATGCATTTTTTTAAATCCTACAAACTGTATGCATGATTACATTGTGAATGTAGATGCAAATGCTAAAAAACAACCCCTAATAAATGCAAATATAATATAAATTGTAAACTAGAAATAAAAATGTAATTAAAAAAAAACCATTTACAACCAATCCCTATGCAATATGCATTTTTTAAAATCCTACAAACTATATGCATGATTACATTGTGAATGTAGATGCAAATGCTAAAAAACAGCCCCTAAAAAATGCAAATATAATCTAAATTTTAAACTAGAAATAAAAAAGTAATTAAAAAATACATAACCATTTACAACCAAACTCTATGCAATATGCATTTTTTTAAATCCTACAAACTATATGCATAATTACATTGTGAATGTAGATGCAAATGCTAAAAAACAGCACCTAAAAAATGCAAATATATAAATTTTAAACTAGAAATAAAAAAAGTAATTAGAAAAAAACATAACTATTTACAACCAAACCCTATGCAATATGCATTTTTTAAAATCCTACAAACTATATGCATGATTACATTGTGAATGTAGATGCAAATGCTAAAAAAACAGCCCCTAAAAAATGCAAATATAATATAAATTTTAAACTAGAAATAAAAAAGTAATTAAAAAAAAAATATAACCATTTACAACCAAACCCTATGCAATATGCATTTTTTTAAATCCTACAAACTATATGCATGATTACATTATGAATATAGATGCAAATGCTAAAAAACAGCCCCTAAAAAATGCAAATATAATCTAAATTTAAAAAAAAAAAAGTTTAACAAGTATTGTAAGCAAATAAAATTATAAATACCGTTTGCTTGCTCTCCCTGTTGCTCTTGCTCTTGCTCTTGCTTGGTGTGAATATGAAATGAGCCTATAATGTAAATTTATAACATAAAATTGCACTTTTAGGGTTAGGGTTAGGTTATAACAAGTATTGTAAGCAAATAAAATTATAAATACCGTTTGTTTGCTCTCCCTGTTGCTCTTGCTCTTGCTTGGTGTGAATATGAAATGAGCCTATAATGTAAATTTATAACATAAAATTGCACTTTTAAGGTTAGGGTTAGGTTAGGATTGTTGTTTTTATGTTATAAGTGATTTGCAATTAAAAAAAATTAGTTTTGAGTGTGTAAAGTGTTTTTTTTTTTCAAAAAGGCGACAAACCATGTGGGGGACATTGAGGATGTCTGGACATCCCCAGGAAATTCCCGGGGACGTCTAGACATCCCTGACGTCCCCTAGGCGTTTCAGACGGTTCTGGGACGTCCCACTTGCTTTTCAAACGTCCCCAGGATGTTTCCGTTGAAGACTGAACATTAGGAAACGTAGGGGAAACGTTTCCCCCACATCCCCACGTCCCCAGGACGTTCGGGACATCCTAGACTTGTCAAAAATGGGGGGGACGTGTCCCCGCGTAACTATGCTTTGCACTATTTTATAAATGTGTATTTTTAGATATACCAAGTGAAAGAAGAGAATGGAAAGTTCTCTCTACTCTGTCCCTCTGACATATTTATGACTTTTTGTAGATAATTTAAATGATGAAAAAATCCTTTGGTTCAAACTTGAAGACATTTTTTTTTTCAAACTTAATCAATTGGAAAATTTGAACTTAACTTTATCCACATTGAACATGAACTCAAACCTTGTGACTTAGCTTATAGGTAATAATATGCTGTGCTTAGGTACAAAACACACCATCAATCTGCACAGGTGCTGTCTGGGTACCTTCATGTGGTTCTGCGCCTTCCTTCTCCATCTTCAGATCCTGGAGTAATGCTCAACTCTATACTCAATGGGAAAGGAAATCCACTCAAATCTATATATATCCTAGGTAGCTGCAACATAACTTAAATACTACTAAATAGCGACACTAAGGACTAAGGAGTATAACTTATAGGCTATGTCACAAGGTACACCAAATTTTATGGAAAATGTTCGAACTTCATCCCCTTCTAACATTTACTCGAAGTTTATCCATTACTTTAACTTGGCAAGTTTTTGACATAATTTTGCACTATTTTATAAATATGTGTATATATATATATATGCCAAGTGAAAGAAGAGAATGGAAAGTTCTCTCTACTCTATTCATCTGACATATTTATGACTTTTTTTAGAAAATCTAAATGATAAAAAAATTCCTTTGGTTTGAACTTAAGACATTTTTTTTCAAACTTAAATCAATTGGCAAACTTGAACTGAACTTTATCCACATTGAATATGAACTCGAACTCGAACTATGTGACTTAGCTTATAGGTAATAATATATGCTGTGCTCAGGTACAAAACAAACCATCGATCTGCACAGCTGATGGCTGGGTACCTCCATGTGGTGGTGCATTGTCCTCCATCTTCAGATCCTAGAGTATGGCTGCCAAATCTGAAACCCCGATTTCTGACATAGTGACCTCGACCTTGTTCCCAATGTCATATATTTTTGTGTCATGTTTAATCATGTGTTCTGCCACTCCTTTCATCAATTTTGCAATGGCTTCTTCCATTTTCTGAGTATCCGAATTAGCGGAAAACATATTTCTCGCGTTTATTAGGGCTTTCTGAACTTTAATTTAATGAACAACCTTCATTTAATGAGCCTTGGCTCCAGCAGACCTGGGTCCTGCATGGCCTAAGTTACTGCTGCAACAGAACTATCACGGCCAAACCACAGACAGCTGGCCTGTCAATAGATTTCTGGTCATCCACCTGAGCAGTTCAGGACCCTTAACACCCTCAGTGAGGGTATTCTTCGATGCCTCCATGGTCACCTCATCAATGACTCTAGTCACCTCCTCCTCAAAGAGGTTACCCTCCATCAGTTTAATGCCCTCCACCAGTCCATAATAAACCTTATGCACAACCTCAAGGGTATTATAATGCAGCAGAATTTTATTATTCTTGGTGACTGTATCTTTCCCTCAGTCAAAGATTCCCCACTTCAAAATCCTATAGGCTTATCATGATCCACTGGGCTGGCCATTGTGGATTTGAGGCTAGTATAGAAGGATTTAATGAAAACAAAAGCACAGGCAGTGTGCTTCCACAGCCAGTAGGCCAATAGCCTAGCCCCAAATAGTACCCCAGGTTTTGAGAAGTAGCTGTTCAGTTGCAAATAAACATACATCCCTTCCTCCAGCCTAAACTAGGGACTAAATTTTATAGATTATTTTATAAAAAATGAAAAAATCTGTAATGTCCCCTTTTCCTGCGCCAAAGGCCTAAGGGTCAAGCGAGTCCAAGCCATGGTCATATCCAAGGGGCAGGGGACGCTGGGGGCTACTGAGAAGGGGCCGCATGGTACTAATTCCCCCTTTCTTGTGCCAAAATATAATGTCCCTTTTTCCTGCGCCAAAGCCCTAAGGGCCAGGTGGAGTCCAAGCCGTGGTCATATTCTAGGAGCTGTGGATGCTGGGAACTATTGGGAAGGGGCCACGTGGGTCTAATGGTCTAATTTTGCATTGAGGGTCACTTTTGGACCATGGCGACTTAAAGGGGAGAAATAACTTAAGTCACTTTATTTTACTGGCCCCTCCATAGAATGAAATGCGTATAGGGTCGGTTGGGGCTCTTTTGCCTCAGGGAAGTATATAAGGAGTTGAGGGAGAAAGGAAAGGCACTTTTGATATACATTTTATTAGCCTCCTTGTACAGCTGCTGCTGTTGCGTTTCTACAGCTTGTGGAGTCAAATCCCACAGGGACCTTAGCTTTAGTGGTGAGAGACCCGTCCCTAGCTAACAGGGCATTCTTCGGTAGTGAGAGATCTACTCTAGTCTGTCATTTTGGAGCCGCTTCCTGGGCCGTGCTACAGAGATATTTCCAGAGGGTTCAGAGGAAGGGTTTTGAGGATTTTCGAGGCATTTGAGGAAGATAATCAGTGGGTTCCCGGATCAAATTCACGGTAGCCATTTGGGCACGGCGTAGTAGCTCGTTGAAGGCGCCTCCATCATTTATCGACCCCTTTCCCAAGCGTGGCGACTTACAGCCTGTACGTGGAGGGTTTTCCAGTTTTGGGGGCATTTGGGGAAGATAATCAGAGGGGCTCCAGATCAAATTCATGGCAACCCTTTGGGCTGGGCGTGACAGCACATTGAAGGTGCCTCCATCATTTTCCGACCCCTTTCCCAAGCGTGGCGACTTACAACCTGTACGTGGAGGGTTTTCCAATTTTGGGGGCATTTGGGGAAGATAATCAGAGGGGCTCCAGATCAGATTCACGGCAGCCCTTTGGGCTGGGCGTGGCAGCACATTGAAGGCGCCTCCATTATTTTCCGACCCCTTTTCCCAAGCGTGGCGACTTACAGCCTGTACGTGGAGGGTTTCTCAGCTATCTAGACTCACTGTGATTTTCCTGGCAGCAGTTTAATCTCTGTAAAAGTCCAAAAACAGTTTTACTATATCCACAATAATACTATCAAGCTCTCTTTAAATTTTCAAGTGACTCGAGTGGATATCTTGGGAGATATTGATTTTATTTAGTTTGTTGTACTTACTGTAAAAATCTGCATAAATCAGTATTTTATTTGGCTGCAATTTTTCAATATTTTGTACATTTTTAAGTGGTATCCCATTAGGGATATTTCAATGGTATAAGAGCAGTTGTTCCCCCAGCCTGTGTTGGTTAAATATGGTAGTTTGGAAAGATCTCAAAGGGAGTTTTATGAAGGAAACGTTCACCAACATGGTGAAACAACAGGAAGCCACTAACCGTTATTTGAGTCAGCTCACTCAGAATTTGAATCAAAGCAGATCTAGGGACAATAAAAAACAAGGTGAGAAAAGTGATAAAGGGCGGCCAATAGAGGTGTTTGATGAGGATTCTTGTTGGAGGAAATATCATTCTTTGAGGTAAGGGTTTCAGAGATAATCTGCCATTTCCAGATTATTGCATAATGAAGATTGGTAGCAAGCCCAAGCAAGATCATCATATGTTGGTACCTGAGTTACAAAGGAACTCACTTGAAGAAGAAGAAGCTTCTAGAGAAAAAGGTATGATTTCCATTGAGAAAAATAATCGCATTAGTGAAACTTTGCTTCTTGGAGAGATTATTCTAGCTCAGGAGAAGGAATTTATATATGCAAGCAAAGAGGATGTAATGGAAACTCTAAAACAGTGTGAGGAATGGAATAGCGGAGCTAGAGTTGCTAGATTGATAGCCGCCCAAGCAAGACAACACCAACAAGAGTTCAAGGAAAAGAGGTGGGCAATTGATGCAAGGAAGCCTACACCCACGAAAGAAGACTCTATGGAGCAGCTGGCACATGAGGAGGAGCTTCACATGGACACTTGTGTAAAATTGCAGCCTTCTATAATTTCCAAACCAGCAACTGTTGATCAGCTTTCAGATACTTTAAACAGGCACTCAGACAACAATGTTGGGGGCAGCTCAGCATATGTCTATCTTGAACACACGGAGGACATTGATGGCCTTGAAAGGTATGAAGAGCACACTAATGTGTCTTATTTATTATCGCTTATTCCAATTTACTTCCATCATGAGATGCATGGTATGGTAGATGACGAAGTCTTCATCATGGAGTTTGTTGGACCATTGCTCCAACTATGTGTATATGAGCATCTGGTGGATGATATGCGGTGGCAAGTTCTAGCTCACTTAACAGATACAAGGGCTCATGGGCATTATAAGCTATGGGATCCTAGTAATATGTTGCAAATATCTAAAACTATCAATTTTGATTTTGAAAACTCTGTGACTGATTTCATAAGCCAAAGAAGGAATTCAAATGTGTATTTTGGGATTACAAGTGTTGGCAAGCATGATTTCTTCATTGGAGACTCCAGCGCAAGAAGGGATAGTACCTCTCAATGTACTAGCATTTGTTTACTGATTGCAAAAAGGGGTAGGAGAATATTTTTTAATCATCGTCAGCCTGCTGGACTGTGTATAACAACAGTCATAATGAGAGGAGAAAATAACAATATGGGACAACAGGGGCAAAGAGGTGAGAGTGGACATGCGGGGCAGCGGCCTCCCCATTCTTTTGCCAGGTCTTTGGGGCTTCGCGAATTGTTTTTCTTGAAGGATCCAGAAGTTAACCAGGCACAACAACCCGTAGATATGTAGGATGAGGAGTCTTGTTGGGAGACATACCAGACCTCGAGTGAAGGCCTTCGTAACAACATGCCATTCCAGGAATATTGCAAAATGAAGGTTGGCAGTAGACCCAAGAGAGATCAGCAGAAACAGGTACTAGAGTTACAGAGGAGATTGGGACAGATCTCCATTCCACACTTCGACGGTTCTAAGAAGAGTACTGCACCGTCTTGGGTCCAGAAGTTGAAGACATACTCCGACTCAAATCCTATGCGCGAGGAAGATGCAATTTAGTTTGCAAGTTCGCATCTTGAGGGAGACGCTCATGATTGGTGGCATCATGGGCTGATTACATAGGGACACATACACATTACGACTCATGCAGATTTCGTGCAAAGGCTGGTGAACAGATTTGATGGGAGGGACCCTATCAGGTATTTCAGGGAGTGGACTCATTTGAGACAAACCGGTCCCCTGGATCAGTACACCACAGATTTTCAGAGATTACCAGTCATGGTACCTGATGTCACGGAGAGGAGGTTGATTGCGCTGTTCATAGCAGGTTTGATTGATGCTTTCGCTGGATTTGTGAAGGCATTTGAACCTTATTCTTTACATGGGGCTGTTAGGAAAGCTCGGGACTTGGAGTTATCCACTCCAAAGCCGAGGGCTCCACCTCACGTTCAGCAAAGGGAGCCTCCATCTGGATCAGACGAACGCCAGCAAGGGGAGCCTCCACCGAGGCAGGAGGTGGTTAAAAAGCCAATCATTTCCCGAGAACACAGAGATGAGTTGAGGCAGAAGAAACTATGTTTTGATTTCCACACACCTTGGATCCCAGGATATGATTGCAGAGGTAGAGGGAAGGCTCAATTCATTGAAGTCTTCGAGGAGAGCAAGGGGGACAATGGTGAGGAGTTAGAGACTCGCGAGATGGATGATGGAGATGGGGTTGCGTTGGATAGTGCAGATGCGGGGCAGGAGGAGAAGACTTTTCCTCGGGAGATTATAGCCACATTGCCTAGTACTCTGATGTACAAGGCACTTAGGATTAGAGGAGTTATGCAGGGTCAACGTGTTGGGGTACTCATTGATAGCGGGGCAACCCACAACTGTATTAATGCCTCATTGGTTGAGAGGCGAGGACTACAGACAGAGGATTTTGAGGGCCTCAACGAGGTTGTAGCCAATGGAGAGTCTTTGAGGTGCACACGGCGGGCGGGTTCCCCAAGTGAGCATCACGCTGGGTAACTATACAGTTACCAATGATGTCCACATTGTTGGAATGGGAGTGACCAACATAGCACTGGGAGTGCAGTGGCTTCACTCTCTTGGTGAGTTTCTGACTAACGTTCAGACGATCGAGCTGAAGTTTAAGTCCGAGGGCAGGTATATGTTTTTGAGGGGAGTATCTGCAGGAGCACCAAGGATGGTTACAACTGAGGGGATGGACAGGACATTCTGGCTTGGTGAGGAGTTTAATTATTGCGGATCGATGTGGAGAATGATGGATGGGGGTGTGACCAGCAATGTTGCACATGAGACAGTTACAGAGATTGGGACCATAGGTTCAGATCATCCGAATTTATCATTATGTTGGTCATCTGAAGTTTCGGTAGATTGGAGATCTCATTTGCTTGTTGAGTACTCTAAGAACCGACACTCTTGTGAGATTCTGGATGGCCACATATAGGATGACAGTTGCAGATTGGAGGATGAGATGATCTTCTCTCGGGGAAGATGGAGCCTTGTGTTAGATTCATGGTGGAGGATGGAGATATTGCGACATGTGCATTGTTCTTCCGTGACTGGGCGCTTGAGCTTCAATGAGACCTACAAGCTCATGTCTGAGAGATTCATATGGCAGAGGTTGAGGGAGGATCTCCTCAACTTTATACAGGCATTTTTCGGTTTGTCACTATGACAAGTCTGAGCTTATGGGACCATGTTTTTTTGAATCAACATGGGACAACACTCCTATGCTTTTTGCTGCTTCTATGCCCGGTGAGCACCTCAGCCACGTGTTAATCAGTGGAGAGACGAAAGTGACCCATGGTTATTCAGTAGGTTCACATTCAGTGCAGGAGGTGGACTATATGGAGCTGATATTGCCGGTTGACTATCTGTTGGAATCTTGGGACTTTTCCTCCATGGGACACATCGAGATACAGTACGAGGAGCTTGGCTCTCACACGAGTGCAGGTCAGGTAGGAGAGTTAGCACCATTTGTGCGTAAACAGGTTGTTTCACAGGTTGATATGGGGGATTCTACAGGATTCAGAGTGGACTTTCATACCCAGGAGTTGGTTGGAGAGGCCGTGAGTGATCCCATGATGACAACCTTGCATTGGCAGGGATTGGACCGATTGGAAATTTCGGTGCGGGCATCAGTGGAGAGATGGTTTTGGTATCATTCTATTTCATGGTTTCGTGGTTACCTCAAATTACATGGATCCTTGGTGGATGATAGGGTGAGGTGGAGAAACTTATGGTGCGGTATTCAGTTGCTGCAACAGGACAGGTTAATGCTTAGGGTCAAGCATTTCTCGGGAAGGGAGGACTGTAATGTCCCCTTTTCCTGTGCCAGAGGCCTAAGCGTCAAGTGAGTCCAAGCCATGGTCATATCCAAGGGACGAGGGACGCTAGGGGCTACTGAGAAGGGGCCGCATGGTACTAATTCCCCCTTTCTTGCGCCAAAGTATAATGTCCCTTTTTCCTGCGCCAAAGGCTTAAGGGCCAGGTCGAGTCCAAGTTGTGGTCATATCCTAGGGGCTGTCGATGCTGGGAGCTATTGGGAAGGGGCCTTGGGGTCTAATGGTCTAATTTTGCGTTGAGGGTCACTTTTGGACCATGGCGACTTAAAGGGGAGAAGTAACTTAAGTCACTTTATTTTATTGGCCCCTCCATAGAATGAAATGCGTATAGGGTTGGTTGGGGCTCTTTTGCCTCGGGCAAGTATATAAGGAGTTGGGGGAGAAAGGAAAGACACTTTTGATATACATTTTATTAGCCTCCTTCTCGTGCAGCTGCTGCTGTTGCGTTTCTACAGCTTGTGGAGTCAAATCCCATAGGGACCCTAGCTTTGGTGGTGAGAGACCCGTCCCTAACTAGTAGGGCATTCGTCGGTAGTGAGAGATTTACCCTAGTCTGTCATTTTGGAGCCGCTTCCTGGGCCGTGCTACAGAGATATTTCCAGAGGGTTCAGAGGAATGGTTTTGAGGATTTTCGGGGCATTTGAGGAAGATAATCAGTGGGTTCCCGGATCAGATTCATGGCAGCCATATGGGCAGGACGTAGCAGCTCATTGAAGGCGCCTCCATCATTTACCAACCCCTTTCCCAAGCGTGGCGACTTACAGCCTGTACGTGGAGGGTTTTCCAGTTTTGAGGGCATTTGGGGAAGATAATCAGAGGGGCTCCAAATCACATTCATGGCAACCCTTTGGGCTGGGCGTGACAGCACATTGAAGGTGCCTCCATCATTTTCCAACCCCTTTCCCAAGCATGGCGACTTACAACCTGTAAGTGGAGGGTTTTCCAATTTTGGGGGCATTTGGGGAAGATAATCAGAGGGGCTCCAGATCAGATTCACGGCAGCCCTTTGGGCTGGGCACGGCAGCACATTGAAGGCGCCTCCATCATTTTCCGACCCCTTTTCCCAAGTGTGGCGACTTACAGCCTGTACGTGAAGGGTTTTCCAGCCATCTAGACTCGCTGTGATTTTCCTGGCAGTAGTTTAATCTCTGTAAAAGTCCAAAAACAGTTTTATTATATCCACAATAATAATATCAAACTCTCTTTAAATTTTCAAGTGACTCGAGTGGATATCTTGGGAGAAATTGATTTTATTTAGTTTGCTGTACTTACTGTAAAAATCTGCATAAATCAGTATTTTATTTGGCTGCAAGTTTTCAATATTTTGTGCATTTTTAAGTGGTATCCCATTAGGGATATTTCAAAATCATCAAAACCCTCCCCAAGGTTTGATTTCTCAGACCAAGATAGAAGAATATGGGAATCAAACAGAAGAACAGAGAGTCCTCAGAATCCTATCTTGCTGGGGCGTGTACAATGATATTTAATGTTAATTGCTTCATGGATGCAAAGCATTGAGATCTGTAGAAGGGCATAAGCCGAAATCCACGACTTTAGGATTAAATGCCTAACTCTCCTCCTGACGCAAGACTTTCTTGAAATGGGGGATTTTAATGCAATATGCATTATTCTGATTAATGTGAGTTTGTGCTGATGGGGTGAGAACCACCAAAGGCTTAGTGGACAGGCAACTCAATTCATTGGGATAGCTGGGCATGCCCCTTTCTATCATCAGGATTGAGTTTAGGGGAGGGCTATATTATACAAAGTGTATATTTTATAAATTTCCTGTAAACCTCTTCCTTTCTAAGCGCATTGACCGCCACATTGGCCTAGTGATCAGTTGCCTTATTTCCCCTTATTCTGATATGCATAAGCTGGGCCTTAGAGAAATCCATAAGCATATTTGTGGGTTCCGTGACTATGCTTTTGACTCACTGGTTTGCAAGTATTTTTCATAACTGCCTGTATAATGAGTTTAAAATCTCCCCTGATATCTAGCCAATAATAAGCTTTTGCCAATAATTAATCACTACTGTTGCCAAAAATCAAAACATTAAGTTTCTTCATGGTTGCGAATGTCATCACCTCCAGCTTGTCCAGGGTTCCCTTTACTGCTCCATCAAAGTTCAGTTTGTGACGACGTATTGCTGGGGAGTTCCATTTTATCATACCAATTCTTTGGACCTTTGCATTAGCCCTATTAATAGGGAGTCAATTTATTTTTATTATTTTTAGTTAAACATTGCAGGGAAATGTATGGAATCAGGATAAATAATGAGAGAGACAGATGAGGATAATAGATTCTGACTACAGTAACAATTGCAACACATTCATAAGTCGAGGGACACACATCCAGGTGCATTTTGGGAGCGTGCTTCGCCCACCAATTAGCTACTTTGAGAGTGTTTCTAACTTTGTTCCTACATGCTTTCATCCAACATATGGAGCCTTGTTAGTTTTGTTTTTTTTTCAGTGACCCTTCCAATCCCTCACATGATATTAAATGTATAGCAAAAGATGCGGGGAAATCGAATGCCCTCTTCTTTTACAGACTTTTCTTTTATTAACACAATTTTTTTTATTACTTTACTATTTCCATTTTAGAGTTTTAAAAAAAATTATATGATTTAATGCATGTGTTTTCAAGACTTCTCACATATCCCTAAGGGAATTAGTCACTTAACCCTACTCTATCCGAGGCCGTGATGCACCTATGCTTGACAAGAATCTGTCAAGAAGCTTCCCGTTTTACTATTCAAACCATCCATCTAGCTGGGAGGACTACTTCCTGTCTGTAGTGCCGAGGCCTCATTTATCTTTAGGAAGGATGCAAAAATTCCAAGATGCCCTGTGAAATCCATCGGCCCATCCTTGTAAGCATAATTTCAGTCTTAATAAACCTTGTCCGAGGCACGCGAAGAAGACGTTGTAATATATTTGTACGTGTCTGTGTATATTACATTTGTTAATTTCTTACGTGCAACATATAAGCTTGATGGTTCCATAGATATGCCATATATGATATCTCATCCAATGTATGAAGATGAAGAACTCATTTGCAATTTTCATTGTGCTATGATGTATCCATTTTAACCCTGCAACATTTGGATTTTTATTTATTGGAAATAATCATTTTCAGACATTACATATTTTTGTTTCTCTGTGCTTATGGAAATATGAAGTGATTTTGCTATGCGGCATGGGTGCTCCATGCTAAGTTGCTAACTGTCGCACCCTTTCTATTGTATGTACATGGCAACTATTTTGTTATAAAAATATTTCGAGTCATGGAATGCTATTATGAAACAGGATATTAATTGTTTATCATTTTACTATGGATGACAGCCAAGAATAGATGAAAAACATCCAAGGTGGTTGCATCTACGAGTTCGGCCATTTAATTTGCCCTTCCTGGACTCTACAAAAGTTGGGACGAGTAATGGAAGATCCAGGGCAAAGGGATTGGTTGATGGGAGATGGACTCTTGCTTTTCCAGATGAGCAAGTGTGTAGATCTGCCAGGTCTGCTATTCTTGAGAAGATGGCAATACAAAGTTCTGCCGTTCAGGAGGAATTGGAACCCTTGCTGAAGATGATATGGCCACTAACAGCCATGGAAGATTTCCTTCAAGTTTGAAGGTTGCACAAGATGATTGGTGATTTCAAGTGTATTCTGGATTCTGCCCAGCCTCCTTTTTATTTGGAAAGAGAGAATGAATGTTGTACTCATTCACACATTTCTCATCCAATTATTCTTTGTACCATGTAGCTTCTAATATGCTCCGCAGGTGTATACTGTAGAGAATCTGAGGTTTATCCCAGAGTTACCCGGCTTGTTGGTTTGGAGGGAGTCTAATTCTTTGTATATTAGTTAAATGTAGTATTTCCAATGGATCAGCAAAGTTCTTTACATGCCTCAAACAAGGCTGTGTAGGGTAAAGTTATTTTGTATCAAAATTTACGTCAGGAAATTCTTCGATCCAAGTTTAGCTCTTGGATATTAGATTCAGATGGTATTTACCACAATAATATTCATCCAGTACAGCTGTACTTAACTGGAGCAGCAATGATTCTGTATATGTCCCTTTTAAAGAGGAATTTGGAAACAGGGGTGTCATTTTTATAAGTTTTTTAAGTAACAAAGTTGTATACTCGAGCCTTACTCATAGAAATGCCCTAGAGTGACAAAATTTATTAGTGATGAGGTAGAAACGGTGAGGGAACACCCTAAGCATCTCCGCAGAGTTAATAAATGTTCATTTTTCAACATCTTTCAAAAAAATGCAATTTTGAGATTGAGTATAGGTCTACTATTGATCAGTATAATGTATCTAAAAATTACTCTATTTTGTCATAAGTGCAACATAATTATTTTCATTTAATTGAGTTAGACGCACCTTGCCATATTGGCACAATGTGTATTGAGGGGAAACAAGGATGATTATGTTTGTTTTACAATTATTATCATCCCCATACTGTTTCTTCACTAAGGAAGGGTATCAGTGTGATATTTTAAATATCAGTTTTGAACATGTTATTTAATCTTTTGCCATGGTGAAAACCTACATGATCTCAACTATTCTCAATCACTGATATGTGAACTCTTGCTTGTTAGGAAGTGTTGAAGCTCGCTTACCGACCTAATTGTTTAAAAGATATCACATCAACCTGTGTACGTTTCAATAAAATGAATTCACTTTATTACAAGCATCTTTAATTTGTTCACGTGAGGGGATGTTCTCTTAATACAAGATTGCAGATTTCTTTTCGCCAAGGGTTCCAGTGTTAATACAATCCCGCTGTAACTTATCACTAGTCCACACCTCTTCAGTGGTTTTTGATGCTTTGGTATGACTATTTGAAGATATGATATTATTATTAATAATAAGCTCACTTGCCTACTTAATTGTTTAAAAGATATCACATCAACCTTTGTATGATTTCAATAAAATTGATTAACTTTATTATAAGCATATCTAACTTGCTCATGTGAGTGGATGTCTTTTCAATGCAAGCTTGCAGCTTTCTTTTTGCCAAAGCGTTTCAGTGTTAATACAAGCACATTATAACTTATCACCAATCCACACCTCTTCGGTGACCCAGAGTTTTTGACACTCCGGTATGACTATTTGATAATACGATATTATTATTAATTGAGTAAAGTTTATTTTTGTTAATAGTTAAAGTAATGTTAATATTAAATGGTCTAATTTTCTATCTAATGGTCTATGTTTGTGTCTAATTTGCTCTACCTGATCCTTGACAAGAGAGCATGGTGGAGACCTTTGTTCGGGCAGTGCATTGAGTGTCTTAGACATCATTTTGGAAGGAATCAACATTATCGTTCCAATGGACCTGCCTATTTGGGGAGCTTATGTGTGTGGTCTAGTGTCAATGGCTTCATTTTGAGGTGGAGACACTTTT
The DNA here is from genome assembly GCA_019776745.2 of Taxus chinensis. Lineage (NCBI taxonomy): Eukaryota > Viridiplantae > Streptophyta > Pinopsida > Cupressales > Taxaceae > Taxus > Taxus chinensis. Next base: position 107,625,529 of record CM034154.1, read on the forward strand.
TCTTGCATTGCAGATGCCATAGAGAGAGTTAAGAGTTACTTGGATTCAAGACAAGCTTGGGTAGTAGTGGCCCCTACATGGTCGGCTAGGAAAGTGGCTAAGACCCTTTTATAGTTGGAGTAGTAGGTTTCAACATCAATCTATGTGTTATGGATTTGTATGGTGGGACGATTGTCACATCTGGGGATGAAGCAACAAGTCTGTCTAATGTTTGCCTAATCCTTGGTGCTGTGTTCTTTTTTGGTTTTAGTAAGGTTGCCATGTCATAGTTTTCAATAGTTTGCTGAAAGAAACATCGTGTTTTTTTTGTTGAAATGTATGTATAGAGATTTGCCATTGTAATTCATGACTAGTTTAAGGTAGCAGTTAGGCATAGGCTGCATATTTGGTGTGTTTAGAAAGTTTGGCATAATAAGCCATGACTAATAGTGGAAGCAGTGAGGCACAAGGTGCCTATGAAGTGGTTTTTCTTCTGATCTAAGCTATCATACGTGTTTAAATCATGCTACTACTAGTAAGAAACTTTTTTGATTGATGAATATATCGAGAAAGGAACCCTACAACCCTTGTTAACAAATCAAATAATGATATAAAAATTAAATTGTATGAATGATTATTTCATATTTGCCATAACATTGTAGTTTATTATGGCATTGTTGTTTGTGGTGGATCGCACGCACACACACGCACACATGCACGCACGCACACGGACACACACATGCACGCGTGCGCGCGCACACACACGCGCGCGCGTGCGTACACGCCCGCCCGCACACAAACACACACACACACACACATGTGCACGTGCACGCTCACGCGCAGAGAGAGAGAGAGGGGAACCCTACAACCCTTGTTAACAAATCAAATAATGATATAAAAATTAAATTGTATGAACGATTATTTCATATTTGCCATAACATTGTAGTTTATTATGGCATTGTTGTTTGTGGTGGATCCCACACACGCGCGCGCGCACACACACACACAAAGAGAGCATTTATTTCAATATATAATCATGTACCTAAATGTAAAAGTGAATGAAACACTTGGGTGATGGAATGTTTGCTACTTCACCAAATGTTGTGTGAAAGAAAATCTGCATATCTACGATTTTATGCCATAAAGGTAGCACAAAGGGCATGGTGATATAACAGAATTGGATATATCATACCATAAAGTTAAAAGGAAAAATATGCATTCAAATTGAAGGTGGTATATATATACGCACGCTTAATTTCGACCCCTATTTCAACTTCTTGTGTAAGTTAATGGGCGAGTTAAAAGAAGTGATTTTTTTCGTATATATTAATAACTAACCATGTGTACACAATGATATGCAAATGATGCTTTTAGATTCTTTACTTTCGAGTGTTTTTATCGCTATTATAATCAATCTTGTGGTTTTATTTTGTTGTCTAAAAATAGTCATCACGATATAACATTGGAAATGCGTGATATGGAGGTACACAACTTTGACCCATAACTTTGATGACAAACAAATAAATTTCTCAATAATGTTTTGTAGTGTCTTGATTGCATTATTGGGTTGGTAGTGGAAAAAATGTAGGTACGCCTAAAATAACTAGATGACTATATCCCCTTGGTTCTAATATCCAATGCCCCACTCATTTTCTTGTATGTTTGCTCCAATCACCTCCTTAACATATTTCTTCTTCTTGCCCTAATTAGGCAATGATTTTGGGAAGCTCAAGGAAAACTTAATTTGTTTTGGGGCTTGTGGTAAACCGAAGAATGACACACTTGTCCCAATATCTGTCGAGCCCCTAGAAAATAAGAATATCAATGAAAACAACAAAACTCCATGATTGGATTGACTGTAATAATATGAAAATTGAGTTTGTGTTGTGTGTATCTAACATATGATAGCTTGATTTTCTCTAGAATTCTTGGAAGTGCTCAAGATATTCTTTTGAACGATAAAATGAATTCTCTTGATTTTTATGTAAATGACCTACAATGCTTGTGTATTTATAGATAATTGAATTCAATTAGAACTTGCTCTTGACAAAATACCCAAAACAAGACCCCTACACGACACACAAAGGCCTATTTAAACTAATAGTTGGCAATTACACAAACACCCTAAAATCATGTTACTTAATGACTAATAAATGCCTCGAGGTAAGTGTCTATATTTAAAAATTGATCCTTCCTTTTGAATCCAAAAAAAAAGAACTAATCCTTCAATGATGGGAATTCATATTCTAAGATTCTTGTGTATTATCATTATTATGCTTTTTTAGATTGAATGGATGGTGAGTTCCATTTTACCTAGCTAAACATATACATTTTAGCTTCTAAAGATTTGCCTCCACTCTTCCAAGCCCCAAGCCCAGTACCAACACCCACATAGTTTGGTTGTTATTTTTGTTTATGACTACCTAATTGCATCCTTATGTTAACTAGTAGCAATTGCCACCAAAGTTATGATGGGCTCACCAATATGGACACAAAGGAAATGGGTAACACATGTATGGGGATGTATAGAATGATGGATGTATTGCGTGGCACAAAATATAAATGTTAAGGATGATAAATTGCATCAATGGGAAACTCCATTAGACTCATGTGAGTAACAATTATTAGTGATGATATGGAATGTAGTCATTGTTTTTCACCATTTGTATTCTTAACTGTTGTTTTTTTCTAAGTTTATTGAAATATATATGCATACTTCATGGCTCACCATGACATTATCACTTAATGAACAAATTTTTGGTCATTTTGCTATTTACTTGTATTGCGCTTTTTGAATTGTTAGTTAATATAGAACATATAATTTTTTTGGACAAACATCTATACATAAGTTAATATAGAACATGTAATCTTTTTGGACCATTATCTATATGTGGGGAGATATGGATTAAAGTCGTCCTTACTATTTGTATTATTATCACTATTACACAAAGTGCAATTTGTGTCACAACTATGGTTGATTTTGTACTGTTTAGGGATTTCTTTCTCTCTTTTAAATTCATATGGCAACACAAATCTAGCACTAAATTTCGGCACATTTTGCGTTATAGGTTTTTGTGCAGGGATTCTTGGAGGTCCCTATCCAAGTGTCATTATCATTTCACCCTTGTCATTTTTAGCACCAGAGAGGATTAGTGAGAAGGAAAAGAAGTGGATTTTTGTTTTCAATGGAGTGGAAAATATACTTATTGTTTTGTCGGCTCAAAAAAACTCGTACTTAGTTGAAGAAGAAGTCTAGTCTGCACTATGGTATGGATCCACTACTTGAATAATTGACCTTGTGATACAACAGAACAAATCCATACCAGGAGATTGTCAATGGAGTCTCTGACACTGTGATTCAACATAATAACTACCCTTAAGAATGTTAATAAGCTTAAAAGTAACTTAAAGAGACTGTCAGAGGTGATGTGGAAAGTGCAATAAATCACCAAACATAGTTTGATCTACTGCTAGAAAAAGGTGTGCCATGAACCAATAACAACCAAGGCAAGGAAACGATCCCTGAAGAAGTACGATCAACACCACACCCTCCCATACAGCTAAATGGCTGGAGTGATGCTACAAAATTTGTATGAGTGGCCACACCACTACTCGAACAATGACAAGTTGACACTAGGATCCACCAGATTAGCTCCATAACAAAAGATATTGTCAACATGCCTAAAAAACGTCGAAAATACAAATACAAAATTTCTCAAAATAGGAGATACACTTTACACATGCTAAAGAAAATAGCTCAAAACAAGGAGCATTATAATGCAGGAGGAATCATGTTTGTAGAGTCCTTTTAATGAATGCTTGTGTCACAACCACAAGTGATCAGATATCCACCCCAAATCAACATGGATGGATGAAGAAGATGCTTGCATATGACTTGGTGCAAAATACACAACTGGGTGCATGCAAAAGAACATCAGAATGTGTGTCAGGTTGATCATGTCTGACAACTGAAATCTCAGGATTCTCAAGCCTAAGTGAAGGTGTGGCATAACTCATGTGTTGATCATGATCCTCATAAAGAGTCGAAGTGAACAAAAAAAGGAGCTCTGTCAATGTTTGATCCCAATTAAGTATCTGCTTGAAAACCAATGTCATGGTGAGAATGTCCACTTAACATGCTGGAATATGAGGAAACAATACCCTGTGAATTTTCTGCCAATGACCTATGCACTAGTGAAATCCCATAGAACGGAGCATGTGCGAGCGCTGAATGCAGTGGTATGCTTTTCAAAAAGAGCCATGCAACTGTTAGCAGAAGGCGCTGAAGTGGGATACACATACATGTGGTATTGGAATAGGCACAGATGTGGAAGTAGCATGCAGTAACAAGCTTCATAGGCTGTATGAGCATCAAGAGCAGGAAGCAAACTCATAATATTGACAGATCAATGTCAAGTGGGTTCAGGAGAAATAACTGCAAGTGAACTAAAAGCATGGATATTGTTGTCCACAATATGATGGATGTTGATGTAGGCTAGCAAGTTTTGTTATTGCAGGAGAGTGTATTATTGTATCCTTATCGTGAATGAGTGATTGTGAAGAAGAGAATTTCACTTCTTGAGCGATCTATTTTCTTCCACAAATTTTATAATATCCTCTTGAAGTACACATACTTCAGAAAAGAAAATCATATCATTCTCAGAATCCATGATAGATACAAGAATGCAACATCCCAGAAGATTTAGGACGTCGGGCTCAGCCGAAAATTACGTACATAATGTGAGTACAACACTCCTCCATCATTTGGCACTTTATAGATGCATAGAATGTAACATCTCAAAGATCTAGGATATCGGGCTTAAATGGAAATGAGTCCACATGAAAAAACAAACACTTTTGCAAAAAATGACACTTTATAAAGTAGCGTGAGTTACCAAGCAAAAGATACAAACTGGATTCAAGTAGTGAAATTTTTCTCTATTAGTTTATTTTAGTTGCCACTAAAATGAAATACAATTATTTTTTCCTTCACCACACAAATAAAATAATTAGGGAGCTGAAGCTAAAGCACCTACTATTAGAAAATCAGTGAAAGCTTGTAAGCCCTAGAATATGATCCATTACCATAGAGTACACTTAAGGGCTAAAGGAGTTTTTATATGGATGAAAGTAGTCCACACACATAAGTGGGTGAGGATAGTGTACAATAAAGGTAAATAAAGTAGCTATTGTGAACATGAGCTAAGGTAAATACCTACTCTAACAATAATGAGAATATTGGAATCCAAAATTGCTACTAATGGAATCTAGCATAGACAACATATGGAATCCAATATAAGACAAAAATGGAGATCCAATATACATAAAAAAGGACATAAAATAAAGTAAATCTATCCAATACTTAGGTAAATACTGGAGTCCATATTTACTGAAATATGTCTAGATTTATTTGGAAATAAGTGTTAAACATCTATGGACAATTGGGGAAATATTATTAGGCATACATGAACAGATAAAACAAATGTAACATAGAAAAGAGGAAATGAGGGACAAAGTCAGTGATAATTGGTAACAAATTATAAGATATCGGTGGAATTTAGGAGAATCATTAATGGAGACATTTCAAGAACTTAGAGTAAAGGTATGTGAAATTGCTCAGTAACATTTGGAGAAAGTAGCACAATAATAAAGTAAGTGTAGTGAAAATTGAAGCATAATTCTAGTACAAAATGGAAATACTAGGGTTTAGTCTTGGCTATAATATAGCAAAACTACATGGAGAATAGATTAATGTGAAATGGGAGTAAAGCATGGATAACTGTAGGTAACATATCACAACATATAAAATGGATGCAATGTCCCTGTGGTATGAACGATTTAGTGATTTTAGAGTACACATTATGAGTGAGACAAGTGAAAATTGCGAGTCTTAGGATAACTATTGTACACTTATAAAAATTGGGATACAACTAGGGAAATTAGGGTTAGATTACCTCGTGTAAGATTTATGGTTACTCATTAAGAAAATTCCTTAATAAGTGTGGAGAACCAATAGAACTTGGGAGCATCCGTTGGGCATGGAGTCTACATAAAGGTAAAATTATGGTGAATTAGTGAAAATGGGAAATAACTTAAATGTGTTGGAACTTAGTGTAACCTCCTAGAAGAGCTCTGGGTAAAATTATACAAAACAAGGTCAAACCATACATGTTCCAAGTCGAAAGTAACATTGAGGTGTGTAGAGCAATTATTATATAGGAATTTTTTTTATTGGTGAACCTATTATTTCTAGATAAATATGGCTAGACTTGAACTAAAATATAGTAAATCCATTGACTAGCTGGGAGATGGAGTTGAAGTTTTGGGAATATTCTAGTAGCCATTTGAAAGGAGCTTAGCACTATTCATAGTACAATGAGAGGATCAAATATAGGTTCAATTTAGAATATTAGCATTCTCCTTCAAGGATATCAACCTAAAATCAGTGGAATACACCTCTCCTTTGTTTCTTCTTTTCTCTAGAGGATCGGGAAATTCAGTAAAGCTTTTTAAGTTCTAGCAGTACTAGGGGTCATACTATACTATGAGCAGGTGGAACTAGGTTGCATCTTAAATTAGTGACCAAATATTTAATTGGACACCTACCCCTTAAGTAGCACTAAACTTCACATCTTTTCAAAATATCATCCTCATTAGAATAAACTTGTACATAGAATCTAATAAAATCACATTCCTCCTCTAGTCCTATGATTTGGTCCCAATTTCCATTATCTCCTCAGGAATCGAGAAAAGAAGTGAACAAATTTGCTATATTGAAATAGTTTGATTTTTTTATAATGTTAGAAAATAATTTTATGGGTTGTGTCACACTCGGAGAATACATCATTTACTTTTCATCCTCTTTCTTATCAATGGTGTTTATTTGATTTTCTAATTAGTGTTTTATGAATTTGATGAGAAAGATGAAAATATTTGGCCAGGATAGATTGAAGAAAAATTCATTACATCTCATCATCGTATCAAATTCAAATCAGCTATGACCATATACTTACCAGTGAATGCACATTATCACCATTGACACCATAACCTTGGTGATCTCCATTGTCTTAGAAGGCCACACAACATTAGCACAGCTAATTTGTTCTATTTTAGTTCCACAAGAGGGGACTGCATAAGAGTTTGAGCCTCAATCCAGTTTTCGCCTCCAACTGCTGAAAAGTTATCGTCATTTCCAATGTGCATCTCTCATCCTGAAACTCAAGGGAAATTATCTTGGTTATGCCTAATGTCCTCTCGCTTAGATAAATGCCTCCAGAGTATGACCATATATTCATCTATCATAGATAAATGCAATTCTTACATGTTACATCTAGAAGGATGTCCTCTTCACCCTCACATCTTAATGGATATGCCTATCGTCATTCATTCCATAAATTTAAAATGGTTCAAATAATTGAATAGATTAGATATTTGTAACTATGTACCAAATCCTGTGTATTATTTCAATCATGTGGAGTCTTGGGGGTAAATTTTTACCTTACTTATAAACATTTAGTGTCCATAGTAAGGTATTTTTATACAAGGCTGAAGGGGTGATTGAGATTAATTTCATGATGAAATTTCTTATGAGGTGGGTTCACTGAGGCTTCCCTAATCTAGGGATTTTTCTCTAGAGGGGATTATTTTCCCCCAATGTAACTTTCATTATACTTCATCCTACAATAAGGCTCTTGATCCTAAAACACAAACATTAGATATATACATAGGCAACTAAGTAAGTACCACTACATTTATCACAAGCAGACATGAATCAGACAATTAAAAAATAAAGGCCAGAGGCATCTTAGGATTGAGATAATACATTCGACAATACTTTATAGCGGTCCATGAATTATTGGGGTATTCTTTCCCAACTCTGTCTAAACTTTAGGTTGAAGTTTGAAACATAATTTTTTGGGGGCCTTTTTTATGGTGTTGAACAGGATATTCCATTCAGAGAGATAGTGTTCACCATTATCTTATACTTATTTGTTCAACTCATGTTCTCGAAAGTGTAGCCCATAGAGATATGGGTTGTGAACCTAATCTGTAAAAAGAGACCATTCTAGAAGTTTAATCTAATTCATTAAATAAACTAGAAAGTGATCAGGGATATATACTACTCTTCTATGATTGATGTATGATAGCTCACATACTTGAGAAGTGATTGATAACTTAGTAATGCCAATCATTTTTATAACAGAGAGGCACAAGGATGTTAAGGGCTAGTGTTTGGTATATCATACCACTATTTCAAATAAAGGGGGTTATAAGATGATACAATAGAAATTAATGTGTGTGATCAGGTTGGATAACATCCATGGAATTAGTCGATCACATTGAAACATTGGAGGTGCTAGTACTACAAATATGCCCTCAAGTGAGATAATTTCTCGTATATGGAGTCACAAAGTGATAGATCCTTGTGCAATCAAAATGTGGGATCTAGATTACTCAACACCATATCAATAACATCGATACTTCAATCTTAATCTCATAGATAGTGGGTTAAATGTCATAGAATTTTGAGGCACCCAACATGATAATAGTGTGGTGTGGTGTGCTTCAATTGTGTAACATAACCCTTTGTCCCTTGAAACCTCAATGCTTGGAGTGACTTTGGTCTTTCTCAGACATGGCTCTATGAATTTTGCATGCTTGGAAATGGAGGAAGCTAGATTCTTTGACTTGGTTAGTACCTCAAACTTGTAGTAGCACTACTCTAATTGATGTGCAACTAATTTAGGAATATTTTGGAGCTTCTTGAGTTCTTTTTGTAAGGATGTTTGTAATAAGATCTTACTAGATTTCTAGGCGAGTTATAAAGTGATATTGACTTGCTTATAAATCCTTCCATTGTGAACTATTCTAATAAGGTCGACCCCAAGAAGATGAAATGAAAGTGCAATAAAGATATTCAAATTGAAAATAGAGTCAGTGAATGTGAAAGGTCAGGACTAAACAAATCTATCAACACCTAATTTCACATCCTAACCAAACTATACGATCCATGATATGAGAGATGTGATGTAAAATACAAAGTTGTGGCATGATGCGCGAGACTAGTTTACTCCTTTGATTAAATAATATTTCCTAAATTGACGACATAGTAGAGTGTAAAGATGAGAAAGTTACGAAAGAGCTGGAGATATATATTGATTGGATTTTGAATGTGACCATTTTTCTTAGCAAGGGAGCATAGCCAAACTTGTCATTGCAAGCGGAAAAGTTACCAAATTTAAATGTCTGCACTTATCAAACAATTTGTTATATTTTAGTATGCTTTCACATTTTTCATACTTGTCTATAAGGGAAGTTCAAACAACACCAACATGCATAAATCCACTTTCAACTTCATTTTAATAGATCTCATTTTATATTCCAAGCATAATGTCTTTCCTCCAACAAGTATAGTAAAATCAATGTTTATATATTTTTAAAAAATATTTACCATTAACATAAATTTGTTGAAGTCTAATAATAATTTTCCTCTTGAAAATTGCTAGAAAGAAAATGGCTTAGATCGGACACAATTACATCTTGAATTCCTCAACAAATTTTTGCAATAACAGAACCAATTAAAGACTACATGAATATTCATCACATTATTAATAAGAATGGCAAAACTGGATAGCTAAAAGTTAAAGAAAATCACAAAAAACACAATACATATTGATGATTTTTTTTTTCTATAAACATCATATAATTACTCTTCCTAAGTGACAGATGCATTCATATATAACATATTAGAATAAGAAAGAAAGTACAATAGTGTAATAAATAAATCTAATTTTCAAGATAAAAAATATTTGAGCAGGTTGAATCCAATAATTACATGAAATAATCAAAACATTAGTATCTTAACAAATTGTTAGATGATTGTGAAAAATTAACCGTTTATTGTTATATTTTCCTAATACTATTACCATTGAGAAGTGATTTTTTTAGTTTGTTTATCTTGTTTTTAAATGTAATTTGTTGAAATTATCAAATTCGGATAGGCGGTTGAATTTTCATTGAAATTGATGATTTTGTGTAATAGTGCATCTAATTAAAATGTAATATACCCTATATACTATTGTAAATAGTGATATCGGTTTTACACTATCAATGTATTGCAACAAACCACATCTATTACAATTCATATCTACTTAAATATAATCATTAATTTATTAGCAACTATATGCATCAATTTGAGGGTGATAACTGATAAGGGGTTTGACTCTTACCTTTTTCCAATGAATTTGATCTTCATGTTGGCTTTCAATCCTATCTTTAGTCTGCAACTCCACTCTACATATAACACCTTACAAAAATAATAAAAATGGGGCGTGGATTTAGAGGGTTGGCATAGTCAAACCCCCTTTAGGAAATGAGTCATGAAAACAACACAAAATTTAGTTCAACAAAATAATTGAGTGTAATGCCAGTGTAATAAGCCTTGTTCTTTCAATGAAAACAATAAGTAGAAAATGTTCAATTGATAAATTTCCATGAACAATTTATATGGAATCTCTCTACATTTTCCTTGATTTAGATAAACTAATATACCTTTACTTACAAGTGATATTTGAATTCAAATTAAACAATATGAACACACATGACAACTTCCAATGGCTAAGACCTAATTTTTTTTGTAAGGGATACAAATGCAAGTGCATGTAATTTAAAAGGGTGCCACTTAATGAATCTAAAGCATAAGTTAAAGTAATGATAAGATGAGACTCTATAATAATATGGGATGAATTAGAGGATGCACAAGAAAGGGAAATATTAGTATGGCGGAAATAAATGAGATGGTGTATTTTCCTAATTTAAACCAAACTAACAAACATATGTTAAGTACTCTAAATTAATATAGCTTATCATTAAATGATGGCATGGTAGCATTCTTAGGTGGCTCATAATTTCCCACTTGGATGTATGTACATGTATACATATGAAAGTAAAAGAAACGAGGACTTACAAAGGAAGTTTTAATGTGGTCACCATGTTAGCTATTGATAGTATAGGAATAATAGTGAGCTAAAAGTATAAAGGAAAGAGAGATCAAGTTATCAATGTAGTGGAGGTTTTGTAAAACCCTATAACTCACATTTATGCTAATGTGTCTAGGATAGGGGAACATGTTCTCCTGCAAACATATGAAAATGTTTATAAGAGAATTAATGTTTATATATAAATTCATATTCAAGGAAATGTTAAAATCTGGAAAAAGATCTAAACAAATAAACTTAGTCGTGTTGAAAAATATAAAGATGCTTCAGTGATATTTATATCTCAAAAACTATATTGTGTCTAAATCTAGAAGTTTCTCTTGGTGAGACCAAGTGGACAATGTTGTGTGCCATAATGTGATTTATTCCATGTGAGAGAGAAAAAGAGTATCTTGTATATATAGAACTAAAATCAACATAATATATATGCCTCCATTTTTAGGTTTTTAATAAACTTGCGGATAAAATATATGAGGGATTTAAAAAAAAGATATGGTGTAAGCGAGAGGATACATAATAAATGAGGAGATTACCTTGTACAAGTCATCGAGATTTTAGTGTATTTACTTTACATACCTCTATGGTATGATTTTAAGGTGCACTTGTAATATTATTTATAATGATGATTCACCATTAGTGCACCTTTATCCACATTTGTTAATAAGAAAGAGTATTAACTAAGTTATTAATTTGACTTCCGTTATTAATAGTATTTTCTAAGACTTTCTTTGTAAGTAAATACTCTCTAAACCATAACCATAACCTCTTAGCTTTTCTTCTAAAAGAATATAGCTAGTGTGTGTGGTATTCATCGTGGAAGAGAATTATTCTTACTCTAGAAAATTCAAGACATAAATTCTTAGTAAAATTATGGTAGTCATGCCACCTTTGGTAAAAAAAAATTATGTATTTTCTGTAATTTTTCATTGATTTATTATATATGAATGCATGTTGGTTTTTGTCTTATGACTTTTTATAGCGATTTTGGAGATTACACCAAAATTTAATGTGGGACTCGGGTTGATAAAAAATTGTTGAAAGTGATGGGGAACTAAGGGGTTCTATTTGTTTTATTATAGAAATATCCTAGGTAGAACCATGTTGCATTGGTTTAAAACCTTAGGAGTACCCATTCTAGGTAAAACAGTTATTAGTTTCACTCGAGTTGTGGAATCATTAGACAAATTTTTGATGGATTTTAGCTTCAATGTACCTTGCAGTATATAAGAAGCACCTAGGTTTTTTTCTTCTTTGTAGTAGGAAGCTTATCGATCATTTTCTTATGTGATGCATTAGTAAGTGGTTATCCCTAGGAAATCAATATATATACATACACACCTCAGAGACATGATCATGTTGTTATGATAATGGTGGAATCCTATTGGATCTCAAAATTGCACCCTAGATATGATCATGAATGACCAATAATTATGAGGCAACATGGGACTGTCTCTCAGCTGCGGGACCGCTAACTGAGACAGACCTCCAGAGAAGGCAGTCTTCCTATACCTATTTCTATTGCTAAGCTACTCCTAATGCTGGAAATAAAGTTGTCTAATCCTAAACTAACACTCCAAGGAACCAGGGTTAGGAAGAATTGCATAAGATGAAATCTTACACTAAAGGAGGTGATAGCACCAAAAATAAGGGTAGAGAGACGATCTTAGTTGAGGGAAAATAGAAGCAAAATGGAAAAGGAAAGGGAAAACATGAACACCACAATCCAAAATAACCTCTCAACCTCCAGTTTCTTGAAGCACAATCATATTTGAACCTTGCAAAGAGAATACTTAATGCATAAAATACCTGCAAATATAAGGAGAGGCAAGAAATTGTAACAAAACACAAGCCAAGACATATTGATAGTTACAGAACTAGTATTTTATTGCTTTAGAGGATTACAATGAAGTTATGAGGCAAGATTCACCATGAAAATGATCAAATTAGAGGTCTATAGCTGCAGATACAAATCATGCACTTTAGACATTATTTAGTCCCAGTCTTATACTACTATTCATATGGTTTTTGAGTGAAAAAAGTACTAATTAACCCTCATCTCTTGGTCATTCTTATTAACTTTTTGTCATAATTCCTGACCTTCACCACACATATGCTCAGTCTATTTTTGACACTTTCCATCATTTTAGCCTTAACTGGGGCACCCAGACTAGTAATGGGGCACCCGTCGGTGTCCTGGTCCTAGTTGGGGCGCCCTGATCCTTTTCCCACTTTCCCACCACTTTTTGGGCACTTTCTATCCAATTGGTATCTTTCTTGTGGTCGGCTTTTTCGAGGTTAATTATGAAATTAGAACAAGAGAATCATATAAATATAAAGTTATTAGATCATAATGAGAGACCAAGCACTAGTCACTACTATCATCCACCTAGGGTTGCATTTATCTAAGGCATTTGGAGATCATTTGCATACATTTATCTCCATCACAAAGGACAAGGTTGGTTCATCTGCATCACACACACATAAGAGGGGATTTTATTCTATTCCATCCACCATTCTACTACATTTTTACATCTAGTTATTGCTCGCTACTTCACAAAGTGCGACTGACACAAGAGCACCTAGTGCACTTTATGCACACACACACACACACACACACACACACACACACACACACACACACACACACACACACACACGCACGCACGCACGCACGCACGCACGCACGCACGCACGCGCGCGCGCGCACACACACACACACACACACATACACACACACTAGAACTACATTTGGGTCCAAAATGTAGTGCAACGCTCAGTTAGTAAGACCACTATTATGGCAGCTGAGGTCAGTCTGACCCATTCATTTGCATTCTTCTTCTTTTTAGGGTTTTAATACTTCTTGTGGTCCCTTATAGGTATTTATTTCATTTTGGATTATCAACGACACCTAGCGTAGTGCATCAAATCTAATGAAACACATAGTGAGGGTTTTAGACCACTGTCGAACATGTAAAACTTAGTTTTGGACCTCCTACACAGACTAGAATGCCCATACTACAGACCAGGGTGCCTACATATGGCTCAGTCCTTCTCTGGGTGCCCCAGTCTAGAGAATCAGTACAGATCAATCCTTTTTAGAACCTTTGCACAATCATTCCTACTTTCATACTATTTTGTTTATTCTACGACACAGTCCAACGAGCTCATCAAATTAGCTAAGTCACTTCCATACTTTTGTAATGAAATTACTTTTATAATTCAGATTATGAGAAACAATAGAACACCAAATAACAAAATATTTCATAATAATGATCTCAATATGCAATTAGAATAGCTTCACCACTTCGAGGGGGCAATCTCCAAACCATATAATAAGACTCAAATTCTCAAATGATGATGAAATACTACCTACAATACCCTATATATATTATTCATATGTTATGGCCATCACCAAGGCCGACCCATTAAGCATGAGAAAGTATAAATGATATAATAAAATGATATGGTAAGCCAGAAGTTGGCTACTCATATCCTAATACAAGCAATAGGTTAAGGGCATAACATGCCCTTCCCCTTCAAACCAACGTTGTCCTCAACATTGTCTTCAATAATATTGGATGTTGCTGTAGAAAACCTTCATCCTCCCAGGTTGCATCTTCTATGCTCATATTCTTCCACTTGATCAGATATTCCTTAATGTCTCTGGTTCTCAACATCTTAGTATGTGTTTGCAGAATCTTCTTTGGCTCCAAAATGATTCTTCCTTCCTCATCAAGTTCTGGTAACTCTATTTGGGCTTCAAATTTATGTCCAATAACCTTCTTCAGGCATGAAACATGGAATATTGGGTGTATGTGTGAAGATGGAGGAAACTCTAGTTTATAAGCAACACTGCCAATTTTCTGTAGAACTTAATAAGGGCCATAATATTTAGGAGCAAGTTTGTTGTCTTTTTTCTGTTGCTTTAGGGACATCTTTTTGTAAGGCTGGAGATGTACAAAAACCTAGTCACCAATTTCAAAATGTCTTTCACTATGGTGTTAATCTACTTGTTGTTTCATCTTGTTTTGTGCTAATGCTAAATTCTCCTTCAAACTAGCCAAAACATGTTGTTGATGTTGAATGTGTTCCTCAACATCTCTGACCTTAGTTTGCACCCTCAAGGAGGAAGTGATAGAAGGTGGATGGTAACCATATAATGCTAAAAATGGGGTCATTTGAGAAGAGGTATGAAAAGATGTGTTATACCACCATTCTGCAATTGGTAGCCATTTAGTCCACCTTTCCTGCTTATCTGATACAAAACAACGTAGATACCTCTCTAAGCATTTGTTGACCACTTCCATTTGCCCATTAGTTTGAGGATGATAAGATGAACTGTGAGCTAGCTGAGTACCCAAACATGAAAATAATTTAGTCCAAAAATTACTTGTGAAAATAGGATGATGATCACTTACAATTATCTTTGGGGTTCCATGTAGCCTTTGAACTGTCTCCAAAAAAATAGCTGCAACTGTACTGGCTGAAAATGGTGTGATAGGGCACAAAAATGGGCATATTTTGTAAGCGTATCCACAATCACGAAAATAACATTCTTACCCTTTGAACAAGGCAATCTGGTGATGAAATCCATAGAGACCTCCTCCCATCTCTGGCTAGGAATCGGTAAGGGTTGCAATATACCTGGTGTCTTAATTGTTTCCCCTTTGTTCTATTGGCACACTAAACACTTTGATACAAACTTTTATACATCCCCCTTGAGTCCTTCCCAAAAGAATTCTCTCTTTATTCTATGATATGTCTTCAAAAACCCAGAGTGTCCTCCAACAAGTGAAGCATGTAGCTCTGCAAGAATCTTATGCTTCAACTTAGAATATTTACTCAAGTATAACATGTCCTTGTACCACAGGGCATTACCTTTCCACTCAAATTTGTTAGATGTCATAGATCCTTGCTTGATATTATGTATTAGAGATTGTGTATCCTTGTCTTGATCCCATTCCAATCTTGCTTCATCCACCCAATCGGCCATCAACATGGACATTCCACATAGTAAGGCATTTGTGGATGTATCCCTTCTGGACAACGCATCAACTACTACATTTTCTTTACCCTTTTTGTATATGATTTCAAAATCATAGCCCAACATTTTTGTTACCCACTTTTTTTGTTCCTCAGATGATAACCTTTGCTCCAAAAAGTATTTGAGACTATCATGATCAATTTTTTACCTTGAAGTGTTTACCCATGAGATAGGGCCTCCATTGCTTAACCACATGAAGAATAGCCATCATTTCTTTCTTATACATAGGTTTGAGAAAATATTTTCCTTTGAATTAGTGACTCTCAAATGTAATTGGTCTTCCTTCCTGCATTAGAACTGGTCCCAATCCCGATCCTGAAGCGTCACATTCAACAATGAAGGTTTTTGAGAAGTTGGGAGTAGCCAAAACTGGGGTGTTGCACACGGCTTCCTTCAACTGCTCAAAGGATTTAGTGGCTTCGTCTGTCCAATAGAAGGCATCCTTCTTTAGAAATGTAGTGAGTGGGGTTGTTATTCTACCATATCCCTGCAAAAATCTTCTGTAGTACCCTGTTAGTCTGAGGAACCCACGAAGATTTTTGATAGTTTTGGGCCTTGGCTATTCCACCATAGCTTTTATCTTCTAATGATTAACTTTAACACCTTCATGGGATATAATGTGACCCAAGTACTCTACCT
Source organism: Taxus chinensis (assembly GCA_019776745.2). Lineage (NCBI taxonomy): Eukaryota > Viridiplantae > Streptophyta > Pinopsida > Cupressales > Taxaceae > Taxus > Taxus chinensis. Next base: position 107,642,188 of record CM034154.1, read on the forward strand.
CTTGTACACCAAAATAACAATTGGATGGCTTTGCATATAGAGTATGTTTCTCCAAAACTTCCAACACTTTATTTACATGTTGTAAGTGTTCTTCCCATGTCTTACTGTAAATCAATATGTCATCAAAGAAAACTAATACAAATTTACTTAAAAATGGCCTAAAAACAGTGTTCATCAAGCTTTGAAAGGTTGAAGGCGCAATTGTAAGACCAAAAGGCATTACCAAAAACTCATAATGGCCCTCATGAGTTCTGAAATCCATTTTATGAACATCTTCCTCTTTTATTCTAATTTGATGGTACCTTGAACAAAGATCTAATTTTGTGAAATAAATAGCACCATGCAATTCATCAAGTAAATCGTCAATTACTGGAATAGGAAACTTATCTTTGATGGTGTACTTATTGAGTTCTCAGTAATCTAGACACATCCTCCATGTTTCATCCTTATTATGTACCATGACCACTGGTGAAGAATATGCACTCTAGCTAGGCTTGATGATACCTGCTTTCAACATTTCCTGAACCATTTTCTTGATCTCACTTTTCTGGGAATATGGGTATCTGTATGGTCTGATGTTAGGTGTTTGGCTCCTTGGAATCAACTAAATGGCATGATCATGATCCCTAACTAGTGGTAGTCCCTTTGGAATTGCATCAAAAATAGATGAGTGAGCATCAACAATCTTCTTAAGATTGAGTGGCATTGAAGACTCTATATTTTTTACTTCTATGGAAAATAACTTTGTTATAAATCCATCTACTCTTTTTCTGAGAACCTTTTACATTTGATGAGAGCTAATAATCTATGGAGAATTAGCTACCATCCCATTTAATTGTATTTTCCTTCCATTTGAATGAAATCACATGAACAATTCTTGGAAATTCATCTCTATAGTACCTAAGGTTGTGAGCCATTGGACACCCAAAACAATATATACCCCTCCCATAGAAATAGTAAACATAGGTGAGTCTAACATGTAGTCTCGCATGGAACTCTTGATACTATGGCACTTTCCTATGCACTTGATTGTCCTACCATCTGTAATCATAACTTGCATTTCTGGAGCTGGGTAAATTAAATAATTGAGGTGGGAAGCTAACTTACTATTTATGAAGTTATGAGTACTCCCCGAGTAAATCAACACCATCACCTTCTGTTTTTTGAGATAGCCAATAAACTTGAGTGTTTGAGGAGTACTAATACCTGACAATGCATGACAAGAAATTGTAGGTTGGTGATCCTCTACTTCATCTTCTACTGGTTCCTCGGCCTCTCCTATCTTTTAAGCTTCCTCATCATCCTCATTGCCTCCATCAATATAGAGCAACTTCTCCTCAGCACATTTGTGTCCCGGTCCATATTTGCTATCACAGTTAAAACATAATCATTTTGCTCTCTTTTCTTCCATTTGTTGAGGATTCAATATAATTGGCCTTGCAAATGAAGGGGAAGAGATACTATGGTCTTTGGTGTTAATGAAAGGCGGCCTCCTACTACAAAGAAAATTTTCCTCTGCTCGACGTGCCATGATAATAGAATCAGAAAGCTTGAGTGGATTAAACATTTGTACCTCATGCTCGATGTGGTCCTTAAGACCCCCAAGAAATAGGTCATTCAGATTCTCTTTTGGAATATTCTCCACCCTTAAGGATAAGTTATGGAATTGATGCACATAATATTTGACTGATCCTATTTTCTGTAACTTTGCTAATTGACTAAAATAGTTCTCTAAAACACTGGAACTATAGTGCAATTACTACTCCTCGGTAAAAACTATCCAAGTGACACCGAGACCATTCTTCTGTCTCCGAGCACATACCCATCGATACCAAACGAATTGGTATAGTTCAAGATACATGGATGCCAATGTCACATTTTGTCTTGATGGTGTTTGATGTAACTCAAAGAATTTCTCCATTTGATTTATCTAATTCAGGGGATCTTTACCATCAAATTTGCACATATCTACTTTTGACATCATGTTTCGTGGTTACAAATAAGTTAGATTCTGATTGGGCTAGAAAAGTGATCCAAAATGGTTATTTTGTCCATGATTTTAAACTGAAGATCCTCATTGGTTGATATGGTTCAGATTTGCGCCATATTGTTTACCCTTTACATGTTGCATGTTATCATCTAACCGATGATTGATTTGGTCTATGTCACCTTTGGAGGCCATCTTAGATTGTACATTTCACAACTCATACTCAAATTGGCTCACCTTATGATCAATTGAGGTAAACCCTAGTGCCTAGGAATCTAGATTTACCCCTTCTGACTCCATTCCTCAATCACTACCCCATATTTATATGGGGTTTTACTTGGAGTAACCGGATTCTTTTTTTCTCTTGTGGAAGGCCCCACCATGATGTCAAACCTTATGGTTTAGGGTTTTGATACAAATTCAGTCCAACAGGAAAAAACACAGAGAATATACTAATACTATTTTTTAGATATTTTCGAAAATGTGAAGAACTTGAAACAATTCCACAATTTTCACCCTAGGGAGTGATTTTATGAAAAACCCTAAATTTGTAATAACTTTTGCAAAATAAATTTAAAAAGTCTAAAATTTTCAAGGAACCTTACTTTAAATGTTTTGAAACTTTGGTAAAAATATATCCCACCAATTCACTTTGTTTCGCAATATATGGCGGAAACAAAAAATTAGGGTTTTTACCCTAATTTTGGCCCAGATCGTAGCTCTGATACCACTTGTAATGAAATTACTTGTATAATTCAGATTATGAGAAACAATAGAACACCAAATAACATAATATTTCAGAATAATTATCTCAATATGCAATTAGAATAGCTTTGCCACTTCGAGGGGGAAACCTCCAAACCATATAATAAGACTCAAATGCTCTAATGATGATGAAATACTACCTACAATCCCCTATATATACTATTCATATGTTATGGCCATCACCAAGACCGACCCATTAAGCATGAGAAAGTATAAATGATATGGTAAGCCACAAGTCGGCTACTCATATCCTAATACAAGCAATAGGTTAAGGGTGTAGCATACTTCTCTTATATATTGGGGTTTCTACTTTCATTAGATTAGTTGCTTGGGTAATTTTCCATAGTCATTTACTACACTTATTTATTGTATTTACATGCTATTCTAGCTTAGATTAACTATCATATATCCACATTTTTAGTTAATCATTTTCGTGAACCCCACGTTTTAACACTTCCTTTTGACCATGTCATATCCTTATCAAGTTATGGCTCAATATTCTTATCAAGTTACTACTCCTACTAATGTCATGTATGTGCACACCCAACATTCTCCCCGATTTGTCACACCTAGGGCTGATCCATCCATCAGTGTAGTTACTACTCGTCCTAATCCACCTATGTCTCCACTAGTGTCTATTCCTCCACCCATTACTCTGACAGCTCGTCCCACTGCTTCTAAGGGATATGCCATCATTAAACAACTTAAAAATAAGCCCACTAAGATCTCTCTTTATGAATTATTGCATAATGCACCTGATTATCGTAACATGCTTGAAGTTTCCCTTCATGTCATTCATATTAAAAGGTATAATTCTGAGGTGGCCTTTGCACATATCATACAATCTCTTGGTAATTTACCACATGTTATATCTTTCACTGACAAGGGTATGTCATCTTTTACTAAAAGCAATCAGTGTGCTCCTTTTCTCATTACTACCATTATAAGTAATACTTACATTAAATGAGTCCTCATTGATAATGGATGAGACGTCAATTTACGATCTTATTCTCTTTTAAAGAAATTGGGTATTAATGATAACTTAATTTCTAAGAATTTTAACCTCATTTGAGGTTATGATTCTACTACTCACACATGTCTAAGGACCATCTCATTACATATTCAAGTTCGGCCTAAGACTATTCTCACTAAGTTCTATGTTATCAAGGCATCCTTTTAGTTTAATCTCTTGTTAGGTTTGTATTTGATTCATGCAATGCGCGTAGTTCCATCTACTATTTACCAATGTGTCAATTTCTTACATGAATGCCATGAACATACTATCATTGCCGATCCAGATCCATTCAAATACCATTACATATATCCCATTAATTCTATGCCCATACCTCCTTCACAACGTATCCCATATATCAGCCTTGACACATATAACATTGGTCAGTCTATCACTTCACAATCTCCTTCTACCATTGTCAGTGATCCAAATATTTCTACTTACACTATGGCTATTATTTCACCTATAATATCAGTTTTTACTAGTGTTCCTTCTCCACCAGTTGTGGTGCCCTCTATTACTCCATCTATTGTGTCACCTACCAACATACTTGATAGTGTTATACAACATGATTATGTTCACACTGATGATTCTAAGGATTATGATGACAATGTTGATGATATCAAACTTACGGATGAAGCATTAAGACAACTTGATTTTACTCCTCTTGGCATAGATGAGTCTTATTTTAAAGAAACATTTGTGGCTGATCGCCCAGGTGAATATAGGTTAAGGACCCCTCCCTCTACTAATGTTATGGTACTATACCGAGGGTTTGTAAATATTTTGAACATTATTTCATCTTCTCCTCCATGAGTTGCAGCTCCGTTACCTCCTTTTACATGCACATTATTCATCAATAGGTCCTTTTCACAACACATCCCTATCAAATCTAATTTCTTAGACACTATTTGTACACATGACAATTTGGTTAGGTTTGGCATGACACTTAATGACATCTTACCACCTCTTCATTCACCACATCTTTATCATGGCTATTTTCACATTACGATAGATTATGGATTGCATGTCTTTCATTTGACAGTGTTTATTGCGTGCACCCCTTGTGAATCTCCACTTACACTTGGATAGTCCTAGATTAGCTATATTGGTGGTATAATAGATTATCATCACTCTTTACTCACATTCTCTATGCCTTTTGGTAATATCTCTATTCATAATTATTCCTGTCCTTCTTACGATCCAAATATCTGTCATTGGCATGCTCACTGTTGTCCACGATTTCCTTTACTAATGAAGAATATGCAATGAATGTGTAAACATTCTGCTACAATGGGTCCTTATATGACCCTCCTCACTCTATAGCTTATCAGTTTTCCAATTCTACTCCAATTAGGTTTCGATCATGACAGTGATGATATCCTTAATAACGGACACATAGTAATATTCTCTATCATACACTTTGGTGGACATACCATCTAATACACCCCCCACATTCATCTTAGTATCTATCATCTTTACATTCTCATACATCAATATTATCACATAGGCATACTCATCACAAGTTTTAGCATTTTCATTACCTAATGACACTATCTTGTGATTCGGTTCACACTTAACTATTGAGGTCTTACTACCATAAACCCCAGACACTGCACTATAGGCATTACACACTGCATCTATTCACATATCGTGTGCCATACATCCTATATTCTATAGTTAATCTACATCACTTCAAATTTTCATATCTACACATTATACACCATATTATTCTTCATCATGCATATGTCACACTATTATTGTCCTTACATCTAGCATTACATACTACTCATCATGTCTACTGACATAACATGTGTCTTCACATTCCTAGTCTATTCAAACACATTGTATTAAAAATTATACATCACATATTTACACATATTACACATCATACATCATAATACTCTTCATGATACATATATAACACCCTCATGGTACATGAGTCCTAACATTGTTACATGCTACATCATGCACTTCTTGCACTTGTTAGTTTATATTGTATATGGGCATCTTATACATCATAACTTGCATGTGCATACTATACATCATACATTACACATTATACTCATCACATGGTCGTCTACTATGCATACATACTACATTTTATTCTACGCATTGCGCTCACTACCGTATGACGCAATTTAGTTCCTTGGTCCATAATCGACTATCGAGGGTTTACAAATCAAGTGGACCTTATCATACTCACACATTTCATTTGACCTTCTATCATACGATATTCCTATTACTTAGTGACATGTGTTCTAGGCTAAATGATCACATAATGTTATCATCTTTTAGTGATATACACTTTAGGCTACATCACTATCTACGTAGTGGTATATGCTTGTTAGGATACATCATCACTCCTACATTCATATTTTTGTGATATACAATTCAGATATAAGGTTCTGTACACACATATGCATGCTTGTTTTTACCAAACACTTGTCCTTTGACTATCCTTCAGGGTTTATTTTCACCTTGGTTTCTACATGTAGTTGGTCCTCTTTTAGGGTCCACATTCTCCTATCAGCTACGTAGCATGCACTCCCCAAAAAGGGGAACATCATGTGAGTTTTTTACATACTACACAATGCATTCTACACCGATTCAGTTTAGTGTACTTTCCACCCTTGGCATTGTGGGTTACTTATAATGAGTGGGTTCGGACCTAGTCTACGAACCCCATACATAATGGATTTTTTAAGACATGGTTGTCCTTAGCATTCTGGGGAGCAGTATTTAAAGGTTAGGAGGTTATAATGGGTGTGCCTCCCTACACTACGTAGGCTAGTGATGTTAGATCACCCAAAAATGTAGGACATATAGAGATCTCATATCACACACATTCATCGAAGCAGATATACAGTGAAAGAGATACAATGTAGCTTTCTCTCTTACACTTCTTCGGCTAGGGTGGCATGAGATCACCCAAAAAAATCAGAGTATAGGATATCTTTCTACACTCTCTTTCTCTCAACATGGATCAGGTGCCATGTTCTATTTTACAATTTTCATACTTAAGTACCTTTACATGCTTTCATATACTTTTACATGCATCTTTTACCTGTGTTTTTACATATATATACGTATTTGATTACTTGATTATTTTCTCCTTGCAGGTTCATCCATATGAGAAATAGGTAGTTAACAACAAGAACTACAACAAATGGGGGCAACAATAACATCTTGTAGCAATACACACTATGTTGACCATGCAGGTACATTACACACATCAACAACTACAAACATGTGTTTCCACCCTAGGTTCACTCTCATCACTTTTTTTGTACAATTTTTCATCTTTAGATTTTCCATGGCTCCATCATATTTTTATCATTTCACGCTTTTTCTAGTCCTTCATCACGTGTTTCTACATCACTATGCATGGATTATCAGGTACACATCTCTATCTACTTTATGTTATCAAGCTTTTCATGCTCACCAACATAAGGTAGGGGCAAGTGTAGACATAAAATCATGCACTTTAGACATTATTTAATCTCAGATCTCATAATACTATTTAGAAGGGTTTTGAGAGAAGAAAGTACTAATTAACCCCCATCTTTTAGGCCATATTGTATTTACTTTTCTGTTCTTCATTCCCAACCTCTCACCATCACGTATGTCTCAGTCAGCTTTCATGACACTTTTGTATTATTTTAGCCTTTATTGGGGTGCTCAGATTAGTATCTGGGCACCTATGGGCTGCCCTGGTCCCACCATTGGGAGCCCCGTAATCCTTTTTGAACTTTCCTGCCACTTTTTGGGCTTTTTCTAGACATTTCAGGACATTGTTATCTTGTCTTGGTGGTCAGCCATTTTGAGTGTTAATTACGAAACTTAGATCAAGAGAACCCTATAAATATAAAGTCATGAGACCATAATGAGGGACTAAGCATGCTGGTCACTACTATCATCCACCTAGAGTTGCATTCATCTAAGGCATTTGGAAATCATTTGCATACCATTAGCTCCATCAACAAGGACAAGGTTTTTTTCATCTACATCACACAAGTATAGGAGGGGATTCTATTATATTCCATCCACCATTCTACTACAATTTTACATCTAGTTATTGCTCGCTACTTCACAAAGGGTGAATGACACAAGAGCACCTAGGGCACATGATACACACACGCGCACACGCGCGCGCGCGCACGCGCACACACACACACACACACTAGAACTACATTTGGGTCCAAAATGTAGTGCAATGCTCAGTTAGTAAGCCCATTATTGTGGCAACTAAGGTCAGTTCGACCCATTCATTTGCATTCTTATTTTTTTAGGGTCTTTAATACTTCTTACAGTCCTATGTACAGGTCTTTCTTTCATCTTGGGTTATCAATGACACATAGCATGCAATACAAGTGAATTTGATGTGACACACAATGAGGGTTTCAGACCACTTTCCAAACATGTAAAACTCAGTTCTAGATCTTTTTCACATAGACCAGAGTTCACCCATTCTACATACCAGAGGCACCCATACTAGGCAGCCCCAGGTCACTTCTCATAGGTGCCCCAGTCCAGAGAATCAATCCAAATTTGTCCCTTTTTAGGACCTTTGCACAATCATTCTTGCTTCCAAATTATTCTTTCTTATTTTGTGACACAGTCCCGTAGAGTTCATTGTATTAGCTGATTCACTTCCTTACGCTTATATAGCATATTAGGGTTTCTACTTTCATTAGATTAGTTGTTTGGGTCATTTTCCATAGTCATTTACTACACTTATTTACTGTATTTACATGTTTTTTTTCCTTAGATTAACTATCATATATCCACATTTTTAGTTAATCAATAGCTTAAAACACATGTGTAGCACTTTACATAGAATACACAAGGATTACAGAGGTTTCCAACCCTTTACAAATGAATCTTTGTTACAATATATAGAAGAAATGAGAAAAGAGATGAGAGGAACCCAAAAATTTACCCGAATTTGTCAACATTGATCTAAAAAAATCCTGGGCACCCTCACAATCCATTTTCCAACGTTCATGCCTTGTGGAAGAAGAAAAGACCATAACACATTAAATGTTGGTGGCTGAGGAAACTGGAAATACAATTTTTCTGGAGCTGGGGAAATTTTCCCTTTTTCCTTCACCTATTTCCATCAAAAACAAAATTCAAAGACACAACAATGTAGGGCCTGAAGATACGAATCCAACAAGAATAATTTTGTTGGATTTGGTGTTTTGGGGGGAGATTTATAGTAATGTGAGTTTATGGAGTAGCTCTGCACAGAGAACTAAGCTCCTATTACTTCAAGCTCCATCGAACTCAAAACCTGCAACACTCCTTGTTCCTTTTTCTTGTTTTGCAGGGTTTCAGGTGTAAACAATGAAAAAAACTGCAGTAAAGAAAGATAAACAAATAATTTTTCAAACCTCCATGTACTTCCTTCAATGTAAACCTTAGTAACATTGTGGAGACCTTGTCTGTGGACCTTGCAAATGAACGTGGGTGCACTTGAATGTTCTCCAAACTTTAGATGCAATTGCTACGAACACAGTGAAATTTAGCAAAGTTTTTGTACTTTAGATTCAAGAGGATTTGTAAGCAAGGTAAGCCTACAATTTATAGAGGTAGAAGTAGTTAGAAATTGTTTACATATGGTTGAATGCACATGCTAAAAATAACATTGGAGGAAGTTATAGTAGTGTCGGGGATTTTAGGGGCAGTAAATGAATTAATTACAAAAAGCTGCATCCGGAAAGGTGGTTATATGTGTAATTCAATTGCCCCCACTTTTCTAGGATTCTAGGAGTGCAGTTAACTAGTATAAGGATAAAAAGTCCAAGTGGAGTCTAAGTGGAGTCTAGGTGGATGTTGATCAAGTGGCAGTTGACTAGGATGTGCACACACTTGATTAATTAATTATTTAATTAATATATAATAATTAACATAGCTAAAGGGGTACTAAAGATGCATGGGATTAATTTAATTAATCCAAAGGGTACAATATGTATGAATTAATTAATTTAATCAATTAATCATAAATGGGTGAATAACAAGGTGTACTAGGATAACACGGGGAACAAGTGGAAACATGTGTGTAATTTTGGGGTGTCTACATTTTTCCCCTCTTTAAAGTTCTTTTGTAAAGTAATAGTGCTTTAAAGATAGTAGACACATGCATATCAACGAGTGGAAAATTGTGAAGCATTGGGATGCCCCAACAAGAAAAATGAATTGAAACATTGGGGTGCCCCAATAAGCAGAATGTTATCGGAATGCCCCCTCAAGTGGGTGGATGATGCAACAAGGTGGTAGATAACCGCTTGATAGAAGGAAAAACAAGGATTGGTACAAGGATGGTAAAAGGATTGTGCTCATAGCATGAGCATCATTTGGAGAGTAAGGTTTTTAGAGAAACTTGATTTTTGATCTTATACAATAGAGTTCTCACCATGATTATGATAGAATCAAGATGGTTAACCCAGATGCACGTAAACAAACACACACATAAAAGAAAAGATAAAAAGGAAAAAAAACCCAATATAAAAAGTAGGTGCCGACACCTAGGTTATAAAGGAACCAAGATGTGATCACACTACTCGTAATTGGTCCAAAAACATGAACAATGCAACACAAAGTTGAAAAAGAAGACAATCAACTATGCCCTAATGTGTGCCACAATGATGATTAAGTAGATACAAATGCTCCCAAGTGAGAATAGGATCAGACTGGAAGAGCGGAGCTAAAGTGATTCCTTATGAAACTCTTGTTGAATCCATTGTGTAAATGATCAAAAATAAATTGCCCCAAGTGAAGTTATATCATGAAGGAAAAACAATTTTGTGACTTGCCCCAAGTAGATTTAGCATATCATGCAAAGGGAAGAAAGTGATAGTTATAAGATCGGAACGATCACAAGAGTAATAGATAAAGGTATGATGTTTATCAAGATTGTATTGAGATGTTGAATGATTCACTTTAAGGGTTTTCCAATTATAGGATTTACATTACAAGTGAATGTTTGTTCAAATTTGGTAAAACAAAATTATTTTGTTTGGATGTTGAAATATCTTTTTTTTTTGGATTTTGATTTATTTATTTTTTGGATTTTGCAAGTTTTGAAAAGTTTGAAATACAAATGCAAACAAACATGAATACATAGCAAAAAGGAAAACATTCTATGGCTTAAATAAACCAAGAGGAAAACACAACAAGTGCAAATGAAAAGAAAACACGAAACAAGCATTGCAAACAAACCCAATATGAACAGAAAGGAACCACACCAAAGTTATATGTGAACTAGGATGTGAATAAGTTTCCTATAATTGGTCTACAAAAAAGGTAAACAAAGAACAACAAAATAATAAACTGAAAGAAGAAAAATCATCATCACAATGTTGACAAATTGCAACAGTACAACACAACATGAAAAAATGATGTCTAAAAAAACTTCAAATGTGTTCCACATTAAATAACTAGACAAATTTGAATGCCCCCAAGTGATATATTAGCACACGAGAGGATTGGATCGAGATAAAGAGTGGAGTGATACGTAGATACTCCAAAACACACTCTTGTCAGATCCCATTGAAATTTGATATGTATTGGATTAAAATGTAAAATATAAATGTGACCCAAGAAAATTTATATTGCGAAAGGGTAAATGATTTCCTCGATCATATATATACACCACGGGAAATAAAAATAAGTATGATATGGAACAATCACAAGGAGTGCAATGTTAAATGGTGAAATTGTTGAACTGTGTTATCCAATTGCTGAAAGTTGGTCAAACATTATCTGAATGTTTTGATTGTGGTAGTTTTAAAATGCTTTTTTTAGTTTTGAACAATTTTATATTGTTTTTTTAATTGTGAGGCATTTTTGAATGTTTTTTGTATTTTACAACTCAGTAAAAAGGGTTCACTTCTTGAAAGAAAGTGCAAATAATTAGAACGCATTTCATTCCATTGGAAGAAATGTAGATGATAAAATGATAGGATGTTTCACTTCTACTCATGGCTCCACGCAACTAGGAAGATGTGAGGGTTCATCACCAAGAGCCAAGAAGGGACGATGAAAATGAGTTGAATAGTGAATATCGAAAGTGAAGATAATGGATGCGATGACACAAGGTGTAACAATGATCCATATGAGAAAAATGTAACTCATCTTTATTCAAGATTATCTAACTGATTCAAAGATGATTTCACTTTATAGGTTTTGACAAGACTTAGGCCCATTGATGGCCTACTGATTAGCAAAATTTAGGTGAAGGAATTGTTGTCTCTCTTTAAAATGAGAAACTAAATGAATTCTTGGGATGTTTGTGATAAAGCAATTTGATTAATATTTCTTAAAGGATTTATTGAATTAATTGTTTATTTATTTTTATGAAGGACCCCCTATATGTTTCCCCATGCCATCAGTAAAAGGCAAGGGCTCAACACCAAAGAAAAAATGTAGGTGAGTAAGGGCTTTGTCCATTTCCCAGTCGCATATTTCCAGTAAGAAGTATGTGCTTAACATCGAAGACTGTGAAGGACGAAATTTGTATTGATTTTATAGTTTTTTAGTATTTTTAGATTGATTTGATTTTCCTTTTATGTTTGATATTGTGCTTATTAGGAAGGAATATTATTACCCCCAAGTCTCAGCCTGATGGGACTAGTAGGACGCAAGGGTTCAACACCGTAGATTGAGATGAGAGTGATCAAAAATGACTAGGCTAAATAATTTTAGTGCTTTCTGTTAAAGAGATAGCTTATTTAAAAGGAGGAGTTATCCATCACTAAGCTTCAAGAAAAAAACGTAGGCAAAAATATCTGAAATGGTAGAAACCATAACAAAGATGAGACACACAATGCCTAATATGAACAAGGTTAACCTATGTCGTTATAGGTGAAGAAGGTGAATATATAATAATGGTATGATTAAGATATCTGCCAATAGATGGAATGTTTAACATTATTTGTACGCACTTTGTCCATTTCTGATTTGTAAATAGTTCTCTAATATAGAGTTTTGTTCTTCTTTTTATGCTTTTTAAGTTTTCTGAATGTTGGTGGATGAGGAGTTGAAATGAACTCACCAAGAAAAGGGTCCATGGTTATTGAAGTTGAATGATCCTGAGATACAAGACTTGTGCAGACGAAATGCAAGTCAAGAGAGGGAATTGAAAGATTCGATGATCTGAAAATCAAATTTAACTAGCAATTATGCACACACATTTCTTTGCTTTGTATCGATTTTTGATGTAAAAATTGAGCATTATATCCTTTTTATTTTTAATAAATGAATTAAAACTGAAAGTACTATGCAAAAATATAAAGAAATGAAGATGAATTCACCAGCAATTTGACACAAGAATGATAACGGAGTTCGGCGCTTGAGGCCTACGTCTTCGGGTCCGGTTGAATGGGACCAATCTATTAAAATCTTAGAAAATAATTATTTACAAAGAATTCTACAAAATTATGACCTTCTCACAGTCTTCCGCTGCCAAAAATAATAGGGGTTGCTTTTTACTTCTCCTCAAAATTCCACTCTAGCTCAAGTTATGAGCATTTCAATATTTTACACAGACCCAAATGCCTCTTCAAATACAATAACACTCCTTATATAATGTTTCCCAAGAAGTGGGATGGCAGTCAAAGGCCCTTATCTTTTACCATGGAGTTAGATGGTTCAAATCCCCCCATATCTCCACTTCCTTCTCCTTATGCGGATTTCAAGAGGTTTATCCCACATTGTGGGTGCGTGAATAAAGGAGGTATTTAATAATGCAAAGGGGGGTTGCTTTTGTATTGGCTTTTGAGCCACCTTAGCCGCACTTGTGGATGTGGGCGCAATTGTTGGTTGGATAAGGTTTGCGTCATGGTAATGCATTGACATAGTTTTAGGCGCCTTGTTTAATAATGATTGTGGAGGTTGAAATTAAATGCGTGGAATATGGAGGTAGTTAAATAATGTGTGGAATATGGAATATGGAATTGGTTAAAATGCATGGATTATGGAATTGGTCTTTGGTTTAATATGCACTTATCAATTAGTCCCACATGCATAGCAAAAATACAATCAGAGGCATATATATACACAAGTTGGTATAATGATAATATGAGAAGGAGGCCAAGACACCCCTCCATAATCAAGTGTGTCGAACCTGGCTGAGGGCCCCCAGCTAGAAAATAACGGGGCCCACATGTCCAAAACCGAGTGTCGAAGATTGGTGTTCCAAAACAATTTTGTCATCACCGTGTCGCAATATGATTGAATTTTTCCACTTGGCGAGTGCATGCACATGTCCAACCTGCACAAAACTCCAAATTTTTACCAGTTACTTGAAAATTTCAGCGGGCTATAACTTTTGCAAATGAGCTCCATTTCTTGCAAACAAGATATCGACGAAATCGTATAATTTTTCTCCACGCTTTAAAAATGAATGCAACTTATTCTAAGAAGATCTTAGATTGGTTTTTCTCTATGAGGATCCTCTGGATCATTCCTCCCCACTGAGAAACTTTTGGACCCCAAAAGTCAACTTAATTGGTGAATAGGTGAGGGTATTTCTCCCTCACCTTTCTAGTTTCCATCCATTTAGCCTTGTTCGGATGCATGCCTTTGAACCCAACACAAAGATACTCAATATCACCCCTTCACGAAGTTCTTACTTTCCTGTCCAAAATGATGTCTTCCTGCAACTCATCAAGATACTCAGGAGAAAAATCATCAATGGAAGGCATTATGTTAGAATCATCATGATCAAAAATCATAGGCGGTTCATACAATCTTAAATTCTCAACATTTACAACCGAGTATATTTGCATATATGGAGGTAAATCCAACTGGAAAGCGTTGTTACCAATTTTTTCCAATATTTGGAATGGACCATACCATATAGGTTTCAATTTTTTACCTTCACCTGTCATCTTTCCTTACTGATGTGAAGCCAAACTAAATCACCAACTTTGAACTTGTGATCAGTTCTATGTTTATCATGCCTAACTTTGTACTTGGCCTGAATTTTCTCCAATTGTTCATGGACATACTGATGAACCTGTTGTATTCTCTGCACAAATCTTTTAGCCTTGTCAGAATCACTTGCACCATTAACAACAGTTTCATGTCCATAATATATATCTAATGGAGAATTAGGAAAATATCCATAATAAGTCTCAAATGGAGACTTCAAAGTAGAAGAATGTAAGGCACGATTATAAACATGTTGCACATAATAAAGATGTTCATCCCACAATTTAGGATGTTTGCTACTATAGCCCCTAAGTAATTGTACCCTGATGCGGTTTACAACCTCTGTTTGACCATCAGTCTGTGGATGAAAAGTAGTGCTCTTTTTCAGTTTTGTGTCCATTAACCCCCACAATGTTGACCAAAATTCCCCAAGAAATATAGAATCCTGATCAGATATAATTAAAGTAGGTAAACCAAAATGAACCCAAACAAACTGAAAAAATAAATGTGCAGTTCCCTCACCAGTTATTTGTTTAGTACATGGAACCAACACACACATTTTGCTAAATCTGTCCACTACCACATATAAGTAATCATGTTTCTTCTGTGTCATGGGAAAGCCTCCTACAAAGTCCATGGAAACACTTTCCCAAGGCCTTGTTGGAATAGGAAGAGGAGTGTAAAGTCCTAATTTCCTGTTACTTGGCTTGCTTGTGGCACAAAGAACACATCCCTTAATATACTTGTTTACATGTTCATGCATTCTAGGCCAATAACAATATTTCTGTAAATGTGCAACTGTCTTACTAATACCAAAATGCCCTGAAATAAGAGAAGTATGTGCTTCCCTAATCATATGCACATGCTCATTTTCTGGAATACAAAGTTTTCCATAATGATATAACAATCCTTCATGCAAATGATAATCTTTTTCTCCTACTTGTTTCCCACTTACTAGATCCTCATACACTTCTCTAAAGTCAACATCATTTACATATTGTTCCTTGTAACTAACATGAGCCAAAGAACTATGCTGCAAAAGAATAGATGCTACTACCACTGGTGGTCTAGATAACATGTCGGCAACCTTGTTTTGAATACCTTTTTTATACCTGATTACAAGATGAAATTGTTGCAAAAATCCCATCCACTTGAAATGTCTAGACTGCTGCAATTTGGTTTGTGTTTGTAAGTACTGAAGCGGTTGATGGTCAGTATGTATAATTTTTTCTTTTCCCATTAAATAATGCTTCCACTTTTTAACACTTTGAACCAAAGCATACAACTCTTTATCATAAGTTGGATAGTTTCTTACCGCACTTGTAAAGGTTTATGAATGGTAACACACTGGTCATTTGTTCTGCATCAAAATTTCCCCCATTGCGTAGTCACTAGCATCTGTCTCAATCTCAAATGAATGTTGTAAATCTGGAAGTGCCAAGATCGGAGCGGTACTTATCTTCTCTTTCAGTGTATCAAAGGCTTTCTATTGTTTTCCTCCCCACTGAAAGACCTGTTTAATACTTGTCAAAGCATGCAAAGGAGATGCAATATATGAGACGTTAGCAATAAATTTTCTCCTGTAATGAACTTCACCTAGAAAAATCCTAACTTCTGTCACATTAGTGGGTCTAGGCCATTCCACAATAACCTATATTTTTTCATGATCAATTCTCAATTCTCCATTTCCTACAATATAACCCAAGTAAATTAAAGATGTTTTTCCAAATTCACATTTTGACATCTTCAAATACAATTTCTCTTTCCTTAGTGCATCTAAGACTTTCTGGATGTGTTTAACATGTTCATCCCATGACTTACTGAAAATAAGAATATCATCTAAGTAGACAATAACGAAATTATCAATGAATGGTCTAAAGATTTCATTCATAACTCTCATGAATGTTGCTGGTGCATTGCACAAACCAAAAGGCATCACTAACCATTCAAACAATC
Organism: Taxus chinensis; assembly: GCA_019776745.2. Lineage (NCBI taxonomy): Eukaryota > Viridiplantae > Streptophyta > Pinopsida > Cupressales > Taxaceae > Taxus > Taxus chinensis. The sequence goes on from CM034154.1 coordinate 107,658,846, forward strand.
CCTGTTTCGTTTTAAAAGTAGTTTTCCACACATCACCTTCTGCAATTCTTACTTGGTGATAACCACTTCTTAAGTCTAACTTAGTGAAATAAATTGCATTCTTTAATTGATCCAGTAAATCATCTATTCTAGGAAGAGGGTAACGATTCTTTATAGTAATCTTATTTAAAGCATGGAAATCAACACACATTCGCCAAGTGCCATCCTTCTTAGGAACCAATATAATTGGAGAACCACATGGGGATGTACTTGGACGAATTATACCTTGAGCCAAAAGTTCCATTACCTGTCTCTTGATTTCCTCATTCTCTACTACTGACAACCTGTACATTCCGATATTGGGAAGAGGTGCATCCTGAAGCAACTGTATCTCATGTTGAACCCCTCTTTTGGGAGGTAGACCTTGTGGATCCTGAAAAAACATCATCAAAATGAGAAACAATTTTTACCAATTCATCCTTATGTTTCAGGTCACAAGTCTCAAAAGCCATCTCATGTTCTTTCTCTTTGGATTTGACTACCATGAGCACAAAACTTTTTCTTGAGTTTACAAGCCTTTTCATTTGACCTGCAGTCACCAAGGATAGATTATTCTTTTCACGGTGAGCTCTAACAATAAACTCAATTCCATCCTTTACAAGCAAATATTTATTTTCTTCCCTATAGAAGATTGCTTTACAATCATACAAATAAGGACTTCCCAAAACCACCCCACAAATATCCAAAGGAACTACATCCAATTCAACCTCATCAATAAACTTGTCTATAATGGCAAATCTGAAAGTACAAGTTTTAGTTACCTGTAATTTTGCATCATCACAAACCCAGCCCAAAGGATAAGGCTTAGGATGTGGTTTAGTTTTGAGTCCTAGTTTCTTAACAACCTCCTCAAAAATTAGATTAGCTTGAGATCCACTATCAAAAAGAGTATCAATTTTCATATGCTTTGAAATTACTCTAATGTGGAAAAGCTCATTCCTTTTCTTATCATCAGGTATAGTTTGTTTACTAGAAGAAGATGCAACATTTGTAGTGCTATTGTTGGAAATTGAAAGAGTTGATTTACCTTGAAAAACTCATAGCTATGATTTTGGTTTCATCACCTGAATCAGAACCAAGATCATGCACTACAGTGTTTGTTTTCTTTTCTTTTCCTTTCTTAACCATCCATTTAGGATTCTTTTCAGGATGTAATTTCCAACATTTAGACTCATCATGGTTTTTTTTACAATGATTACAAAATGGTTTTTCATCTTCCTTCTTAACAGTAGAGTTTGTTTTATGCTTACCCTTTCCTTTTCCTTGTTCTTTCAAACCTTTTCCTTCAGATTGCTTGTTCTTTTGATTAAAAGAAGAGAAAGAGGACTCCTTTGTCATTTTCCCTCATGCTTCCAAATGGGTTGCTTGAACACATACTGCATCAAGATTAGTAGGACCTAAAACAAGTATCATATGTCTTAAATAACTATGCAATCCACCAATATATTTGAGCAGTGTTTCTTCTGTGTTTAGGGAAATTCCCAGAATTAGAGCCCTTTTCCTAAATTCTTGTGTGTATTCTTGAACACTTTGTCCCTTAGTTTTTCTTAATGTTTTCCAATCCATCATAGCTTGTTGCTTATAACCAAGAGGATAAAATTATTGCCTAAGATTTGAAACAAATTCAGACCAAGAAGTGATTTCTATACCTTTGGTTTCTTCCACTTCCTGAAGCTTACTCTCCCACCAAATGAGTGTTGTGCCACCCATCCGAAGAGTTGCCAGATGAATATTTTCTTCATCATCAACAATTCTCTGAACCCTGCAATATACTTCTATCTGCTTGACCCAGTTATCCAACTTCTCTGCATTTAGCTCTCCAGTATACATAGGCAATTCAAACTTGATATCTAACTTTAATGAAGGAAAATCAGATTTTAAAGAGTCTCTTTTTGGAATATCAGAACTAGAGCTTTCTTCTTTCTTACCTTCTCTAGTTCCCTTTTCCCTTTGTCTATCTTGGTACATTTCTTCCACCATTTCCTTCATCTGTAGGAATGATTGACGAAAGTTTTCTTCCTCTCGATCCGCCATTGTAGGACTTTGAGATCATCTGGTACCAATTTTGGGATCTCCTTCAACTAACTCTCCTTAACCCTTCTTAGATTGAGACCTTGTTAACATCCAACACACAACTTGAAATCCAAAACATAGTTAATCTGAACCAAAAATCAGTCAAGACCAGCTCTGATACCAATGATCTGAAAATCAAATTTAACTAGCAATTGTGCACACACATTTATTTGCTTTGTATTGATTTTCGATGTAAAAATTGAGCATTATATCCTTTTGTATTTTTAATAAAAGAATTAAAACTGAAAGTATTGTGTAAAAATAGAAAATAAAGAGATGAATCACCAGCAATTTGACACAAGAATTGATAACAGAGTTCGGCACTTGTGGCCTACGTCTCTGGGTCCGGTTGAATGGGACCGATCTATTAAAATCTTGAAAATAAATCTTTACAAAGATTTATACAATAATCTGATCTTCTCATCACATTCCTCTACCAAAAATAACAGTAGTCACTTTTTACTTCATCTCAAAATTCCCTCCCTAGCTCAAGTTATGAGCATTTCAATATTTTACACAGACCCGAATGCACTTCAAATACAATAACACTCCTTATATAATGTTTCCCAAGAAGTGGCGTGGAAGTCAAAGCCCTTATCTTTTACCATGGAGACCATGGTTCAAATCCCCCCCATATCTCCACTTCCTTCTCCTTATGCGGATTTCAAGAGGTTTATCCCACATTGTGGGTGCGTGAATGAAGGGAGGTATTTAATAATGCAAAGGGGGTGCTTTTGTATTGGCTTTTGAGCCACCTTAGCCACTTGGGATGTGGGCGCATTTGTTGGTTGGATAAGGATGCACATGCATGCATTGACATAGTTTTAGGTGCCTTGTTTAATAATGATTGTGGAGGTTGAAATTAAATGCATGGAATATGGAGGTAGTGTAAATATGGAGGTAGTTAAATAATGCGTGGAATATGGAATTGGTCTTTGGTTTAATATGCACTTATCAATTAGTCCCACATGCATAGCAAAAATTTAATCAGAGGCATATATATACACAAGTTGGTATAATGATAATATGAGAAGGAGGCCAAGACACCCCTCCATAATCAAGTGTGTTGAACCTGGCTGAGGGCCCCCAGCCAGTAAATAGCGGGGTCCATTTGTCCACGAATGAGTGTCCAAGACCGGTGTTCCAAAAACCACTTTTTGTCTGTCACACAAATTGTCCACGTGTCGCAATATGATTGAAACACTTGGCAAGCGTGCACATGTCCAACCTGTACAAAACTCCAAATTTTTCCAGTTGCCTGAAAATTTCAGCGTGCAATAACTTTTGCAAACGAGCTCCGTTTCCTGCAAACAAGATATCGACGGAATCATATAATTTTTCTCCACGCTTTAAAAATGACTGCAACTTATTCTGAGAAGATCTTAGATCGGTGTTTCTCTATGAGGATCCTCTGGATCATTCGATAAGTTAGTTGATAAGTCCTGCAATATAAGACTTGGTCGGATAGTTTCCAAGTCAATGTAGTGAATCAACCGATTCAATGAGTCTTGAATTACTATACTTGGGCAGGCATGATCCAAGTAAAAGGATTAAATAAGTGACTAGATAAGTCTTCGATGAGATTGAAAGACATATGTGATGTTAGAAGAATATTGTCGATGCGGGGAATATGTTGAGATACATATTCACCTGTGAGCGAAAGAGCGCAAGGAAAGAAGGATATATCTCTAGATGTATAATTAGGGTTCCTTGTAGGCCATAGAGAGGAAATAGACAATGTTTCTCCTTTTAGGTAAGTGCAGGATTAGTTGATTGGACAAATATATTTGTCATTAAAGCTGGACATCATATTGCAAATAACAACATAATATCAACTTGTAGGGATTATTAGCAATACATACACTCAAAATGTATGACATGAAGATGTATATGATAGGTATGAATCGTAGCATACAGAATCTAGATGCCCATAAAATGGACTAATTTGATGTGTAAAAAATGGACATAGATTAGCTATATTAAACACTCGCAAATGTCCAATGCCTTGGTTGTGGTTGTGGTTTTACAACAACGCCGATAGAGATGTATAGATCCGTTTGAGCCACAATTTGGATAACCAAATAGATTGATATATATTGATTTTCCTTTGGTGACGAAGTTATATTCCACTATCTATCTTGGGATGGCATTTTATTTTGTATTTTTTTGAGTAATATTTTATTTTTTATGATTTTTTCCGTTGAAGTGGTATGAAAACATAAAGAAGAACTTAGATCGCACTTTCTGTTTGCCCGCCATAACTTCATCAAAAAATCATTGAAATCAAATAATTTTTTTTTTAAGTCATGTATATAATTTCACCATGACTTGGGATCGGTATAATTTTTATCACATTCAATGATAAGTGAAACAACCCGATTCAATGTAGTCTTAAACGTAGACATAAACATTCACAAGAAAAAGTGTCTTAAAGACCTACTATTAGTAAAAGGATTATAATAAGTGACTATTTATCCTCTTCTATTCAGATTTAAAGATCAGTATGTGATCTACAAAGCTAATAGTCTCCCCTACGCAATGGTACCATTTTTATGACATACATTTTTACTTTTTGGCATGCGTTCAAGTCCGCGGAAGACTAAATTTGATGTTTTGCTGTATCTTTAGATGTAAAATTCAGGGATCCTTGATAGTCCACTTAGAGAGGAAATCCCCCAACTTGGTGCACTTTCTCCTTTTAGGTTTTGAATTAGTTGATTGGACAAAATATTTGTAATTAAAGCTTGAAACAGTTGAATAAAGATATTCTTGGGTATATGTACCTCATAGAGTGTACGCATGAAGATGTCTTGATAGGTAGGAATCATTGTCGATGAGATGCCCGTAAATTGGATCATTTGATGTGTAATAGACATAGAAGGTTGCAGCGTTGCAAGTGTCCAAGATTGTTGTGGTTGTGGTTTGACAACAAGACTAGAGATGTTAGATGTAAGAGCTAGAACGGAAAGAACAGATTCAAAATCGATGGTGCTTGACGACGAACCCTCTTCTGGTATGGCAAGGGTTGTAAGAGAGTCTTGAAGAAAAATCAAGCTCTCGTTAGGTGTTATAAGATTGTCTGAAACAATTTCAATGTCTGTTTGGATTAACTAAAGAAAATCTAGAGAAGAAAGAGATTGGTTTGAAAGGGGAGATACTTGACCTTCATCATGATCTCATGGAATGTTAGTATGAACAGAAGTGGGAATAATAGTCAACTCTTCATTTTAAGGTGTGGAAATTGACATGTCATCGGTTGCGAGAGATTCATCGTCAATATCTATAAATATCTCTTCATCATCAGTTAAATCTTAGACATAATTCTTAAAATGCACACACTTATCTATTGAGTGTCCATCAATGCGATGAAAATATCAATATGCATGAGACTCGTACCAATATGGATTAGGTTCTCCTTCAATCCAAGGTCTTGTAAGGGGATATTTTATCATCCCAGCCGCTTTGAATTGATGAAAGACACTAGAAAGACTTTTGTTGAGGGGTGTAAACTTACGTTTAACTTTGCGCGGTATAGTGTCTTTGCTAGGTTGTATGTTTGGATTTTTGATTCTTTTGTCATATATGTTGGGAATATTGTGATTATCCATGACACCAATAGTGATGACATTACAGTTGTGGTTGATGTACCAAAATTCATCACGAGAATATCTAGTACGATTATTATTACGGGTGAGGTTGAAGGAAAAATGTTTGATGAACTTCTCTAAGAGGTCCACGAAGGTGGTAATAGATCCCTTTGGAAGGTGTAAGAACCAATCCAAAGCTTGTCTTCCTAGAATTTTGGGAAAAATTCACAAAAGAAAGCTATCGTTATACGTCACTTCATGGCATGTTATGGAAAATTATTTGATATGTTGTCTCATATCAGTTTTGCCCTTGTATTTTTCAAATTTGGGCATCTCAAAAGACTGTGGAAAGGGTATGTGTAAGATGTCCATATTAAAAGGTTATAGACATAATTCATCAAAATTGAATTTTTTACGTTATTTTTGCATACCCACAATAGTGTCTTTCATCATTTTCCATTCTTGGGCAAAGGATGAATTGTATAAATCCACCATTGTAATGAGAAATGAGGTAGAGTGAAGAAAGGTAGGATGAATAACGCAACCCTTAGCAAAGTGAATGCTAAGATGGAAGAGGGAAGAAGATGGAAAAAGTTCGACCCGTAGCAAAATGAGTGCTAAGAGGGAAGAAACCAAAAAAAGGTTATTCGAGTGCCCATCTCTTAACAATATGATAGTAAAGATAAAGAAGGATGATAATAAGTTAGATGTGCTCTATTCCGTAGAAAAAATGAGTGTTAAAGGAAGAGAGACTTGACAAGGTGGATGCGATCAACTCATAATCAAAATGAATGATAAGAGTGATAAAGAGATGTAAAAAGTTTAACTCCTAACACGGTAAGTGTTAAGAGAAACGACAAAGGGGGGAAAAGTGAAATGTGCTCGACACTTAACAAAATGAATTATAAGAGTGGTGAAAAGAGGGAAATTGCAACACCTAAAAATTGAGTGATGTTAAGGTGGAAGATGGGTTGAAATGTTAGTTTAGATTATTCTTAACAAAGTGAGTGTTAAGAAATATGAAGAGGTTTGAAATGAATTTACGATCCTTTACAAAATTGAATGTAAAGAGGGGAGAGATGAAATAATTTATTGCGCTCGACTTGTGACAAATTGCTACAAGAGGAGACTTAAAACACGATGGATGATGCTCAACTCTTAACAAAAATGTGTTAAAGGAAAAGACTTAGGAAAAATTACGATTTTCCTCAACTTTTAACAATATGGATGTAATAAAAGGGAGAATTAAAAATATGATGAATGATGTCAACTCTTAACAAAACGTTTGTTAAAAGATAAGACACGACAAGGAAGTGAAAGTACTAAAAGAACGATAAAGTGAATGTTGGTATAAGAAGTGAATAAACGATGATAAAAAGGTATGAATCTCATAGAAAATGGAGATAAGAGACAAGGGGGCAGTAATGGATTAGTGATCTCAAATTATAACTAATTGAATGCTTTAATGAGAAAAGTGAAGAAATAATGAGGATGTCGACAATGCAACAAAATGATTGTGAATTACAACAACGTAAGATGATAGGAGAAAAAAATGGAAGACATCGCAACTCAACAAAGTGGATGTGAAATGCGAAGACGTAAGAGTGGGGAATGCTTAGAGTTCAAAAAAATAATTTTAAACTTAAGACTTACGATAATCAAAGATCAAGGTGATCAAGAGATTGCTTGAATGTGATAAAGCAAGTATCATAACATCAAGACTTAGATGAAAATAAAAGTGCTTAAGTGTGAATATGTATGTCCACAACCCAAGACTTAGACACGTGTATAAATTGACAAGATGGATGAGAGAGAAAACATGAATGACGAAAGTTTAACATGCAAGAAAAAATAAAAGTGGTGGAGTGAAAGTTGTGGCCTCTACCTTATATTGGCTTAGACAAGGGGTCGCTTCCTAGATGGCTCTCTCAACTAGGTGTCAGCAGTATATTTGAGCAAATGAGATGATATTACTAGCTGACATATTTAATTTACCCCCTTTAAAATCCTGAGCAAAGATCTTGCTCAAAATGAATCACATTGGAGTCACCACTAAGGATATCCGTGACTCTAGCTCACAAGGCTTTACTAGTCAGGTAGGATAAAAAGGTTCCCGTTTCATCCACCAATTCCCTCAAGGTGTGGACTACTTTGGGGTTCTTATAACCACCCCCTTTGTTGTAGCTTAAGGCTTATGACAAGGGGGTTATGTTCTAATTAAGCGGTTGAGCAGTATCTCTTAACCGAACCTGCAAATACAGTGTTTTCAATTTGGTGTTTTATTTATCTTTTGATCTTAATGTGGTTTGATTGTACTCCTTTGGCAACTTGTAGTTAGTAGTTTTTGAATGTTTTATCCACCTTATGTGAGAGTGGGTCATACAAGCAAAGATTAGAAAAAAATTTCGGAAGGAGGTAAAAGATAAAACAACAAAATCAAGTTCACATTTTTGATTTCTCAGATCTCTTAGAAAGTGCAAGGAAAGAGCATATGTGCAAAAAATCTTTGATTAAGTAAATTGATTCCGAAAAACATTCCCAAGATCACTTTAAAAGCACGAGGGAAGAGCATACCTTTGGTCGTGGAATGATTAGTCTCACAAAAAGAAAAGAAAACAAGAAACGAGAAACATACAAAACAAGTGAGATATCGATAGTATATTTTGAAAAACAACAAAGTATATACGAGAATGACTAAAAAGTAAGAAAAAGTGGACCAAAATGTCCAATAATGCTAAATTTGTAACTATATCGATTAATCTATAGTGGCACCATTGATGAGAAAATGAGAATAAGAGGGGTTCGCATTGATGATAGGTTGAGAAAAAGACTCAAAGCCGTAAGAAGAAAAAACCAATAGCCCTGCAAAACTGAGGTTTACAATTAGTCCAATTTGATCGAAAATAGACAGAAATAAAGAATAAAGGACTAATGTTATTATAAAATGCCAAAATAAAATAATTATAATAAATATACTAATGTAAAACAAAGTAACCGGTGGATTTATAAAATGAAATCACTAAAACAACGAATACACCATAATAACCACCTAACTATATACATAATTAAATCGAGCTAAAATAATCTTATGGGATTAAATATAAAAGAAACTAAAGTTAAAGAAAGAATAAACTAAAGTGTAAGACCTAGAGAGTAAAGATTAAACAAAGCCTAAGGTAAAAACCTAAACCGTATGATAAACGAAACAGGCCAACAGTGTGCAAGGCAAAGCCCCTCTTTGAGACAGCAAAGAGAAACTGGTTTATTACTAATCTATCAAGTAAGAATCTATGCAAATCTACACTATTCTAACTTCAGGGGGTTTGGGATCTCATCCCAGTAGAGGTAGTTCCAACTACGAACAGAAAGGTAGGAGGGAAGGAACGGAGGAGGGTAGATCTGAAGGAAGAAAAGAAATGAATTCCAAGACAGAAAGGTCAGAAGGTTTATGCTTTGGGCTGGTAGTAAACAGAGCCAAACTTACTTGCATAAACAATTAAAGCAATACTGATGAACATATGACAATAGTAGGAATGAATCTAACAACATAAAAACATAGATCTAACTTAAGAAAGATCTGATGCAAATAACACATACATTAAGCACAAAGTCTGAATATATGTATTAATATTTCTTCTGTTGCAAGAAAACACAAAGTCTTTCTCTCCTCACTTCTCTTTTTATACAAAAAATGTTCACATGAATACAACAAGTATTCTAGTATTTATATAAGGAGAGAAGTAAAGAAGACAAAAGCAAAACCACTACTTACAAAATATCTTACAAGATATTTACAAAAGATCAAGAAAATATCTAAAAAGTCAACAGTTGACTTGGGCAAGTTTTTGGATGACAACATCCCATGGTGCAACATGGATGAGGTCATCATGTATGCCAACATGCTTTTTAAATATTTTACAAAAATGATCAATGCATACACGAGAGGAGAAACTACTCCTCATCATCCCTCTGTTCAAACTTGGTGTCTTGCTTTTGATCAGGAGAGTCGATGTGACACTGCGCTCGATATTCTACAAACTTGTTGATCATTGCTTGAAGTTGATCATGGTTGGGACCATTAAAATGGTCACGAATGACTTCACAGGTTTCTTTCTCGTTCTTGAGCTTGTCAGGTAACTCGGTGAAATTTTTGCATGCATCGATTAAAAATCCAATGAAATCATGGCAGGCCAAGAGGTTATTGATTGACTCTCGGTCGAAAGTGACCTCTGGTGCCAAACCTTGAGTGACGATAGCCTTGAAGCACTGGAATGTATCATCTACTTCCCTCAAGTTATACGATTCACTGAGCATCCCTGGAGACATTTTTGTAACTGTCTGCTCCATGTTGTATCGTGCGTCCAGGGCTTCATCTTTGATTTTATCGATTCTCTCCAGGATATATTCCATCTGGTCAACCTGGTAATCTAATGCAATGAGAGATTTATTATGTGCATGGGTGATCGATAACGCCAAACTTCAATAGGTCATCAGCTGAGTAGTTAACCATTGCTTGGAATGTTTCATGCTGCAACCTGGCGTTATCCAACTCTTCAGATAGGGCACTTGCTACTGCTTGTAGCTCCTTATTTGCTTGAGTTATATCCTGATAGAGCAATGTGAATTTCCCAATCATTTCTTCACCATCTCTGAGGATCCGCTCGATCCAGGATGATACTGTTGTGCCTTGTTCACCAATCTTAATATATTCATTTATTTTCTCCTGACTGGGAACTTGAATGGGTTCGGTGGCAGTCACAGGAGGAGCGTTGCCCATTTTCTGCAATGCTTGTAGGAGATGTTTGTTTTGTTCTTTAAGTATCCTTTTCTCCTCTTTTTCCTCTTGGAGATTTTTGCAGAGAGCATCCACAGCAGACAAGGCTTCCCCTTGCAGGATTTCAGATGAGGTCCCCATTGTGACTTGAGTCACCATGAAGTCTGTGGGAGACAGATCTTCTTTTCTCTTGGTGGGATCCGGGTAAGCTATCTCCATGACTCTCTCCCCCGAAGTGCCTTTAGAAAAGTGAGTTATCACTTTCTGCTTCTTGGTTCCCTTCTTTGGAATAACGGAGAAATCCATGGCCGCAATGGGAACTTTCCTCTTATGCTGACTCAGATGGTCAGAAATCCAACCAGGACTTATGGGAGTGGGAGTGGAGGAAGAAGAAGAAATGGGAGTGAGAGGGGGAGCAACTGTAGAGGCCTCAGGGAAGTGTGTTGAAACACTCGGTGGTGGCATTGACAAGGAGTCCAATGCACTGATGCTTGTGGGGCCTGGAGTTACTAACGGGGAGGAGAAGGACATGGAAACGGAAGGGATCATCATTAGGATTGAGGAAACATTGGGTGACAGATCCACAAGAGAGGAGAAGATGGAAGAGGTGGGAGATGGAAGGGAGGAAGGGAGAGGAGAAGACACATCCATAGGGATAGATGCTTGAATGACAGGAGGAGAAGAAGAAATGGAACAAGGAACGCTGGGTACCTCTAGTAGTTGCAGTTGTGATAACGTCCTGGGTGGATGTATCCATTGAAACATCTATTGTTTCTTCATTATCTAGAGACACCAGGTCAACTACTTGCTTCTCAGAAGTAGGAGGGAGATCTTCAGGAGTAGTGGAAGAGGGAACGTTGGGTACCTCTTGTCTGCTTAGTTCTCCCACCTTGTCCTTCCCTTTTCCTTTTGGCACATGGGCTGGCCTTGGAGGTGCACGGCCTGAAGGAGAAGTAGTGAAGTCAACTCTGAGGTATGTAAGGCCATTCTGATTGCACCAATGTTCGGTGTGCTGCAATGTGGGTTTAACCCTTTCTTGAATGGTCTTTGGTGCTTTAGCTCTATCGATCTCCGTGAATGGCCAGTTGTCCCCATCTGTGTCAATGTAAACCTGATCAATTTCTTGATCAGTCTCTTTGAATTTCTTTGGGACAATGGCAACACCATAGTGGATGATCTCCTCCAGAGCCAGCCGGGAGTGATCCTTTTGCCTAATGTCTATCTCATGAGTTAGGTCTATCCAAATGTCCTCGATCTCGGGAACATGGATGGGATCAATTTTTTCCTTCGGAAGACAACTCCGGCAGTCGAAGGTTGGCCTTGCTGGGAAGTTGTGCTTCAAATTCAGTAGCTCTAGCTCAGCATACATCTCCTGTGCTTTGGCAAGTGTAGGGCAAGTGTATCGGCCAACTGTAAGGGGGAATGGAGTTCCTCCTTTCTTTCTCTTCATACACTTTTCATGATAAGTGATTAACTGCCTTGACAGTTCTAGGAGGACCAGCTTTGGGCCCGCAAACCTTGGCAACTTCATTGGTTCTCCCTCAAAATTCACAGCTCTGAGGTATGTGAATGTGGGGAATTGTGTGAACAACGCTCCCCATTTCTTTGTAGCAGCAATCACACTCAGGCTGGTTCGACTGTGTCTCATGTTTGGTCTCAACAAACAGAATACCTCATAGAAGAAGGCATCATTTATTTTGGAGAATTGGGAGATGCTGGCTTCGAGCCTTAGCTCTGGGTAGAACTCGTATATCTTGACTTGGGGCCATACCCCATTTCGAGCTAACCCTGCGAAATCCCTTTCTGACGCAGCAACGTATACAACGTAGGAATTCATGTAGAACTTCCCAGTTGTTAGAACTTGTTGAAGCTGCTGTGAGATGGTGTCACTGATGATTTCACCCCAGCCGAAGCGTTGATCAGGTGTGTTCTTGCTCATGTTCTCTAGGTATCTCAGCATCCATTTATGGAAATGATGGGCATCAGGGAGCCTGAATACTCTACTCAAGAATGTGATTGTATCACTCAATTCTTCATTAAAATCACTTCGGTGGATGGTTTGTGGCCATCTGGACACCGACTTCTTGTTCTTCAGATAGAGTTCATTCATCATCTACATGCATTGATCTTCATTATCATCCCATGCTTTCCTGCAGTCTTCAATACTTATCTCCACATATTGCCTGTGATGAGGAATGCCCAGGATCATCTCAAAGTGATGAGCTGTGAGGTTTATGATTGTCTGTTGTTCTTTATTTTTGACACATCTAGTGTCTTTGTTATAGCATCGGGCAACCAACATGATAAACTCATTATTTACGGCACTCACTGGAAGCCCAGCTGCAAAGTGCAATCCACTGCCTACTAATTTGTTCATCCATGGGCCACTGCTTGCCTTGGTGGTCCTTACCCAGAAATCATCCATGTCAATATGACCCAAGCTCAGAGTCTCTGATGTCAAGGTCACACTCTGCATATGAGTCAGGCATTCTGACTCTCTGGTACTTGTACTTCATTTCTTGCTCTGACTGTTTAGCTTTAGCTTTAGCTGGTTTCTTGCTTGATGAAGACATATGTGAGCTTGAGGATGGATGTTGTTGTTCTACAAGAAGAATCAAGAAGGTCCAACATAGAAGAGCCATGTCAACCATCATGTTATCCATAATGAAAGTTTGAAGAATAACAGAACACCTTAGAATGTGTGAGAAAACAGTTAGGTTTAGCTTGCAGAAGGAAGAACGAGCAATTTTAAGCCTTAGGGTGCAAGGCGCAAGCTTACAGCAGGCTACAGGGGCTTTTTATTGCTAGGCACACTTTCTGAGGTGTCAGCATGCAAATTCTTGTGCCAAGTTAGAAGGGGCGCAATCAGGAAAGTGTCAACATGAGAAAATTTGTGCCAAGTTAGAAGGGGTGTGGTTTTGGAAGGTGTTACATGACAAATTTCAGTGCCAAAGGGTAAAGCGCAGGGCACGGATCTGCAGCATACAACATTTCATGTTGATGTTGTGGAAGTTGCGCCTGCGCCTCACAAAAATCTGCTAAGTGTTCTTTTGGCTAGGTGCGGAAAAATTTTATGTTGCATGAGAGTAAAGTGTGCCAAGGCACAACTTTGGAAGAGGTTGCAAGGAAGAACAGTGCGCCATATTAGTTCGGCACACTTTCTGAGCGTGTAACATCACTGAAAATGGCGCCAAGGTTTTAACAGTTAACAGTTTGGTTTATTTTCTTGATTTCTCTCTTTTTGGATTTATTAGATGGCTAGGAAGAGATTTTTTTTGGCAAGGCAGCAAGTAGGGATAAATGGTTTTTGGTTTACTTCAGCGGCAGGGGCCTTCCAGATTTACAAATCTAGAAGGAGAGGAAAAGAGGGTTTCAGCTGGAAGTTGGGGATTTTGAATGTGTTCTTTAAATTTTATTTATTTAATACAAGCCCTAACATTCAACATAACAACATGAAAACCACAAATGGGAGAGGAGCCACTCACCCAGATTTATAAAAGATGAAGAAAAGACGTGGGGTCCACAAGCTCGAAAATGGCACGTGAGGGCTGACAAGGATGGCTGACACGTGTAGAGAAAATACCTTTCATAATTTTCAATTCATGAAAATGACATGTGGTAGGTTCATATTTATAGAAAAATTCACATTTATGACCTCACCAAATTCTTTTGGCATGATTTTCAGAGTGTCGACATGAGAAAACACACCAAGGAAAATGCCATAGCGCTAGTTTATTGATGTTAACATAAAAATTTTACGCAAAAGGATTTACATGGGGTGCAAAATCAACGAATCCTGATGTCGACAGAAAAATTGTGCCCAATGTTTTAGGGCACTGCTTTGGTGATGTTGACAAGTGAATTTCTGTGCCAAAGGATTTTAAAATGGGCGTGATTTTTGGGATGTCGACATGAATGAAATGATACCTAGTTCAAAAAGGCCAATTTTTAGGAGTGTCGACACACAACTTTCGGTGCCGAAGGATAAGCTAAAAATGGCTAAGTCTTGAAACAACCTAATTTTTTGAAAGGGAGTTTTGGGCTATTTCAAACGTTATCAAACTTCCTTAGGGGTCAAAACAGAATTTTGGTATAGTTACCTGCAAATTACCCTTGTCAATTTTGCAGGATAACAGCTGGCTCTTTCTGGGGACTATCTTTAAGTGAAACTTAAGGGTAGAGAATCCCAGATTTTCATGTGCCTATCCATTGGGTTACAGAGAGTCAAAAACAAGGGTGACGAAAAAGAAAAAGAAAGGGAACACACAACAACAGAAAGCAAACACACAACAAAAGCAAACACACAACGAAAGCAAAAGAAAATGAACAAGAAAACTGTACAAAGAAGAGAGCAAGCTCTACTTCCTAAAGATCTTCAGGTGCTGCCCACTATAGGGAAGCGGGAGCTTGGTTCCATCCAGATATGAGAGATAGAAACTATTCTCTCCATTGAGCTGCTTGATTTTGTATGGCCCTCTCCAAAGAGAGTCAAACTTCCCATGCATACCTTTTGGTTCTCTTCGTTTGTCCCACAGAAGAACAAGATCTCCTACTTGGAAATCTCTTTGCTTAGCTTTCTTGTCGAACAACCTCTTAACTTGATTCTGATGTTCAGTGATCTTGTCGACCACTTTCACTCACTTTTCTTCAAGTTCTGTCAGGTACATAATCCTCTTTTCAAGAGAATTCTGAAAAGTTTCATCTTCAATTGCTCGAGCCAAGCGCAGAGCAGGAAGTTCTGTGGAGATAGGGATTTCAGCATCGATCCCATATAACACCTGGAAAGGTGACATGCTGAGAGACCTCTTTGGAGTGATACGATCTACCCACAAAGCATCATACAATGATTTGTGCCAGGACCACTGGTTTTCATCAACTAGCTTCCGTATGATAGTCACCAGGTTCTTGTTGCTGGATTCTGCCTGACCATTTCCCTGAGGATAATAATCAGAAGCATGAGCCAAGGTTATTCCGTATCCATAACAAAAACCAATAACTTCCCATGAAGAGAAGTTGGAAGCATTGTCAGCAACGATTTTGTGTGGAATGCCAAATCTCACAATAATATTCTCTTTGATGAAGTTGCAAACAACTTCAGAAGTGGCATGCTTGACAGGTATGGCCTCCACCCATTTTGTGAAGTAATCCATTGTTGTTAGGACGTAACTATGTCCAGCACTCGATTGAGGATTGAGTGCTCCAATGAAATCAATTCCCCATTGTCTGAATGGTTCGTCAATGATGACGGGCCTGAGGGGAAATGCAGCCAGCTTTGGTTTGCCCACGAACTGTTGGCAAAGTTCACATTTTGCTATCCAGGTGGCTGTATCTTGAAATAGCATTGGCCAGTAGTACCTGGCCCGAATGATTTTATGTGCTGTCATGGATGAGGAGAAGTGACCACCACAGGCTGAGTCATGAAAACTCTCCAACAATTTTACCTGCTGTGGCTTATCAACACATCGTAGAAAAACACCGTCAATTCCACGTTTGTACAATCCATCATCCCATATGACATATCTTGTGGCTCTGAGCTTCACCGTTCACTTTTCCTTTGTGGTTAGGTGAGTTGGGCACTCGCCATAGGTGAGAAAGAATGTGATGTCAGAATACCATTCGTCGTTGGTGGTTACAAATAGAACCATGGGCAAAGAATCCACTTTCTCCAGTTCATTTTGTTCTCCATCAATGTGATCAGCTTTCTCTTCAGGTACCTCTGAGTCTTTATTTTCAGCCATTAGCTGACACAGGCCCTTACCTCTTACCAACTTGGTTGGTTTGATGTCTAGGTCATATTCTTGGACCTTTGCGATCCAATTCCCTCGTAAGCTCCCTAACTCCTGTTGAGTCAGGATAGACTTAACAGCCGTGTCAGGAACCAACACTACTGTATGAGAATTCAGAATATAGTAGCGGAAATTTTTGACTACTTTTACCATGGAAAAGGCATGCTTTTCCAATTGTGACATCTTTAGTTCATGAGGCTTAAGAGGAGAGCTCATGAAAGCAATCGGGGATTCAATATCCTTGGAGTTCTTTTGCATCAAGATAGCTGATACAGTATGCGCAGATGCATAACTGTACATGATGAAGTCTTTGCTGAAGTCAGGACACACCAGAACAGGAGCGTGAGCGATGGAGGTTTTTATGTCTTCGAATGATGTCCTGCCTTCCTCACTCCATCAGAATGTTTGGGACCCTTTCATCATATTAGATATATGACGAGTCTTCTCAGCAAAATCAGGAACAAAGCGTCTAAGAAAATTTACCTTTCCGAAGAAAGAGTGAACACCAGTCTTGCTTGTAGGAAAAGTAAGGCTCTGAATAGCCTTGACCCTTTTGACATCTATCTTAGTTCCTTCTCTGCTGATGACATGTCCTAGCAGCTTTCCTTCGGTGACCCCAAAAACTGACTTCTTGGGATTTAGCGAAATCCCGTGCTCTCGGCATCTGATCAAGACTTGTTCCAAATGATCGCAGTGATCACTTCGTCTTTTGGAGAACACGGTCAGGTCATCTAGGTAAACTACGATGAATTTTCCCATCATACCTTTGAATGCAAAGTCCATTGCTCATTGGAAGGTAGCACCGGCGTTGATCAAACCGAACGACATTCTTTTGTAGGTGAAGGTACCCCAAGGAGTGGTGAACGCTATTTTGAACTGATCTTCAGGCGTGACTTGAATTTGATTGTAACCTGAAAAACCATCAAGCATAGACAACATTTCTGAACCGGTTACTACCTGTAGCACTTGATCCATTATCGGCAGTGGATAGTTATCTTTTAAGGATGACTGGTTCAAGTTGCGAAAGTCCACGCATATGCGTATCTCACCATTCTTCTTCCGCACAGGCACAATATTTACAACCCAGGTACTGTGATGAATTGGAAAAATAATTCTTGCATCCAGCATCTTCTGAATTTCAGCCTGGATGGTACCTGAGATTTTGGGGTTGTAATGCCTTTGCTTTTGACGAAAAGGCTTGACATCGTCCTTGAGCGGAATGTCATGCCAAATGTCCTTTGGCTTGAAAGACTTCAGATCAGCATAAGACCATGCTAACACATCCATGTACTTTTTCAGCAACTTAACGAATTTTCACTTTTCCTCGGGCGTACAACACTTCCCGATATTCACGAAATGAGGATGTTCTGCAGTACCCAGATTGACGGATTCAGTTTCTGGAGAAGAGGAAGGATCATCCTGTCACTTTTTCTTGACAAAACGGTCATGATTATCAAATAATCATTCTAAGGAAACCAAACCTTTAGGAATCTTATTTCCTTTGAGCTGTATCACTGTATCTTTTTCAGATTCATGTGCTTGACCGGTGAGAGACTCACGACACGTAGAAGTTGATCCATCGAAATGAAGTTCTTTGAAATTGTCAGCTTTCTCCAAAAAGTGATAAGTTGGTTGTTATCATTGAACACTTGCCAGTGCTATGAATTATCTGGCACACTTGGGTGAAAAACCACTTCAATGGTATATGTATCTATTTTTAACCCTGGGTGAGGGAGCATGAGAGAGGCTGAGATGGCCAATGAATCAGCCATGTCATTTTGAGCTCGTGGAACTACTTTGATTGAGAAAGCATCAAACTCTTCGATGCTATCCCATACTGCATTGCGGTAGTGTCTGAGCCGGTCATTCTTTACTTGGTATATCCCTTTTACCTGATTGACAATTAGCTCAACATCACCTTGCACTCTTAGATTCTTGATTCCTTTCTCTTTTGCAGCTTGCATGCCAAGTAACAAGGATTCATACTCGACAGTATTATTCGTATTGAAGAACTGTAACTTGAAAGAAAAAGGGAAAATCTCCTCTTCAGGAGATATTAGAACAGCTCCAGCACCGCATCCACTTGTCACACAACTGCCATCAAACTGCAATGTCCATACTTTGTTGAGATCCTCCTTTTGGATGAGAACGTCCATTCTATTTGAGTTGGTGGACAAGAAATAGCTTCCCATCTCTAACGATTTGAAAAGAATCTAAGCCTTAGGGTCATCAGAGTTGGTGACTAGATATTTCTTTTGTGACTCTGGTTCCAATGTCTGCATCACCCCTTTGACAGGAATCCTGGCTTTGGACCAGTCCATATGAATTTCCCCACCAACTTCTTTACAAAATCTCCTCCCTAGCACTATCTCGTATGCTGCTGGAATATTAGCTACGAGAATAGTCATTTTTACCCTTTTCTCAGGAAATGCCGCGAATGCAAACTGCGCATCCTTGATCTGACCAATCAATGGTACCTGCTTGGTTTCCATGGAGTAACATATGTCAAAAGGTTTAGTAAGTGTGAGGCCCAAAGCATGGGTGACCTTTGCTGGCATAACATTATCAGAAGCTCCAGAATCAATTATACAGTTACTTAGTTTATGACCATTGATCAGGAGAGATAGGTAAAAAGGTTCAATTTTCCCTGATGTGGAAGTCGAGGCAATGTTTACGTGAGATGTAGGAGGAATGGGAAGAATTCCTTTTGGGGAAATAGGAGGAGGGACGGCAGCCTGGCTTTGGATATACTTAGTTAATCTTATAAGCTGCTCTGGGTTGGACTGAAGGTACTCAACTTCAGACATCTGGATCTTGGTCTTTTTGGCGTGATCAATTATATCGAATGCGACCAAGGGTTGCGCTAACGAAGGAATGAGTCCTTCATTTCACATTTGTGGAGGAGGATTACTGGTCTTTATGGGACTGGAGGAAGGCTGAATTGGAGGAGAAACAGGAGGAAAAGATTTCTTCACAAAAGGTTTAATAGGAGGTTGAGTAGGAAGGGGATTACCTCTTTTAGCGATCGTTGGAGGAGGAGTTACCACAGCCTTTTCCTTTTGTTTTTCAGCAGCAACCTTTTCTTCTTTTCCTTGCGAGTGAGTGAAAACTACGTATGATTGTCCACTCGCATACCCTTGGGTACCCTCTTCTTCATCAGATTCCTCATCTTCAAATTCCATATACCCAATAGTAGAGTCGCCAGTCGGTTCACCGACATCTTGATCATCTTCACCTTGCGACGAAGGTTCTTCGTAATTTGGATCATCTTCTTTGATTTCAACCAAAGCATTAACCAGAGGGGCTTCAATTGCTAACCTTGGAGAAGCAGCAGGTAAACGCGGCCTTTGGGGGGCATTGTTGGGAGTGAAGTTCCTCCGTGGGATATCCCGGTACGGAGTGGTAGATGATGTTTGAGTCAATTGCTTCTTTAATGAGAGCAAGTCATTTTCCATCTTCTAGAATGTTGGACCTAATGAGGTAGCATGAGAAGAAGTTGAAGCCTTTGATTTTGATGGCTCTCATCTTAACTCACCAGATATAAGAAGGTTGTCTTCTATCTGAATGGCCATAGCTTGAGCAAGGGCCAAGGTGGGTATCTGTTCCTGTAAAAGTAAGAAACTTACTTTCGAACTCATGGCATTCAAGAAGAAACACTTTTGATTCTCTAATGTTGGCATCATGGCAAGTGGCACACGGTTGATCAGTGAATTGAATCGGGTGATAAAATCATGCATGGTTT
This sequence comes from Taxus chinensis, assembly GCA_019776745.2. NCBI lineage: Eukaryota > Viridiplantae > Streptophyta > Pinopsida > Cupressales > Taxaceae > Taxus > Taxus chinensis. The sequence continues at coordinate 107,678,847 of CM034154.1, forward strand.
CATTGGTCTCCTTCTTCATGTGAGTGATTTGTGACAATAACGCAAATGCATCTTCTGAAGGTTTGTATCTGTCTTCAAATGCAGTCTGCAATGTGGCCCAACTGGTGATGGATCCAGCTGGTAAATGTTGGAACCATTCTGCTGCAGGCCCTTGCAAGGTCTCCAGAAAGAGACGTACTGATACGTCCTCATGAGTCACGTCTAGAATGTTGCATGACATAATAAACGCAGCTATATGCACGTCTGTGCTTTGATTTCCACTCCCATCAAATTTCAGGAAATTTTTGTGATTTCTGTGAGGGAGGGGGTTGACTGGATGTGGCAGTGCTAGAGGACCCATGGCATTTCCCCATGGTACAGGTAGATTTGCTACCATTTGAAAAGTAGGAAAAAGAACACGAGCAGGGAGTGTGGTTCCACTTAGCAAAAGAGCACTGCAAGTTGATGTCGAGGCACCCTGTGAAATCTGGCTCTTTCGTGGAGGTGAGGCACTTCTTGCTGATCGATCCGCTGAGCTCAGTGATGCGAATCATGCTGGAGTGATACTGAAATTGTGCCTTTGAAGTAGATCAAAAATTGGATCAACTTCCCCATGAGCTCTTCTGCTGTGAGTAAATGGTTCACCCGCCAGCGTATCCGTTCAGATCTGCAACAATTAGGAGCAGATTTACAACAATCTTTTTTGTTTATACTTGCTGATTTTCTGATTTTTCTGGCAAAAATCAGCAGCATGTACTTTTTTCAATATTTAATTTTACCCTTTTTAAATAACAACCGATTGCGGTTTTCTAACAAAGATTAATAAGGATAAAAAGTGGGTCAATTTAGTAGGCTGATTTTTGGATCTTTGACCTAAATTTTGCAAGGTTTTGAAAATAACATAAAATGTCAGAATCTTAGATCTACTGAAATATACAAGTTTTTGTAAAAACTCAGTGAACTAAAAGTTTCTATCTGGTCCAGATCTATGGATTTTCATAAGGAAATTTTCAGTTTTGATCACTTATGCAAAAAATTTTGATTTTTAACAAAGGGTTAAAATTTGCAATCTGGTAGTGATTTTTACAGTTTTTTAGTTATTTCCTTAGTTCGATCCCCAGTAGAGTCGCCAAAAACTGTTGGTCTGAAAATCTGTCGGTTAGGCAGGTCATGGGGAAATAGGCCAACAGTGTGCAGGGCATAGCCCCTCTTTGAGACAGCAAAGTGAAACTGGTTTATTGCTAATCTATCAAGCAGGAATCTGTGCAAATCTACACTATTCTAACTTCAGGGGGTTTGGGATCTCATCCCAGTAGAGGTAGTTCCAACAACGAACAGAAAGGTAGGAAGGAAGGAACGGAGGAGGATAGATCTGAAGGAAGAAAAGAAATGAATTCCAAGATGGAAAGGTCAGAAGGTTTATGCTTTGAGCTGGTAGTAAACAGAGCCAAACTTACTTGCATAAACAATTAAAGCAATACTGATGAACATATGACAATAGTAGGAATGAATCCAACAGAATAAAAACATAGATCTAACTTAAGAAAGATCTGATGCAAATAACACACATATTAAGCACAAAGTCTGAACATATGTATTAATATTTCTTCTGTTACAAGAAAACACAAAGTCTTTCTCTCCTCACTTCTCTTTTCATACAAAAAATGTCCACCTAGAATACAACAAGTATTCTAGTATTTATAGAAGGAGAGAAGGAAAGAAGACAAAAGCAAACCCACTACTTACAAAATATCTTACAAGATATTTACAAAAGATCTAGAAAATATCTAAAAAGTCAACAGTTGACTTGGGCAAGTTTTTGGATGACAACATCCCATGGTGCAACATGGATGAGGTCATCATGTATGCCAACATGCTTTTTAAATATTTTACAAAAATGATCAATGCATACACGAGAGGAGAAACTACTCCTCATCATCCCTCTGTTCAAACTTGGTGTCTTGCTTTTGATCAGGAGAGTCGATGTGACACTGCGCTCGATATTCTACAAACTTGCTGATCATTGCTTGAAGTTGATCATGGTTGGGACCATTAAAATGGTCATGAATGACTTCGCAGGTTTCTTTCTCATTCTTGAGCTTGTCAGGTAACTCGGTGAAAGTTTCGCATGCATCGATTAAAAATCCAATGAAATCATGGCAGGCCAAGAGGTTATTGATTGACTCTCAGTCGAAAGTGACCTCTGGTGCCAAACCTTGAGTGACGATAGCCTTGAAGCTAGAATGTATCATCTACTTCCCTCAAGTTATACGATTCACTGAGCATCCCTGGAGACATTTTTGTAACTATCTGCTCCATGTTGTATCGTGCATCCAGGGCTTCATCTTTGATTTTATCGATTCTCTCCAGGATATATTCCATCTAGTCAACCTGGTAATCTAATGCAATGAGAGCTTTATTATGTGCACACGGGTGATTGATAACGCCGACCTTCAATAGGTCGTCAGCTGAGTAGTTAACCATTGCTTGGAACGTTTCATGCTGCAACCTGGCGTTATCCAACTCTTCAGATAGGGCACTTGCTACTGCTTGTAGCTCCTTATTTGCTTGAGTTATATCCTGATAGAGCAATGTGAATTTCCCAAGCATTTCTTCACCATCTCTGAGGATCCGCTCGATCCAGGATGATACTGTTGTGCCTTGTTCACCAATCTTAATATATTCATTTATTTTCTCCTGACTGGGAACTTGAATGGGTTCGGCGGCAGTCACAGGAGGAGCGTTGCCCATTTTCTGCAATGCTTGTAGGAGATGTTTGTTTTGTTCTTTAAGTATCCTTTTCTCCTCTTTTGCCTCTTGGAGCTTTTTGTAGAGAGCATCCACAGCAGACAAGGCTTCCCCTTGCAGGCTTTTAGACGAGGTCCCCATTGTGACTTGAGTCACCGTGAAGTCTGTGGGAGACAGATCTTCTTTTCTCTTGGTGGGATCTAGGTAAGCTATCTCCATGACTCTCTCCCCCGAAGTGCCTTTAGAAAAGTGAGTTATCACTTTCTGCTTCTTGGTTCCCTTCTTCGGAATAATGGAGAAATCCATGGCCGCAATGGGAACTTTCCTCTTATGCTGACTCAGATGGTCAGAAATCCAACCAGGACTTATGGGAGTGGGAGTGGAGGAAGAAGAAGAAATGGGAGTGAGAGGGGGAGCAACTGTAGAGGCCTCAGGGAAGTGTGTTGAAACACTCGGTGGTGGCATTGACAAGGAGTCCAATGCACCGATGCTTGTGGGGCCTGGAGTTACTAACGGGGAGGAGAAGGATGTGGAAATGGAAGGGATCATCATTAGGATTGAGGAAACATTGGGTGACAGATCCGCAAGAGAGGAGAAGATGGAAGAGGTGGGAGATGGAAGGGAGGAAGGGAGAGGAGAAGACACATCCATAGGGATAGATGCTTGAATGACAGGAGGAGGAGAAGAAATGGAAGAAGGAACGCTGGGTACCTCAGTAGTTGTAGTTGTGATAACATCCTGGGTGGATGTATCCATTGAAACATCTATTGTTCCTTCTTCATCTGGAGATACCAGGTCAACTACTTGCTTCTCAGAAGTAGGAGGAAGATTTTCAGGCCTTGGAAGAGGGAGTTTCTTCTTGTCTGCTTGGTTCTCCCTCCTTGTCCTTCCCTTTTCCTTTTGGCACATGGGCTGGCCTTGGAGGTGCATGGCCTGAAGGAGAAGTAGTGAAGTCAACTCCAAGGTATGTAAGGCCATTCTGATTGCACCAATGTTCGGTGCACTGCAATATGGGTTTGACCCTTTCTTGAATGGTCTTTGGTGCTTTAGCTCTGTCGATCTCTACGAATGGCTAGTTGTCCCCATCTGTGTCAATGTAAACCTGATCAATTTCTTGATCAGTCTCTTTGAATTTCTTTGGGACAATGGCAACACCATAGTGGATGATCTCCTCCAGAGCCAGCCAGGAGTGATCCTTCTGCCTAATGTCTATCTCATGAGTTAGGTCTATCCAAATGTCCTCGATCTCGGGAACATGGATGGGATCAATTTTTACCTTTGGAAGACAACTCCGGAAGTCAAAGGTTGGCCTTGCTGGGAAGTTGTGCTTCAAATTCAGCAGCTCTAACTCAGCATACATCTCCCGTGCTTTAGCAAGTGTAGGGCAGGTGTATCGGCCAACTGTAAGGGGGAATGGAGTTCCTCCTTTCTTTCTCTTCATACACTTTTCATGATAAGTGATTAACTGCCTTGACAATTCTAGGAGGACCAGCTTTGGGCCTACAAACCTTGGCAGCTTCGTTGGTTCTCCCTCAAAATTCACAGCTCTGAGGTATGTGAATGTGGGGAATTGTGTGAACAACGCTCCCCATTTCTTTGTAGCAGCAATCACACTCAGGTTGGTTTGACTGTGTCTCATGTTTGGTCTCAACAAACAGAATACCTCATAGAAGAAGGCATCATTTATTTTGGAGAACTGGGAGATGCTAGCTTCGAGCCTTAGCTCTAGGTAGAACTCGTATATCTTGACTTGGGGCCATACCCCATTTCGAGCTAACCCTGCGAAATCCCTTTCTGACGCAGCAACATATACAACGTAGGAATTCATGTAGAACTTCCCAGTTGTTAGAACTTGTTGAAGCTGCTGGGAGATGGTGTCACTTATGATTTCACCCCAGCCAAAGCGTTGATCAGGTGCATTCTTGCTCATGTTCTCCAGGTATCTTAGCATCCATTTATGGAAATGATGGGCATTAGGGAGCCTGAATACTCTACTCAAGAATGTGATTGTATCACTCAATTCTTCATTAAAATCACTTCGGTGGATGGTTTGTGGCCATCTGGACACTGGGCTTCTTGTTCTTTAGATAGAGTTCATTCATCATCTGCATGCACTGATCTTCATTATCATCCCATGCTTTCCTGCAGTCTTCAATACTTATTTCCACATATTGCCTATGATGAGGAATGCCCAGGATCATCTCAAAGTGACGAGCTGTGAGGTTTATGATTGTCTATTGTTCTTTATTTTCGACACATCTAGTGTCCTTGTTATAACATCGAGCAACCAACATGATAAACTCATTATTTATGGCACTCACTGGAAGCCCAGCTGCAAAGTGCAATCCACTGCCTACTAATTTGTTCATCCATGGGCCACTACTTGCCTTGGTGGTCCTTACCCAGAAATCATCCATGTCAATATGACCCAGCTCAGAGTCTCTGATGTCAAGGTCACACTCTGCATATGAGTCAGGCATTCTGACTCTCTGGTACTTGTACTTCATTTCTTGCTCTGACTGTTTAGCTTTAGCTTTAGCTGGTTTCTTGCTTGATGAAGACATATGTGAGCTTGAGGACGGATGTTGTTGTTCTGCAAGAAGAATCAAGAAGGTCCAACACAGAAGAGCCATGTCAACCATCATGTTATCCATAATGAAAGTTTGAAGAATAACATAACACCTTAGAATGTGTGAGAAAACAGTTAGGTTTAGCTTGCAGAAGGAAGAACGAGCAATTTTAAGCCTCAGGGCGCAAGGCGCAAGCTTACATCAAGCTGTAGGGGATTTTTATTGCTAGGCACACTTTCTGGGGTGTCAGCATGCAAATTCTTGTGCCAAGTTAGAAAGGCGCAATCAAAAAAGTGGTTTTGGAAGGCATGTTGCAACATGACAAATTTCAGCGCCAAAGGGTAACATGCGCAGCGCCAAAGGGAGAAGCACAGTGCGCAGATTTGCAGATACAACATGTCATGTTGATGTTATGGAAGTTGCACTTTCGCCTCACAAAAATCTGCTAAGTGTTCTTTTGGCTAGGCGTGGAAAAAGTTTATGTTGCATGAGAGTAAAGTTTGCCAAGGCACAACTTTGGGAGAGGTTACAAGGAAGAAAAGTGCACCATATTAGTTCGGTGTGCTTTCTGAGCATGTAACATCACTGGAAATGGCGTCAGGGTTTTAACAATTAAGATTTTGGTTTATTTTCTTGATTTCCACTACTTCTCTCTTTTTGTTGGATTTGTCGGATGGCCAGGAAGAGAGGTTTTTTGGAAAAACAGCAAGCAGGGATAAATGGTTTATGGTTTACTTCAGCGGCACGGGGCCTTCCAGATTTACAGATCTGGAAGGAGAGGAAAAGAGGGTTTCAGCTTGGGTTTGAGGATTTGAATGTGTTCTTTAAATTTTATTTATTTAATACGAGCCCTAACATTCAACACAACAACATGAAAACCACAAATGGGAGAGGAGCCACTCACCTAGATTTATAAAAGATGAAGAAAAGACGTGGGGTCCACAGGCTCGAAAATGGCACGCGAGGGCTGACAGGGATGGCTGACGTGCGCAGAGAAAATACCTTTCGCAATTTTCAATTCGTGAAAATGACATGTGGCAGGTTTCATTTTTATAGAAAAATTTGAATTTATGACTTCCCCAACTTCTTTTGGCGTGATTTTAGGAGTTTCGACATGCAAAAAGTTGCGCCAAGGAAAATGCATAACGCTGGTTACTAGATGTTAACATAAAAACTTTAGCGCAAAAGGATTTAATGGGGCGCAAAATTCTTGATGTCGACATGTGAAAAATTGTGCCCAATGTTTTAGGGCGCTGCTTTGGTGATGTTGATAAACAAATTTCTACGACGAAGGACTTTAAAGTGGGCACGATTTTTGGAATGTCAACATGAATGAAATGGCGCCTAGTTCAAAAAGGCACATTTTTGGGAGTGTCAACACACAACTTTCTGTGCCGAAGGATAATCTAAAAATGGCTAAGTCCCAAAACAACCTGATTTTTGAAAGGGAGTTTTGGGGCTATTTCGAATGTTGTCGAACTTCCTTAGGGGTCAAAATAGAATTTTGGTATAGTTACCTACAAATTGCCCTTGTCAATTTTGCAGGATTGTATGTTGGGCACCGAGGAGAGACAAGGCAGGGCAAGTGCAGGATCACCGTGGAGTGGGTGTGAGCTCAGAGGAATGAGACAGAGTAGTCTAGGTAGTTAGGATGGAGTTGAGCAGAGGGCTCAGTTAGGTGCAGATGGTAGTTAGGACAGGGACGGGGCTCAGCCGAGCTGGCCGAACTAAGAGAGGTGGGAATGGGGGTAGGGTTCGGGGGCTGTAAAGGGATGGCTTAGCCGAGTTGGCTGAGCCATGGTAGGTAGGGGATGGGGTAGATGTAGGGTTTTGGTTTAAATAATTTTGTTTTTAAATTTTTTATTTTTTTGTGGTGTTTATATATATATATATATATATTTAATGTTTTTTTTTTGTAAAAATGTAATATAATATGTGCTATGTGTGTGCAGGTGTATATTTTTTTGTGTTGTTGCTTCCAAACCTCCACAACAATAGAAGCACTCCAAGAAAAAATTTAGATAAAAAATGAAACAAAAATGAAAGAGGAGGGGTGTGAGTCCCACCTGGTGTGCTGAAATGTAAACAATGACAAAAACCATAGTAATGAAAGATAAACAAATAATTTTGCAAACCTCAGTAAGGTTGTGGAGACCTTGTCTATGGAACCTTGAAAATGAATGTGGGTGCTCTTGAATGTTCTCCAAACTTTGCATGCAATTGCTATGAACGTAGTGAAATTTAGCATAGTTTTTGTACTTCAGATTCAAAAGGATTTGTAAGCAAGGTAAGCCTGCAATTTATAAAGGTAGAAGTAGTTAGAAATTGGTTACATATGGTTGAATGCACATGCTAAAAATATAATTGGAGGAAGTCATGGTAGTGTCGGGGCATTTAGGGGCAGTAAATGAATTAATTGCAAAAAGTTGCATCTGGAAAGGTGGTTGTACGTGCAATTCAATTGCCGCCACTTTTCTAGGATTCTAGAAGTGCAGTTAACTAGGATAAGGATAGGGAGTCCAAGTGGAGTATAAGAGGACTCTAGGTAGATGTTGATCAAGTGGCAGTTGACTAGGATGTGCACACACTTAATTAATAAATAATAATTAACTTAGCTAAAGGGGTATTAAGGATACATGGAATTAATTTAATTAATCTAAAGGGTACAATGTGTATGAATTGATTAATTTAATCAATTAATCAGAGATGGGTGAATAAAAAGGTGTACTAGGATAACACAGGGAACAAGTGGAAATAGGTGTGTAATTTTGGGGTGTCTACACTAGGGTGTAACTCCTTTACTCAACTACTTCGAAGTTACTACTCATCAAATCTCTACATTGCTCTACTTGCGTTCTTCTTCGTTTGTGGGTTTTGGGAGTTACTTTTCTTGGGATTTTGTTTGAGCATTGCTTTAGATTTTTGACAAGTTGTAATCCCAAGTTAATCCTCTTTTCCTATTTTCCTTTCTTTGCGAGTTTCTAGAAGTGCTTTACTCATTTTTTTGAGTGATTTTTTCTTCGAAGTATATTCACACCTAAAACCCGAGTTAACCTCTCCTTTGTTTCATGGGATTCAAGGATGAATTTACTTCATTTCTCACAGTTATACCAAGTCAAAACTCTGCATAACTCCCCTTCTTCTTCCTTGGCTTGTGGGGCTTTGGGATGACTTAGCTCACGACTTAGGGTGAGTTTTACTTCACAACTTCTCTACCTCATTTTTTTGGGCTTTCCATTTTTTAAAAATTCCTTTGGAAATCAATTCATAAGGGGTGCAGAGAACCTTGTGACTCATGGAACTGTGTCTCATGTGCTTGTAGCTCCTGAGATCCCCATAATTGAATCCTACCCACACCTCCTTTTCCTTTTCTTTCGGGTCATTATTCTCTGTGGGGAACTATTTCCTATGAGGAAGTAGTTCCCCACACTCCATTTGTTCCCTAATCAAATCCTCTGATCGTACAACTCTCCCAGTGCTCGCTCCACTGTTCACTTTGGAAAATGTGGGTATTATGTGTCCATGGGGAACACATGTCCACACAGATCTAGTTCCTCTCAAGCCCTCTGGGCCTGCATCTCATCTAATCCCCACAACACGTTAACTCTCCCTAGCCTCTTCACAAATCAGTGAAGTCGGGTCCACGGGGAACACACATCCCCACGGACCTTGTTCCCTCCAGGATTCTAAAAGATGATCCATCTGTAATATAAAATACCTGGCCCAACTCCTTTACATTGTGGGCATCAGGGTTCATTTTAAGACACCTCTATAAAATTGTAGGTGGAAAATACCTGGCGAATATCCCCGAAACCAATTTTAGCGAAAGGCAAATTTGACAGTATTCCAAAACAAAAAATTCACCTGGTTTTTCATGGCTCCATCATTAGCGTGCGACAACAAGACGTCAATAATCACTCCTAACGCACGTCAATGGAACGTCAATTGTCTTGACTATCATGCGTCAATAGGATCTAGTGACGCGCATCAACAGGATCCAGTGACGCATGTCAATAGGATCCAGTGACGCACGTCAATAGGATCCAGTGACGCGCGTCACTGGATCCTAGTGACGCGCGTCATTGGATCCTATTGACGTGTGTCACTGGATCCTATTGACGCGCGTCATTGGATCCTGTTGATGCGCGTCACTAAATCCTGTTGACGCGCGTCACTAGATCCTGTTGACGCGCGTCACTAGATCCTGTTGACGCGCGTCACTAGATCCTGTTGACGCGCGTCACTGGCTCTTATTGACGTGTGTCACTGGATCCAATTGACGTGCATCACTGAATCCTATTGACGTGCATCTCTGGCTCCTATTGACGCACGTCAGCTAAGACTATTGTCGCGCGTCAGCTAAAACCATTGACGCACATCAATTGAAGCCATTAACACCCGATTTAGCCTATAAATGCCCTTCAACAGGTCATTTTCTCATTTTCACCTTCCCACTCTTGAATTTTTACATGTCTCAATCATTGTCAAAGATGCAAGTACAACTATTATGTCCACTTCACATGCTTCCCAACTGCAAGTTCAGCAAAAAAATCAAGAGAATCCAATTCAATCGATTTCCAAGATCAACTATAGGAATCCCTTATGCCCTCACATACATATTGTTTTAAAGATGTCTTCAGAATATAAAGATTTGATGGATGCATGTGAATTTACAGGGCTCGTTAATATGCCCCATTTCCAAACAAATACATATATTTTGAATTTCCTTCTGTCATCCTCCAATTCAGAGGACGGCCTTTTTTATGTGACTCTGAACGATGGCCGAATGTTCCAATTCAGTATCAAAGTAAATGACATCCATCGGTTTACGGGCCTTCCGTTCAAAAATTTACCAATTGTTACAACCAAGGCAACACTCCTGGAAGAAGACAAGAAATTTCTTGAATCAACGTTCGGTTTCCATGTTGATTGTAAGTATAATTCGTTTTAATTCATATTTTTTATTCTGTTTTTTATTCTGATACAATTTGCTGTTATAAATTTATAATAATTTTCACTGTTTCGCATTTGCAGCCCATGTCAATAAATCCAGGCATGGTGTGGATACACAATCAATTGCACACCACTTTCTTGCTGCACTTATTTCATTTTTTCAATCCAGAATTGTTTTGCAGGGTCGCCAAACAGATATACCAAATTGGGCCATTGCATACATTGTTGCCACCATCTCAAAACAAAAATTCGATTGGTGCACATATCTATCCAAAAAAATAAGAACTAACCTAACAAATTCAAAACTTTCAGAAAAACCTTTCATTTATTCAATAAACTATCTCCTCAGCCTTTATTATGAGGCACTTTTAAATTTAAAAGATTAAAAAATTCCTACTTGCACTGATGAGGAGTTGATGAAGTTGTCAATTCCATTTGAAGAACAACATGTATAAACTATTTAGTTTGTAATTGTATTTCAATTTTCGAAATTATAGTGCACAATTATTAAAACTTAAATTTTAATGTTTTGCAGAGAAGATTTATTGAAGCCCTCCCCCGAAAAAAGGTGTTATCGAGAGAAAGAGGCCAACAACACGCTGAGGCTTCGGGGGACTCACAATTTGAAATGGAAGCTCACTCCTCTCCAAACCCTCAACAGTTTGAACTCGTTAAACGCCAAAGAAGTAATACCTTCTCATATATTATTTACAAATTCCAAATTTGCATATTTATTTTTCAATTTAAATTTTAACCAAATGAATTGACAACATTTAATATTGATGAATTGCAGGGACTTTGGAACATACACCTGCTTCACAAACTCAACCTTTTTGCCCAACTCACTCCATACAGTCACATGCATTCATATCTTCTGAACAGACACTGAGTACAACTCCTACAAGGCCACCCGTAGCACCAAGAAAAACAACCCCTCGTTAACAAGGTACAACTTTTTGATAGTACGTTTAATTTCGAAGTTTTTGACTTTATGAATTGTTTTCCTATTTTTCATTTTTTTCTTGTACTTTTCAACACATGTCAGTCCTGATCAAACCGTGGCACCGACACCCACTCAACCAATAATTTTTAAAATGCCAACCATAGGAACAGTGAAAAATAACATTGGTAAACGCATGCCTTTTGCTCCGGCCCCTAGTGGGACACTAAACATTGCCGCCTCCTTTTGAATTCCAACTCTCTCACTTGGTGGCTTGCCCAGTGCAACGGGCATATCTGTTTTGAACAATATAAATTTAGATGAAGATTATTTGGGCATTGATAGCTATGACCCAACTGGTTTTTTCAATACCCGCAAGATGATTCAAGGCTAGCAGGTATACTTCAAATTTCAATTTAAATATGCTTTACAATTTTGAATTACATTTCGATTTAAATTTATTTATCTAAATCTTGATTAATTTTTTCACAAACAGGATCAGCCCACCCAAAGGTAGAAACAAGTAGCAGTTGATCTTGCTGAAAGCCCCCATACTTCTCCAGCAAGATCGTCTTCATCAGATTCAGATAGTGAACAGTTGCCACCTTTTCCTTTGGAGAACTTAATTGGTTATGATTGTCAATCCCATGTGAGTGAGTTTATTCTTCCTCATATCAATCAGCTTATAGAATGGGAGAGAAGGGCTAAAGTTCTTATCAATGAAATTATTAGTCATTATGAAAATTATTGGCAACGAGATAGTTTATACGCTGCAGTCCAAAATCAACCTGCAAAGATGGATTCCTTACTTACCCAAGTAAGAAGTGGGACTGTCACGTATAACAACAACTATAAAGATGACATTTTAGATAAGTCATTAAACAAATTGGAAAATATTAGTGCCGAGGCCCAAGCATATTTTAACAAATGGTCCAAGGACAAGGATTTGGTAGCAATCGCAAATGTCGAAAGAGATAGAGCGGTTGTAAGTACTATTACATTCAAACAATCATTCTTGTTAATTTGAAATTTTTATTTTTTAGTAATTTTTTGAATTGACATTACTCTTTTTGTGCAGTTGAAATATGAAAATTTGAAGAGTCAGTCGAAGGTTTTGCAAGTTCACTTGGAAACAGCAAAGAACAGTTTATCCGCAGCAAAAAATTTGAAGCAAAATATTGTTTTGGTTAACAAACAAAACAATACACTAAAGTGGATAATTAAAGAGCATGGTTTCGACCCTGACATATTATTCAAAGCTAAAGCAGCAGCTGATCCAAATTTGCTGTCGCATGGAGATGCGACAAATCAAGAAGAAAGAATTTTAAAAAATCTGGACAGTGCTGCGAAAGATCTTATAAGTTCAGGGGTTATTTCTGGTGCTGGGGAAAGAGGTACAACCACAGTGGAAGAAGCCGTTGGGGAAGAGAGCAGAGGAGTAGAATTGGATAAAGAAAAAGAGGGTTTTGAAAACTAGAAACTTTTATTATTGAGGAAACTTTAAATATTGAATTTGAAAACTTCTACTATTGAGTATGTACTATGGTATTTGAATTTAATTATATGGATTTATATACAATCTTTAATTTTAATTGCATTAGATGGTGATTATCATGAATTATATGTATGTTTCTTGTTTACTTGCATTGTCATGAATTGTATGTGGACGTAGATGATGAATGATGATAATTGATAATTAATGATAGATGATGTATGTGAACTTGTTTTAAGATAATTATTATCTATATTTGTATTGATACAAATACTTTTATTGTTATAGATGATGAGATTTATGATATAGATGATGTACTTGTGTTTTAATTTCCATTGTTATTTATGTATGGATGGAAACTAGATGAATTAGGCATGGTGGAATTAGGTCAGTTAGGCATGATGGATTCTAGGTCATGTAGACATGATTGAGTTAAGTCAGTGAGGCATGGTGGAGTTAGGTCAGTTAGGCATGGTGGAGTCTAGGTCATGTAGGCATGGTGGAGTTAGGTCAGTTAGGCATGGTGGAGTTAGGTCAGTTAGGCATGGTGTAGTTAGGTCAGTTAGGCATGGTTGAGTTTAAGTGTGTTGGTCTTAATTTAATTTTCAAGTTATTGATAACATGGAAAAATAAATGATGATGAACGTGTATGGTAAGATGTTGTAAAAAAAATGGTAGGTATGTATGTTGGTTGATTGTATGTTTGTGTCACTTTCCATGTAGTGTAAAAAATGGAAACTGACTAATAGTAAAAATGTAAAATGGAGAAATTGGGGAAGATTGATTAGGGTAAAGAGTGGCCAAGCTAACCTCTAAGGGCCCATTCCCTCGGAATGTTTCCTACATTGATTGTAACCTTTGTATGTGACAAATATTTTGGAGTCGGCAAGAAAAGTGGGTATCTAAGAATCCAGGTAGGCCATGGTATCTACAAATTTGTTAGTAGAACGTGGGGTGGTTTGAAGCTCATAACGGTTAAAGGTAGTCAAAATTATGTCCACATGATACTTATACTTTTGAATTATTTCATTAAGACACTGGTATATACCATTGACTTGGTTTACAACTAACTGAGACCAACAATATCTTTAAATAAATGTAAATATATAGAATTAGACCTATAACATCTTTAATGATAACAAGAGCTAAAAAAATGTAAAGTAACAAACAATAAGATTATGTTGAAGAAGATACCTATTTTAAATTGAAATCATCACCAGTAATGTGCTAGATCTTTGTCTTAAAAAAATTCAACACAAAAAATGGATTAGTAGATAGATGGGTGAGTTGCCTGACATTGTCAGTCCCAAGAAGTAACAACTTCCTCGGACGGATGTCAACCCACGTTTTCAAAAAATAAAAAGATTTTATTTAACTAAATGTAAATACATAGACCTGTAACATCTTTAATGATAACCAGAGCTGAAAAAAATGAATAGTAACAAACAATAAGATTAAGGGGAAAAAGATACCTCCTTAAAGTTGAAATCATCACTGCCACTGGTAATGAGCTAGATCTGTGTTTTAAAAAAACCCAACACGAGAAATGGATTAGTAGATAGATCGGTGAATTGCCTTACATTTTTAGTATATAGACCTGTAACATCTTTAATGATAAAGATAAAAGATAGATAAAGAAGATACCTATTTAAAGTTGAAACAATCCATTATCAATAGCTTCATCAAACTTGATGTTGTCTTCTGTAGAATGTGACGAAGACCCAATTACACTCTCAAGGTTGGGAATATTTGTACTTGTAGCTGTATTATTCACACCTCTTCTTTCGCAAAGGGAATTCCAGTGCGTAATTGCTCTGTCGAACGGAAAGGTTTCGATGGAGTATCGAGAAACATAACACCTCATGCAACTTATCAGATTTTTATCCAACCTATTTCTCAGTTTTGATTTTATAAATGACAATGCACTGAAAACCCTTTCATCCTCCACAGACCCCAAAATCATTGTTTGGCATAACTCATATAATCTGAAATATTCACTGATATCTTCTTGTAAGATAGAACTTTGATAGATTCCTCACCACAGCCTTGTAATAGCACCACTTTCAGAAGGTTGATCTAAATTCTTATATTGGTTCCTCATTGTTGTTGCAAAATTTGTTGACTGAAACTTTAATAAATTGGCATTCAGTATACCTTTGATTTCCATACCCTTGAGCTCTGACGTCTTTGTAAATTGTTCCATTATTGTACCCATTGATTTATGGAAATTCTTTCTGACAAAGTCTGCACGGCCACCTTCAGTATTCCAAAAATTAGGATTCATCACACCCATGGCTTCCAGAATTTTATCTTTACAGAAACGTTCCCTAATTTCTGATGACAAGGTTTCTGAAAATTTTTTTAAGCTTTATTCTTGTTTCAACTATAACAGACTCAAACAAATTACGTGTCACGGGAACATCTTCTCGTTCCGATCCTGTAATATCTTGACGTTTTTGCAAAATGTGCATTGGTATTTCCCTCCCATTAACAGTGATGCAGAGGTGATCGTGGATATTAAATCTCAAAAAGGTGTTAGGATTTTTAAGATCTAATAAATCTTTCCAATTTTCAAAAACAGGTGCATCAAAACTATCCTGGGAACAGTACAATATATCAAGACTTTGACATACCATTTTTCTCATCCGTATAAAATCCACAATATAGATTAATCTGCCCTGTGCATGCTTCATCAGTGTATTGATCTCCTTTAACATTGGAAGAATACCAACCAATGTAAGCAATGTCTCCAAATCAGTTAAACGGAACAACAAGTCCCTTGCCCTATCAACTTCATGACGGTATTTGTGCATGAAACCAACCAATGAAGGATACTCCTCACGAACTCTGCATGCAGGTTCATACAAAGAGATCCATCTAGTCTCCACATCCTTCAGAAGTTTTTTGCCATCTGTAATTCCAATTGCAAATTTTTGGAACTCGAGAAAACGCTTTGGGCTGCTTGACATATAGGCATGAAGTTCTCTTATAAGGTATTCTAATTTAGCAACATTTTCGTGGTTGCTTACCATTTTATACACTAAATTCATTCTGTGAGCCATAAAGTGAATTGGTAGCATATATGGGGCCAATGTTGTTTGTAATCTAACACAGAGCCCTGTTCGGTGACTCTACATGACAGATGCACCATTTGCTCCAATGCATAACAACTTCGTAGCAATTTCATAATCATTCATTCCAGCAACATCTTTCAAATGAGAAACAACTATTTTATATAGGTTTTCGGCATTGCAGTTTGCAACCATTTTCATAACACCCAACAGATGAGGTGTCCTTATATGATTTTCTAAAGTATAGATGTGGATACATACCCATGCGGTGTTGTCGACTGCTGTCACTTCATCAATTGAAAGAGAGATAAAGTTTGATTTTTTTACATTCTCTTTCAAATCTTCCTTCTCTATCATCGAGAGGCTTTTTGCCATTTCCCATCCACTACTTTCAGACCAATGAGACTGAGGTACATTCAGCATTATGTTAAATTGATACAAAACTTTGAAATCGAGGAAATCCGAAATCGCTCTTCCTTTTTTTAGTATTTGAAAAAGAGTAGAGAATTGTATGAATTTTGCATGTAGATTTGTTTCTTTCATCTTACCAATATGCGATGTGATCGTTCCTCCCTTTTCCAACAGATGTCTATGTTTTTTCTGCTCTGCCTCATATTCCATTGCGTATCTAACATGCATGCATTCTTTTTCAGTTTTCCACCTATGTGTTTTGATTTTCTGGCCATCCGCCCCCATTACAGTTAAATATTGTTTTCCACAATGTTTTTCTATAGTGTCCAGCTTCAGTTGCATTCTTTGTTGCTTTCCCAATTTCCACGTACATATTGTACATGTACATTCAGATGGGATTTCTTCAGAATTAGATGATTGTACAGGTTCAATAAACGGAAATTTAGTTGCCCAATCAAACTTGTATGTCCTGCCAATGGTCCACATATTCTTGTTCGTTTTCAATGCTTTACTTTTTTGAGTAGAATTTTGAGCAATATCACAATCACCTGGTTTCCTCTTTCTTGGACCGGAGTTTGATTTTGATTTCTGTCTTCCATTTTGCTGAGTGTTTGTATCTGTGATATCTAGCTGCACTTCTGGTTGCACCCCAACAGGAACAATATCTTCAAGATCTGGCATATTATCGTAGGTTTCATTTGTTTGACTTTGATACTGTGCAGAATGCATGTCCACCTCAATAATACCTTCCACACAGTCAGTATTCTGATTCTTTGTGGTGGCATCTATATGATTGGTATTTACAATATCTGTATCCGCAGAGTTTCCAAAATACTTGAAGAGTGATTTCTGAGATTTCTTACTTACTTTTAGGTTATTCGTATTCTTTGAGCTGGCACCTTCCATTATTCTGAAAAGAGTCCTGCGTCAGCAAAAGAACCAAGTAGCGACTCTGTCCAGTGTTTGAGGTCTTGTCGCGCGTCCCCTGTCTGAGGTCTTTGTCACGTGTCAACTCTGCACTTGTCGCGCGTCAACAACCCATTTCCTGTCGCGCGTCCACTGTCTGAATATACTGTCGCGCGTCAACACTGCCCTTGTCGCACGTCAACTTCTTTGCCCAAGTCGCGCGTCAACACTTTCTCTGTTGCACGTCAGTACAGTTGTTGTCACGCGTCAACAATGCCCTTAAGGGTATGCGAGTTCAAATTTCACAGTATTGGTAATTTGTTAAGCTACTTGAGGTATACTACCCGGCGAATCAGCTAGGTTTTTATAGGAGATGTTTTCAAATGAAGGCGAAGCCGACCCCCCAAAAAAAATATACTATATATTTTAGGCGAATAGGACACCGACCCACTCCGAATAATTCACCTTTTCAAAATTTCCTAAAATGAAATTTTTGCCATATTACGAATATTCGCCGCTAAAATTATCCCTGGCGGACATTTCGGTAAACTAGGGAACCCGAGCCCGAAAGGAACTCATAACCAGTGGGTCAATAGAAGCCAAAATGCCACAATACACTAAAAAAAACCAAATGTTCTATTTTCTCAAATTTTTCCAAATTTTCACTAACTCCTTGGATCTTTCTTGGATTGAGGAGTTAGGGAAAATGAAATGAAGTGCCCCAAAGCCAATATTTCTATAAAAAAATTATTTTTCCTCAATTTTTTTGGCAAAATGTGGATTTATTTTGAGCCTTAATAAAGGATATCAATGCCCTGAAACAATTACAAGTTCCCAAAACATGAGAAATACCTGAAATTCCATATTATTCTTCAAAAATCCCTGAAATTGCCCAAATCCAATTCTCCCAAGTTGTGCAAAATTTATAAGGGGTGCAAAATTAACAACAAATCCTTTATAGTTAATGGCCTAAAGCATTGGTATATTTCATTATTTATAAATAGGATAAGTATATCGAAGATCCTATAGCACACATTGACCTAGTGAATCCCTTGATTTTATTTGGAAGTTTGGCGTAGTATTGTTCATAACTAGAATTTTAACCACAACCTTGGTTTATTTTCTTAGAAATTTTAGTTACATGACAAATATATATTTTTATTATAAGCCTTGCTCCAGGTGTAGTTGAAAAAATGTTGTTTTTGACAATAACATAACACTAAGTAGGTAGTGCACATGGCATGTTTCGTAGACAAGAAAAATGGACATATCTTTTTGATATGGTGAAATTTTGTGATTTTGGCTAGATTTTGGACCCATGGGGTTGTAAAACAACATTTTCATGTGATTTCAATTTTAAAAAGTACAATTTTTGAAATTTTAGCTTGTTGGGGATCTATACCATCAGGATTTTCTCTTTGAGGCAATATTTTGAACTGGTACTTCAATTTCCAAGAATTTTTTTTTACATAAATATGATTTTTTGAAAAAAAAAAACCATAAACAAATTGTACCATTCTGATTTTCTCATCAAGGTGTTCATTTTAACTACTCTTTCTAAAAACCCTTTTTTCGGGGAACAAAATTGATATATTTTTATACTAACAACAAATTTTAGTATTCACTATGGATGTCGAAAGGGTAGTTCTCATATGATCTAATTATTTCAAGTGGAAAGGCTACACTACTAGTTTCCTCCTTAGCCATGGTATTTATTGCATTGTAATGAATTAGAAAGTAGTACTTATTAACCATACAAAATTTTCAAAATAGAAAACTTGGTATGATGAAGCTAAAAGAATCATTGGACAATTAGTATCCCCTGAGTTGAAGTTTCATTTTAAGGGTAAGATATAATCTTATACATTTTAGGACATCTTATAAAAACTTTTTGGAGATCATAATAAGATGCAAGCATGCCAATTGGAAAATGATCTTTCTACTCTTAGTCAAAAAAGCTATCCTTCGATTGAGGATTTCATCACTTATAATCTTTCTACTCTTTCTAAAGCTTGTGAAACAAATTTTAATAAAAAAATCCATTATGAATATTCTATCTAGATTGGGTCATACTTAGTATTTTCCTAAAACTAATGCAAATGGTAGGATTATTTGGGTGCAGCATATGTGAAACCAAATTTTGATAAATTTTGTGAGAAACTTTAGAGAGAACATGAGAAACTAATTTTTATTGGTGATATCAAACCTAGAGGTACTAAGTAGTAGGCATTAGTAGTCAATGAATTTAATGTGAGACCATAAACTAACCCTTCAAAAGTAAAGGGTCTTGCCAAGGAAAAAGGTAAAGCACATCCAAAACCTAAGGTAAATTAATCAATAAATAAAAACTCCACCCCAAGTTGATAAAAAGGCAAAGATGTCAAAGAATTGTGTAACTTTTTGGTAATCCAGGTCATACCAAACATTAGTGTTTTAAGAAAATGGCATATTTGGAAATTGAGATAGAAAAATGCAGCTTCCCCCCTCTAAGACAAGTGTTGCTCTTTCTACAACAACTAGCATATCAATAGTTAATGAATGGATTATGGATACAAGGGATTCAAACCACATGGAAAATTATGGTTCTTTGTTTAAAACTCTTTTGGATTAGCACAACAAAAAATATATGGAAACAAAAATCCTCTTAACATTTCAGGTAAAGGGTCTATTAAAATGGAAAATTGTATATTTAATAAATTTATTCATGTTCAAGCTTTTTTTACAAACTTACTATACATTTATTAGATCACTCATTCTATGAAGGAAAAATTATTGAATTTACCACCAATAATATTGTTATCAAACAAGAAAAATACCAGTCTTCTATTGTAACCATTGGAAAGGTTGATCATCAAGTTAGATTATATATTTTTTACCACTTTATGTATAATCGATCTTCACAATTCATGCTTTCCCATGCCAATGAATCAAGTAAATTTTGATATGAGCATTTTGGTCATCTTAAATATCACTTGTTACAAACTCTATATAAGTACAACATTGCTCTCGTGTTACCAAAGGTATCCTTTACATATGGATTTTTTTAGGTTATGTTCTTTGCAAATAACATAGGGATCCATCTCCATCAGGAAAATATTAGATACCTAGTGAAAAACTAAATTTGGTTCACAATGACCTCAAGTCATCCCCCATATTTCATATTAAAAACATAAATATGTGTTTACCTTCATTTATGATTTCTCTTGCAGAACTTGGGTCCACTTTCTGAAAAATAAAAGTGAAGTGTTTGAGAATTTCAAAATTTTCAAGGCCCTTGTTGAGAATCTAACCAAGCGAAAAATAAGGTGTCTTAGAGTTGATAATAGAGGAGAGATTTTTAATAACTAGATCATTACCTTTATAAAGTGGTCACTAAACTTCAATAATTGTGTCATACACCCTCAAATAGAATGGTGTAGCTAAGAGAAATAAATTACATACTCAAGGAAAGGGCCAATTTTATAATACATTCCAAAGATAAGCTTCCTCATTTTTGGGAAAAAATATTAAGTGTATAAACTACATTCAAAATTGCACACCCCACTCAAAAGTTCTTAAAATTACACTGGAAGAAAAATATTCTAGTGTTAAAGTAATTTTTTTGGATTCAACATTTTTGGACATTAAACATGGGCACATATCCTAGATAATAATTGAAAATAAATGGAAATTAATGGCATCCTTATCTCTTTTCTAGACATTGTGAAGATGTGAAGGCATGTTAACTTTTAGTCCTAGGAAACCACTAAGATTATTTTTCGATGTGATGTGGTGTTTGGTGAACACTCTCAAGCTTACGTGTCATCACCTATACCTCCTTCATTGCTTTTTTTGAGTCATACATCACTTCTAAATCTTATTATGATAAATATTATTATTTTTAAAGTTCTTGAGTTCCTATAATTTGAATGATGAGCCATAGTGGACAACTAGTACCTCCACTGCTAGTGCCAAAGCAAATTTTGAATTTACCTTCTTAACCCACACAACCTTGTCCAAAATGAGTCTGCACAATACGCAATGAGGCTAGTGCCTTGGCAAGAGATCCTAGAGATTCAAGAAGGAAAACATCCCAATTTCATTATAATGTTGCACATTTGGCATAGTTGGTAGTAACACGAGATCCAAAAAAATATTATCAAGCTCCCAAGCGTCATGAATAATAGGTAGTTGCGCCAGAAGAACTTATTTCTTTGAAAAATAAAAACACTTTGGATTTGGTTCTACTTCTGTAAGGAAGAAAAATAATGAGGTGCAATTGAGTGTTGTTAGGTTGTGGAGCCTGTTTTTATGTGTGAAAGTGTTGAAGACTGTACACTAAGAGTAATGTACATTTTTCACGTGTCCTAAATTTTTTGGGCCTTAAAATGTGCCCAATATATCGGGAAACGTGATTTTCTCATATGGGTGGGATTTTGACCCATAGGTTTATGGGACAGTTTTTTCCCATAGTTTTGATACCCACGGTTTTGTAAAATTGCTTAAGCAATTGTCTATTTATATGGTTTTATGCATATAATAGAGATAGAGGTAAACATTGCAGATGTGTTTTGAATTCGGCTGTGAATTTTGTAGAGTTTGTTGAGCATAGCTCCAAACGGATCTGGGTATTGTATTGAGAGAGTGGATGGCTTGTAATAAAATCTGAGCAAGTGATTCTTTGTGGATGTAGCCCAAATTGGGTGAACCACGTTAAATATTGTCTCTTTGTGTTGTGTTATTTTATTCTGCACTTTTATTTGAGATCTGTAATAATTTCTGCATATTAGTTTCTACTGTTGTGATTCTGTGAGGGATTATTCCGCATATTTTATCCCTTATTTCCTAACAATTGGTATCAGAGCCTGGTTTGGTTTGCTGAAGTGTTGAATCGCAGGGAAAATTTTATCTTGAGTGGGAGATATGGCAGATGATGGAATATCTAGGGTTGATAAATTCAACGGGCAGAATTTCAGTCTTTAAAAGATGCAGATGGAAGATTACCTTTATCAGAAGGATCTTTATACTCCATTGTCTGAGAAGGTGAACAAACCCTCAAGCATGACAGATGTGGAATGGGATTTGCTAGATAGGAAGGCACTTGGGACAATCTGGCTATGTCTTGCATCTTCGATATTATTTAATGTTTCAAAGGAAAAGACTACAAAAGAACTAATGGATGTATTAGGGAAGTTGTATGAAAAACCCTCTGCCTCTAATAAGATATTTTTAATGAAAAAGTTGTTTAATATGAAGATGTCTGAGAATGGTTCAGTAGCAGATCATCTAAATGATTTTAATACAGTTGTAAATATGCTAGCTTCAGTTAAAATAGAATTTGATGAAGAAGTTAGGGATTTATTAGTTCTGTGCTCTTTACCTGAGAGTTGGAATAGCTTGGTAATGTCAGTAAGCAACTCAGTTCCAGCTAACTCAAAGTTGAAGTTTGAGGATGTTGTAGGGGTGATTCTAAGTGAGGAAATATGAAGAAAAATCTCTGGTGAATCTTCTACTTCAGGGAATGCTTTGACAGTGGAAACTAGAGGGAGACAGAAGAATAGAGGAAACCGTGGAAAATCAAAGGATCGGGCAAGGTAAAAATCCAAAAGCATACTAATCTGGGCATGCAAAGAAGGACTGTTGGGAGCTTCAGGACAAAAAGAAACAATAGGAAGAAAACAAGGAGGCAAATGTGGCAACGGGTAATGTATGTCAAGATGCTTTGATTCTTTCTTTGCACAATATTACTTAATCTTGGGTTTTAGATTCGGGAGCTTCTTTCCATGCTTCTCCACATAGGCATTATTTTGTTGATTATGTTCAACGAGATTTTGGGCATGTTTTTCTTGGTGATGATGAGCCTTGCAGCATAGTTGGAAAAGGTTTTGTTCAGGTTAAGATGCAGAATGGGAATACTTGGCTATTGAAGGATGTCAGACATGTGCCTACATTAAGATGAAATTTGATATTGGCAGGGCAGTTGGGAAGTGATGGTTGTACTGTAATATTTATAGCTGACTCTTGCAAGGTTACCAAGGGTGCTCTTGTGGTGGCAAGAGGTAAGAAGGTTAGAACCTTGTATTTAACCACTTATAGCACTAATGTTTGTAATCTTGTGGCTTCAAAAGTAGATACAACATTGTGGCACTATAGGCTTGGTCATATGAGCCATAAGGGCATGGAGATCATAAAGAAGGATTTTCGTGGATATACAGAAACAGGTTTAGAGTTCTATGAGGACTGCATATATGGGAAACAAAAGCAAGTAAGGTTTCTCAAGGTTAGACCTACAAAGAAAGAGAGTAAGTTAGAGCTGGTGCATTCTGATGGGTGGGGGCCAGCTCAGGTATCATCTCTTGGGGGTTCAAGTTATTATGTTACTTTTATTGATGATGCAGCAAGGAAAGTTTGGGTTTATTGTATTAGAAACAAATCTGATGTATTTGACACTTTTGTTAAATGGAAAGCCTTAGTAGATAATGAAACAATTCTTAAGCTAAAATGTCTCAGGTCAGATAATGGAGGGGAGTATTGCAGCAATGAATTTGATGATTATTGTTCTAAGAATGAAATCCACAAGAAAACGATAGTTCCAAGAACTCCACAACATAATGCGGTGTCAGAAAGGATGAACAGAACAATAATGGAACATGCTAGGAGCATGAGGTTACATGCAGGACTGCCTCTTTCTTTTTGGACAGAAGCGGTGAGCACAGCTGTGTACTTGATAAACAGAGGACCCTCAAGTGCCTTGGATGGAGGCATACCTGAGGAGGCTTGGTATGGTAAGAAAGTTGATTATTCATTTCTTAGAGTCTTTGGATGTGAGGTGTTTGTTCATATAGACAAGGATGATAGGACCAAGCTAGAGGCTAAGTCAGAAAAATGTACTTTCATTGGTTATGGTGGTGATGACTTTGGATATAAATGTTGGAGTATTAAGGACAAGAAAATCATTCAATCTAGGGATGTGGTCTTTAATGAGAAAGTCATGTATAAGCAACAGTTACAGGAAAACAGGGAAGAATCCAAGAAAGAATATGCAGTAGTAGAGGATCTTCTAGATGGAAAAGTGACACATGAATCAGAAACCTCCTCAGGAACCCCAAACTCCTATATTGAGGAGGTCTTCTAGGGTAAGAAGAGAACCTGAACGTTTTTCTCCTTTTCTTTATTATTTATTACTCACTGATAGTGGAGAGACAGATAGCTTTGATGAAGCAATGCAAGTAGATGCAGAGTAAGAAGTGGGAGCAAGCCATGGATGAGGAGCATCAGGCTCTCATGGAGAACCAGACATGGGATTTGGTGAATCTACCTGAAGGAAAAATATCATGACATAACAAGTGGGTGTTCAGTGTTAAAGAGTAAGAAGGAGGCAAGAAAAGATACAAGGCCCGGTTGGTGGTCAAGGGGTTTGCACAGAAAAAAGGTATATATTTTGATGAGATTTTTTCTCCTGTAGTAAAAATGACTTCTATTAGAACTGTTCTAGGAATAGTTGCAGCAAAAGACTTGCACTTAGAACAGCTTGATGTAAAGACTGCATTTCTCCATGGTGATTTGGAGGAGGAACTATATATGCAGCAGCTAGAGGGCTATGAGGTAAAAGGTAAAGAGGAGATGGTGTGCAAACTGAAGAAGAGCTTGTATGGCTTGAAACAAGCTCCACGTCAATGGTATAAGAAATTTGATAGCTTCATGATGGAGCAAGGTTATATTAGATGTCATTCTGACCATTGCATGTATACAAAGAAATTTGAGGATGGTAGTTATATTATCCTTTGTCTGTATGTGGATGACATGTTGGTTGCAGGTAAAAACATGCAGGAAATAAAAGTACTCAAGAAGCAGCTAAGTGAATCCTTTGCTATGAAGGATTTGGGGGCAGCCAAACAAATCCTTGGTATGAGGATATCTCGGGATAGGAAGGAACGGAAGCTGAATTTATCTCAGGAAGAGTACATTAAGAAGGTCTTGGAGAGGTTTAATATGCAGGATGCTAAACCAGTTGGGACTCCTTTGGCAGGCCATTTCAAGTTATCAAAGGAATAGTTTCCTAAGACAGAGCAGGAGAGAAACCAGATGTCCAAGGTACCTTACTCATCAGCGGTTGGCAGTTTGATGTATGCCATGGTGTGCACTAGGCCTGATATTGCCCATGCAGTGGGAGCGGTGAGTAGATTTATGAGTGATCCAAGTAGAGATCACTGGCAGGCAGTAAAGTGGATCCTTCGGTATTTGAGAGGGACCATGGGGACAATTTTGTGCTACAGTGGATCAAACACCACTTTGTGTGGTTATGTAGATTCAGATATGGCTGGAGATGTAGACAGCAGGAGGAGCACAACAGGTTATGTTTACACTGTAGGTGGAACAACAGTAAGTTGGATTTCACGACTACAGAAGTTGGTGGCTTTGTCAACCACGGAGGCTGAGTATGTTGCTGCCACAAAGGCAAGCAAGGAAATGATTTGGTTACAGTAATTACTTGAGGAGTTGGGGCATAAGTAGGAGGAAGGAAAGTTGCATAGTGATATTCAGAGTGCTATACACCTAGCTAAGAACTCTGCTTTCCACTCTAGGACAAAGCATATACAGTTAAGGTACCATTTCATCAAGATAGCTTTGGAGGAAGAGAAGTTAAAGCTGGAGAAGATTCATACCAGTCAAAATCCTACAGACATGATGACCAAGGTGGTCACAAGGGAAAAACTGAACCTGTGTTCAGCTTTGGTTGGTCTTCGCAGAAACCAGTGAAGTGTTGAGAAGCTTGCTCAGAGGAAAACTAGTCTCTAAGTGGGAGATTGTTAGGTTGTGGAGTCTATTTTCATGTGTGAAAGTGTTGAAGACTGTACACTAAGAGTACTATACATTTTTCATGTGTCCTAAATTTTTTGGGCCTTAAAACGTGCCCGATATATCGAGAAACATGATTTTCTCATATGGGTGGGATTTCTACCCATAGGTTTATGGGACGGTTTTTGCCCATGGTTTTGATACCCACGGTTTTCTAAAACTACTTAAGCAATTGTCTATTTATATGGTTTTATGTATATGATAGAGATAGAGGTAAACATTGCATATGTGTTTTGAATTCGGCTGTGAATTCTATAGAGTTTGTTGAGCATAGCTCCAAATGGATCTGTGTATTGTATTGAGAGAGCGGTGGCTTGTAATAAAATCTGAGCAAGTGATTCTTTGTGCAAGTAGCCCAAATTGGGTGAACCACATTAAATACTATCTCTTTGTGTTGTGTTATTTTATTTTGCACTTTTATTTGAGATCTATAATAATTTCTACATATTAGTTTCTACTATTGCGATTCTGTGAGGGATTATTCCACATATTTTATCCCTTATTTCCTAACAAGTGTATCAAACCAAATATGCAACATAAGGGTCTCATGATATGTTCAAATCCTGAATCATAGAAAAAAAAATCATAGGTTGAAGGTGTTGATTCCCATGAAACCTTTGATCCACTAGTCACTAGAATAAATTTTGTTTGAACTAGTACTCTTCTTGTTCATGACACAAAAATGGGAATACCACCATATGGATGTTAAAATTTCCTCCTTGCATAGTGATTTGCAAGAAAAAATATACATGGCCCAACCTCTAGGGTCCATTAATAGTGAGAACTCAAGTTATGTGTGTGGATTGAAAAAGTCCTTATACACCTAAAAACAAAATCCTCAAGTTTGGTATGAAAAAATTGACATGTTTTTATTGATTCTAGTTTTACATGGTGTTCTTGTGACCCTACAGACTACGCTAATAAATTAGAGGTAAATATCCTCATTATGTTCCTCTATACCAGTGGTTTAATCATCATAAGAGATTTCACTCAATGGATTTATGATTTGAATGCAAGTTTGTAGAAGTATTTTAAGATGACAAATTTGGGTTTTCTACATTTTTCCCTAGGTATTTAGATTTCATAGTTTAACAAAGGTATTTTTGTCCATCAATCCAAATATTCCCAAGACATTGTTGATCACTTCAACATGGAAAACTATAAATCAACACTGACTCATTTTCAATCAAAGGTCAAGGTTTCCAATAAATCTCAAACTCCTTCTGTTTATGGGACACTCTACAACAAATTAGTTTGAATCCTACTCTACTTAACTCATATATATTGGGATATTTATTTTTATATGAATTTTACATCACACTATTGTTAGTACCCTTATGAAAATAATTAGCAAGTTTTGAATCACATTAAATGGAATCTTTATGGTACTTACAATTATGGGATTAAGCATAATTCAGGCAGCATAACCTCAATTTATTGATACACTTCAGGATAGAAAGTAGTTAAAGGATCATGTTCCCTTTGAGCTGACATTTTTAGGTGGTTTAAATAGTGATTAGGAAGGGGATCCAAATTATCTCAATTCAACTATATGATATATATATCATCTTAGGGAAGATCCCATTACTTAGTCTCGTAAAAAATAGACTACCATCTTTGTATATTATGAAGGAGGAGTATGATAGATTTATTGTTACAAAATGTGAATCAGTGTGGATACGACACATGTTTTCTAAATTTGGGTTTCTGAAATCCAACCCACAACACTTAAGTGTGATAATTAGAGTGTCATCTACGTTTCTAACAACCTAATGGAGGACCAACAAAAAATCACATTAAGATACACATGCATCATTTTTTACAGCATATTTAGGAAGGTTATTGATCTTAAGTTTTGTTGAACTAAAAAATGGGTTACATACATCTTCACAAAGCCCTTATTTAAGGCTTAATTTGTTTAGCTCAAGAAAAAATTGGGAGTGAAGAAAGGTTTCGTCAAAGGGATAATTGAGTGATTCCTCCTTCCTTCCATTCGTCGAAGTAGATCTTAAGGGGATATTTTAATGTATTTAATTTACATACATTGTTGTATGATTTTAAGATGCACTTGTAATATTATTTGTGATATAATATTATAGTCAGTTTCGAGAATCTCAACACTAAATATTGTTGGTGTACATCAGGAATACAATACACATTTAAATCTCTATGTACATGATATGATCAATGAGGCACATGAATAGTGTCATATCGAGGGGTAGAGTACTCCTCTATATCTCGTGTTGTGGCTTCATGAACATTGGTTCCACCACACCCCACACTATGTAATTCCCTTTTTTTTAAAAAGAGCAATGATCAAAGGGATTCTTATTTTTAAGTAACTAATATTAAAAATAAATAAATAACAACAAAGTATTAAATTAAAAAAATCATGTGGTTTCTTATATGAAAAAACATATTTACTGGGGTTTGTTGTGTTATGGCTAGGGTTTGTTGTGTTATGGCTAGGATTTGTTGTATTCTAGCTAGGAATTGTTGTTTTCTCAAGGCGTTGTTTTTTTTGTGATGCTTTTTTTCTATTACAAGGGTTTGTTGTTTTTTTGCTATGTTTTATTTATTTTATTAAGTTTTTTGGCTAGGTTTTGTTGTTTTTTACTGAGGTTTGTTATATATTTCATAGAGCTATTTTTATTTTGCTAGATTTTTTTAAAAATTCTATTAATTTGTTTTTTGTTACAGTTTTCTATTTGTTTGCTAGGGTTTTTTAATTTTCTTCATAGTGTTTACAAGTTTTGTTTCTAGGGTTTGTTGATTTTTTGTTATGCTTTGTTATTTATTTTCCTATTTTTTCTAGGGTTTGCTATTTTTCTAGGGTTTGTTGTTTTTTATTTCTATGATTTGTTATTTTTTTATAGGGTTAGAGTTTTCGCTATAAAATAAATATCTTTGCTCTTTGTATAAAATGTAATAAACACCATGTGCATACCTCTCTTCTTTATTATCTAGAGTATTACTCCTCTTCCACCTCCTCCTCATTGGTTGTACATAGTTATTTTTTCCCTCCATATTTTTCATGTTCCTCCTCCTTTTCAAAGGTTACGTGAATTTATTTTCGCCTTAACATTCTTCCACACATTTTTTAGTTATCTTTCCCTCCTATGGTAATTTCCTTACTCTTCATTTGACCCCTAGCATGTTTCTATCACACTATCTTTTTTTGACATTTTAGCAGAGTATGTATAATGAAAAATAAAAAATATGATAATGTTCTTATCCCCTTTTGTTTTAAAAGTCAAGGATGATTGTGGTGTAAAAGTGATGCTAAATAACACCACATTTTTTGTCACTTTTGTGCCACAATATTGATGTAGTGATCTAGAGAATTTTGTGTTACTATAACTATCCCATAAGGACTACAACCCTATTAAGTGTACCTTTTTGGTATGCCAAGAAAATATAAAATTATAGGAGTTTCCTTTGTATTCAATTACGGTTACTCAATACATCAAAATGATCTATTCTTAAGTTCAAACTTAAAAATGCAAGAAAATCTCAAAACTGGTTATAAGTCCAAGTATGACAGGTCTACAAACCGGGAAATGGTATTAACTTTTCTTATAGGAACTCATAACTCTTGAAACAAAAACAACCTTTTCACGGCTAGTTTTTCAGCAGGGTAATCATGACAATAGTAGAGGAAGAAATATGGGGGGAGCTCTGTGTCAGTTAGAGCCCAGCTGTGATCCCGCTTGGAAGGATAATGTTGATCTATGGAATTATCTTCAAATGGGGGGTGTCTCCAGCTTTATCGAGAAAATCCAAGGTCATGATCAACATATTTCAGTGTATTTTGCCACATATTGGAAGGATAAGAAGGTTAAATATGGAGGGCACATAGTGTTGATGAATGAGGAGCTAATTGCAGAGGTTACAGGTCTTGCTTTGGATGACATCTAGTTCTTCAGCAAAAGGGTTGACAAAAATGCTGAAGCAAAGAAGTTTTCTAATGCAAGGGAGGAGATCATCTTTGTTATGGATGGCATTCAGGTGAGTTCCATACCAGAACCCTTTGATGAAATTACTAAAATGATGGTGTGGTTTATCTCTCTTGAAGGTCACTACATTACTGTCCCCACCAAACACTTGGTATTCCTTAATCACTTCAGGAGAAATCTTGTTGTTTTCTTCCCGCATTATCTCTTGAATTCTTTGGAATGCTCCATTCTTGACTTTCAAAAACATACTAGGGCCACCCCCCTCCATTAGGGGCTCATATTTCTCCTTCACAAGCATTACCTCTTCAAATTTCCCGCCATTTCTGTTTCCCTGCACTCTGCCCATTCCCTTTCACATTACACCCACTACCAACCCGACCAACTCTTCCAATATAATAAATGTCAAGGCTAAGATCCCTGCACCCCACAAAGTGACCCCACCTCCCTCTAGTCGTGTCCTTTGGAGTAACAAGGATATGGAAATGGTCCACAATCTTTTGCACATCAGTAATGTAGGGCATGACAATGCTTCTTAGCAGGAGAGGGGAAATATTATCCTCGGAATGGAAACACTGGAAAATGAGTTAGAAAGTATTAAGAAAGAGATGCATCAGTTAAACAAGCAAAAGGAGAAAAGAAAGATGAATGAGGATGCGGGTTTTGGCACAGATCAGACTGAAGAAAATTTAAAAAAATGAACTCCCTGGATAACAGACTGGGGAGATCTAAGGATAGACACGACCATAATATGGCCATCTTCAAATCTATCAGTGAGTTTCTTCAACAACATGTCAAAAGCATCACAATGTTGAGCAGATTCCCTGAGGATATTTGGGGTACAGAAAAGGAGAGAAATCATGTCATCTCGTAGCTGAACGTTAATGATCCAACACATGTCACCACTATAGTGCTTTTTACCTCCTTGTAGATGATCAATTCAAGGATTAAAAGGGCTTCAAAGAAATAATACCTCCTAGGCAGGCTGGAGGAGTTCAAGTTGTTTTTTTCTGATAGTATGTTGCTTTTTTATTATTTAGCTACAGTAATGTCCCTGTCTTGTTTTTTATTAGTAGTTTCTCTTGTGACTAATGTTGGACTTATTATAATATCTGGATTCAAATCCTATTTTGCTAATTTTTCATGTTTATCCGGCTGTTGAGAATTTTTTGTAATAGGGTAATAGTCCCTTCAAAACTATTTGCCTTTACTAAAAAACTCTTGAAACCACTTTAAACTTTTAGTATTTAATGAGTTAGGAACGGTTCGTTTTGGAGATATGGAAATTTCTTGGTGACTGGAAACCCTAACTCAGGGTTTAGTACAAAGCAAAAACTGAGAAGGATAACTACATTAAAACTTCAACTTATGTGTGTTTTTTGAATTTTCAACCTTGAAAAAGAGCCTAGTCACCATAGGAAATCTCTGATACTCGCTCATACTATATACTCAATCTTGGGAGTGGTCAAAACCCCCTAACTTAGACTGTATATGTTGTCTCAGTCTATTAGGTCAATCACTTAGAACAAAGGACCGTGACATAGATTAGTTAAGTAATAATCCATAAATTATTATGACTTATAGATGTAAATATCATAGAAGTATTGAATTCACAAGAACAATCCTTCCTTTTCAAGTTTCTTGATTCAAAGGTGAAGATACATATTTCAATCATGCACTAGAAAAGTTATTAACTTTTCTTCCTTTCCCCTGAATCTATCTGGTTCTTGAATGTGTTATTATGATATTGTCCCTCCTTATCTATTGACTAATAAATCCTATACATCTCCTTACCTTTGAATTCTCTCCCCAAAACCAACTAACTAACTCTTCAACTCAACCCAAGCTTTGACCCTTATTGAGTTGGGTAAGTTAAACCATGGTTAAGAAATTGAAATTGCTATAAAAATATCTTAGGAATTAATTTTATCATTACGTGGATGATCAGAATCTTACAATGCTTGAAAATATGAGAAAAGACCCAAAACATTACCTTTACAAGTTTAAAATTTCAAATAGGTAGTTTTGGCGGGAAAATAGAAAACATGTGTTTTAAACCAAATGAAAGGAAGGTGAAGCATCCCACTTCTTTCTTATTGAAAAATTATAACATCCTAAACTTATTTAAGATCAAAATTTACAAAATTATCCTATTATATACATGCCCTTCCATCATGCTCCCTAAGTTGCAAAAACGTTCATGAGCTCCTGCTCATGAGATATTCACTGTTGGTACTATAATTAGCTATTTTTAATGAATTCAACTTAGTACCATCTTCAGGAGGATGATTTTCCCATTTTACTAGGTACTTGAAGTATTCTTTATCCCTTGTCCTCATGGCCACCTATTTGTCCAAAATATTTTCTAGTTCATCCTTCTGTGTCTTAGGAATGTTTTACACCCAATAAAGGACATGTTCATCAACACCTTGTGGTGCCTTTTTTGGATCTTCTTCTACTTTGTATGGATAAATATCTTCCACATTGAATATGGGTGAGATCCTAATACTAGATGGAAGTTCTATCTCATCAGAATTTGCAGAAATCTTCCTTAAGACCTTATAAGGTCCTAGTTTATTCAACTTCAGTTTGTTGTAATCACCTTTAGGAAACCTCTCCTTCCTAAGGTGGGCAAACACAAAGTCACCTAATTAAAAATTGACTCTTTCCTTTTCATATATGCATTCTTCTTGTATTTATTAGTGCTAAACTACAATTGCTTCTTGAACTGATCATGTAGCTCTTGCATGGATATGGAAAAGTCTTCCTCTTAAACACTCCTCTTCTCTTGCTTACCCAAATTTTTCAGTTCATAAAATCCCCTTGGATTCATCCCATAAATAATATGAAATGTACTGAGACCCATACTTCTATCTGGTGAATATTTATAATAAAATTTAGCTTGAGCTAAAACTCGATACCATTGCTTCGGTTTGTCACTTACCAAACACCTTAGTATGTTTTTTAGACTCATATTAAAAACTTCAATTTCACCATCAGTTTGAGGATGGTAAGCTGAACTCAAACTTAAAGTAGTTCCCAAATTCTTCCAAAGTGTCCTCAATAGTGTCCAACAAACTTTGTGTCCATGTCAGAAACATTTCTTCTAGGAATGCTATGTAGTCTTACCACCTCTTTAAAGAACAAGTTAGCAATATTTTTTGCATCATTGGTTTGTTTGGATGTTATGAAATGAGACATCTTTGAAAACATATCAATAACAACAAGAATGGATTCATTAACATTTTTGGTTTTGGGAAATCCTAACACAAAATCCATGCTTATTACATCCCATGGCATGTTTGGAATGGGTAAGGGATGGTATAGTCCTGCATTCTGATTTTTTCCCTTGGAAAATTGATAAATTTTGCATTTCTCCACAACTTTAATACCATCAGAATGCATATTTTCCTGTGTGTGTGTGTGTGTGTGTGTGTGTGTGTGTGTGTGTGTGTGTGTGTGTGTGTGTGTGTGTGTGTGTGTGTGTGTGTGTGTGTGTGTGTGTGTGTCTGTGTGTGTGTGTGTGTGCAAAGTTATTTGTTTGACCAAAATGTCTTGCAAACCCGCCACTATGTTTTTCCTTCAACAAATTATCTCACATAGACCCACTAAGTATGCATAATTGTTTACATTTGAACAACAATACCTCTTGTATTATGTGGTACATCCAAGGACTCATATCCATGTTTTTAAGATTCTTATAAGCTTCATATGCCTCCTTAAAATGTGAATCTTCCTCATATAACTCATTTAGTGATTGAAATCCCAAACTGCCTACTTGAGATTCTATTAGGATCATACTTCTCCTACTTAGTGTATCAAATAATTTGTTAGCTTGTCCAATTTTATGCTTAAGAATAAATGAAAAAAATTAGTAGGTATTCTATCCACTTGATATGTATTTGATTTAACTTATGTTGGTTATTGATAAATTATAAAGCATGTTTATCAATATAGACCACAAACTCCTCAGGTAGCAAATAGTGCCTCCATTTCTTCAATTCTTGGACCAAGGCATATAATTCAAGATCATAAATTGAGTACTTTTTATTTTTCTCGTTTAGATTCTCACTAAAATAAGTAATAGGCCTTCCCTCTTGGCTGAAAACAACTCCAATATCTAATCCACAAGCATCACATTCAACTTGATTTTTTTTTTCAAATTTAGGTAATTCCAATATAGGTTGTTCAATTATATTCTTCTTCAAGAACTGAAATTTATTTTTAGTTGCTTTGGAAATTATTATTTTGCACCCTAAATAGTCTTTGCAATAGGTGCACAAATTCCACTAAATTTTCTAATAAAATTTATATAGGAACTAGCTAAACCATAGAAACTCCTTACCTCAAAAACACTTTTTGGAGTAAGCCAATCCACTATTGCCTTGAATTTTTATGGATCCATCTTCAAACCATCCTTGGAGATAAAAAATATCCCAAGTAAACCAAATTTGTTTGCATAAAGGAGTACTTTTTGAGGTTTATCAAAAACTTTTCGTATAACTTATCTAGCACCATCCTAAGATGTTTGATATGTTCCTCCTTTGATTGGATATAGATCATAATATCATCCAAATAAAAAATGAAAAAAATAATTTTTAATGGTTTCAAAACCTCATTCATGAGTCTGATGAAGGTATTAGAGGAATTGGTTACGCCAAATTGCATTACAATCCACTCATACAACCCATCACTAGTCTTGAAAGTTGTCTTCCATTCATCTCCTTCTCTAATATTGATTTGATGGAATCCACTCTTTTAAGCTATCATTGAGAAATAAATTTCTAAACTTAATCAATCCATAAGGTCATCCATTTTTGGCAAAGGAAACATGTATTTGATAGTTATCTTGTTTGTGGTTCTAGAGTCGGTGCACATTCTCCATTCTCCATATTTCTTACGAACTAGAACTACTGGTACAACACATGGTCTGAGAATTTCCCTAACTAATCCCTTATCCAACATCTCCTACACCAACCTTTTGATCTCCTCATACTCTTCAGGTGTCATCCTATAAGCTACCTTGTTGGGAAAAATAGCTCTTAGAATAAAATTTATATGGTGGCTAATTCTCGTCATTGATGTTATCTCATTAGGTAAATCATCCACCACTATATCAATTGTTCCTCACACAAACTATAAATTTATAGGATTAAATAAATCAAATTAATGGTTTTGATGATTTTATTGGGCTTAGTAATTAATATATAACCAACTTCTTCTCCCTTCGTCAATTACAACAACTATTTTCCACTTACCATTAACACTTGATAATTATTTTCAACTTCTTCACCACCATCTTTCAATGGTATCAAGGTATGATTGTTTCCATCCTTTTCCAACATGCATTTTTTACTTCTCCCGTAATCTATATACCTTCTATTATATTTCCAAGACCTTCCAAGTATCACATGAAAAACATCCATGGGTAGGATATCATACAAAACCTCATCCTTGTACCTTCCAATCTGAAACTCAACTAAACATTGTTCATTAACCAACACTTGATGCCCCTTTTAGCCAAGAAAATTTTTAGGGGTTAAGATGTGTCATTTTTATCGATCCTAGTTTCTCAAGAATCTCTAGTGAAGCCAAATTACATATAATACCACTATCAATAATAGTTTTGCAACACTTACCTTTTGCTTTATATGTGGTCCTAAAAAAATTCCTCCTTTAAGTTGGTTCCTTCATATCTTTATTTGTCTTGAGCAATACTCTTTTCATCAATAAGTATTATCCTACATCATGATCTTCCACACGTGATGGAGACCCCACAATTTATTCTTCATCTTTAACCACCTGATTTTTACTTTCAGTTCTTGCACTACTTATTTGTGAGCCTTTGAGGCACTCATAAGACCTATGACCTACATACTTATTACGCTTGAAGCATTTTCCAAAAAATCCCCTTCATTTAATAGAATAACCTCCTCTTGTGCATGACCTTATTCCTCTTTGTGAATAACCTCCTCTTGTACTATTAGCTTATTATTGAAAGTTAATAACTTTATCACTCTTCCCTTATGACTGAATTCTACCACCTGATTTCCCTCTAGCCCTGAAATTTTTACCTCCTCTTCCTCTAGATTATTGACTTTTTCTCCTAGACAACTTCTCTTCTGCTTTAAGAGAAATTTAGTAAGCCTCCTCTACTAATCTTGGTGATGGTAAATTAATCTCATCCTAAATGTTAAATCTCAAACCATTGAGATATCTTGTTATTTTCTCATAATAATTCCTCTATTTTGTCAACTATGATGGTTAGCTTGTAAATCTCTTCTATGTAATATTTTAAACTAATATCTTTTTGTCTTACATTTTGGATTTTCTTTAAAAAAAATTGATATTCTGTAGGTGTGAATTTTGACTTTAGCTTGGCTACCATTATGTCCCAAGCCCTGATTTTCTCTTTACCTCTTATCCTTATTTCATCTTAAAAACTATCCCACTAAAGTGATGCATGCCTCTTCAGCCTAGTACAAGAAAACTTAACTTTTTTATCTTCAATTACTTCTTCATAATAAAAATATATATCCATTGTTAATATCCAAGCTACAAGATATTCAACTTTTAGACTTCATTCTTATGTTGGAAACTCTAATTGGGGTTTTGATCCTATTCCTATAACAACCTTTAAGTGTTTTTGTTCCATTCTTTCTTCCTCTTCTTTTTATGCAACCTCTTCTTGTGGTTATTCTTTCCTTTCACTCACATCACCTGTTATAACACTCCTTTAAGCAAGTTTCATCATTTTTATACGTGCTTGTAAATTTCTTCTCTTCTAACAATACATCTCTTAGTTGTCTTCCTTAACCTCCTCTAGCACCACCTCTGAGTCCTCTTCTTTGTGTCATTCTTGAACTTTTTTGCAAATTTTAGTTTCACCAATTTATATTTAACTTATCAATGAGATACTACTCCACTCAGGTCACTATTGAAGTACAACCAATCTTGCTCTGATACCACAAAATGATGTAGTGATCTAGAGTATCTTTTTGATATGTCAAGACAATATAAAATTATAGGTTGTTCCTTTGTATTCAATTAGGGTTACTCAATCCACCAAAATGATCTATTCTTAAGTTCAATCTTAAGAAAATATCAAATTTAGCTATAACCCCAAGTATGACAAGTCTACCGACTAAGAAATGGTATTAACTTCTCGTGTAGGCACTCATAACTCTTGAAACCACCTTCACATTTCAAGAGTTACAAACAGTCCTTTTTGGAGATATGTGAATTTCTTGGTGACTGGAAACCATAACTCAATGTTTAGGATAGAGCACAAATTGAGAAGGATAAATTCATTAAAAATTCAACTTATGTGTGGTTTTTTTAAATTTTCAAGCTTAGAAAAGAGCCTAGTCACTATAGGAAATATCTAACTCTTACTAAATCTATATAATCAACCTTGGGAGTGGTCAAAACCACTAGCTTAGACTGTATATGCTTTTTCTAAATCTATTAGGTATGCCAATTAGAAAAAATGAAAATGAAATAGATTAATTAAGTAGTAATCCATCAATTATTATGACTTATAGATGCACAAGATCATTGAAGCACTGAATTCACAAGAATAATCCTTCCTTTTCAATTTTTTTGATACAAAGGTCAAGATACATGTTTCAACCCTGCATTAGAAAACTTCTTTTCTTCCTTTCCCCTCAATATGTTCGGTTCTTGAACTTGTTCTTATGATATTGTCCCTCCTTCTTTATTGAATAATAACTCCCATACATCTCCTTACCTTCAAATTTTCTCTCCAAAACCAACCAACTCTTCAACTCAACCCAAGATTTGACCCTAATTAAGTCGGGCAAGTTAAAACATGATTAAGCAATTAAAAGAACTCTAAACATATCCTAAGACTTAATTAGACCATTACATGGATGATCATAATCTTACAATGTTTTAAAAAATGAGAAAAGACCCAAAACATTACCTTTTACAAGTTTAAAATTTCAAATAGGCAGTTTTAGCGGGAAAATAGGAAACAAGTGTTGTAACCAAATGAAAGGAAGGTGAAGCATCCCACTACTTTCTTATTTACAAAATATGGCCTTTTAAACTTATTAAAGACAAAAATTTACAAAATAATCCTATTATATATGTGCCCATGAATCAAATATTTATGTCATCATTGCATCAAAATTGACATTGAAAATGAAATAGGTATGCCATGAATTTGACACAAATTGTGACATTTTTAACATTATATATATGCATGAATTATCCCATTATTCATAATGTTAGGTTATCTCATTACCTAATCACCCAAGTACATCGTTAAGTCCTAATGTAACTAGTGTATCAAAGGAAAAATAATCATATGATGAAGCATGGACATCAAACTAGGAGAAGAAGAAACATAATAATTTGTGCATAATAAGAGACATAAAAGAAACTATATACAATAAGGAATATCCATGATTTATATACAATCAAAGGAAAAGTATCGGTGATACACATGATAGTCTATTCTATAGACTAGCCTATTGAATAATCACATCAAGGAGATTGATCAACATAAGTTGCATACTGGGAAATATGTGAATTATTAGGCATAATATAATGATGAGTAGCTCTCAACGAGTACAGAAAAGATAATTCATTTGTATCATCCTCATCATCATTGTAGAATTGAAGTGTTCAACTTTACCTCTATAAAAATAATATAAATTTTATATTAGTATTTGATTGGAACATATTATCATTTTTAAGCAGTCTATGTGAGAATGTAGTGAGAATTTTTTGTGAGCATACCCTTAGAGCTTTGATATTGAATTTTATAATTTGTTACTCATGTGATTAAGATATAATATTTGATGTTTTCATTGGTGTTACTTTTGATGCAACGTTAACTTGCATATGTTGTGGTATAATATAATAATAGGCATGTTGTAGTGTACAATGAACATTTTTTTCTCTTGCATTAATTTAAAACATTGATTTGAATTGTATGATATGAATTTAAGTTATCTAGGTACACAAGAGAAATTATTTGTATGATCCATTTTTAGGCACCACATGAAACCAAACTAAGATGGTCTTAGGAACCACTGTGACATGTAAACATACATAACTAAGGAGTTTAAAAGTAATTTTTTCATATCCCATAATAATTGTAGTAGTACATGTTAGTATTTCTTGTAGTATCATAATTTATTAACAAATTCATATGTGCACACATCTATGTTTGAGTCATTTTCAATCATGACTCCCAATGAATATTGTGGCTACACATCAATAAACGTTTATACAAATAGTGGTTTATCATAAGATTTGTCATTAGGAATTTAAAAATCATAGACCATAGTGAGAGGAGGCTCTTCTTTTGTTTTTGTAAATATTAACTTATCAAAAAAATCATGAAGTGGATGATTGGTATATCCCAATGTTTAGTCCTTATCATTTATCATATGAATATTGTTTTGATCTTGTGATAGAGTACTATGGTTTGGAAGAGTATTTGTAAATATTTTCAAATGTTGGTAATATTGAGCCACTAAGTCCATCAACAACCTATTAATACCTTCAATAAAATTTAATTAATTTCAATGAGGTATCAGATCTTATGTTTTAATGTTATTCGTTTGTTGGAAGAATTTCAAGTCACTTTGTGATAATCATTGTATGTATTTATGTCATAACTCTTAGACAATGGTCTTAAATGATCAATCTCTCCTTGATATGAGGTAAAGTAAATAAGTTGCATTAAAGAAATAATTATAACATATTTCATGGACTCTCACTCGACTGTGTAATTTTTCTACTATCTCATAGTTGTTGCAATACTAATATGTTGATACTTGTGTAAACACCTAAATTTGGCAATTTATCATTTAACATTGACAATTTTAGCTTTTCATCTAAATCATGACTTGTGTACACATTCCAAGCCTAGGTGACTTATCCTTATATATTTTCCATGACTTTATTATCTATTCACATTGTTTATTAGCTCACATAGCCAATCATGTCATCCCACAATATTATAATCTTCATAGGCACAAGTCTTAAAAATGTAAAATCCCATGAGTTTCCTATACGAGACCATTTAGAATGGATCAAAATGTCATGCGGTTTGGTCCTAAGATGAACCATATCACACAAGTTAGCCCTAATGAAAAACTAAACATACAAATGCCTATAAAATTAATTTTAACTCACTTATTGACCTCATCTGGCACTGTCAAGAGAATTCATTACAAAATGCATTCCTAAATCACTCCAATATCTCTTAAATTCCTTTAAAGCAAGAACATGACCTAGGAACAACCTGATTTAACAAATATTGATTTTTTAAAAAACCATAGATATTTCAAAGTCACATGTAATAGATAAAACACTAAAGTATAGATTTGACACAAGAAATAAGATAAATGAATTTGAAACCGTAAGTACAAGAGAGGGAATAAAATACTTAGCTAATTTCACAATTGATCCCGAGGTGTTCCAGATTGGAAGATTGATGAATAGGAGGAGAAAATTATCGCAACCACACACAAAAAAAATTGGAACTGCTGGAATAAGCTAGACCAGGGTGCCTGGAATGGGTCATAAGCACATGGGCACTAGAGACCTCAATTAGGCGCCTATGACTACGAAAATGGTTGGAAACTAATTTCTTATTTTCCACAAGATGGTCTCTCACCTTCACTATTTGTCACCTGTGTGTCACACTATGATCACAAAATTCACCTGTAACCTATAAAACAAATTATCTCCTACAAAACCCCAAAACACATCAAATCCTAAAACTAAAAATATGCAAATGGGGATTCAGACTGACCCCGATGGTCACCTGATAGAGTGAGCTTACAACCGAGTGTTGCACTATATTTCAAGCTCCATGTATTTATCATGTGTGTGTGTAATAAGCGTGCCCTAAGTGGCTCTTATGTAAGATGTAATTGAACAACAAGAAATAGCTAGATGTAACAATGTAACCAGATGTGTGTATCGAAAAATGAACTTCCTCTCATATTAATTGTATGTAGAAAATGAAGTCCCTTGTCCCTTGAGTGAATGCTAGATGGATGTTGTGATGCTCTTGAAATTCCTTTGGATGCAACCTTAGGTGATGGTAATAGATGTTTAGTGTTTGGTCCTTTATTATGATCACATATCTTTATATTTATATGATTCCCTTGATTGAATTTCGTAATTAACAACTGAAAGGCTGACCCATAAGAAAATAAGATTCCCAAAAGATTAAAAAATGCCCAAAAGGAGTGAGTAAAGTAAAGAGAGGTCGAGGTTCCCAAAAGGGTGAGGGCGTTTAGGCATTAGCACCTTGTCTGGGCGCTGGTGTCCAGATTCATAAAAGATAAAGCAATAAAGTATAGACTGGATTGTAAGGTGTAAGAGGCAATAAAGAATATATGAAACACAGACAAGAGGCCAAAGATAGTTTTCAATTACTATTTTTCTCACTTATGAGTCATATGAATAGTAGTATGTGATTAGGACCTATAAATGTACCCACAGTGTGTGATTTAGTGTCTACAAAACCCATACACAAGTATGAATCTATCCAAACTAGGTTTAAGAGAAATGCTTCATATTCCATAGACATTCCAAGTAAATTTTAAGCATGTTAAGCCAGTATATTTCATTATCAAATGATTTAGTTTCAAATTAGTTTCATCCACATAGATTTCACATGCTAGGTGGAGAACTACATGTGGTTTGAGGTATCTTTAGAGCAGTGTCAAAGTAAGTGATGTGGGGGAACTTCAACCTAAACATTAACCTTTTGTAGGGTTTGAGGGAATTTTTCATCACAAGGAGGGTTTCACAAATTTTCAACACCTAGGATTTCAGCACAAAGGTCATCACAAGGTGTTGCAACCACACAAAAATTTACTAAGAACTAGTGTATCCCTATTTGAAATCATATATATTAGGACCATATAGTACAATACTCCAAGACAAATCATACAGTTTCATACCATCTCAATTTATAGCTACAATTATAACATCAAAACACCTCTGCATCATTTCTATTCTAAAAAATCACTCTACAGTCCTAGATCACCTCTTATCTATAATAAGCTAAGTACACTTCTTCTTTTGTATTTTGAGAAATCATTTTTATCATTATAGCTTGAAAATTAATTTATAAGCTATGTTTTGATTTATATATTAATATTTATAAAAAAATATGAATATAAAACATGTACTACCCTTGCACCATAGAATAAATAAAAGCCACATCTTTACACAAATAGCATATTTTTTATTTCGGGTGTAATCATTTGGTGAACCTAACCCTTGATATAATTGCTTAAGCTAAATGTGGAAATATATGTTATTGTAGTAGTAAATAAATAAACAATTGAATACAGAAATTAACCCAAGCAAGCTAAGCAATAATAATGTGAATCCCTAGTTGCAAAGAGGGTAAGAAGAGCCTTAGTTGATTCGCATTGAAGTGTGGCATGTCAAAGTGATTACCAGATGAACATAGATGCAGAAGCATCATACAAAGCATTATAAAATTGCGTGAGTTGATGATCTTCTTGGCCTGGGGCACCTGGAGAGGGATAGGGGAGCATGCGGGCACCCTGGACCTATTTCTAGGCACATATGCTTGAGGAAATGCTCAGAAAACCTTCTTTGAGTGGTCACGAGGTATTCGATGTTGTTTTCCTTGGTCACTATGAGGTTACACAATGATCGCCCAAGTTACTGGAAACCTACAAAGAAATAATGACCTACAAAATCCTCAAAGATACATCAAATCCTAAAAAAGAAAGATGCAGAATGAGGGTTCGAACTATCCT
Organism: Taxus chinensis; assembly: GCA_019776745.2. Taxonomy (NCBI): domain Eukaryota; kingdom Viridiplantae; phylum Streptophyta; class Pinopsida; order Cupressales; family Taxaceae; genus Taxus; species Taxus chinensis. Next base: position 107,721,499 of record CM034154.1, read on the forward strand.
CAGCCGTCACAATGGTGAACTTATGACTTAGTATTGCACTACATCTTAGACCCAATGTAGTTTTATTTGTGTGTGTGTGTGTGAAATCATTTCCTAGGTGGTTCTTGTGCATGTCACACTTGATAACGAGCAAGTAATCTAGATGTAAAGAAATACAGTAGATGTGTGCATGGAATAGAATGAATTTCCCTCCTATGAAGTGTGTATGTAAAATAACTAGCCCTTATGTCCCTTGGATGGTGTTAGATGGATGCAGTGGAGCTCATAGATTCTTTATGGATGTAACCTTAGGTGGTGATAGCTAATGTTTAGTGTTTGGTCCTTTATTATGATCACATAACTTTATATTTATATGATTCCCTTGTTTGAATTTCATAATTAACCTTGAAAAGGATTACTAACAAAAATATAAGATACTCAAATGGCTAGAAAGGACCCACAAAGTTTGAACAAATTATACTGAGGTCAGGGGTGCCCAGAGGGGACAAGGGCACCTGGCACTGGCGTCATGGTTGGTCACTGGTGTTTAGGATGTTAAATGTCAATGTATAAAAAGGTAGACTGAGCAAGTAAGGGTGCAAGACCAAAAGTAGCAATAGAAAGCAAAGAAAGGCGATGAAAGGCATGGGTTAATTAGTAATTTTCTTACTTAGGAATCATATGAATAGTAGTATGCAATTAAGACCAAATAGATACCCAAAATTCATGATTTTGTGTCTACATTTTCCACCACTTTATGTTTTTGAGAAAAATATTGATAACATAAAGTAGATAAGAGATGTGTACATGATAATCATGTAAATTAATGATGAGAGTGTGCCGAGGGATAAGACAAATGGTGGAGTAATAAAAAAATTGAAGCATGGATGCTAAGGAGGATAAAGTGTAAAAAGTGATGATGAAAATGACCCTAGGTCAAAAACACATGTTTATATGTCGTGATGTGCCTTTTGTTGATGTTGATGTTGATGTAATTTGTTGTTGTTGATGTTATGAAGTGACTACCACTTCCCATAAGGACGGACCTGCAAAATAAAAGAACAAACAAGTAGTCAAATATGCATGTCTATGATCAAAATATGTAAAGTAAAAAAAGGAACATGTGCACTCGATCTATGATGAGTAAAATGGTGTAGAAAGGATCCTGAAAATGTTGTAGACAAACGAGCTTTTCAGGTGATCTCATGCCAGTTGTGACAGCCACAATTTTTTGGGGCAATCCCATGCCACGTCATGGAAGAAGTGTAGGGAGAAAATTTTGGTATCATCCTCTAACCTTTAACTACTTCCCGCAATGTGGAACACCACTACAGATGGTGTGTAAAATTCAAAAAATTTGATCTAACATGAAACTAAAAAGTATTATGTAGTGCATGCATATCAAGTGTTAAGGACTGTGTGCCCTATAAAATGCATTGTGTGTAGTTCTATAGACTATTCTGAACTGCCAAATGTTTTGTAACTTCCCCCTAGTTACAAACATCTAGGAAGGTTTAGGAGCGCCCATGTGTTAATATATTGGTCTAGGCACGAGTGTCTATGCTATGGTAAGGACCCAAGTCTGATTCTGAGACATGTTTGATATTGATGATTATGTTGTACCAATACTTTTTTGTGATGTGTGATGATTGTATAATGTTGTATGGGGTGACTAATTCACCCAAATGATGCCCTCCCTCATTTGGGTTTCATGTGACGTCTCTAAAGGAGTATGCGGCCCAAAGGAGGACCAAATTTTGTGATGCAATTGTGCCCTTTAGGGGAAGGGAATGTGCTTGGTAGAAACCAAGGCACATGAAAATAAAGTTGCTAAAAGAAAAGTGTTAGTAAAAGCAAAGAAAAACAAGCATGTAGAAGAAAAAATGTAAGCTAAGCATACAATGTGTAATCTAAGACAGAAGAAGATAATGTAAACATGTAAGAAGACAATATAGACCACAAAAACGTAAGTTGCAAACATGGTACACCACTCATGATGTCGTAAGAAAATCACGGCCGACGAAGCCAAAGGCAGACAATGTGCACACAAGACAAAGATCAAATCCCACAAACAATTTCATACAAAGAGAAAACAGTGACAAGTAATGTAACAGACAACCATGGAAGAAAATAGTCGTGTTTAAAAATGTTGCACATAAAGCACCTGTTAGCATGTTAGAAAGATAAAAAAGTATGTCAAAACATGTATAATTTGATATGTGTGTGTGTGTGTTCTAAAAAATAAAAAAATAAAACCTATAGTGTACGAAAATAAATGCCCCCAAAAGTTGTTGTGGGACTGGTAAAAGGTACTATGCCAAGCATCCATGTTGTATGTAATAGATCTATATAATTTGCGATCACAACTAGAAAGGAAATTGAACACACATGTGTTTATGATAAAGATAATGATATACAAGATATCTATCTAGCATGTGTAATAAAGTGAACATGTAAGCAAGAGTAAGCAAGAGTAAATACAACCAAGATATGCGGTATGTTGTGGATGAGAGAGAATGGAATGCAGTGTCAATGAAAGGAGATGCGTGCCCCTTGAGTGAATGTGTATGTATGAGATGAGGTTAATTTATATATGTGCACTCAGCAGTAAAGAATGAACCATAAATGAGAGTGCGTCATCAAAAAATGGTTTGAATTATGTGTATGAAAAATATGTGATCGTGAAAGCACAAAGTGTAGATTTTAAGTGTGTGAGTGATTGATTGAGTGAGTGTGGTAAGATTCATTTTAGATTGAAACCCTCAGTAGTTGAGTATGAATCATGGAACTACAGTGCATCATAGGGTGGTGATTGTAGCATGTAGAAGTAGATGTAAGGGTGATGAAGCGTGAATGTGTATAATGAGTAATACACCTAGTGTGTGATAGAAGATGCGAGAAGGAGATTTCATGTGGGTATAACATGTGTTGTGTGAGATGTGTAATGTTTAGTGTGACTAAGAAATGCTATAGATATGTGGTGTAAATGTTTCAAGAGTAAGATGTGTGATATGGTTAAGAATTTGTAGTGTGTATAGTGTGTAGTGTGTGAGGTTCATGCATATAGGATGCCCTCAACAGTCAAGTGTGAACCATAGCATGAGAGTGAGTCATAAGGAAATGACAATAGAAATGTATCAAAATGTATATGATTCATATCATGTGATGAGAAAATAATACATGTGTTGATGTGAAAGGGGGGAGAGAAATAAGTGCAATGTCCCCCTAAGTATGTCATGATAAGAATGATCAAGTGCTAATGTCTAAAAAATCATCATTGTCTTGATCAAATCCGACTTGAGCTATGTTGGAGACTTGATAGGGAATAGTATGAGATGGAGCATATAAATGTTCATTTTGATAGAAGGTGTACACGGTCATTGTTTACTATTCATAAGTGAAAGGTGTTGGCGGACACCCATGTGTGTACCAACATGTGAGATTTTGAGAATATCCATGAGATGAATCATTACCAATAGAAACACAACCAAATGACATAGGAAAGTGATAGAAGAATGATTGGAGTCTACAGTCCTCCCAATATAACCAAGAAGAGATTTCCCAAGTATCAGTGCAGAAGCACCAGGGTCACATGTAACGAAAACTACTAAATGAAACACACGAATACCATAGGTGGATATAATGTGAAAATATCCATGATAAATATGGGCTGAGTGAGGTGGTGGTAGTATATCATTGAGTTTCAATCCAAGCCTAGTTAATTCGTAATATGTGTAAATAGTATCAGAGCAAGTATGATCCACCAGAATATGATACCAATAAGAATTATTGATGAAGAACCTACATTTAAAAGGAGGTGGTATGGGTGTAAACTATTCAAGAGAGGACAAAACAGTGTTCAAGGTGTGGACAGGCTCTGTTGGCTAGATTTTCTGGATAGCATAAAACCTAGGTAGTCATGAGATAAATCTCCCTCGTTTACCGGTGAGGCTCCCATGTCAAATTTGTCAATTAAAATATGCTAGTATCTATATGGGGTTTTATTTTAACTATTCAGCTCATGAACCATAATTGTATAGTTCTGCAGCAAGTAAGCAGTTGTTTTAAGAAAGGAAATATTTATAGAAAAAAGAAGTAATAAAACACAGGGAAGAAATGGGGAAGATGTGCAACCCAATCAATAGATAACAGAGTTGATTGCATGCACATAGAAGAAACCAATAAATATCAACACACAGAATTATAAGCAAAGGTAGCTCTAGATCTAGATCTAAAATAACACAGTTTATTTAAAGATCTAAGATAGAAAGCTAGAAACAAAATACACCATGACACAAAGTTCTCTAGAAATCTGCTCCTGTATATTCCTTTGCTTCAAGTGGCTCTCAAGGGTTTCATCACAAAGTCTGGAACACAAGAATGTTGCTTACAAATTCTGATACTTTAACCCGTAGGTTTTTCCTCTACTTATAGAATGTAGAGGAGCAATTACAAGTCAAAAGCTTTTAGTTGAACTGACACATGTAAAAGTCGGAAAGGAAACAACTGGCAATCTCCTTCCTGGAATTTCTTTTTGCATGACATGCATGATTTGCAACTGAAGATAGAACCTTTTATTTTGCACGTCTGCCACCTGTCTCCAAGTAGTTGACTTTTTCAAGTAATGGTTTTTAAACCAATCACTTAAGTTGTATAATTTAAATGATCATTCAATTACTTTGTCGGAGGAAATAAGAGAGAAGAAGAAAGAGGAAAGCTGCAGTCTTGTCCTTTTTCATATTCTGCATGCAGCTGATTCTTGTGTCTTTGCTTCTCACCAAGCTAGATCTGGAAGCGGATGGATTTGGAAGCGTATAGAAGCGGCTAGATCTGGAAGCGGCTAGATATGGAACCAGCTGGATCTGGTAGTGGTTGGATCTGGAATTTTGCCTTCGCCTTGTTTTCCCTTTTATCCTTGAAGCTTTTACAGTTCTTCTTCTGTATATGCATCAGTGCAATGTCTGTCATAAATAACTCATCATTTTTATTTTTAATTGCATATGAGCAATTAAAAATTCTGGAAAGCACTCCGGGTGAATGCAACTTCAATTAAGGCTTCAACTGGAAGATTGGGAGCACATGCACAAGATCCTGGAAGAAATTTTCCACGCACTGACTTCTACATGGGCTGCATCAGAAACAAGAGAATGAATTTTTGCCAGAAGCTTTTGCAATTATGAGATCTAGATCTGAATCTGGATCTAGATCTGGGCCTGGATTTGTGTCTCCGATGTCAGCAAATCTAGAAGTAATGCATGATTCCGCTGAGCTTTCTCGTTCATCTCGCTTTGCCATGGCTGGAAAAATCTTTGTCTGAACAATTCTTTTCCTCTTTATTCGACTGGAATTCTTCACAATCGGTATAGATCTAGATAATTCTTTAGATTCGGAGGATATGTTCAATGTATTGGACATTGATTTAAGCTTCCTTTCTCTTATAAAAGCACCTGTGATGAATTCCTGCAATTAATTCAAACAAAGATGGAAACCGGAACATGAACAATGGATTCTAATCATAAAAATCTACATATATCAAGCCTGCTGCCCCAAAATTTGATGTTTTATTTGCATGTAAAGCAAGCATGAATTTTACCAATTCACCTGAGCACCTGTACCACTATGCAAACAATTATTCAGACACAAATCAACCTGCTTCAACCTTGGCGCCAAATTTGGAAGCTTCCAGCATTAATTACACCTTCTTCTAAGTAAAATTCCTCTTCAAATGGGGCGCATTTTTTGTCTGGGCTGCACTTCTTTGCTGTTGAATTAATTAATTCATCCTTATGGCAGCCCCTGCTTATATAATCCTCATAATTCTATAATTAATTAATGCATTTCCTATTCCTAGCAATTAATTAATTATTTAATAAGTTTTACTCTTCAAATGGGGCGCCTATTTTGTGCATGCTCATGGCTGTCATTAAATAAATTAAATTTATTTAATTTTAGACTTCTGCTTCCAGTTAACTCAAGCCTCACAGTATGCTTTAACCTTAGCCACTGAAAATAGGAATTAATTAAATCAATTAATACTTAAAAAGTATTATTTCTCTCCCAAATGGGGTGCACTTTTTTGTCATGAAGGGGCTGCATTAAATAAATAATATTTATTTAAGTTTAGAATTTCTAATTCTAATTTCCTTTATCCATTTTTCCCTTGTTGACTTTTCCTCATGCTTGGGCACCAAAATTAGGTGAATAAATACTAACAAATATTTATTTAATGCATTATTATTCACCCAAGGTGGGTCGCACTTTTTGGAATAAAGAATTTCTATTATTAAAAGTCACATGACAATGGGATTATTTATCCTGCAAGGCAGCCCTGAAAATCCCATGATTCACTTAAGTTGTTTGACTTTCATAATGGGATTATTTACCCTACCAAGCAGGCAATAAAATCCCATGATTCACTTAAGTTGTTTTTCTTTTATTCCACAATGGGAATTTTTACCCTGCAAGGTAGGTAAGAAATTTCCACCTGCCTGCTGCCTCTAATTTTCCCATCATAACTTAAGTGACTTTGCCTTCATGGGAAAAAATATCCTGCAAGGCAGGTACAAAAGTCTCACATGCCTGCTGCGATCGAAAATCCCATGATCCACTTAAGTTGTTTGACTTTCATAATGGGATTATTTACCCTGCAAGGCAGGTAAGAAAATCCCATCAATGCCTTAAGTGATTTTTCTTTTATTTCACAATGGGAATTTTTACCCTGCAAGGCAGGTAAGAAATTCTCACCTACCTGTTGCCTCCAATTTTCCCATTATGACTTAAGTGGCATTGCTTCCATGGGAAAAAGTACCCTGCTAGGCAAGTACAAAATTTTCACCTCCCTGCTACTTCCAAAAATCCCATGATCCACTTCAAACCCTCTTTTTCCAAAAATGCGGCCAGCCGAGAAGAAGCTTTTTGGTGCACGACTTCATCTTTTCCAAGAGAACCAGATCTTCAATGGTGAATTCCTTCTGGCACAACGTGCATATGTGATCTCTAGATACTCCAGGCCAAGAATAAGGCCAAACTAGAAAAGGAATTGATCCAGAGAAATTTCACAAAAAACGAAACGAGAAAACACAAAAAACACAAAACGTTGCCAGAAGTTACAAATAAAGCCCAGGATTCATTTCTGGTTAAAACCCTACTGGTATATGGGAATAATGATATGTACAATCACAACAAAGTTAAATCGAAGCACAAATTTCCTCAAACGGGGCTCAAAATAATTAAATACAAATTTTTCGTAGGTAAATCACAATGACAGAATATAACAATTTTGGGCATCTGGGTATTTGGCGAAAATGGCTAATATGGCTCCTTGGGAATATCTTAACACAATACAGGAACTTTCTGGCAATAAAACACAAAATGACCCATTAGTTTAAAAGTACGAAATTTTTTCGGATAGGGTAGTCTCAGATTTCAGGATGAAATCTGGGGATACCAGTCGGCTCCGTCTGTGGACATCTTTTTCTCTGTCAGAATGACAAGGGAAAAGATGGGATCCCAGCATCTCTAGTTTCGTATCTTGTCTTTTGGGCACGAGGTCAGGAAAACAAAAACAACACAACACAAAAACAAAACAAGGAAATACAAACAAAGTTCTATTTATATACATATAGGTTTTACCCTACTTATTTATGTCCGGAAAAGCTTCAAATGTTGTCCGCTGAAAGGCAATGGTAACTCAATTCCATCCCGGTAGGCAAGAAAGAAAGAGTCCATTCCTGCAGCTCTTTTGATCATGAAGGGCCCTTTCCAGAGTGAATCAGATTTGTCATACGTGCCCTTTGGTTCATGTCTCTTTTCCCACCAGAGTACCCAGTCTCCAATCTTGAACTTCCTTTCTCTGGCCTTCTTGTCAAATACTCTGGGCAAGTCCTTATCAACTTCTTCTGGTGGTGGCTCATCCTTTCTTCTCTCCATGGCAGGTAAGTTTGCATCAACTTGCTTTGTTCCCTGATTTATTTGTTGCGTTTCTGAGGAAGAACTATCACCATATTCTTTGTTCTTCTTTAGGTACTGATCATGCTTGTTGAAAATCTCCACTAAGGAAACTAAACCCTTGGGGATTTTGTTACCTTTTGGTTCAACTATTCCATTACCATCATCATAACTTGGATCAGATTTTCCTGTGATTGTTTTTCGTGGTGATGATTCACTCCCTTCAACATGTAGACATACAGATGTTTGTTTAGGAACTTTGGGGTGGTAGACCATCTCCACTTTATAGTTTCCTTGTCTGAATATGGACGGTGGTCTATCCGGATTCAATAGTGCAGCCGTGACTACCAAAGCATCTGCCTTGGATTTTTGATTTATTGCAATGAAGTCAATAAAGAAGGGTGCAAAACCAAATGTGGCAGAAAACACTCTATCTCTATAATGCTTTATCTTATCTCCTTTGACTTGATTTTGCCCTCGAACCTACTTGAAGTTCAGCATCTCCTTGGGCTTTGAGGAGTCTTACTCATTTCTTTTTAGCTTGCTCCATTCCTAGAAGCAATGCTTCATACTCCACCGTATGATTGGTGTTCTCGAACATCAGCTTGTAAGAGTATGGGAATATCTCATGATCTGGAAATATTAATAGAATGTCGGCTCTTGATCCAAAAGAACAATAGGTGCATTTAAACTCCAGAGTCCAAATTTTTTCTTCTTCTTTTGCTGCCTCTAGATCTAGTTGAAATTATGGCTCTGGAATGCCTTTATCCATTTCCAAGAAGTATACACCATGGTCAGACCCCTGAAAAAGAATATGAGATCTAGGATCTTCAGATTTTGTCACCGTGTACTTGGACTTCTTTTCTGGCTCCAGCTTCTGATGAATCCCTTTGATAGGAATATGCACACAGGACCAATCCATCTTTACTTCTCCTCCTAGCTCTTTGCCCGTAGGAGACAGGAATATCTGCAACTAGAATTGTCATCTTTGATCTTTTGTCAGGAAAAGCTGCCAAAACAACATGTGCATCTTTGATTTGTCCGATTAAAGGGACTTGTCCCTCCATGAAGTAGCACCTTTTTATGGTCGTTGTCAAGATAAGCCCAAGAGTATCTGTAACTTTAGCTGGCATGACATTGTCAGAAGCACCCGAATCTAGAATGCAATTGCTTAACTTGAAACCATTAAGCAATAAGGAAACATAGAAAGGTTCTACTCTTTCAGAAGGTGAGGATTTAACAACTGCAGTGTTGTTCTGGGGAGGATTAACTTTGGGCTTAGGCAAAAGGCCTTTTGATGTATTGGATTGTCCTAGTGATTGTACATATTTGACTAGCCTATTTAACAACTCAAGAAAGGATCTCAAGTATTCAACTTCTGACATTTGAACTCTGGTTTTCTTAACATGATCATTAATGTTAAAAGAAGAAATAGATTCAGGTACCTGATCTACTTTCTATGGTTGAGATGAAGAACTCACATACTTACTTCCAGGAGCTAAGGGAGAAGGTAAAGGGATGCCCCTTCTTTGTTCGTCAGCTAATGCCTCATCTTGGCGAGTTTGTGATTTTGTAAGTACTGCATATGCATGACTATGATCGTCTTCAAGAATCTCCTCATACTCATGTCTAGATTTGTAGTTTAGGTAATTAATGTTGGAGTCGCCAGTAGGACCTATAAAATCATCATTCTCAAGCTGATCAACGTCAGCTTCCAGGTCTTCTTCATTCATATCCACGTTGTTTATGGGAGCAACTTCAATTGCTAATCTTTGGGAACCAACAATGTGGTTCCGGCTATTGTTAAAATTCTAAGCAGGGGCAGTGTTGTTGCCTTGAGCCATTTGATTCATTTGTTTCTTCATCTACAACATCTCATTTACTAAATTTTTCAATAGTGAATCGGATGTAGAGGCAAAAGATTAACTTTTAGCTCTACAAGTGTTGCTCTTTATCTTTCCAGCCATGATGATGTCATCTTCAATTTCAATTGCCATGTTTTAAGTTGCTAACAAGTCAGCAGGACGTGCTCTTTGCAGTTGATAGCTTACTTTAGGAAGCAAAGCATTGATGAAGAATAATTTTTGATTCTCATCATTTAGAGAAGCAGAAGCCATAATTTTATACAGTAATCTTTGGAATTTTGTAATAAAATCCCGCATGTGCTCATGTGGCTCCTTCTTCAACTAAGTGAGCTAAGTTATCAATGTGCTGGAATCTTCATCTAGTTTGAATCTTTTCAGGAACACATCCCGCATAGTAGCCCAGTTGGTTATGGTGCCAGGAGCTGGCCGATAGAACCATTCTCCAGCCAAGTCATGTAGAGTCTCTATGAAGAGTCTGATAGATACATCTTCATGTTCGACTACAAGCACTCCACATGATATGAAAAACGCAGCCCAGTGGTTATCTGGATTCTACTTTCCATCTCCAAATAATTTTAGAAAATTCTTTCTCATCCCTTTAGGTAGATCATGCATAGGAGGAGTTAGATTCAGAGGTCCAAAGGTTGCACCCCATGGAACAGGTGCTACATGGGCAAGTGGTTGATTCTGCATCATGATGAACGAAGCTCATCTTCTTTGAGAATAGACTTGGTCAATAAATCCAACTGCTGGATTATGCTGAAAATGATCCAGATCTTAATGAGTTTGCACTCTTCTTCCTGGTGAAAGATTGGATCTGCGGCTTCGAGCTTGAGAAAGCTTTGGTCTGCTAATTTGTGTTGTTCCCCCGCGGAGTCGTCAAAAACTATTGGCTAGATTTTCTGCATAGCATAAAACCTAGGCAGTCATGAGATAAATCTCCCTCATTTACCAGTGAGGCTCCTGTGTTAGATTTGTCAATTAAAATATGCTAGTATCTATATGGGGTTTTACTTTAACTATTCAGCTCGTGAACCATAGTTGTACAGTTCTGCAGCAAGTAAGCAGCTGTTTAAAGAAAAGGAAATATTTATAGAATAAGGGAATTATATAAACACATAGAAGAAATGGGGAAGATGTGCATCCCAATCAATAGATATCAGATTTGATTGCATGCACATAGAATAAACCAATAGATATAAACACAGAATTATAAGCAAAGGCATCTCTAGATCTAGATCTAAAATAATACAAATTTTATTCAAAGATCTAAGATAGAAAGCTAGAAACAAAATACACCATGACACAAAGTTCTCCGGAAATATGCTCCTATATATTCCTTTGCTTCAAGTGGCTCTCAGGGTTTTCAACACAAAGTCTGCAACACAAGAATGTTGCTTACAAATTCTGATTATCTAACCCGTAGGTTCTTCCTCTACTTATAGGATTTAGAGGGGCGATTACAAGTAGGAAGCTTTGAGTGAACTGGCACATGTGAAAGTTGGAAATGACACAACTGGCAATCTCCCTCCTAGAATTCCTCTTTGCATGACATGCATGATTTGCAACTGAAAATAGAACATTCTATTTTGCACGTCTACCACCTATCTCCAAATAGTTGACTTCTTCAAGTAATGGCTTTTAAACCAATCACTTAAGTTTTATAATTTAATTGATCACTCAATTAATTTGTCGGAGGAAATAAGAGAAAGAAGAAGAAAGAGGAAAGTTGCAGTCTTGTCCTTTTTCATATTCTGCATGCAGCTAATTCTTTTTCCTTTGATTCTCACCAAGCTGGATCTGGGAGCATCTAGAGCTGGAAGCGAGCTGGATCTGGAAACAAGCTGGATCTGGAAGAAAGCTAGATCTGGAAACAAGCTAGATCTGGAAACTTTCTTACGGGTGTTGCCTTTGACTTGTCTTTCCTATTATCCTTAAAGCTTTTGCAGTTCTTCTCCAGTACATGCATTAGTGCAATGTTTCAATTAAAAATTCTAGAAAGCACTCTGAGTGAATGCAAATTCAATGAAGGCTTCAATTGGAAGATTGGGAGAACATGCACAAGATCCTGGAAGAAATTTTCCATGCACTGACTTCTACATGGGTTACATCAGAAACAAGAGGATGAATATTTGTCGGAAGCTTTTGCAATTATGAGATCTAGATCTGAATCTGGATCTGGATCTGAGCCTAGATTTGTGTCTCCGATGTCAGCAAATTTGGAAGTAATGCATGATTCCACTGAGATTTCTCGTTCATCTCACTTTTCCATGGCTGGAGCAATCTTTGTCTGAACAATTCTTTTCCTCTTTATTCGACCGGAATTCTTCACAACCGGTGCAGATCTGGATAATTCTTCAAATTCGGAGGATATGTTCAATGTATTAGACATTGATTTAAGCTCACTTTCTCTTATAAAAGCACCTGTGATGAATTCCTGCAATTAATTCATACAAAGATGGCAACCGGAACATGAATAGTGGATTCTAATCATTAAAAATCTGCATATATCAAGCCTGCTGCCCCAAAATTTTATGCTTTATTTGCATGCAAAGCAAACATGAATTTTACCAACTTCACCTGAGCACCTGTACCACTATGTAGACAATTATTCAAACACAAATCAACCTGCTTCAACCTTGGCGCCAAATTTGGAAGCTTCCAGCATTAATTACACCTTCTTCTGAGCAAAATTCCTCTTCAAATAGGGCACATTTTTTGTCTGGGCTGCACTTCTTTACTGTTGAATTAATTAATTCATCTGTATGGTAGCCCCTGCTTATATAATCCTCATAATTTTATAATTAATTAATGTCTTTCCTATTCCAAGCAATTAATTAATTATTTAATAAGCTTTACTTTTTAAATGGGGCGCCTATTTTGTGCATGCTCATGGCTGCCATTAAATAAATTAAATTTATTTAATTTTACACTTTTGCTTCTAGTTAACTCAAGCCTCACAGTATGCTTTGACCTTAGCCACTGAAAATAGGAATTAATTAAATCAATTAATACTTAAAAAAGTATTATTTCTATCCCGAATGGGGTGCACTTTTTTGTCATGAAGGGGCTGCATTAAATAAATAATATTTATTTAATTTTAGAATTTCTAATTCTAATTGCCTTTATCCACTTTTCCCTTGTTGACTTTTCCTCATGCTTGGGCACCAAAATTGGGTGAATAAATATTAACAAATATTTATTTAATGCATTATTATTCACCCAAGGTGGGTCGCACTTTTTGGAATAAGGAATTTCTATTTTTAAAAGTCACATGACAATGAGATTATTTACCCTGCAAGGCAGCCCTGAAAATCCCATGATTCACTTAAGTCATTTGGCTTTCATAATGGGATTATTTACCCTACCAAGCAGGCAATAAAATCCCATGATTCACTTAATATGTTTTTCTTTTATTCCACAATGGGAATTTTTACCCTGCAAGGCAGGTAAGAAATTCCTGCCTGCCTACTGCCTCTAATTTTCCCATCATAACGTAAGTGACTTTGCCTTCATGGGAAAAAGTACCCTGCAAGGCAAGTACAAAAATCTCACCTGCCTATTGCGACCAAAAATCCTATGATCCACTTAAGTTGTTTGACTTTCATAATGGGATTATTTACCCTACAAGACAGGTAAGAAAATCCCATCAATGCCTTAAGTGATTTTTCTTTTATTTCACAATGGAAATTTTTACCCTGCAAGGTAGGTAAGAAATTCCCACCTGCCTGTTGCCTCCAATTTTCCCATTGTGACTTACGTGGCGTTGCTTCCATGAGAAAAAGTACCCTGCTAGGCAGGTACAAAATTTCCACCTCCCTGCTGCTTCCAAAAATCCCATGATCCACTTCAAACCCTTTTTTTCCAAAAATGCGGCCAGCCGAGAAGAATCTTTTTGGTGCACGACATCGTCTTTTCCAAGAGAACCAAATCTCTAATGGCGAATTCCTTCTGGCACAACGTGCGTATATGATCTCCAGATACTCCAGGCCATGAATCAGGCCAAACCGACAAAGGAATTGATCTAGAGAAATTTCACAGAAAACACAATGGGAAAACACAAAACGTTGTCAGAAGTTACAAATAAAGTCCAGGTTTCACTCCTAGTTAAAACCCTACTAGTATATGGGAATAACAATATGTACGATCACAACAGAGTTAAACCGAAGCACAAATTGCCTCAAACAGGGCTCAAAGTAATTAAATACAAATTTTCCGCAGGCAAATCCCAACGATAGAATATAACAATTTTGGGCATCTGGGTATTTGGCGAAAATGGCTCCTTGGGAATATCTTGACACAATATAAGAAATTTCTGGCAATAAAACACAAAATGACCCATTATTTTAAAAGTACGAATTTTTTTCGGATAGGGTAGTCTCAGATTTAAGGATGATGCCAATAAGAATTATTGATGAAGAACATACATTTAAAAGGAGGTGGTATGGGTGCAGACTATTCAAGAGAGGACAAAACAATGTTCAAGGTGTGGACAGGCCCTTAATAAAGTATCATAGTATTATTAGTAGCGGGAGGGGGAAATGACATGGATGGAACAACATACAACATGAAAATAGCAGCCTCTAAGTTAGGTGGAGGATCCATAGGTTGAGGTTCATCGATAGTAACAGATTGTGGAGTGGGGATTGTAGTGGTGGGTATGTGTGTGCAATATTTGAATGGTTCACGATCAATTTAGGAATGGTGTATTCAATACCCTCGTGTAATAATTTGACACATCGATGTACTGTAGAAGGTACAGCTTGGATGGCATGAAGCCATGGTCTATCGAGCAAGTAATTATATGAAACTAGAAAGTCCATGAAAAAGAAAATTTTATTAAGGGTATTTGGTCCAACAGTAATGTGTAAAGTAATATGACTGATGCATGGACGAACAAAACCATCGTATGCGTGAAGAGAAATAGATGAAGAACTGATGTTAGAAATAAAGATACTTAAATCCTTAAGGAAGGTTAGAGTGCACAAATTAAGTTCAGATCCATTATCAACTAAAACTCGCTTGACACCAATATTATGGATGCACATCATGATGTGCAAAAGAGGATCATTGTCAAAATTAACAACATCAACAGTAGGATTAGGTTGAAAAGCAATGAGCTGATAAAATGCATATGTAAATGTGTTGTAGACTAAGTCTAGATTAATTTCATAAGGAACACAAGTAGTAGTCAAGAGAGTAATGATCTTAGCCCTTAGCTCAGGATGGAGTAAGAAATTATGAATAGAAATATTCATGATGAGAGGATCTTAGAAAGATGTAATAAGTGAATAAAGAAAAATCCTAAGTGTGTTCAAAGAGGTTGGGTTCACCAAAATGATTAAGTTAAATGTGGAAATATATGCCTAATCTGATTGTTATTGTAGCAGTAAATAAATAAACAATTAAATACAGAAATTATCCCAAGAAAACTAAGTAATAAAAATGTGAAACCCTAGTTGAAAAGAGGGTAAGAAGAGCCTTAGTTGATTCGTAGTGAAGTCTGGATTATGCCGAAGTGTTGACCTGATCAATAAATATGGATAATTTTCACATAACACCTCAGAAAAGTGTGTGAGCTAACAATTTGTCTGGACTGGGGCACTTTGAGAGGGATAGGGGCACCTGCGGGCACCCTAGACCTGTTTCTGAGCACCTATGTCTACGAAAATGGTCATAAAACCTCCTCTAAGTGGTCACGAGTTATTCATTTTTGTTCTCATTTGGTCGCTATGAGGTTATGCAATTATCACCGAAGTTGTTAGAAACCTGCAATGAAATAATGACATGCAAAACCCTCAAAGAGACATCAAATCGTAAAAAAGAAAGTTGTAGAATGAGGGTTCGAACTGTCCTCAGCTGTCACAATGATGAACTTACGACTAATCATTGCACTACATCTCAAACCCAATGTAGTTAGCATAATTTAAGAGTATTATATCAAGGAGGTTCTCCACGAAAGGATTTTTTATGATATAAAAATATTGTAAAATTACATGATACACTGTTTTCAAATTGAATGAATTTGAATTAAATTCTGAGTACGAAATAACCATTACCCACAACTTGTAATTTTCGATGGTAATTGATGTAATTTGAGAAACCGAAACGACATTTTCTCCAGCAGTCCATAATTTTATACGAATTGTAGATGGATACGGATGTTAGATGTGATTTAACACTTTCTCGGTGGTGTCTTTTAATTGGTCTGTTCAATAATTACACCAGGCTTAATCTCTTACGACTATGGCCTCCAGCTTGACCAGCTTAACGTGCTTGCCACAGGTGTCACTCAATGCCAGCATGCTCGGTTGGATCTTACGACAACGGTGTGTAGCTTGAGCTGCTTGTCACCTGCCCTCCTGTTTGACATGCTCCGCCTTCGCTCACCTATTTCACGTGCTTGTCACCGTATTTAAATGTATGTCAAGTGCAGAGTTTTGATAGATGCCCGTAAAGAGTTTGACCAAGTGAAAGAACAAGACGGTTTCTCATGGAATACAATTATTGCAGCATACAGAAGACATGGTTATCCTCACAAGGAAGTCACACTGTTTCACCATAAGCAACAAACAGGTCTTCAACCCGATCAGTTTACATTTGCCAACATACTCCTAGCCTGTGCCAAAATAGTAGCTTTCGAACAGGGTATGGACATCCATCAAAGCATAAAGGATAGAGGAATTTTGTCAGATGTGGTTACAAATGTCCTGTAAACATGTATGTAAAATGTGGAACCGTAGACAAGGCACCTGAACTGTTTGACAGAATGCCTCAAAAATTGTGGTATCGTGGACAGTAACGATTGCAGGATATGCCCAAAATGGATTTGTTGAAAATGTGGTATAATTACTTAGAAACATTCATGCAATTGCAATTGGCAGATGTAAAGCCAAATTCCACAACCTTAGTCAGCATCCTCCCTGCCTGTGCCAAAATGGGAGCTTTGGAACAGGGTATGGACATCCATCAAAGCATAATGGATAGAGGAATTTTGATTGATTCGACTAATGTAGTTGCAACTACCTGGTAGACATGTATGAAAAATGTGGAAGCATAGACAAGGCATGTGAACTGTTTGATAAAATGCCTCAAAGAAATGTGGGCTCATGGAATGCCATGATTGCAGGATGCATAGACAAGGCACGTGAACTGTTTGATAAAATGCCTGGTAGATTTGTCAGAGGATTTATCGGAAGGGGAGAGGTTTGGGGGAGATGGCAGCAGCCATGGTGTGTTAGGGATGAAATTATCCGAAAGCCATTTTAATCTGGAATTGTTGGGGGAGTAGCAACAAAAGGAGAAACGACTCTACATCATCTGAATCAGGTATTTTTGTTTTGTTTCGTGTGTCACTAAACGCTGCATTGGTTAAATAACTGTGACAAATATCAGTATTTTATTCAATTCTGATATTTTTAATTACTTTTGCAGTTTGCATGGGCTTGTGCAAGGTTGGAACATGGAACTTGGTCCAGATTCTGATACAGGTGGCCAGGTATGTTTGTTAAAAATGAAATTCAAATATTTAATATTTATTCAGAGTTTTAAACAATTAAGGTTTGATTTGCTTTAAAAAATCTACTGATGGATTTTATGGATGTTGTTTTTTAAAAACTTGATTAGTTTCTACACATGTCTTGCAGCCCATTACGGTTTTATTCCAATTCAAATCTTCTTTACAAGGCATGTGATTAATAGGAATGAACCTGATACAGTATCCCCTAATTTATTTTGAGTGGGGTGCCACTCCAAATTCTATGCACTAGGTTGTTTGGTGATTGCATGATTACTTCAGGGAATGCAGAACATTGATATCATAACAAAAAATGTTTCTAATGTTGAAGGGGATATATAAGGAGTTTACTGGGTGTGGGAGCCCCTTAAATTATTTTGTGGTAATTCAGAACAGATTCTCCTAAAGTGAAAAATGGCATATGCCACGGAACCCTTTTGAAATAATTTTTTTTTAAAGTTTGTTGGGCAGCTGCGTGAGATCTCCGGCTCAGTGGTAGGCAAAAGTTTTTACTTGAGCCTTGTCATAGGTTTGGGTCACAAAGTTGGCTCCCCAATAGCTCTGACACATAGGGGATGGCGATCACCATTCACTTACAAACCAAAAAAAAACTCTTGCCAGCTCCTCCTAAAACTTAGGAAGTTACCTCTGTGCGTCAAAATCCTTGGGACCTCGCATGCCTTCCTTCCAGCATGGCTTCCCCGCAGTAGATCTCCAATGACGACGCTCTCCTACTTCAGCACCCTTCAGCAGCTTCCACCTTCCTGTGACCAGTTTTGACCTGCCTGTCATGGTGGTACATGAGCTTGAGGTGCTTGTCATGGTGGGTTTCCACCTACCCGCTCCATCCTCTTTCTATCTCCTGTCTTCGATTGCATGCGTGGCATGCCTTGGTCAAGCTTCATGTCATCCAGGTGCCACCATGCAGGTTTTTATGGTTTTTTTTGTGCGATCGCTGAGAAAACCTACAGAGGTAACAAACCATACAAACTCGCGCAATTTTTTTGACTATTGTTTAAATTATTTTCTGTGGTTATTTTCATCTCTGTACAAAATGGTAGCGAAAAATCCCTCTATTTCCACCTGGTCATTGCGACGATAAGATATACAATTCATATGCCCTCGGAAAGTCATTAAAGAAGACTGAAATCGCCATTCTGGTTGAAAGTGCTGTGAAATCAGAATCCCTACCTCTAATCGACAGTGATAATGCCAACATCAGATGATATTACGGTAGAAGGATTTTGTATGAGTTCTTGTGGGTTTCATGTGAATATTTTACGCTTCTTTGTGAATGGAAAGAAGCTTCTTCTATAGAAATGGTTGCCTCACCAAATGGATCTGATTTACTCAAAGATCCATTTTACAGGAAAGATGATGAGAGGCCTCAAAGAAAATGGGTTCCAGTATTACCTCATACCATCTGGTTTCTCATGCTACGAAAAACAATCGGTTTGAGATGCAGGTGATAAGTGCCAAGTAAAACATAATTTTACAAAATCAGTCCAAAATCCAATCGAACCAAATAAGGTATGCTATATTTTGGAACCAAATTTGCAGGTGTTTATTTACTATTTGTTATTCAGGGTGATGTCGTTGTCTTTGCTCATCATGCTTATACAAACTGCAACATATGAATTTCATGTTGAACAATGAGTACAATTTAGGGAATTTGGAGTGGGAACTAGCGCTTATCTCCTACGGATCTTCAAGTATAAATTTAGAACATGTTACAACCATCATCCTTATTTTCCCCCAATGTTGATCTCATTTTGTACGTGCCTTCCAAGCCTATATTTCTGCGCACCAAGAATGGGATTGTGGTAAAATGAGATTGTTGAGCAGAGGATTACGTAGATTGCATATTGCACATTGCAGACATACCTGAAGATGTCAATTTTTTTATTGAAATTCTTTCAATCCCTAATCAGACAAGGACAGAACCCAAGTCCTCGTTTCTTAAAGAAATTGTGTCATGATTTGATTAGAAGTTCTATGGTTATCTGTTTATGTTTTCATAAGCGTACAATTATGTCTATGAAGTTTTGGGTTTCACTGATGAATATTACTTCCTTGTGCAGCTTGT
Source organism: Taxus chinensis (assembly GCA_019776745.2). Classification (NCBI taxonomy): domain Eukaryota; kingdom Viridiplantae; phylum Streptophyta; class Pinopsida; order Cupressales; family Taxaceae; genus Taxus; species Taxus chinensis. The sequence continues at coordinate 107,740,892 of CM034154.1, forward strand.
CCTGAGCACTGGCAGTGGGGTAAATGGTTTTACATTTGACCCTTCCCTTGGAGAATTCATTTTGACTCATCCAGACATAAAGGTGTGCAATATCCCTCACAGAATTGTTAGGAGATTGTTTTCATTTGCTTTGTCTAGAATCTAGATTATGGGTAAGTAGTCCAAATGCTCTATACTAAGATAGATTGATGAATACTTTTTAGAACTTCATGTCCCAAAGAAAGGAAAAATATATTCAGTGAATGAAGGCAATGCAAAGAACTGGGATGAGCCCACCGCGAAGTAAGTGGTTAAATGTCTTGTGGAATGTCAATTCATTTGTACAAATTCACATACAACTTTTTTAGTAGTTGCCAAAATATGCAGGCACAAATTCACTACCCAATCTGACACAATCTCCATTTACTTAGATTTCCAACACAACTATAAAATTTCATCTTCAACAAACAAAATTGGACACTGATTAGTAGAAAAGAACAAGCCAGGTCTTAGTGTGACCTTCTCACCTATTCCATAACTTTCTAATAGTTTTTATTTCAAGTTTCAGATGACCTGAATTGCATTTAAAAAGGGTCTGATTAAAATTGTTTACATAAAAGTCAACCAATAATATAAGTGTGCCCAATCATGTATTTGTCAAAATCAAGCTTTACTTCTTTCTGGATCACTTGAGCTTTGCAGGCACAACTCTCAATTGCTAAAATTCTAGAAGACTAGTCGAGAGAGAGGATTAAAATAAGAGGGAGGGGAGGATTAGGTGACCCAAAGATCAGGCACCATACCACCAAACCATTTCCCCTTTCACCAATGGAAGGTGGTGATATGATAATCTAGGAGGGAAGAGATACAAATTAAAACCTATACTCCTCACTGTTGACAATCTTTAGTTATGAAAAACATTACTACCTTTTATAAGCCATAAAGGTCGGTATAAACATTTTATGTGGACTCGTATATGGAAAGAAGGGCCACCCTCTAGCTGCCAAACTTGTCACTTTGTTTTCTCTATGTTTAATGTGGGGGGGAAGTGAGGGCTTGCTTTGTCCCTTTAGGTTTATACTTAGATCTAGCAATGAATTTTAATTTTTTTTATGTAAAATATATGTGCAAAGATGTACAAGCTCAAAGTATTAATTGCCTTATTCTATTCATTATTATGCAGGTGAAATATGTTGTAGAGTTTGCAAAGGCACTGGCACAAATGCCTGAAGTGTACAGAGATAACCTTCTAACACGTCAGATCTGTTCTCCTGAAATTGACTCTAGCTATGGAGAACCAACAAAAATGCAAACTTCTGATCTAGATGAAGAAATTAGAGAGGCTGGAGGTGCATAGCTTTTTCGAATTCCTTGTGGTGAAAAAGAAAAGTATTATGAGAAAGAACATATGTGGCCATACATCCCAGAGTTTGTAGATGGGGCATTGGGTCACATTCTTAATATCACTAAAGTATTGGGGGATCTGATTGGAGGAGGTAGAGCTGTGTGGCCTCATGTGATTCATGGTCATTATGTAGATGCAGGCTATGCAACCTACCTTCTTTCTGGTGCTCTCAATGTTCCCAAGGTTTTGACAACTCATTCCTTAGGCCGGAATAAACTGGAACAAATATTGAAACAAGGAGAGCAATCGGAGGAAGAAATCAACAGAACATACAAGATTTTTCGCAAGATTAGTGCTGAAGAATTGTGTCTCGACTCTGCTGAGCTTGTGGTCACCAACACAAGGCAATAAATTGAAGAACAATGGGGCCTCTATGATGGTTTTGATTTAGAATTGAACAGAAAGCTCAGACTTACTATTTGTAATCATAAGATTATAATTATGGGCATACTTTGTTGCAGTTCATACCTCCTGGAATGGACTTCAGCAATGTTATAGTACAAGAGGAGAGCACAAATGATGATTTAGAGAATGCTTCTGCTCAATTATCTGAGTTCCCTTTGTGGGGTGAGGTAAGAGACAAGGCAACATATAATTGCTTACCATCATGTTGGGTTTGACGTACTTTACAAGATAGTTATTTAAACTAACATTCTTCAATATTATACATCATATTACCTCATGTGCAATATAGACCTGATATACCCTGTTTTTTTATTTAGACATTGTGTTTCCTGAACAATACTTCAAAACCAATTATATTGGCTCTTGCTCGTCCTGATCCTAAAAAGAACATGACAACTTTGTTTAAGGCTTTTGGGGAGTGTAACAAGTTGAAGAAGCTGAAAATTTTGGTATGCCTTCTTCCTAAACTTATGTTTCCTTTCTGTCACATGTTGCTCTGCTCTCATTGCTAAAGAGTTGCATTGTCTGTTTTGTGAGCTAACAGATGTTTATCACGGGGAATCGAGATGATATTGATGAAATGCCTGCATCAAGTGCCAATGTGTTCACTACAATTCTGAAGTTGATTGACAAGTATGATCTCTATGGAGTAGTTGCATATCCAAAACATCACAAACAATCAGATGTTGGCGACATCTGCAGAATTGCTGCAAAAAACAAAGGTTAGATAAGTTTTGTGCCATTTTATAGGTGAAATTCTCAAGTATTGCACTGCTTTCTCTGTAATGCATGAAATGTACGTGGCTTCAAAACTATTGTCCTATTATGTGCAGGGTGTTTTTATCAATCCAGCTTTAGTGGAACCCTTTGGTTTGACTCTCATTGAGGTAGGTCAGCAGAATTGTTTGTTGTTGCAGAGTTCTTTCTTCCATGATAAAAATTTATAGATTTCATTGCTGTTTAGAAGCAAATCTACCAGTCAAATAAAAGATACTATACTTTTGCTCTAAAAAAAAAGAAAAATTTGCAGGTCTATCAATTTACAATTATGTACTATGTCTATGTAATTCTAGTATTTTTTGAATGGAAGTGTATATATATGAAAATGGGAAGATCATATCTTGTGTGTCAAAAATGATGAAATGAATCAGTTTTATGCAGGCAGTTGCCCATGGATTGCCTATGGTAGCAACAAAGAATGGAGGACCTGTGGACATTCATAGGGTATAATATTTATTTAGGACTCATATCTCTAATTCAACTTTTGCTGAGATATTTCATACAATGTATCAGTGTTTGATGAATTTAAATTTGTTCTTATGCAGACATTGCACAATGGTTTATTGGTATATCCTCATGATGACAAGGCAATTGCATCTGCTCTGTACAAACTTGTAGCCGACAAGAATCTTTGCTCTGAATGCAGAAAAAATGGCTTGAGGAACATTCATCTTTATTCTTGGCCGCAACATTGCAAGATATATTTGTCAAGGGTTTCTCAATGCAGAATGAGACACCCTCAGTGGCATAGTGAACTGATCCGGATGAAAGTGCTGAATCAGAATCAGAGACAAATTCTTTCAAGGATTTTCAAGATACATCTCTCAGTTTCTCACTGGATGCTGATAATCACTCTAATTCATTTAATAGTTCAGATAAATTTCTGGAAGATGATAAACTCTCTAATAAAGGAATTCCTGAACATATTAGGAAAGCCATACAAAGGGCTAACAACAGGCAAACCAATTCTCAAGAAAGGAAGGAGGAGAATTCATAGGAAAAACAAAGTATTGATCATAGTAATAGCTTAAATTCTTCTAGAAAACTTCTGCTAAGGAGAAGGAAGCATCTGTTTGTGATTGCAGTGGATTGCTATGTTTCTTTGCTCCAGTTTGGTGCAATCAAACTGTCTACATTCGATGCTCTAATTTGTAGCAGTGGAAGTGAACTCTTTTATGCTTCTAGTGATAGTGTAGATTCGCCCATATTTCTAGATCCAGACTATGATTCTCATATAGATTATCGCTGGGAGAATGCCGAAGGGCTGAGAAAAAATATGGCAAAATTGAGTGGACCAAAGAATTTTCGGTACTTTGAGGAAGATGCATTAGCATCCAACTCCCATTATTTGGCCTATCGATTAAAGAACATATCTGTTGTAAGTTCCACGTTTTTTATTGTAGCTACCTCACGGAATGTCATGATTTCTTATTGGAGTGGCATTTGACCTCTTTGAATACTTCTAGAGAGACCATGCTTTGTAGCTACCCCATGGAATGCCATGATTGCAGTATTCATGATCACTGAATTTTTGGATTGGCACCAACACATCAAGAGGTTCTAGAAGCCACATCAGATTTGCAAGATGCCCTTAAACAGTAAGTTAGTCTTCCTCTTTTGCCAATTTGTTCATCAGGGGTTTATTTTCTCGGCTCTGCACAAAGTGGGTTTTAAAAATCCCCCCCGAATTGATTGTTTCGTGTGTAGACCTTGTTTGTTGCCCTGAATTATTCTTACATTAAATTTATTTTAGTGATGGGATTAGCATTGTGTGAGACCCAACATGATAAACTTAATTTCTAGAAATCTATTTTATAGATGAGAATAAGAGCTCGAGATGTAAGACTAGAATACAACATCTATATGCAAGAAAGGTAATTTAGGAAAAGACACTGACAAGTTGAGATGCACTTCGTGGGCTGGAAAAAGTGGAATGGTTTTGCATTGAAGGAACTTAAGTTTTTCCCCTCATTCTTCACAGTGCAATCTTTATTAATAATGACAGAGACATCTAATAAAACTAGAACTGCTGAAATGATGCTCGCCACAATATGGAGGATATGTAAATGCTTGTGAAAAGAATATATGTTGTACCAAATTGTGATGGTAATGATGTTTAACTCTGCTAAAATGAAAATTTTCTTTTTATTTCCTGATAATGGTTAGAACTTTTAATTTTAAATAAATACAAAAAGAACACAGCTTCTTCTTAGTTTCAGTACTTAATTTTTGCTATCAACTTAAAAAGCTACATCATATGTAACATTTTGGGCATTGAATCATAAATGACACTAGCTACTTTTAACTGACACATTCTCTGATTGAATATTGGTTACTCAAAGTTTCTTGTTCTATCCTTTCTACGTTGAACTATATGCCAAACAACACAATCATAGAACTGGGTGGATAATTTGATCTGAATCTACATCATAGAACAGTCCCGCTGCTGTATTGTTTAATTGGAATGCTTAATCTGACACACCAATTTACCAGAAACTTCCATTTATACTCTCCTTGACTCCGAATTCTAATGCATAGCAACAACTGCACCTTACACACCCAACAAACTATTTTCATGCTACTTTAAAGCTTAGGATTTATTCTAAAATCAATTACATTGTTCAATACATCAATGATTCTATTGTTCAAGTGTTAAATACCATAGGTTGTTCAAACCTAAATTACATTATACATCTTCACTTCTATTCCTTATTTCCTAAAATACAAATGATTGCCAAAAAAACATTAATATAAAAGGTTTTACTATGAAAACATATCTTGAAGACACCCTAAAGAACTCATAGTATCATTATGAATATATAGGCCAAAACCATGAAAACCCAAGAATATACATGCCAAAAAAAATGGTAGAGTAGTTTACGAATCCTGCTTTGTAAATAGGATTTCCGCATCATACCCCAAGAATTTCTGTGCAAGCCATTCTTCGTTCTTCGGTTCCAATCTGAGGAAGTCCAACTCTTCAAACCCAATGAGATGCTCAAAAGCAAATAACAATTTCAAAGTTAAACAGAGTAAATCATCACAATGAACTATGAACTTGTTTATCACAATAAATAAATATAAAATACCATATTGAACAGACCTGAGAACAATTTTTAGGAAATTCTTAATTAAGAAAACCTTATTGCATTCCCATAAATACTGACACAAAAAACATAAACTTTGAAAGACTTTGACCTTCACTTTGAATGTTTTTCCTGAAACGGTTATAAAAGCCACCATTTTTCCCATTCCACCATTGTTACTTTGATTCATTCCTAACAAGATTACAACCATCTTGTACATTTCTTCTTTCAATTACAATAGTATTAGAAATTAGCAACATTTTTCATACTCCACTTAAACATAAAATGATCATTCCATAAAAAAATTATGCTAACATTTCAGTTAAAAGCTTACATCTTTAGATCATGCAGAACACACTCTGAAATTTGAAGAAAATAAAAATGGAAATGGAAATAGCATAATATGGGTTTTCCTATTATATTCACATTTAGTTCTTTCCAACTTCATTAATTCTATTTTAGCAACATGTAATTTTAACCATTCTTTACCACAATGCAAATGTTAGAATAAATCCTACCTTACCTTTGCAACAGACGTATTAGAATCTATCTACAAAGGAAAATTTATTAAATTGCATCTTTATATTCTTAATAACTAAATATATGATACTCTTTTAACATTCTCTCTCATTAAATTATTTGTTTATAATGACTTGAGCAATTACCACACTTACTGCCCACTCTTCTTACAACAAAATTCTATTTTTTATTTATATAATAATCTGATTAATATTTATAATTTAATAGTTTGCAAGCAATTTTCACAAAAATTTAATCTCCTATTTCATATCTTATAAAATTTCCCAGTACAAAGATCAATTTCCAAGAACATTACATGAGTGCCAAACCAACATAGATATGAATCCATTTTAATATTACTACAGTTTCCTTCAACATACCAACTATAAGCTTAAACTTCATACAAGCCTTCATTTTATTCTGGACTTGGTCACCACATATTTCTTCCTTTGATTGAAACCCTGTTTCCTAGACAACTCAAAATGGTCCAGAAGATACCACAAAAAAACCATCAATAACTCATTGTCTACTTTTCTTAACTACGTCAACATCTACCCATACCAATTCAATCTTTACATATGTCATCAACAAATCTCCATTCAACTCGATTATGTGAAACGCTAAAAAACAATTAAAATGCTTCTAAGCTGGAGTTACCCATACCCTTAGTCACCCTTCTGTTTATTTCCATCATCTTAGAATCCCATACTGGTTTAATGCTTCCCAAAGCCATTGATTTCAAGTAGCATACATCAATATGAAATTCCAATTAATCAGGGGAAAAAATAGGTTTATCATTTCAGAAGAAAACAAGACCATTGCTAACATGTTACCTGCCACTGTTTAACCACAGTTTTCATCTTCCCATTGATTCCAAACCAACCCTAAACAAATTTCTGTTTAATTTTTTTTACTTTCTCAACTGCAATCTTTTAAATTCAAGAGACAACATAAAAATAAACCAAAAGCCAAAAACACCAAATAAACACCTACCCTAACATTTCCAACCCCACCTGTCCCACTCACGGCGTAATTGTAAGGTGTTTTTGGAAAATACTTCATAATATATTTGTTCATTAACATTCTCTTGCACAATATTTATAAACCGGGGGATGGCTAAAAGAATTTTAAAATTTGGTCACATGTGGTTGAGCACATGATAGCGAACATATATACATATCCTGCAATCATGGCATTCCATGAGACCACATCTCTTTAAGGCATTTTGTCAAACAATTTATGTACATTGTTAATGCTTCAACATTTTGCATACATGTCTACATGGCACCTACAACTACATCATTTGACAAAAATCCATTCTCTATTATTCTTTGGTGGATGTCCATACCTTGTTTCAAAGCTCCTATGTCGGCACAAATAGGGAGTATGCTAGCAAAAGTGAACTAATCAGGTTGGACACCTGTTGGTTGCATTTGGGGAAACAATGTCAATTCTTCGTGATGATGCCCATGTCTTCTGTAGGCTGGGATCAATCAAATTAAAGACTGGATTAAAACCCCCTTTCCCTAAATTTGCAGGACACATACACAAAGTAAATACCACTTTTCCCACCGTCCACCTACAGGAAGTATCAGAAAATTGGACACGATAGAGGGAAAAACCAAACAGGTCAAGTTGAAGGAGGTGGAGCACGTGAAGTAGGAGGGCAGTGAATGGCAAGAATCTCAAGTTGCATTCCTGTGTCATCAAGCTTGAGCGGATGGTAGCCATGTAACAAGCTAAATTTAACAATTGGTTTTGTTTCAAATTTTAGAAATAAACTAATTTTTGATATAGAAAAGTCTAATAGCTATAGATATTTGTACAAAACTATTCTACAAAGCTAAAATATTATTTGAAGTGCCCAACAGCTAACATGTTGTCCCAATTCAATTGTCTTTTATCAAGAGGGCTCTTTAATTATATAGAGTATCATTACATGTATTGTTTATTATCTGATATTTGTTGTTGATAACTATTTTTTTTATACAGGTGTTTTTTAGGAAATAAGGGTGGACACATATAATTATGCATTCCCTTGACTCTCTCTGTGAAACCTACTTCCATAAACCACCTAAAGCCAAAGATGTAAACATATTATGACATAAGTAATGATGGTTAAATTTGAAACATATTATGACAGAAGCAACATATAAACATATTATGAGAGAAGAAACCCTATTTAAATCTTAAAACCAAGAGAGAGTTTCAGAGAGAGGGAGGATTATTAGTTAGGATTCACAATCATGTAAAATTTCTCATTCAAGTATATTACAACTACAAGGCTAAGCTTTGAATAGTGGTGATTGTGATGACCATGGTAGGAGTAGGCAATAATCTGTCTTTTTCAAGTTGGAATTATTTTGCAGAAGGAAATAATAGTTGATGGTATTACAATGACTGGTACCAAATCTTCGATTTACTAACTCTAGGAAAACAAGAATTTAATATGCAAAGTTATGTTGGATAATGCATGATGAATTGGTCAGCAACACAGAATAGAACCAAATCTTTAATGCCATGTGTTGGAGATATTAAATAGAATTATAAATAAATTTATTTTTTGCATATCGTGCAGTGCCCGTAGTCTAGGAGACCACATTTATTGCTGCTATTTTGTCAAACAGTCGGGTGACTCATTAGAGAAGGTCAAATCCACGAGGAGCAGCGCACCTATGGCAAGAGCAACATGGGCTCACGCAAATAGAATGTGTGTTTATAATAGACATGAATATTGTTGAGTAACACCTGGTTAGAGCTTGTAAAGTCAATATGTTGGGCCACTACCTGGAAGAATGGATAAAGAAATACAAAGAGGAGAGGAAGCAAGAAAGGTATAAATTTGGGCCTCTACAGCGGCAGGAATGTACATAGTATATACACATTTTTCGTTTCTCTTTCACAAGAGCTTGCAACAATTCTCAAGGAAATTCGAGATAAACAAACTTGCTCAGTTGCCTTATATGAACTATATCGCATACCTGAGATGTACCCTTTAGGTAAGGTTGTGATGCTAGATTGCTTGGTCAATTTTAGTGTACATGGTGAAATTACAAGTCTCTACATGGAAATTTGTTTTTTGTTAAAAGAAAAACTGGTGTGGGATTTTATTGAAACATATTGCAGTTTATCATTTTCTGTATTATTTGCACCACTTGCTTGCTTGCAATTATAGGGGAAGAGTCACACTTTAACTTCCTCCCAATTGCATATCAGAGCAGATCATGGCTTTGTATGTTTTTTTTTTTTAATTTTACACATGCTAGACACTAAAGTAATCTTTTAATTGAGTTGAAATAGTAGAAACCAATATCAGGGCTCACTATTATGAGGCTCTCTACCAATAAATGATGATTGTGTATTCAGACAAGATGTTACTTTATCAATTAGGATGCTCAATAACCTTTACTCTTTACTGTCCAATGTCATAATTATATGTAACCTAACCTGAAAGTTCTTCCACAATCTCTCTAGCTGCCAAAGCAACATTATATATACATTATATTACTACCTGGAAGAATGGATAAAGAAATACAAAGAGGAAAGGAAGCAAGAAAGGTATAAATTTGGGCCTCTACAGCGGCAGGAATGTACATAGTATATACACATTTTTCGTTTCTCTTTCACAAGAGCTTGCAACAATTCTCAAGGAAATTCGAGATAAACAAACTTGCTCAGTTGCCTTATATGAACTATATTGCATACCTGAGATGTACCCTTTAGGTAAGGTTGTGATGCTAGATTGCTTGGTCAATTTTAGTGTACATGGTGAAATTACAAGTCTCTACATGGAAATTTGTTTTTTCTTAACCAGAACAAACATGTGTGCAAATAATATTTTATTGAAACATATTGCAGTTTATCATTTTCTGTATTATTTGCACCACTTGCTTGCTTGCAATTATAGGGGAAGAGTCACACTTTAACTTCCTCCCAATTGCATATCAGAGCAGATCATGGCTTTGTATGTTTTTTTAAAAAAATTTTACACATGCTAGACACTAAAGTAATCTTTTAATTGAGTTGAACTAGTAGAAACCAATATCAGGGCTCACTATTATGAGGCTCTCTACCAATAAATGATGATTGTGTATTCGGACAAGATGTTACTTTATCAATTAGGATGCTCAATAACCTTTACTCTTTACTGTCCAATGTCATAATTATATGTAACCTAACCTGAAAGTTCTTCCACAATCTCTCTAGTTGCCAAAGCAACATTATAGCTTGTACAACAGCCAATGAAAAATACATGATATAGATCAAATGTGTGGGACAAGAATACCCCACATACACACAATACAAATAAAAAAATACTTAAAAAGATCCAATTTAGTAGGGGGATTTACAAACTTTTCTGCAACAAAGGCAATGAAGAGAATGTTATAGTAGCTTGTAGCTTTTAATTTTTTGCTTTCATAGCACCAGATGAACAAAACTCAAACAAATTAGTACGAGTACGAGAAGATTGTATCCAAGGACATGCCTCTTGGAATGAAATTATTTGTTTCTACCACATGAGACATCATAGCAATGCATTAAGAAAACAAATCTGTATGCATTGAGGTTGTTACAAAAAAAGAAAAACCAATCGCATCTAGATGAGTTGTAACTAATATGGCAAATCCAATTGAAGTAAAATATACATAGATGCACTTGATTATCTCCTACTCCACCAAAAAAAACATGATACACAAAGAATATTGTATAGTAGCAACGTTGGGTAATACTTTGGAAAAGGTTTCGGAAAGGAAACAAGAAGGTGAAAGAACATAAATTGTGTGAATGAATTGCAAAAGAAAACACGAGAATACAATTTCATTATAGTCAAGGATGAGGCTGTTCACATTTCCACCTTAATGTTATTTAATGAGTCTCTGCTTCTATTCCCTATTTTTTTGCATTTAAAACCTCTGTTCAAAGGTTAGTCTTTTTTCTGAGCTACTTCTATATCATAGAGATTGTGGCCTCTATCTTCTCTGACGTGGGTTCAGTGGTAATGAGGAAGTTTGTTTCTCCAGTTGTTTGTGGGGAAGGTTTGTTTTTCCAGTTGACTGTAGTTCACTACAAAATTCAGGGAAATGTAATGTTGTTGTGCCTGAGGATCCTGGTACCGGTAGGAGATTGCTAAAGGCTATGCCCAAAAAAAGGTGTATTCTTATTTGGGACCAAAGAATAGCAGACCATTTCACTACAAGCAATTCTAAGGGAACTTCTGATGATTCTAGCATAAAAGAGGAAGGTTTCAGAAACAACCAGTTCTCCCCATCTATCCTGAAGGTTCCTACAATTGGGACTAAGTCAGTGGCAAAAAAGGGAAAGAAAAGACCCCAAATCTGTGCAGTGTGTTTGTAATTTGAAAGAAAAATTAAGATATGTTTCAGAGCACAAATTGAGTCCATGGCATCTAAAAGTGGCTTTTTGAACCAGATGAAAATGAATTTTAGAAGGACAGCATTGAGACGCATATGTGGAAATTGTTTTCTGATTAAACCAATAGCAGAAACAAGCAAAATATTCAATCCACAGGCTTTTGTTACACAGACATTAGTGGAAGGTAGTGGCTGCTCTTATCTCATCCATTCTAAACTTAAGATCTGAAGGATATAAAGTTGGCTTACAAAATGGTTAAGGCTTGAATTTTTTACCTCAATTTCAAAATCTAAATAAATCCCATGAAAGACCTAATAATTTATTTTGAACCCAAAAGACTATTTTTCTTCAGAAACTCAAAAAAAAAATTGAAATGGAAGGACAGTATGCAGTTCTGTACCTTTACTTCGCTTTATCAACTGTTGGCTCGGGAGGAGTAAGTTTGATTTCATCAGCTTTCGGAGCAGATCAGTTTGATAAAGAAACTGCAGAGGGAATGAGGAAAAATCAGATTTTTTTCAACTGGTATTATTTTGCGCTTTACAGCTCAGTCATTTTAGCTTCGACTGTAATTGTGTATATTCAAGCAAATGTGAGTTGGGCGTGGGGGTTTGGGATTTGTGCTGTCCTCACGGGGACTTCCGCGGTGTTATTCTTCTGTGGAAAAAAGTTGTACATTCGAATCAGGCCAGTGGGCAGCCCATTCGCAGGGCTGGCACAAGTTGTAGTGGCATGCGTTAGGAATAGGCCTCTCCAATTGCCTTCCGATGCCCAGGATTATCTAGCATCCGTATAAAAGGATGGACTGCTGGAGCAAATGTCGTTTCGGTTTCTCAAATTACATCAATTGCCGTCGAAAATCACAAGTTGTGGGTAATGGTTATTTTGTACCCAGAATTTAATTCAAATTCATTCAATTTGAAAACAGTGTATCATGAAATATTACAATATTTTTATATCATCAAAAATCCTTTCGTGGAGAACCTCCCTGATATAATACTCTTAAATTCTGCTATAAAAGTTTTTTAACAGTTGAATGGTTGTGCAAAAAACAAACGATCTAAGCATTTTTATTGCAGGTGTAGAATAAACAAAAAACTTGTAGAGCAGTCATTACAAGTAAGGCAGAGGCCGCAATAGCCGATATTAGTATCCAGGGTTTTGAGCAGTAGGCATCCAGAAATTCAGTCCACAGGATTTTCCATGTTCTTCGTTTGTAATAATTCTTCAGGCTGCTTCTAGCACTGTTAACTGGTTTGAAGTATGGTTTCCATGTGGAGCTGCTTAAGTTAGTCAAAATCCGAGCCGCCTTATCATCGGAACCAACCCAGTTTACAAGGATTTCGCTTCTCCTCAGCAATTCGACGTCCTTTTCGCCCTGCGTTAGTTCCTCCAGAAGACGAGCAAAACTAGTCACGGGTTTCGCTTCACAGTCAGACGAACACAACTCAAAGGCTATCAGATTTCTGATCACTGTTTCCGTCAAAATACCAATCCTCAACACAGGAAGATATAAAGTAGAATTTTTCCAGTCGAACCAGATATGTTTAATGCCTCCCTCATAATGTTTGAATTTTACACCGGCTTTGCTTAATTTCACAGCAGAGGGAAGAACGCTTGATCCATACAATCGGATTGGATCCTGTAGCTTTTTACCCCCTTTCTTCAAACCCAGATTCAGACTATGTTTCTTAAGCCATCTGATCAAAGTTGACCAGCCCTTGTTATAGCTGCCTCGGACAATGCCTTCACACGGCTCACAATTAACAGTCATTTCATAGAGGCAATGCAGAAGATGAGCTTTTGTAGCAAAATCGAGTTGCAAATCTTTCAAAAGTTTGTTGTAATGAGATTGAAACCAGAATGGAGAATAATAAGAACATATTTGGGCAACAAAGTCCCCAAATCTTCGCTTCGGATCACAAATAAAACCATAGATTGACTCCAATGAAGAAAGTGGGATTTGATTTTCTAACTTGACAACATCTTTTATTACCTCTAAATACAGACCCTCACCTGATTTCAGACCACGAAATGGGCCGCCGCCGCCGCCGCCACTTCCATGATGCTGCAGTCCTCTCTTATTTTCACCATCTATTACAAAGTTTGCGAGAAAAACAAGCAGGAATGAAGCATCTCTAAACATCATCAAGGCGAAGGTTTCTTCGCTGAGCTTTTGGACAAATTCCGCTTCTCCGTAGCAGTCCCTGCAGCCCTGGTGGAGCACCCTTTTAAAGAAACTGTCCTCTTCCAAATCGGAAAGCCTCCCATCTTGTCGAATTTTTTGAAGAGGAGCGAAGAAATCAGCAGGAAGCTTATCCTTAACTACCCGTGCAATAATCTTGGACTTCTCCGATTCCATTTGAGCGGTGTAAGGTTTTAAGAAGTGATAGGGTCCCATGGAGATTACCTGAGGATTGTAGATGGCATCGTTTCCTTTCAGAATCTTTGGCACCACGAAAATACTTGCACACTTTATGTCTATTGCCACTTCTCCAACATATGAATCTTCTCTATTTCCTGTCACCCATTCGAGAAGATCACTATTTTCTTCGCCCATAATTACTTTCTCAAGCTAGATCTGCACCTCGACAACGGTTGATAAATATCGATCTTCACAATTGTGCAAAATATCAGAGTCACTTTCCTTTGTTCCTTGGATGCGGCAAGGAACAATGTTGAGACTTATTTTCCAATGCAATCGCTTTACTAAAGAAAAGGACTGTCCCGCGAGAAACGCATTGACCACGACTTGTCCTAAACAAACTTCTAGGCAAATAGTTAACGTATGGCAAGCCAATAGGATGGCGAATCTACGTAACCAAGTGTATATGGTAAAAAGTGTAAAATCGGTATGAATTACATTTTGCGTGCGAGTGTGAATTCTGGCATAAGCATTCTCAACCATAAACAATTGAGTGTTGAAAAGGCTAGAATGAAAATTGTATATGCCACAATACATTTCTTAGAGATTTTGGGTGGAATATTTATTGTACAGATTTTTCTAAGTGTTGTGTTCTCATACAAGTATCTCTACACCTGAAATTCAACACGTGATTTTAGATGTACTCGATTTCTCGAGGTCATGCCGAAACAATCTAAGTAAGATATACAGGATGGGAATGATAGGAATAGATACGATATAAACGAGATAGATGAAAATAATGATAACGCCAAGATCTGTGATAGATACAATGTAGAAACAATGTAAAGATCTATATATTTGTCAATGTAAGGAGTGGTAGAATTTTATCACGTAAGTGAAAATGTGTTTATAGGTTGAGCCCCTGCATAAATAGAGACACGAAGATAGGGAGAGGAAGTAGCATGTTAAGATAGCGACCTCATGAAAAGTTCTACTCATTAACAATAGTGATGACATTGTCATTCAACAATCATCGAGAAAAGGGACAGGTGTGGTGTGTCGAGGATTTTTATTGTACAAGGGAAAGAAATCATGAACATGGGACATGCAATGCCTTCCTTTGAATTGGACTCGGGGAGGAGAAGATATCCTATCAGATCAATTTTCATTGTGAATTGTAGGGGATGGCGTGCAATATAAAGGCAATGTAAGGCATCAAGTATCCCGCTCATAGAAGGATTTTAAATAGTACAGAGTTTAAGGAATTGAAAGACGTCACCAAGGAAATTTTTGTGAATTCGTTGTCTGGGATCGGTGGTTTTATGGATCAAGAATTTATGGTGCAGGGTTTTATGGAGGAGAATGTGGCCAAGGGAAAATAAAAATTTGTGAAGAAGCCTCGGTAAGGGGGGATAGAACCAGTGTTAGTGAAGGGGAGGGGCGAGCATGGAACCGTATGTCGTTGGAGCATTTGACAGTTTGGGAAGGTTAAAGCTAGGGCCTAATGGAGCGTATACTTTAAGATATGGGGCTATGACTTGGGTTATAGGGGGTAGCACTATAGGATACGACAATACATACAACACGAACGATATCACACCTAAACAATTACCCTCCACTTTATATTATTTGGAGCACGCATTCAACATACTTGTAATGCTTCACCGGGTTTCCAGTGGAAGGATTCAATCATCATATGCAATCTAAGGGGGATAGCAAGACTACCACCAGAATAGTGAAAACCAATCATCATGTACACCAATGAAACATCTCGGACAAAAACCAGTCCACATGTTTGTGGGTTTGGAAAGCGGACAGAAGGATACAAATTGTAAACACCCCAATTTCACATCTATCCTAAATCAATTAATTTCCCTTCCTCATTTCCCACAAAAATACACTTCGAATTAATCAAATATAATTTGATTAATTATCCATTTCAAAATCTAAAAATAATCTAATCCTCACCACATGTCATTATTCTCCATGTTTTTCCACTATTGAATTAAAAATTCAAATCCTCACCCACCATTCGTGGTCCCCACTCACCTAAAATCCTCCACTTATGAATTAAAAATATAATTCAAATCCTCACCCATTCTTCGTGGCCCCCACTCACCTAATATTGCCCACATTTTCAAACCACCCACCTAATCTTGCCCACATTTTCAAACCACCCACTTAATCTTGCCCACATTTTCAAACCATGATTACTTAAATTAATCTAAGCTAATCACTCTCTCAGGCTATAAATACAACCTTACCCCTCCCCTCTAAACACACGAAGAATAAGCTTTCATGCCATATCTAAGTTCTTGCATCCTTTGAGCAAAGAACATCATTCTGCCTTGTCCTAATGCCAAAATAGCCTCATAATCATTTTTCCCATCCAGTGCAAAGTAAGAGGATCGTTGTTGCAAGAAGGTCTTGCTCCGTCTTGAAGAAAAGCACCTACATATCACAAAATCAGGGCTCAATCCAAGTTTCCTAGCCCATTCTGAGGTTTGCTACGGAACGCGAAGGAGGAGGTATGATTATTGGTATTTTACTTCCTTGTTAGTAGTGTATTTTTCATAGCTTACATTCTAGCACGCCCGGTTACTTTCGATCTGTTACCATTACTTTCTCAATTAGTGGTTTTATCTGTTCTTTGTTTATTATTGTTTATTATTATTTCCTTTTCTATTCCTTTTGGTCTTCTTTGGTTAACCTTCACGCTTTGGGTAGTGTTTTTGTTGTGTGGTGTCTTGTGGTGTATCTGCAGGTTATAGCAACCATGAAACTATGCAGCTCATCCTGTCTTTGATCTCCTCGGTGCTTGGTGTTTAGTAGTTCTGATTTTGCTATTCACTCATAATCTATAGAAACACAAGCACTAATCATTAGTTTATCATCTTAGTGTCATGGGACAACCAATCCAGAAAATATATTTATTTATTTCCTTTTGCTAAAATAACTGCTTTGTAGGAAGTTAATCAGTTATTTTAATTTTTTTTCTTTTATTTTAGTCAATCATTTTATGATCTAACTCTTTATTTCTTATTATTGTTATTTTTTAACCTTGCTGTCAAAATTTTAGGTTCTTAGGTGAAGTACAGAAGTCAAAAAATAAAAAAACCAGCTCCTGGGACGTTTTTCTCACGTTCAAAATTTCCATTCAGAGCGTTCTCGTAGCCCATCTTCCGGAAGCCATAACTTTTGCTCCCGAATTCGGAATGACTTCATTTTTTTTTTAACGGAAAGGAATTGAAAAGATCTATGCAATGAAAAAATAAAATTTAGATTTAGAGTTACAGAAAAAATTTAGTTTCATTTCTTATAACACCTATCTTTTTAACAAAAAAACAACAAAATTATAGTTTTATTTATTTATTTATTTATTTATTTATTTATTTATTTTTAATTTTTATTTCACGAACCATCCTCACATGTATGCTCTTTCCTCGCACTTCAAAAGTGATCTTGGAAATCAGAAACGTGAGGCCACTCGAGCTCTAGAAAATAATTTTTATTTTTAATTTTTTGCCTTACATTTAACTTTTCCACGACAACACTTCAAGGTAACGTTTTCACCCTCTTCTTTCATCGTTTTTCTTTTTTGTGAAAATAATCATTATCGCTATTTAGCAATCATGATTAAATTGCAATAATTATTAACATTTAAAAAAAAAAATTGAAAATCAGAAAATCATAAACTATTCCAATTGTATCCGCGAATGCTCTTTTCTTGCGCCTTCGAGCGATCTGGAAAATCAGAAACGGTCACATTTTTTTTAGTTTCTTGTTCTAACATTGCAGGATCCTCTAGTTTTGTTTTCCAACTGTCATTTTAATAATTATTTTCCTTTGTCATATTCTTAATATTTGTTTGGTCGTTGGTTGTGTATGCTCTTTTCCTGCGCCTTTGAGCGATCTGGCAAATCAAAAACAACCACGATCACTTTTCTAACATTTCATTTGTAGGATAACTACTAATTTGTTTTCTGTAGAACCGCATTACTGGAATATTGTCAAAAACAAAAACAAATACAAAAAAAATAAAAATCCCACAAAAAATACCACCATTCAAAGAAAATTGTTGAAACCAAAAAAAAAAAAGTACGCTCAGGTACGCAATTATTTTATGCTAGTGATTTAATTCAAATTGGAAAGAACCCTGCGTTTAATCACTTCATCATATTGTTTTAGCACGTAGACAAGGTGGATTTCATCACCACCAAAGCTACACCGGTGACGTGGACTTGACTACCACGCACCAACAGCATTTACATCTGCATTGCACTTTGAGACCTAGTCTCATCACAGCGTTCGGTATTTACCTCGCCGCTGCTCTTCACTTACAGGTAATGATGTTAGTTGCAGCGCATGCGAGTCACGCCTAAATAGCTGTAACAACGAAGCCTGGGCATCTTCCTTGTAAATCTTCGAGGAGTTATAAGGGACACCATACACATTCATCCCTCCATCACCTTCCACCTTTTCACAAAACCTGTTCTGGACGTGGTGATTCACTCCGAAACAGACAAGTAAGAATTGGTGAGTCTCCTCCAGTGCTCTAAGGGTTCCCCGTACCAATTCTGTCCCCGTACAGAATTAGGTATATCAGGACTAGGGTATATCGGAGGACGCATCTTCTTGGAGTAATAAGAGCCTACATCCACCATTTCACAGCATACTTGTATGATTGCATGAAACAATGATCATTCCTGAAGAAGTTGCCTCATAAGCCAAAACAATTGAATCCACATGACTGCTTGCTGTTTGAAAACACAATAGTTTAGAATTATTTTATCATAAAACTTGGTTGATATCAATGTGTTCATTGTAAAAGTTCAGACCCTAGTTGTATTCCACAAAAAAAAAATCAATTCTCGACCAATTCAATACCAAGCGAAAACATCCAAACAATCCAACAACACAGATCAAACCATCACACCAATTTCATTAGCTCACTTTAGCCAACAATACATTTGTCATAGCTTGTCTTCAGCTATATCCAATAGATATTGAGTGACTTGCGTTCACTCCTTATCTCATCAATTGTCAGAACATTCTTTCTAGCTTGTTTCAAGCTATATCAAAATGACATTGAGTGACTTGTTTGAGTTCACTCATTATTTCATCAGCTATCGAGTTTAACAAAATCCCATCCGACACAAATCCCTTCAAAACTCATTTTGAGTTCACAACTGTGTTGAGTCACTTGTTTGAGTTACTCTTCCTACCAAAAATCTAGAGCTTGTTAAAGCCAAACCAATCAACATATTCATCATAGCTTGCTTGAGCTACATCCCACTTGTATTGAGTACCTTGTTTGAGTGTACTCCTTACATTTTCGTGTGTTAAGCTTGTTTAATCCAAACCAATCAACATATTCGTCATAGCTTGTTTAAGTTATATCCCACTTGTATCCCGAGTAGCTTGTTTGAGCTTACTCCTTATAGCCTTATTAAAACTTGATTGAGCGAAAACAAAGATCATAATCAATTGGTTGATTTCTTCATCACACATTTCTTCGTTCTCCCTCTCTTTCAAACATGAATAATTCACGAAAAACATCACACAATGAGCTATTAGAACAAATTAATAAGATGACAACACAACTCTCTCATATGGCTACCCAAATCAGTGAGCGATCACCCAAAAAGCCGATCATACAACCTCACGAAGAAATCAGTTCACGTAAAGTCCAACGTTAGTTTACCCCCCTTGGAGAAAGTCTCTCTAGTATTTTTCATCAACTAAAAGAGGCTAAACTGATAAAATATCCAATTACAAAACCCTTTGTCAAAGGGGAAGCTAAGCCATGTTGGTACAAACCTAACACATACTGTGACTTTCATCGCATTGATGGTCATCACATAGGTAAATGTGTACGATTTAAGAATTACGTCCAAGACTTAATTGACGACAACGTCATCTCTGTAGAACTTGATGACAATGCTCTTGTAACCAACAACACATCCAATACCACAACTTTCCATGAAGAGCTGACTACTGTTGAAACTCCTATATATACTGAAATTCCACGAGATCATGACGATAACAGTCAAGACTCTCTAATTCCAAACCAATCCATATCTTCTTCAAATTTCCTTCCATTAGTTCAAACATACATTGAACCTGTTTTGGACAACAACATTCTTCCAACATCTACTCAGCACTTGAACTTATTTCAAGACTCTCTTTCAGCCCAAACATATATTGAACCTGTTTTGGGTGACAGCATTCTTCCAACATCTAACGAGACCTTGATCTCGTTTCAAGACTCCCTTTCAAACCTTGATATTACTGTAGACACTACAGATAAGGTTCCATCAACAGGTACCATTAAGTTTGATTCTATTCTTCCAATATTGGCTCTTATGCCTAACATCTCTAGTCTTTTTGTCGAAACACAACCACATCAAGTTTGGACACTTGCAACAATGCAACCTGTCATGACCATCATACTTTCAACGATCGATCTTGCAGGCATCTCATCACTAATGATTCTTACCTATCAAGAATTCTATGTGCATATATTCTACGAGGTATGTATACCTAGGAATATCTTTATGCCACCTTTTCCATCTTTAATTTTGAATCTATCGTCAAATCAATTAATTCATGGACAAACAGAAGCAACAAATCAAACAATGCAAACTGAGGCCACTCCCTTCTCCCTTGTTTATGGTGGGGAAGATATTTTACATGTCAAGGTTGAATTCCCATCCTTTAGAATATCCCTCAAAGACGTAATCAATAAAGATTATTATCAACATTCACGCCTTAATGAACTTGAGCTTCTTGATGAAAAACGACTTAATGCCCTAGATCATCTTCAAGTATATCAAAATCAGCTACGACATAGCTACCATAAAAAATTCAAACCTAAAAAATTTAAGGTCAATCATTTCATTGTCAAAGAAAATCGAAAGAACACACCCAAAGAACGAGACAAACAAGACAAATTTGAGCCCAATGAAATCATTGATAAATTTGGCTCTGGAGCCTATAAATTGGCCACTGACAGATGGTCAAGATCCTTGATGAACCAATGAATGTAGTTCCATTTAAAGAAATTTTATCCTTGAGATAACTCTACTATTCCAGGATACAACAATGTGTACATTGTTCCTTTTTTCTTGCTTATCTCCAAATAATTCAAATTTATTCATTTCCATTGGCAGACATTTTCATTTATCAAAATCACATCTTCATATTTATCATCATGAGACAAGTGCTAATATAAATACTATTAAGTTTGTGAGCATCATACTTCTTCCACTTTCAGTCGCTTTCCTCTATGGTCATACCTAGAAGCTTACTGATGGTAATATATCCCCTTCTAATACATTCTCTCTTTCATAACAAAGCTCTAAACTTCGTTACCCAGTTCGTTTGGTTGTCCATCTCAGTCTTCGGTGTTGAACCCTCGCGTCCTACTAGTCGTGTGGGGCTGAGATTGGGGGCAGATGTTTCTTCCCAAATACAAAGCACTATTGTAAAAAAAAATCTATCAATTCAATAACTTATGAATAATTCATTGTCACATCTTTCATCCTTCATAGTCTTTGGTGTTGAGCCCACACTTCTTACTAGTAGTGTGAGATTGGGAATGGAGGAAGGTGCCCTTACTCGTCTACGTCTTGTCTTTGGTGATAAACCCTTGCCTCTTACAAGTGGCATGGGGCAAAGCGTAGAGGGTCATTCTCATACAAGCATAAAAACATTGCAAAATATTCCAAAAAAAAAACAAAAAAACAAAAACAAGAAAAACAAACAAAAAGGAAATTCACTCGCCTATATTTTGCCTTTGGTGATGAGCCTTTGCTTCTCACTAGTAGCATGGGGCAAGGCATAGGGAGTCATTTCAAAAATACAAAATCTTACAGTGCTTACAAATTATAGAATCCCCAAACACGTAATTTAGATGCCTAAGTGAAGAGAGAACTATCCCTTAACCTTATATCTTATCAATCAGCAGGCCACATAACTGTCTAAGTCTAGCATGTGACTCATAAAGTGAAAGCTATTTTTGAAACCGGTTTAGTACCATTATGAAGAATGGAGTCACAATTTCCCAAAGGGATTGTTGTTAGCATTTGTCTCTATATTCATTATCTACCTTCTACGTCCTTCTTGATTCTCGGTGATGAGCCCACACATCTTACTAGTTGTGTGGAGTCAAGAATGGAGTTGGAATTCTTTTTATCATATCATCACCACCATATCATGCCAATGGAAAGTGAATTTATGTTATTTTGAGCATAAGTTACAATGCGGAACACGGTACATTGTCTCTCAAAAATAAGTCTACACTCTGGTCCATAAATTGTCAATCATAATGTAAAAATCAAAAAACATTTGAAAATCGTAAAAAAATCTAAAAACGATGTAAAAATCCAAAAATCAAAAAACATTTGAAAATCATCAAAAATCCAAAAACAGTGTAAAAATCTAAAAATCCAAAAACAGTGTCAAAATCCAAAAATCCAAAAACAATGTAAAAATCTAAAAATCCAAAAACATTTGAAAATCATCAAAAATCCAAAAACAGTGTAAAAATCTAAAAATCTAAAAACAGTGTCAAAATCTAAAAATCCAAAAACAATGTAAAAATCCAAAAATCCAAAAACATTTGAAAATCATCAAAAATCCAAAAACAGTGTAAAAATCCAAAAATCTAAAAACATTTGAAAATCATCAAAAATAAAAACACAGTGTAAACATCATAAAAATTCAAAAACATTAGAAAATCCAAAAAAATTATAAAATTCAAAACAAACATTAGAAAATCAAAAAATCCAAAAACAAAAACATTAGAAAATATCCAAAATACAAAAACATTTGTAAAATTTTCAAAAGACCAAAAACATCTACAAAATTGTAAAAACTCAATAAGTAACACAGTTCATCCTTTGAACTATTATCCCAAACGAATGGTCCAACCACCTTATGACTACCAATTTCAAACCACTTCTCCTTGCGTGAATCCTCGCTTGGGGAAAATCCGGCTCTCATTGTTTCCTTGTTTGAGGAGACTGACCCAATCCTTTGTACCTCTGCTTGGGGGCACATGTAATCAATCATCACTGTGGAACACGTTAGGGACATGTTTACTGGTTCTTGTGTTGCATTATTAGTGGCAAATTTTTAATTGCTTTCTTGTATCTTGATATATTACAAGGGGTATCTTGATTTTATATATCCTGGTGTTCTCTGTAATATTCTTATGTTATCGGATTGCATGTTGTACTGGGGCATCATACTTTCTTGATGGCCTCTGTCTATGCTCTCTTCTATTTGCATATCGTACTGGGGCATCAAACCTTTTTGATGGCCCCTGTCTATGTTATCACGTATATTACAGTCTAGTCATCTTGATCTTTTATATCACGATGCATCCTGTTATGTGCTATATTAAAATTAAGATGCTTTTCGTCACGTGAGTATCTTCCTGCATGATCAACATCTTACTTTGCACCCCAGCCATTCACCCATACTAATGCATTCTCCAGTTTGTGAATCCTACTTGATCACCGTTGCAGTTTGTGAATCCTACTTGACGATCTTTCTCAAGTAGCATTCACTATCCAGCAGCTCCTTCTCCCCCACCATGATCACCATGTATTTGATCCATTCATTCTCACTTCTCATTTTTACTCCTCCGCCGCTTATACCCATATTACCCTTCTCACCATTCCTTATCCCCTCTCACCCATTGGTATTCTTTCCTTTCACCCGTTTTCTTCCCGCTTGACAATCTTACTTAATAACCCCTTTTATATGGAATCCTCAGTGGAGGTTTACCCTCTCCCTAAGATCTTCCCGCTGTAGAAGCTTCTTCACCACATGCCCTCTCATCAAATAACCATCACCACCAAACACATCTTCCAACTCCACCTCTTCTACTTCCCATTCCCGCATTATTACTCTCACCATATGGGCATCCCAATTAAGGATTCCCCTCACACTCTCCACCCTCCACTACATATATTCTTTCATCCATTCATGTTATACTCCTTTGTGTCCTTTCTTTCTTATTATCACCTCATCTCATATCATATACCACTTAGGCATACCTCACTCACTCTTTTCTCATCCTTCCCCAAATCCACCTTATGCCTGGTCATCCTACTTACACTCTCTCATAGTATGGAAAATTCACTTGCGGGTTCCCCTTCAGTCCATTTTGTCATACCCTATTCCCACCAATTCTAACATCATCCTTCTTCTTCCTCAGCTTGGCGATCTTACTTAACCATTCCAGCCGCATGGCAATCTTACTTAATACTTCCACTTAAGGTTGATCTGCCCTATGGCCTTCCCCCATCCCATCATATTTTGCCCATCTTATTTCTCCCACCTGCTCATCACGATTATCTTCTTCACCCTACCATTCCACCCCTATCCCCAATATCATTTTGTCTTTCTCTTTGCATATCATCCCTGTCGGTTGGGTGACCCTACGAAACTTCTCCCAGCAGTATGACGATCTTACTTAAGAGATTCTCTTAAGCATGACATGTCATCTTACACTCACCCATCACTCTCCAATCTCACCATCCATATTTCCTCTTCATTCCCCATCATCACATCTTTTTACCACCACTATCACCCTCCTCTGCTTGGCAATCTTACTTAACCACTCACCCAGCATGGCGATCTCACTTAAGAGTCCCTCTTAAGGATGATCTGTCTCCTTGCCTTTCCCCATCACTACACACCCTTCACCCTTCATTTTTTCTCGGCATTCCCCATTATCACATCCTTTCACCTCCTTTTTGATTCTCGCAAACACCACTTCTCGCTTGACCATTTTTCATCTCCAGTTTTGCTCACATGGCAATCTTACTTAACCACTTCCGTCACATGACAATCTTATGTTAGGGTCCTCCCTACACTTAACTTGTCATCATGAACTTCTCCCCTGCCTCATTCTTATTTCACTTTATTGATCGTTTCTTCCACCTGGTATCTCCTATTACCCACTTTTTCCTCCTACTATTATCCTTTCTCCACATATCTTCTTACAACATACAACTCATCTCTTCCACCAACAATCACATTCTTTTCCCCCATTTTCCCCTCCTTGATCCATCATCCTTCATACCGTTTCTTCCCATTCTTTTCATGTCTTGGTTCTTCCTCCTCACCTCGTTCATCCTCCTCACCCCCATCCTCTCCTTTCTTTCACTTAGTCCCAACTCTTCCCTCCCATCTTCTTCACTCTTTCCCCTTCATCTTCTCACATTCCCCCTACATTTCTACCCACACACATATTCAGCCATTACTATTAACACTCCTATATCATTCTTTCATCATCATCTTTTCTTCCCGCGCTCATAATTGTCAACGTGTTTTCCCTAAAAATTATCAATCCGTATTCCGCATGACCTCATTCACTCCTTTGGACCTTCTAGAGTTTCCCTTCATTCCTTCCCTCCTCTAAGCCCACCACTCATTGGCAACGGGTTTTCCCTAACGTCCCTTTGTTGGCGTTACCCTTTCCAGTCCTCATTCGCTTTCTCTTTTTCTTCATTTTTTTTTTCTTTCACCCTTCCCCACCACTCATTGTCAAGGGGATTTCCCTAACATCCCTTCATTGGCATTGCCTCTTCTATCCCCCATTCTCTTTTCTCTCCTATTCTTTTCCCTCACTCCCACCCTTTCTTGTCACTTTTTACCCATCTCTCCATCTCCTCTTTGCCATCTTCAATATCTTTATTGTCTTCATCATACCTCCTTTTTCTATTTTTCCATCATCTTAGTATCCTTATTTCATGCATCTCCACATCTTTTCCAATCGATGTCATTCCTCCCCTCTTTCTTCTTTGAACATTCCTTCTACCATTTCCTTTCCACTTATTACCCCCTTTCTGTATTCCCTTCCTTCTCCATCATTTCCTTTGTTATCCTCTTCTCTCTCCCACCCCTCATCTTATTTCCCTTCCCCTATAGCATCTTCTTCCCCTTTTTCCATCACGTTTCCTCCTTACATCCCCATCGATAACCTGGTTGTTCAGCGTTGTCCTGTCTTTTTTATCATCCCACTCTCCACATGCATCTCCATACGGTCTGTTCCATATTATTTGCCTTGGTCTTCCTCACAATGACGTGATTCCTTCAATCTTCTCCTTGTATTCGTTCTATCTTCCTTTCCTCTCCCCTAATTTTCACGTTTCTTCTGACCACTTCCCCTTTTCTCTACCACCCCTACCTTTTCGGTCATTCTGTATATGTTTCTCTTCATTTCTCTCCTCTTTTTCACACTTTCCTCGCCCCTCATAGTTTCTTTTTTTTCTCCGTTCTACTTCTTCTTTTGTCCTCTTTCCATTTCCCTCCATTTCACCCCCTACTCCCACCTCGTTTTCTCCTTCTTATTTATCCTTTCCCATTTCCTACTTTTCTTCACTCTCTCATTTATTTCACTTCCACGTATCCCTCTTTACTATCTCTGTTGCTTCCTTCATTTTACACATCTCTCTCTTTCATCCGTTCACCCTCTACTCTGTCATTTTCCTCTTTTTTGCCTTGTTTGTCCTTCATCATTCCCTTCTTCCCCTATCATCCCTCTCTCTTATTTCTACTTCTTTCATTCCTTTTTTTCCCCTTCCCCTATCTCCCTTACTCTTCTCATAATCAACCCCCAACTCCTATCCATTCCCTTTTCTCTTTCCCACACACCCTCACACCTAGCATTCAAGGTCGATTGAATCCTTTCTCCATTTGCGTCGTGCGGTCATTCCAGTCTCTTCCACTCCATTATCATCCTCTTCTCCGCCGAATCCATTTCCTTTCTTTTCGAGAG
Source organism: Taxus chinensis (assembly GCA_019776745.2). Classification (NCBI taxonomy): domain Eukaryota; kingdom Viridiplantae; phylum Streptophyta; class Pinopsida; order Cupressales; family Taxaceae; genus Taxus; species Taxus chinensis. The sequence goes on from CM034154.1 coordinate 107,767,600, forward strand.
TTCTGTCGTATATTTCATTCTCATCAGTCCTCTCGAGGGGGCATCACCACATCTATCCATAATCACATCTTCTCATGACATTTTTGTCTTGGAGGATACTATGACATCCGTCACTCACCACTTTCTATTCTCCCCAACAAACATTCCCTCTACCTTTTAAAAAAGTAGATTGAATTCTTCCCCCATACCATTTACTTTCTTTGAAAGGACACTACTTTCATAGTACCCTTCCAAAGAGGGGCAAATGTAGACACCCCAATTTCACATCTATCCTAAATCAATTAATTTCCCTTCCTCATTTCCCACAAAAATACACTTCAAATTAATCAAATATAATTTGATTAATTATCCATTTCAAAATCTAAAAATAATCTAATCCTCACCACATGTCATTATTCTCCATGTTTTTCCACTATTGAATTAAAAATTCAAATTCAAATCCTCACCCACCATTCGTGGTCCCCACTCACCTAAAATCCTCCACTTATGAATTAAAAATATAATTCAAATCCTCACCCATTCTTCGTGGCCCCCACTCACCTAATATTGCCCACATTTTCAAACCACCCACCTAATCTTGCCCACATTTTCAAACCACCCACTTAATCTTGCCCACATTTTCAAACCATGATTATTTAAATTAATCTAAGCTAATCACTCCCTCAGGCTATAAATATAACCTTACCCCTCCCCTCTAAACACACGAAGAATAAGCTTTCATGCCATATCTAAGTTCTTGCATCCTTTGAGCAAAGAACATCATTCTGCCTTGTCCTAATGCCAAAATAGCCTCATAATCCTTTTTCCCATCCAGTGCAAAGTAAGAGGATCGTTGTTGCAAGAAGGTCTTGCTCCGTCTTGAAGAAAAGCACCTACATATCACAAAATCAGGGCTCAATCCAAGTTTCCTAGCCCATTCTGAGGTTTGCTACGGAACGCAAAGGAGGAGGTATGATTATTGGTATTTTACTTCCTTGTTAGTAGTGTATTTTTCATAGCTTACACAAATCAATATAGAAATCATGATTCCCATCGCATGCACAAGATGCCATGTTTGATATAAAGAAAATCAAAGCATTGAATCTCAAGGACTTGTGTGAGTTCGTAGGATATGGCATAGTGATGCAAAGCGTGAATAAATCAAAGGCGCATTTAGGCCCCATAGAGGACGTCATGACAATAGAGTCCATTTATTATCGGTCCCCAAAGGCTTCTAGTCCCACATAGAACACACTCATAAGACATTAAGTTACATTAAAAATGCATTCATAAGATAATTATTTATATATTTGAATATGAAGATAATCCATTCAAATGACATGAAATACGATAACAAACCAACTAACAATATTGAAAAAAATAATTAATTACTTCTTATTTCCATAGTAAAATTCTCGTCCAGCGAGCCCATTCTGTTTGTTTCCAGGGGTTAAAACTTGAACGAATTCCGTTCCGTTTCTGATAAGGGCAGGTTTAACATGTCTGATGGGAGTTTCTATTCTAAAGGTCTCATGTATGAATTGTGTGGTGACAGTGTTGAATTAGCGTCTTCTCTGAAGTGATACCAAAATCAAGGAGATGAATTTGAGGCTGTGGTAAGGGGTTACATTTGATTGTCATTTAGAATTTTTTCATGATTTTAGCCGTAAAATACTTGCAAATATTTAACAAAACCATCACATACGACTTGTAAATTTTAAGAAGTACAATCAATTTTTTATATAGATTTATTGGTAAAATATACAAATATATATTAGAAATAGTTAAATACATATAGAATAATCTATTATAAATCTTATTTTTTTAGTAGATAGGGTAAAAAGAATGGAATATGGCTCCCAAAGGTCTTACAAATAAACAAATACATCGTGAGATACACAACGGAGAAAAAGATGAAACATTAAAAACCAACGGAACGACCTCTACCAGCGGTTAGGAAAGATAAAACCGTCATGGTGGAAAACAAAGCATAAGAACTGGTCAAGAAAACTTGATAGAAACCCTAGAGCTAGAGCTCACGAGCAGAATCCACTCAAGAGTGACTACGCGTAACATAAGATTTTTTTTGTTGGACCTCCGTCCAACCAGAAGGACCATAATTAGAAGCAAAAGAACCCAAAGGTTGTGTCGAATCAGGGCCAAGGAAAACTTCTAACTTACCATTAATTATGTCCACCTCCCACACCCTAAACGGTAGCCTATAGTCAGTATACCCATCGTGAATCTTCCCCAAACGTTGATCCTTATCTACTATCCCTTCCATCTTAGAGAAATTTTCAAAATGTTCCTCCCGCCTAGCCATCCGGTCCACTCGGTCACCATAAATGCTTCCTTCATTGAACCACCAACACCCTGACTTCGAGGCGCACCCCAAATCTCCGTTGTACATGCTGAAATAACACAGTCAGGGTCAAAAACTTCATCCAACACCACACGTCCGTCTGCAGAAATATGTCCCCCATGAGTAGATGTCTCCATCGACCCATCAAACCCCGCATTCACCAATTATTCCTCGTATTATTTAAACATAGGGGTCTCTTCCACCTGTTCCACGGATTCCACTTCCTTCCCAACATTGCATTATTTACACCGTGCCTTTACACCCCATATTCATCACTTGGTCATTTATACTGTGTTGTCTTCTACACACTGCACTCACCACCCTATGATGCACTCTAGTTCCTCGGTCCATACTTGACTGTCGAGGGTTTAACAATCAAATGGACCTTACACTCACCAATGCGACATTTTCCTCATCCACCATTTCCCACGTTAATGAAATACACCTTATGTTAAATTATCACCCCTTCTTATCATATTATAGTGGTATACGCTATAGGCTAAATCACCACCCCCATTATCATTTTATAGTGGCATATACCTTAGGGTATATCACCAATCCCTTCTTATTCATCCCATAGTGACATACGCTTTAGGCTAACTCATCACCCACCTTCATCTTTTCATCTTATAGTGATATACGCCTAGGGATAAATCATCGCTCATACATTCAACAAGTCATGGTATATGCTTAGGCTATAGGGTCCATGTGCATCTTTCCATATGCCTCATCCCCATCGACTCATCCTATCATGATATATGCTTAGGGATAAATCATCAGTCCTTCATTCAATATGTTGTGATATACGCTTCGGCTATAGGGTCCACACACATCTTCTTACATGTCACATTTCATCACCACTACACATCTAGACTCATCACAGCGCGCTAGATACTACCTACACTACTCGACCATTTCCTGATGATGCACTCTCATTTATGGTTCATTCTTGACTGCTGAGGGGGCAAACAAAATGAACCTCACTGCATACACTTCTATCCACTTGGGGGGCACGCGGCTCCTATCATTCCATCTTGCATTCTATTCCATCCATCCACAACATATTACATTGTCTTGGTCACATTTAATTTTGCTATACTATTTGTTTTACATGTCTCACTGTATTACACATGTTAGACTACTTTCTTATATGTAATTATCATACATAAATGCGCGTTCACACCCTTTGTTCTAGTGTGATCATAGACTATAGGAATTCTACATGTGGCATGGATGCTTGCCTTCTACCCCTTCCTATACTGTTCATTGGGGGGAATCCACATTCATCTTATCCAGGTTTTATTGTTTCATTTTATACTTAGCATCTTATACTACTTGCTCCATACACGCGTTGACATAATGGTTATCTCTCTAACATGATAATGGGTGTTCCATGTGCATCACTTGTTTTGAAGGATTATATGTTTTCCATGACTACTTCTTTGTTTCTACTTGTCTACTTTGATTGCCCATTGTATGTGGGTTTTACCCCTTTTCTTGTGTGCACACTTATCTGTTGTTTTGCGGCCATGATGGTCTTGACGTGTCTTGTGACATCTGTGATTGATTTACCATGTTTAAAACCCGCTTTGTGTGGTCTACTTGTTTTCCTTACGTGTGTACACTAATTTTTTTGGTAGTTACTGCATTGTTTGTGTATTTTACACTTGTCTTATTACATGCATATGTTTTTGGACTAACACTTGTTTTGGCAAGCCATCCCCTTTTATGTGTGCCTTGGTATTTACCAAGCGCTTTCCCTTTCCCCTTGCAGGAAAGAGTTCTACAGTTCAGAATGTGCAGTTGGGGTCCTCTTTTGGGGCTGCATTCTCCTTCTATGCAACATTGCATGCACCCCCAAAGTGATGGGATGAATCATTGAGGGGTTTTCTACTAACACACCATATTTACAACTGGTTCACACACATTGAGTGAGTTCAGACCAGACTACAAACTCCATACACGGTGGCCTTAACAGGACATGGTGTCCTTCGGCAGTTCTATAGAGCAGTTACAGGCTTGGGGGTTATAGTGGGTGTGCCTCTCTACACTTATCCTTCCAAGTGGCGTCCGTATTGCCCAAAAAACCAAGACATTACAGAGATATCTCTTCACACATTTTAGCATAAGCGGTTAAATTTGGAGGATACAATGCCATCTCTCCTCCCTATACTTCTTTAGCCAAAGTGTGGTGTGAGATCGCCTAAAAAACTCACAACAGTACAAGATATCCTTCTACACCCTTTTTATCAACATGGATCTGGTGCACATGTTCCACATTTTTTCTAGCATATTTACATTTAAGTACTTTACATTTGTGTATTTTACACAACATTTTTACATACATACATATTTGACTACTTGATCATTTTCTCCTTGCAGGTTCGTCGTATGAGAAACAAGCAGTCAAGTTGGGGGCAACGACAACGACAACAAAAACGAAAATGAAAACGACAACGACAACACACTGCTATAGGCACTTACCTTTACTAACCATATAGGTACACCACACACAACAACAATTACATGTGCCTTCCACCCTAGGTTCACTCTCATCACTCTTTTATGCACATGTTTTCATCTTTAGAATTCACGTTGCTCCACATTTTTCTTTTTTTCATTCCACACTTGAGTCTAGTCCATCGGCATGTCTTCTTCTACACTCTACATGGATATTAGGTAAACATCTCTATCTACTTTATGTTACCAAGCGTTCCACTCACCAACATAAAGTGGGGGCAAAATGTAGACAAAAAATTATGTGACTTTAGACATTATTTAGCCCCGGTCTTATACTACTATTTAGAAGGTTCTCAAGTGAATAAAGTACTAATTAATCCCACATTTTGGCCATCTTTATTCTTATATTTTATTGTCGTCATTCCCGTCATATTTTATTGCACTTATCGACCCATTTTTGTAACTACCTTTGACATTCTAGCCCAAAATTAGGGCACCCCCAGCCTATATTAGGAGCACGCTAGAGGCGCCATGGTCCAACTTTTGGGCACCCCAGATCTATGCACATCCCCTTTCCTACTCCTTTTTGGGTCCTTTCTAATTGTTGGTCATATTTATATTTTCTTTTTTCCCCAGTTGTCCTTTTCAAGATTAATTATGAAATTAAGCTTAAGAGCCCTATAAATATAAAGTTATAAGACCATGATGAGGGTCCTAGGTCATAACATCAAATCACTACTATCACTCTAACTAGAGTTGCATCCATTGCATCACTTGCATCCACATAGTGTCATGCATCAAGGATAGGATATCTATATCACACACAATAAATAGGGGGAGGGATTCTATTCTATTCCATGCACACATGCTATTGACATTTTCTATAGTTACTATTGTTCGCTACTTCACAAAGTGTGACTCACACGATGATCACCTAGGGCACATGACATGTGCACACACACCAGAACTACATCCAGGTCTGAAATGTAGTGCAGTGACTTAGTGAGAAGACCACTAGTTTGGAAGCTGAGGTTAGTCTCGACCCATTCATTTGCATATTTTATTTTTCTAGGTTTTGATACTTACTCTTTGTATTGCAGGTTATTTTCCAGCTCATTCGGGAGATCTAGCGTGACAAACAAGGAAGCTTTTACAGAACCACCTTGTGACCATACCAGATTTCAGGTTTTGAGAATTTGTAGTGATCAGAGTGCTCATATTGCAGACCAAAGAGCACCCAGGGTGCACCCCAATACTCTCCCACACATGCCCCAATCATCTCAGATATTCCATATTTTTCCCTTTGCAGGGTCCCTAAATGTTCGTTTGCACTACCTAGATTTCATTTACTAGATCTGCGACACACTGTGCGACAGTCACTCTACAAATCAGTTGAGTCTATTTCTCTTACTCTCCCCTTGTATATTTAGGGTTTCATTTCATTTAGAATAGTTTACTTTCATTTATTTCATGTTATTTTAGTCTAATTTACTACAGACATTTTAGTCCTCCTAATTAGATTAACATTAATACCCTGGTATCCCCTTTTAGGTCATTTAGGTTTTAATTTTTGTTAATAAGAAAAATCTAAGCTCCTTCCAACCCTACTTGTCAATTAGGGTTTCACATTTTCATTAGTTTAGTTGTTTGGGTCACTTTCTATATTTATTCATTACAATTATTTATTGTTGTTCCTAGTTAGATTAACTTAATAAATCAACATTTTACTTAATTAGGGGAATCCAAATGCATTTAATCATAAGTAGTCTTAAAATTAAACTATCCTTTCCAAATAAGACCTTATTAGTTGAAACATGCACATTCCTTTTGGATGCATTCCCTATGATCCAAATGTTGAGCTACTTAAAGAAGACGTATGGTATGGAGACTCGACTCTAACCCAAAATGGAACCATCAATTTTTTTAACTACTTTAATTACCCATATATTTGTGAGTTGAGTTGTTTGCTTGGGAGGGTTGTTCCTTCTCTTATCGATTTGGATTATTAGCTCCCCTAACCATTTTATTCTGGCCTCTCCAAATAACTTCGCCATGGAGATTTTCTTAATGTTTTTATATATTTGACTTGAATATTACTGTAAATTGGGCATTCAACGATGAAATGTTTCTCCCTTTTTACTATCCTTATGGTAGAGAAAACACATATCCTCTCCTCCCACTCTTTGTTAGGTGTTGTCCATTTGGTTGTCTCACATATGATTTTGTGGGAACTAGTCCTCATATGAGCATCTTCTCTCTCCATTTGATTTCAACGTGTACAAATGTCTTTTCACAATGTTAATAAGTTGGTTAGTTGAACTATGTAATAATATTGTCATTTCTTGCTTGTTTTCTCTTTTTACAAGAATGTTGTAGACCTTTTTTTCACATAATTTTTTATTTCTTTAATAAGATTTGGACATTCATTTAGATTGATATCCCGCTTATTCATCTATTTTTGGTTTTGTTTCATCCATGTGTTCTTCCTTCTGTGTGATTCTTAATCTCTTCCCATCGTAGGCCACCTGCCGGCTTCATGTTTTCTATTTACTATTTTCTTTAAACAACATAACATCCTCATTTTTGTAAGAATTAAATTGTTTACAATGAAAACTTTTAGATCCTATCTTTAAAATGATCACTGTCTATGATTAAATGGAGACAAATAAAAGGATCCAAAAAGTGACCAATAAAAATTAATTTCAGAATCAAGACTACAATTCTCTATGAAATCATCTTAGTTGAAACAAGTACCTTCCCTTTAGAGGCAATCATTATGACCATGCTTATATGTTACTTAAAAAAACAAAAAATATGAAGACCGACATGTGGCTTAGGGCTACCTAAAGGCAAAGAATTACATAGACAAAAGAACACCTGGATGAAGCAAAACCACAAATGGATGAACATATGGGATATCAACCTAGATGAATGCCCAAATCATAACAAAGACAAAAATACTATTTGAATTAAAATTTTAGAACGATGAATTGAGGAAGACCAAAAGTAGGAAGCATTAACACTATATTATAAAATTTAACCATGACACATATGAATATTGTGAACACACTTATATAGGGGTTGCAATTAAATTTAGGAAAACGATTGTTATTGTTCGGCCAAGGACTAACTCCCACAAGCTTAGATGTGAGACAGAAAGATGGACACCACCCAAGGAGCTCTAGGAAGAGAGGACTTATGTTTAATGCAATATAGGAGCATTCAAAATAGAGGAACATTTCATCCTTGAATGTCCAAGACACACGAACATCAGAACCAAGAGTTGATTCCATGAAACTATTTAACAAAAGCATAATAAAGATATAAAATGAAATGGTTTTAATTATGTCCACTAGGATCCTTATTTAAAAATTTGTGAGCTTAGTGGTATATTTTAGAAGATTGCTCCTTCTTTTGCTGATTTCAATTAGAAGATTGCTCCTCCTTTTGCTGATTTCAATTAGCATCTCGATATTAAAAACGAGATGCTAATTATTTGAAGATTGCTCCTTCTTTTGCTGATTTCAACAATCTTCTTTTGCTGATTTCAATTAGCATCTCGATATAAAAGATGAGATGCTAATTATTTGAAGATTGCTCCTTCTTTTGCTGATTTCAATTAGCATCTCGATATAAAGGACGAGATGCTAATTATTTGAAATCAGCAAAAGAAGGAGCAATCTTCTAAAATATACCACTAAGCTCACAAATTTTTAAATATGGATCCTAGTGGACATAACTAAAACCATTTCATTTTATATCTATTTTTTTCGGTTTCAAACCAAACATGAAAAACGAGACTAAATCCCATCAAACTTTAGGTTCCTTTGCATTTTGAAAGCTATTTATAGTAAGAAGCAAAAGCTAATTTTGTTGAACTTGCCAATCAATGGCTTCCTCTTCAATTTCTCCTCTGCCCATGTCATACAGCCCTCTCTCACACACAGCTTCCAAGCCCAAGCGTTCAAAACACACTTCAAATTCCCCTGCTCATAATGTTAAACATAATCGGAGGCAAAACCCTCCTTCAATGGAGCTGCCGTCAAAGGAACAGCTCATACAGCTTATAGGCGTCTTGGCAGTTGCGGCGCTGGTCGCCACCTCCACCACATATTTAATTAACTATTTTTTCAAGCCATTCTGCGACACAGATGCCGATTTGCAGGCCTTATCAGGTTAGGTTTTAATTGGTTTCAGCTCAGAAAATAAAGCTGGGCAACTTTGCTTTTTTAGATATTTTTATTTGTTTGGTTTGTTTAACTTTGTATATGCAATCCTTGGCAAATGATTATGTAAATAATAACAATACATTGAATTCGTTACTCATGTATAACGAATGGAATATTGTCGAGCCAATGCAGAGCCAAATACACATATGCAACTTAGTGTTCGGACATTTTGGACCCATGACAAGTTTCTTCTGACCGTACACGTAAAAACAATAGTTGTTATACCAACATGTCAAGAACAGAAACCCACTGGTAAATATGGAAAGGGGGTTGCCTACACAGAACTACAGGCATGATAGAGCACAACAGCCAAAAAGGGCCTGGATCATTGAAAACAACGGTGCAAAGAAAAAACCAATGACACTAACACCTAAAGAGCCGAAACCCACAGGTAAGTATGGGAAGGGTACTTCCTACACAAAATTCCTGGCATTACAAAAAACAACAGAAAAAAAGACACAGATCTTTGAAAACAAGGGTGCCAAGAACAAACCGGTCATACTAACACCTAAAGAACCGAAACCCACTGGTATGTATGGGAAGGGAGTGCCTAGACAGAATTACAGACATACCAAAAAAGTTAAAAACAATAGCAAAAAAAGGCATAGATCCTTGAAAACAAGGGTGCGAAGAACACACCTGGTATACTAACACCTAAAGAGTGAAACCCACAGGTAAGTATGGGAAGGTTACTGCCAACACAGAATTACTGGCATTATAAAGAACAACATCAAAAAGGTGTATAAATCCTTGAAAACAAGGGTGTGAAGAAAAAACCAGTTCTACTAACACCTAAAGAGCCGAAATCCACAGGCAAGTATGGGAAGGGTACTGCCTACACAAAATTACAGGCATTTTAAAGAACAGTAAAAAAAGACATAAATCCTTGAAAACAAGGGTGCGAAGAACAAACCAGTGTCACCAACACCTAAAGAGCCGTAACCCACAGGTAAGTATGGGAAGGGTACATACTACACAGAATTACAGGCATATCAAAGAACAGCAGCAAAGAAAGGCATATATCCTTGAAAATAAGAGTGTGAAGAACAAACCAGTGATACTAACACCTAAAGAGCCGATACCCACAGGTAACTGGTAAGTACGGGAAGGGTACTGCCTACACAGAATTACAGGCATGATAGAGCACAATAGCCAAAAAGGGCATAGATCACTGAAAACACAGGTGTGAAGAAGAAACCAATGATTCTTGAAAAAACATTGATAGAAGGGAGACCATTTATCATGGATGCAATACAGCTAGCCAACTCCTGAGAAATGGAAATATATTTTCAAACAAATTTACAGGAATTGTTTTATAACAATTATATATGAAAATAAAAGTATCCAAATTGTTTATGGAAACATCTATTTAAGCCAACATGATGTTAATCATTCGTGCGCCGTATTGTAAATGTCTGTAGGGTAAAAATATATAATCTGTTTGTTCATGCCTTTTGAATTATACTTATTGTGAAATTAAAAAAACATCTAGTATGCAGATTGAAACCGGAAGTACACCATTATTGGTAGACTTTAGTTTTTGACGTAACAAGAAGGTACAACATTATTAAGTCAGTGAAATACACACTGATATTTTTTTGTGCATGAATGGTGACTGTGGATTATCAGAAGAAGTAAATACAATTGTGTTGATCCTGTAGTATTTAATACGTGAGCACTCATTTCATGACCTATGTCTAATGAAATGGGATGAAATTATTGTAATCACAAGACTAAAAACAGTCTATGGGACCCGCTCACCCTAGGTCGATGTTTTTACATATAAGAAACATCTTTACTAAACTGGAATCGAAAAGGAATAGAGAGAAATTTTGAGGTCTTGTTGATTCTTGTTTAAGGGTGGTTCTTCTGTTGTTGATTCTGATTAAGAATTTCCATACATTTTATTATCACCGACTCTTCAAATAGTTCTAACATAGAGTCAACTTGTAAGGTGTTGGCATGTCTTTCCTGGATGAATACTCATTTCTTCTGTGTCATTTCTTGGATGTACAATGGTAATAATCACAAGTCAAGGGACCCACAGAGGACACAGTCACCTCCAATTGAGGTTACTACCACAGAGAAGGAAGGAAGCTAACACATCAACCTGCAAAATTTCACCCCAAATTCTGCTCCCCTGATTTTATTTTATTTTTTGAATTCAGAGGCTTAAGTTCCAATTAGCAGGATTTGAATTTGGGTTACATTCTTACATACAATGTTATTTTTCATGGACCATCTAGGAATTTAACCTAGGAATTTCACATGACTGTCTGCCATGCTGGGATGCTCTACCACTTGAGCTACCTGCCCTTTTGCGGTACAAGTGTGGATGCTTCTTCTGGCACCACCCCTTCCAGCAACACTTGTTTTCCTTGGGGCTCCTATACCATATTATTTACCATGGACCAGATAGGATTCAAACCGAGGTCAATTATTGTGCAGTTAAACTCTTTCGCACAATCCACAACTGTGAAGCCATGTATAAAATCTGCACTTGCATTCAACACAAAATTCAAACCCTTGTCAATAGGATTTTTTTATAAGGTGTATTCTTTTGTTTGGTAAATCTTGGGTGAGGTTATGAGCTGCCTTTAGTACAGTGTGGGGTAAGATTAAAACACATTTTAAAGATTTTTTAATATGGGTCACACTTGAATGTACCACATAATCATTATACCACAATCTTGCCACGTCTGTTGGAGTTACAGTTCACTTTATTGTCGTGAGGGGAATTTGTACTTGGGTCATGCTCCTACCAGTGTTTCCCATTATTATCACACCTCAACTCCCTGGACTATTGGCCAGGTTTTTCCATGTTAAGTCAGTTTTTACCCCTTGAACAATTGGCTGGATTTTTCTGTGTTGTCATTTTTTACCCCTTGGACAACTGGCACGGTTTTTTGCATGTTAGGTGAATTTTTCTCTCAGTTAATGCTATCGGGAAGTGGAACATGATTACTTGACTTGATTGGCTCCTGACATCTTGATTGCCTGATCACTTGGTGCATAAATGCTCCTACTTTGTGTTTTTATACTAGGAGGGGAGGAAAGGCTCACGGAATAGGACAAGGCCAAGGCTTTTAGTGGACTTGAACACCTCAACCTTATGCAAGGCATGCAAGAGGGACACCTCAAATCTTTACTAATTCACCAATTCTTAGAGTCTATTTTCTCATATTCCTTGTGCAATTGGGCCACAACTACATCCTAGACTTTGAATGAGACAACTCACTACCCGATACTAAGGTCAAAGCCATAATAGGTGGCAATAAATAGGTGGTTGAGTGGTGACATGAGGCTGTGAACGGATGCATCAAACAATGCTTTTATATGCACACAAGTGGTTCACTTGACACATATCTACATGCCTTTATTATCCGGCCTTCATATAAAGAACATGCTTAACAAGCCCCTAATCTTGACACATGTTCTTGAAGATGTCTAATGCCTTTATTATCGGGCCTTCATATGAAGAACATGCTTAACAAGCCCCTAATCTGGACACATGTTCTTGAAGATGTCTAGGACCTATTTGATGTAGTTTAGGGGAAATTTAATGAGATATTATAGAACTCAGGGTGCCTTGATCTGAATGTAGCACTTTGGGTTAAATAAGTGATTGCTAGGGACCACATTGGCATGAATGGATCCTGATCAAGTCCATTTGAAAACTATCTTCCACTTATAGTCTTTATCCTGCTGTGCTACACAACTTGGACTCATCGCCTTGAGATTTGATGGGTATACAAATTAGGGTTGCTACATGTTGTGCGTGGATCATTGGCTCCATGCGAAGTACCAAATTGGCTCCTTTCTCTTGATGATGTCCATTTCAATGGATTTCCTGGTCAAGGACAAACTCAAAGGTTTGGATCTTTCTCTCATGTAGATTGCTAATCACCTCTTTTTTGACATGAGTGTATGTAGGCTAAGTATGCCTATAGAGAATCCTCTTTCTCATCTTGATAATATAGGTTAGGATAAGAAGGGGACCATTGTAGAGCCAGACACAAGAGGGTTGTAAGATGCTAGAGTCGTGGATCTAGAATATGGGTAATCCACTCTCTATCAAAGCCACAAGGGTCCAAAGCCTAGCTCAAGGATAGGGGATGGCATCTTACTAGTATTGTGATTGTAAATTGATTGTAGAGATTGCCAATCACCTCCTTAGGGATTGTAGAGATTACTAGTATCCTAATTGTTAAGGTCTAGATCTTTCTCTCATGGAGATTGCTAATCACCTTTTTTTCGACATTAGTATATGTAGGCTAAGAAGATTTATAGAGTATCCTTTATCTCTTCTTAATAGTATAGATTAGGATAAGAAGGGGACCATTCTTGGGCTACCCACAAGAGGGTTGCAATTAATGGGTGCTAGATGATCGTGTATCTAAAAAATGGGTAATCCAATCCCTGATCAAAGGTGTATGGGTTCCAAAACCTAGGTCTAAGATAGCAAATGGCATTTTACTAGTATGCATGATTGTAAGTAGATTGTAGATGTATTGTATGACAACATGCAAGATATCTAAGCTAGGGTTGTAAATATGGATTGTAGAGATCAATACGTTGTAATGCCCAAAGAGGGCAGATCATAAGAGCAAAGGCCCATATCGAATAATGCAATAGACAAGAATATGCTACTCTATCCTAGTCCATGTACATGATACATCAATCAATCAATCAAATTATACATAACATAAATGGAAAAAAAGAGGTTAGAGGTACTTACCTTTATGTAGACACCATTGGCGCATTAACTTCCCCTAGAGTTAGCAACACCTTATGAGAGAGTTGATATGAGGAGACCACACAGATGGATAGAAAGAAGACCTAAGTAGATCATAGTTGGGGACTTCAAAGACTTGATGTACCTTCATTGGTGTAACTCCTACCCTTGAGTGTCCTAAACACAATGCTTCCAAAGATAGACCTCCAAAGATAAGCAAGATTAACTCCTAAACCTTTAAGACCTAAACAACAACTTGGCGAGCGCAAGAAGATTGAATGACAAATGATTTGATGCATGATAGCATGCTTTTAAATGAAGCTTATAAATAGGAGAACATCATTAGCTATTATAGTTCCCTATAGCCAATGACTTTGTCAACCATGGTCAATATAGTCAGCCATGAGGAATTAACAGCCAAATGGTATTGACCATGGTTGATGCCATTGCCAGCTCTAGGCAATAGTGAGATCATGGGGCCCTAGATAGGACGGCTTAGGAGGTGGAGGAAGACATTGGAGCCGATACAATGTGATTTGACAGAGGTATAAGCGTGCTGTAAGTGGATATGCAGGTGATCATAAGAGGGTGGTAAGGTGATGTTGTAGGAGGCTGTAAAAGGATGAGCAGGAGATGTATTGTGTAGAATAGGATAGGATGTTTAAGGTAACATCGGCTGTACATCAAAGCTCTCTCACAAGTACCACCACTAACCAGAGCCCACCTCGTTCCCAATGATGCCTCATAGGATATCAATCTAGCAAGATGTTAATGCACCAATGGTGCCTGTGAAGAGAAAAAGTCAGTAAGCGTGAAAAATAAGGTGTATAGAACGAATAAGTGCACAACTATTTTTCTCCAAATAACTGTCAGTTTTCATCACCATAACTTCTTGGTCTTGTTTCCTCTACAGTTTCCTCAAGTTTGGAGCATCCTCTTTGGCAGCAGGTACACCTGCTATAGCCCTTGTGCTGCAGCAGCTGGTTGCTTTCGGTCGATGATTATTGTATCATTGGTCTAGCCTCCACAATGACAGCAGCTACAAACTCTTCATCGTTCTGTACTAGAGCAGCATATTGCCTCCTTTTTCTAATCAGAATAACTGCAAAACCTTCCAAACTGCATGGGTATTCTTTAAAGCTGGAAATTTGTATTTCATAATCTTTCTGGACTTTTTAAGTGCAAAGCTTCTGCAAGTTTGGAGCATCCTGTGTAGCAGCAGGTGATCCATCTGCCATGGCTGATCCGATATTTTCATGGGTGTTCCAAACCCCATCTGCATTAGGAGCCTTGCTTCCTCCAGCTGCATTCATTTTCTATGTAATTCTTATTTATGACAGAAATTAATTATTCTATTGGCATCTGGAATAGTGGATTATGCATAATATGAAATTAGTTGCCTAGGGGGGTTCTCTTTTTTGGGCATGGACTGAAATAGTGATATTGATTCATAGTTACGCGGGGATGCGTCCCCCCAAAATCTTGAAGTCCGAGATGTCCCAGACGTTTTGGGTACGCCTGGACAGGGGGGGGGGATGTTTCCCCCATGTTTCCCACAGGCCAAGGAGCAGAGGAAACGTCCCTGGGACGTTTGGAGAGGAAGAGAAACGTCCCGAGGACGTATGGGACGTTTGGGGGGACGGCTAGACGTCCCCGAAATGTTTCAGGGACTTGTGGTTTTTATTTTTATTTTATTTTATTTTAAAATTAATTAGTTTATTGTTGTCTCTTTATAAATATTTACCCATTAACCATAACCCAATTGTATTGTATTACAAAGACATATTAAGAAACAAGAGTGATATATGAATACAGAAATTTTCGAGTACAAATGCACATGGAGTGTAACAACATGCTATGAAAACCAGCAGCATACATATTAATATTAAAAGTTATATGGGCATATAACATTAGTATATCTATATGTATGCTGCGAGTTTTTAATATGGACGTCTGAATGTGGACTGTATGCACATGGTGGACTGATATATAAATATGAATTGCTATTGATAAATTTTTTAAAATTTATCTGTATAATTTTAATATTTATAATTTTATATATTATTTTAATAGCTGTCCCCCTGCCGTCCCGAAATTTTGGAAATTTTTTGCTGTCCCGAAATTTTGGAATTTTTTTGCCGTCTTGGAAACTCTGTTCCGCGTCTCTCTGTCCCGGAGTCTCAGGTAACTATGAATTGATTATGCGCTTTGCCATTTGGTTTCCCTTACAAGTTGAACATTTGAAAGTGGCACTGGATTATGGTTGTCTGTGTTAGATGTGCGAACAGATCATTTTTCATTATGCCAAGAGGCATCCTACAATGGCAGCGGGGTGTGTAATGACGTGAGTTCATTTTTATGGCCGATTTATTAAAAAAACATTAAATAAAAAATAAACATTAATTAAAAAAAAATAGTATTGCTCGCTTATAAAAATTAAACATTAAATGCAAATATATGTATATATAACAAATTAGTGAGGAGTAAAAATTAGTGAGTAAAAACATTTATAAATTTGTTAGGGTTTCCAAGTCATTCAGGGGAGATTTTTTATGGCAAGTTTTATTTTGTTTTATCTTATATTAAATATTAAATAATAAATAATAGTAGTGTATCCATAATTTATTTAGTTTTCTTTCAAAAACATCTTTTTGAGCTTATGTTAAGGTAATCTTTCCTTAGTTAATTAGAATGTTATGGTAATAATAATAAAATTATTTAAATTAATATGGTATACACAAAATCTAAACATAAATATGTTTAGAATTTATATGTACATGTTCATAAGGTAAGATTAAGTGCAGTAAGTTTTTTTTTTAACTATTTATTATATAGCAATCATATATTTATACTATTTAATAAGTATAAATATATATTGTATAATTATAATTTAATTATATGTGAAATGCATTTATTTTATAATTTTATAATTTAAATATTTATTATATACTAATTTATCATAATATTATACATAATTATATACTATACAATTTATATAAATAAATAGTATATAACTATCATACCTATCTTAAATAAATCTATGTAAAATATGCCGAGAATGATACCTCTTGGCAAATTTTACATAGATTTATTTAAGATAGGTATGCTAGTAATTATTCTTGTGCAGTCATTTTTTTTGGTTCTGCATTCTGTGTGCTGGACTGAGGGTTGTGGTTGTAACCTACGAGAAGTACTAAAGCTGTGCCCAAGCACTGTTGCCCTCTTCTTAGACCATGTGCAGAGTCTGGTTTTCACAAGCTTTCAAAACATTGATAAAAGTGAAGACCGTCGCTATCTTATTTATTAGTAGCAGAGAACGGTCAATTAAAATGTAATGTGTAAGTGAAACAGTTTGCTTGATATTTGTCTCTGTAGAAAATGACAAAAAGTTTCTTCTGATTTCTTTAACTGCGGCTTTTATGTTTCACTTCTTCATGCTTCTCATTTTGCAGATTCTTGTATACCTTGTCCAAAGCATGGGAGATGTGAGGGAGGCAAGCTGGAATGTTTTCCTGGATTCAAAAGGCAGGGGAGAACATGTAAAGAAAACAGAGAGCTAGATAAAAAAGCTCAAAAACTTGTATGCTGAATTATTATTTTAACAAGAAATATCCACTGAAGTCTTTATACTTACATGCAAAATCCCATAAATTATTAAATAGTTTTATATTCTGCTTGATGTGCAGGCAGACCAGATCAAAGACTATACTTGTGGATTATATGCTCAATCAGTGTGTAATGGAGCCGGGATATTTTGGGTTGGGTTTCACAACTGGATTCCTTGAATTTTATGAAGTTCATGTCTAGTCTCTTAGCAGGCAAGATCTCATATGCAGATTAAATCCAAAAAGTGTTACCAGGATAACTAACGGCTAGTTATTTATATCATAAGGAAGTATATGTTGATTAGAGGGAGTCAATGGAAAGGCTTCAACAATCCTTTTGACCTGTAATAACTGGATGCTATCTTTGGGCTTTCAGCTCCCCAGGGAGAACCTGAGACAAAAACTCAATCAGCTTGACCTAATGGAGCAATTAAATCTGAAGGTTGACGAGATACCATTTCTGCAAGAGAAGGCGATGGAGATCATATATGGCTCATTCGAGATAAATACAAATTTTAATGGGTTTGTAACTTAAAATGAAGTAATTTCAATGGTATTGGCTAATGGGAAATTGTCTACATTTGACTATCAGTTTTAAAGAAGCACAGGACTTATATTTCATACTTTGCACAGGTCAGAGGAATTTAAGTGTCCTGAATGGTTGGCAGAAAAGTATAAACCACTAGGGTGTCGTACTCGAGAATGGATCTCCAAACATTATTTATTTCTATTTGTAGTTTTTCCAATGGTATATTCTCCAAACATGATGTCAGTCCATTTTTAAAATCATTTTAGTACTTAGATATTTGTTGGAAATCCTCATTATACTCAAAGGGGGCCATCTGTTCAAACAATCTTCAGGTCTTGGCAGTTTCCAAATTTCTCTGGGGATTATATCAAAGAAAAAAGATGATGGCTAGAGCCGAGCTTCTGTATCATCAGGTAATGATGATAGATTTTAATCCCTTGCCTTGATTAATAGCGTAATTATAATAGATTTTTTTCAGAATTTAATGCATCATAACTGAGGCAAAATTTTATGTCAAAAAAACAGACGAATCCATAAGCATTACACGCACTTTTGTGATGGGTTGGTACTGGTAGTCTACTGAGATTTCCTCCAGCCTTGGATCTACTCATCAGTTTCTTAATATTAATCTCATATGCCTGTAAATTAGTTACTTAGCTCAGGTTCTGGAATGTTATGTTTTTCCTGGTTTTTTATTTTCACAATCTGGCGCTTAATTGTTGTATTATCAATAAAACGACACGTCCCTCTGATTAGTTAAACGAGCTTTCATTTAACACATCGCTTATTATACAATTACCAGGTATCTTGCTTATATTTGGCAAGTTGCATAAGGGTTACTCTTTGTATGTGTAGTGCTGGAATCTTTTCAAGAGTTTCCTCAAGTGGGCGTCAAGTATCGAAGATTGTTTCTCTTTTCCTATGTTTTGCAAGTATTGTGTTGATTGAAGCATATTTTGTATTTGAGCACAATTCTATGTTGAGCGAAGCATTTGCTGGTCAGTCGTAAGCTTGTAATTTCCAATGTTATTAAGGCTGAATTGCATGGTACAGTATCTTGTAGGTGACCAGGATATGGAAAATATAAATATATACAAAATAAACAAAAAAGAATACAGAATGATAGATAATTCAAAATACCATTCATAATTTTGGAAATATAACTAAAAAATTAAAAATAGTGAGAAGCGAGATTTTTTTATAAATATTGTGAGAAGTGAGAATTGTATTTATAATAGCGAGAAGTAAGAATTGTAATGAAAATAGTGAAGTGTCCTGATGATGTGTAATGAAGCGTGCCCTGAAACATCAAACAAATCTTTTTAACTATTATGGACCGTGGAAGCTTGCCTATAAGAATGGTGAAAATAGATAGCTGTTTTCAGGCCTTTCAAAAATTTGTGTTGTATATGGGCCCTATCATATTCATGCGTGCAGGATACTCAGGTGTAATGTATCTAAATTTTTGGGGTCAGAGTGTAATAGTTAGAGCATAATTATGAAGTATGCAGAGGGACATGGGGTGACATCACCTATAAAGGGAGGATGTTGTGTTTGCTCTTGGATGAACTGTTTTACTGGCACAAGTTGAGGCTAATGTGTTCATTATTAAAAACAAAAATATATTGTGAAAACTCAAAACGCATTTGTGCAGATTTAAAGGATATGGTATCACGTAAAAGGCTTGGACATAGGGTGAAAGCATTTTGTGTGTTCTTTAATATACATTTATTTTACATTTCCTCCAACTTGCTTTGTTTTTTTTTTTTTTGATAGATAGAATGAAGGGTTCTTGTTGGGGCCTTCACCAAAGAAATTAAAAGTTATACATAGTATGAATGAAGGAAGAAAATATCTATAAGAAGTGGAACATAGTAAATAGAGGGGACTGTGGAAGAAGGGGTGACCTTGCATGGTAAAAAGCCAGTTTGTTATCTAGGGAAAATCCATGTATTGGATTCAAGCCCACAAGCAAGACAGGAAATACTTTTCCATCAAATCAGACATACAGATCAATAGAAAGCTGGCCATCACCTAGAGTCATTGCCAAGTCCACTACCAAAAAGGATACCAAAACAAGCCATCAGTCCCGGCAAGCTACTTTGGCCGAGTAGCATCTAGACCAGCCCCAGCTGGTGCTCCTGCAGAACCTCCACTTGTACTGCCCTCTATCACTGCACTCAAAGACATCTTTTTGCCCCTTTTCAGATGACTGGAATTAACAGAAGTGCACCAGGGAGCAGATAACTCTTCCATAAACTTATCTCTCCAAGCAAAAACTTGGTCCAATTCCCTTTGGCAGAAAGCACGTAGCTGACATCAGCAGCCATGCTTCTGCACATATCCATGTCTATCAGCTGAGAAAGTTTGTGGGTCGGACCATCAAGCATTACTGTGATATCTGTCTTACCCTTCATTGAAATTCACTCCTCTGTAGTCCAACCCCCAACCTTATGGGGGTGCTTACCATGATGGGGCTTCACTTTAGGGGCAATCTTGTTTGTGTGCACCATGGGTTTCTGAAGGTGAGACTTAAGATTTGCAGCCTTCCGACTGGAGTTGCCAGACTTATGAGAATGAGAATCCACAGCTAAAAGTTAGTGGAAATCAACCTCACAGAATTTTAAATACTTTTCCAGGGAAGAAAATCTGTGCTCCCATTATTTTTTACCACCAACAGATTTTCCAATCTTGTTTCCTTTTCGAGGAGGATGCCAGTCAGGTAACTCCTCTGCTAGTGCTTCAGGAGAGAAGAAAGGATCTTACTTGTTCTGTGAAGATAGGGCTAGAGATGAAGATTATATCTCCTAAATTGCCTTCTGCTCATCCATCTGCGGGAGGGTAGCTGGAGGAAATCTAAGCCACAAGGTTCGAGTTCGTGTTTATGTTTGACGAGGATCAAGTTCGGTTCAAGTTGGCCAAGGGATAAAGTTAGAGAAAAAAAGGTCTTTAAGTTTGAACAATTTTTTTTTCTATCATTTTTATTATTTGAAAAAAATGCACAATTATGTCAGAGGGACAGGGTGAAGAGAGGTTTTTGTTGGCTACTTTCTGTCATTATATGTATTTATACACACATTTGTAAAAGAATGCAAAATCGTGTCAAAAACTTCCCATGCAAAAGTAATGGATAAAGTTCGAGTTTATGTTCGATGAGAGTAAAGTTCGGCAAAATTCAAACTTTTTTGATAAAATTTAGAGAATCTTGTGACATAGGAGGAAATAATAATTTCACCATGAACTGAAAATTATAGAATGCAGGAGAAATAGCAACCAATTTCCCAAGAAAATCATCACGGATAGAATCCGCTGATGCGTTCCTTCCATTTTCCCCCCTGCAGCCTTCCCAGTCTAGAGTGTGCTGAACCAAGTCCTCGCCAATACCATCAAGAATGAAACATAAGACTTCAGATTTTTAGCCTTCTGACTGGACTTGTTAGACTTAAGATAGTGAGAATTCACAGCTGAGAGTTTGCGGAGACCAACCTCACAGAATTTTACACGCTTTTCTAGGGAAGAATATTTGTGCTTCCATTTTTTACTAGCAACAGATTTACCAATCTTATTTCCTGCTATCCAATTTTGCCCCTCGGGGGCAAAAATTGGACAAACAAGAACTTGTACGCAGAGAAAATGGAGAAAGGCTCGAATTTTTCAGTCTTTGCATTTTTGGCACTTCGAACCAAAACAGGGAAGAAATGGTCAGAAATGTCTGAAACCCGAAACTCCGAAAGTCCGAAATTTTGGACTTTTGGGTTTCAGAACTCTCAGGCACGAAGTTGGAAAATGGAGCGGAAATGTCCATGTCGGGTTTCAGGGTTTTAGGAGCCTCAAGAAGCGTGCAGAAATGGAGCGGAAATGCCCGAAATTTCGAAGTCTGAAATTTCAAACTTTCGGAGTTTCGGCTTGGGAATCGTGCCAGAAAAGTAGCGACCAAAAACCTAAAATCCCGAAAGTTCAAACTTTCGGACTTCGGACTTTCGGGGTTTCAGACTTCAGAGTTTCGGAAGTCTCGAACCCCAAAACATGAAAATCCTCCCTCAATGTCCGAAACCCGAAAGTCCGAAATTTCGGACTTTCAGGGTTTCAGACTTTCGGAGCTCTTAGGCCATTTTTCATAGAATGACAACTCGACCTTCAGATGAACATATCTTTCGACTGGAAACTCGGATTTGAGCAAAAGAGGACTTTTTGGAAAGCTCTCGACGTCTGCTACGCAAATACTACTTGATATCTTTAAATTAGTGGGACTAAGTTCTTAAAAATGAAAAATACAGTTCGCCATTTTTTGAGGTGTCCCAGGTTTCTCACCTACCACCATAATGAAGGTATGGGCTTCCTTTCTTGCCCAACAAGGAACAACACATGTAGGCATGGGTTTTGCAGTAGAACCCATAATTGTTGCAGGGGAATTCAATGCTCTTTTGGGGTGGTTGAAGCAAGTTTCAGATTACTTCTATCTCCTTCTCTAATTCTTCCTATATATTGTAAGGAGGGGCATTTTCTAAAAGGTTGGACAATTTTGCCTTGCACCCTCCCTTCTTCTCTGGTCTACAAGTGAATTTGTGGAGTTTCAAACCTCCCATTCAAACTGTAATGCAAGTTTGTGCCTCTTGGCCATTGTAGTGTACTGTATCAAATTTGTGGAGCAATAATACATGTCTGTGGATGATCTTCAACCCTCACTTATGTTTATTGCACCTCTCTGATCTCTCATTACAGTCTTGGTTATCTGTGTATGGTGGTTGTATTACATTTCAATGGTTTGTGTTTAATGGCAAAGCAAATATCCAACATTCCTTTGGTGCATCACCTATGTTAGATTAGGTTTAATTTCTTGCATCTTCTTAGCCCTGTCTCCTTGGCAAGTTAGAGTAGGTTTTAGAGTGGATCCTCTGCAAATTGTATGTGTGCACCTGAATAGAGGGATAGGAACCGGCCTTCATCCGGAGATCTTTCCTGATCGCAAAGTGCCACACATTGGGAAAAGCTCCATGTTATGCAATCATACTGAAAGTCTCAACCCATCGAGTTGCAAACATTCAAGGGTGCTGTGATTACGCATCAACATTTCCTTCTTGAGGAGGGCACCTGTCAGGAAGCTCCTTTGCTAGTGCTCCAGGAGAGAAGAAAGGATCTTACTTGTTCAGTTATGACAGGAATAGAGTCAAACATATATCTCCCAAATCGCCTTGTGCTCCTTCATCAGCAGGAGGGCAGGGGGAGGAAATAACAAAATCACCATGAAACGAAAAGAATAGAATGTGGGACAACAACCAACCTATTCCCCGAGGAAATCATCATGGGCAGAATCCACTGATGCCTTCCCTCCATTGATGTCCCCACAGCCTCCCCAGTCTAGAATATGCCAAACGAAGTCCTCATCAATGCCATCAAGAATGAAACATGAGTGCAGGTGTGAAGAACAGACCTGACCCTCCCATTGGTTGAGAGTATATAGAAGTACCAACCTTGGTTTCCATCGACACTCAAGAAGGGTGAGAGCCAAAATTGAGAGGGCAAGGAAAATATCAAAATAACAATGAGGTAGAAGGCCATACTTTTATGAACGGAAAGAAAATGTATAAGGCAAATGAATTGAAAGGAATTTACAGGCAACGGAAAGTGCGAGGGTGTAGGAATAAGGGGATGCACTGCCTAAGGTTGTTGAAGGAGCCAGATGCTGTTCACAGTGTTTGGAATGTCAACTGCCATCTTCTCATATACACCAAGAGGTGGCCATTAGTCACTTCTTATTATGATAGGACTTTTTTAGAAATTTCAATTTTGGAATCCACTTTGGTGAATAATCTGAACAAATCATATGATTATGTGGCCACAAAATTTTGCTAAATTTATATATCTTTCTCAGGGCCGATCTTTGTAGACATGCAAAGTATTACTTAATTTCCCCAACTTCTTGGAGGATCAAGGTTTCCAAGCCTGACCATTTGGACAGGAGAGAACTTCTCTGACTTGTGAGAATATATCTAATTTTGCTTCCGCAATAGTTAGAAGATCTGTTGATCCATAGGGATCAGGAATACCAGTCCACATCATCATTCAAAGAGAGAAAACATGGTTTCAGTCAGCAACAAGCCTTCCTTCAAGAAGAGTATTTCTTGCATGGTGACAAAACTGCCGCTTCATGTAGAGGGACAGTTGTGAAACATCTGCGGCAGATGTGAAACAGCTGGTATCTGCAGAGTGGTGTTTAGCTGTTTCGTAACTACTGTTTTGCCTGCAGTAACGTTACAGGTATGGTAATAGAAGGGGTACATTGTCTCTTTAGTTCTAGGACAGTTGGGGATCCTTTGGTGCACAAAAGGACATCCCTGAGCATGATAAATAGGAGACATGAGTTCAAAAATTCATTCATTGGGAGAGTGAGTGAAAGAGTTGGTGTTCGGTTGGTTGGAGAAGAGATTAGTGCAAAAGAATATTGAGGATTTGAGTAAGCAAGATAGCATTTTACTGTTGTACTTCTTCTATTAGACTCTTTGTAAACCATCTTTGGCTAAACATAGAGGATTTGAGTAAGCAAAATAGCATGTTGCTGTTGTACATGTTCTATTGCACTCTTTGTAAACCATCTTTGGCTATAAAAAAAGTGGGAAGTTTGGCAATCAGCACTTTCAACTGGTTTTCCCCTCCTTGGGGGTTTCCAGACCAAAATCCCTAGTGTCCATGTTGTTTTCTTGGTTTATGCTTACAGTTGATGCTGATTTTTATTCATGCTTCAGTTTTGTAAGTACTGTTTATGTTTGTAACAACACACCACACTGAATTCGAAGTTCATGTAGCATTCCAAACTGTCGTTCTGAAATAAATTCAGAGTAGAACAACAATCTTGCGATTCTGTAAATTCTATCATGTCACAGCACTAGGAGTTTACAGATCATATACTGGGCAATTAGCTTCCCAAAAGCAATGGGAGAAGGAAATGAAACAATTTTTGGTTTTTGAATGTTGGGTGGAGGTAAATTGCGCTTCCAATTAGGAGTGTTACCTTTGGCCACTGTGTTAATGAGTAGTTGAAAATCCCCCCACCACTTCTAAATTGTCTACAGTATGCGCTCTAGCTGGGCAAAGACCTTCAATGAAGGCTTGGAGCTCTGCCTCATTGTTGATACCATCAGCCAAAAAGGATGAAGAGGCCTTGTGGTGATTGCAAGATGCATCTCATGCCCTCAATCCTTGGATCGCTCCAAGAAACTTCATCAAAGCTGAGCTTGGCCCAACCTTCCTTAGGGGCATTCCATCCAAGTTCCAACCTTTGAGTGATCAGTAGTGCTTACTCTTAAACTATGAACAGGGGGAGTTTGATTATGGGTCAATTTTAAAGGGTTTGCTTATCTTTCCAGTGGATATCTTTTTTGTGACTGCTTGAGCTCTGTTGAGACACACTCTAAAATGACCACTTCAATATGGTGAATGAGTTTTCCCACAACAGAGTGGTATTCCCGAAAATTCATCTGTAATGCTCAAGCGTGAGACTCCAGATTGTTGGAGCAAGGGCTAACTCCGATGATGGGTAGTGCCAACTCTGAAGGAGTGTTGCAGATGAGAGAAGGAAGACTCAACTATAGGAGAGCTTCTTGAGAAATGAGGAACGGGCTCTCCTCACCAGCGGGCATGACGATAAAATGTGCTTTGTAGCTTTCAAATCAGATTTACAAAAAAATACACCTACTAGGATCCTGAAAGCCTCTGCAAATAAGCTTGTCATAGTTAAGGATCTTGTGCTGTGCAGCTAACAATACAAACACATTTTGCTTTTAGAAGACTCCAACAAGATCAGATTTGTTGGCTTGGTCAATATGGGCCAGCACATGGATCACATGGATCCTCTTGACTTCGAGAATCTATATAACCAAATTTCATATTATAGTAACCGGAAGGGGAGCCATTTGAATGGAGAGTATCTTCTTGTGCACCGACGGAGAGTTATCTGCTTTTTAAGAATAGAGGTCACGGTGTCAATTTTCACCTGAGAGGCTTTTAGCTGATTAAAATCTTTCCACTAGAATGGTCTTGTGCCATTAATTTCTTGATGCAAAGCATAGTTTTCTAAAAGCCGACCTTATGCTGCTAATGCCACCTCTTTGAGAGTTGAAATCTCTCGTTGCTCTGCCACCTTGGGGAACTCTAGCCATGAGTTAGCCCAAAAGGCAACTTTTGAATTAGTTTCTACATACCATCCATGCGAGAAAAGGGAGGATTACATCCCAGCAGGATAAGAGAAAGTTTGAAGTATGTGAGCCTTTAGGCATAGAGGAAAAAGTGATGATGCATTCTTGTATGTAGATTTCAAATACTTTGCTTTAGTAGATATGCTCCATACCTGATTCAGATCCTCATAAAAGTGCCAAAGCATTTAGGATCCTAGTACAAAATTTTGGATGTTGATGTCTATGGAGTTCGCCCCACCCATAAATGTTGGCAAGCAGGTTTTTTCCAACTGATGAGGGGGATCTTATTTTCAAATTCAGTGCCTTGCCATATATGATTTTTTCCTTTCCTGATTTAGGATGGAGAGGGTGGATGCAAGAATCTTTAGGATAGACAAAAGGTATATGGGTGGGACCTGTAGTGCCAATTTTAGGAGGAGAATATGCCCAGCCATATTGAGTCATCATCCTTTCCATGAGGAGTATCTGATCAATTTTTTCAATAAGTTCAGCCCAGAAATTCTTCCTGCCAGACCTTGAGAAAGATGAGACTCCAAAGTACTTACTGGGAAGTGAGTCAATGAGAAATTCTAAAACATTGGCAAGGACATTGGAGTCGAGGAGTATTAAAAATAGTACTTTTGATTTTTCTGCACTGATAGATTGTCCAGAGTTTGCGGAGTAAGAACCAAGAATATCCTTGAAAGATCTTGCCTCCCTTCTGCAAGCTGACCCTAATAATAATGCGTCATCAACAAAAATAAGGTGAGAGATAGCCAGAACTCCTGCAATCTTGAGTGACATGAGTATGCTCTATGAAGAGGCTTTTTGAAGTGATATACTGAGAGCTTCTGTCATAAGGGGAAACAGGGCCTCACTGCCTGAGATTATGAGAGCCTGGGAAAAAACCAATTGGATGCCATTTACTAGGACTTAGAAGTGTCCTAACAAAATGCAACTTTCCATTAGTACACACCAACCCTGTAAAAGCCAAATTTGCTTTCAACAACTTTTAGAAAGGCCCAATTAACGCAATGAAATGCTTTTCTAATGTCTAATTTGACAATCATCTCTTTGCCCTTTTAAATTGAGAGGGAATGCATGGTTTCATGCGCTAATGACATTCAATCTAGAATTAGTTTGCACCACCCCTATAAAAGCCAAATTTGCCCAGAACAACTTTGAGAAAGGCCCAATTAACGCAATGAAATGCTTTTCTAATGTCTAATTTGACAATCATCTCTTTGCCCTTTGAAATTGAGAGGGAATGCATGGTTTCATGCGCCAATAACATTCCATCTAGAATTTGTTTACTTCATACAAAGATTCCCTATTCAGGTTATATTAGCAAGGGGAGAAGAGTTTTCAGCCATTTTGCAAAGGACATCGAGAGAATCTTGTATAGTGTGTCAGAGAAAGAAATCCATCAAAACTCCAAGAAGGAACATATAACTTGTTTTTTAGGGATTAAATCAATCAAGGTGAGTTGAGCTCCTTCAAAATTTTCTTATATCTTCTAGTATCATTTACAACTCCTGTCACTTCCCTTGAGACCAAGTCCCAAAAGACTTGGTAAAAGATGGTAGGGAAACCATTTGGGCCAGGCGCCTTCTCCCCATTTATTGCAAAGACAATTGATTTGTCCTAGTTTAGAGTTAGAGATACTAGATTAGGGACGTCAGAAATAGAGTCGTTGATTTGATCTTGTTGCGGAGGTAGGCCTTGAGAAAGAAGATATTGGAATTATGAAGTTGTTTCTTTGGGAGTATCATGAGAGTCTTCCATGATCTAGTTGTCTTGAGAAGCAATCTTGCTAATCCTGTTCAGTTGCTACCTTTATGCCTATTTCTATTGAACAACCAAGTTTCCTAGGAAATTGTTTCCAATATACTTCCTCCCAAGCATATATCTCCTCTAAGGACCGGAGAAGATCTTTTTCTTGAGTAAGGTCATCAAAAAATCCATTAAGTGCATTGGGTCGTTGAGAAGACAAAGGCCTTATTCTAGTTTAAGCTTTAGAGAGAAGATCTCCTTAAAATAGTTGTGATTCTAGTCTTTATGGCAACTTTTGAGATACTTGAGCTTTGCCATGAAGTAGAAAGATTTTGAGGACTATTGGGATAGTGGGTATGAAGCCTTGGAACTTTCACAAAAAAGGGTTCACTTAATGGGCAAAAACAACCAATTAATAATTGGGAACTCGTGGGTTCAAATATATTGCCCTACAATTGAAAGCGAGGGTTGACATAAGAAAAATAATGAAAAAGTGGAGTGTTAGGGCAATTTTTCTACCAAGATTTTTACATTTTTAGCAAAAAAATATTCTCTCACCCACATCAACTCAAATTTGAATGGGCACCTGAGAGGACGATCTTCTAAGAAACATCCAACTAGATAGGGGCATGGTGGGATCTTGACATCTTCAGAATTCTAGATTCCCTGATCCAATCTACCTCCTTCTAAGATATTAAGGAAGGAATCACTCCTGGCGCTTTGCAATGCCACAACGCCCAATTCTTCTGTTGGTCCAGGAGAAGGTGGCAATATTTCGAGGAAGGTCAATCAAGCTGCAAGAAGAGATCAAAGATGAGAAGTCCCTTTGTGGTTGGTAGGCATTTCTATCACCCGTACATTTCTTCCCCAAACTTAGGACAAATGAAAGTCACCACCAAGGAAGACTTTGGATTGCTCTTGTAATTCTAGGAAGGCTTGGATTTCATTGTAGATGTGCTTTTAAAAACCAACATCGTTGGGCCCATACACATTTATCAAATGGGTCTGAATTTTCTCTCCAAAGCAACTTATGTCACGACATATCTAATTCTTGTGAGCATGAACTTACAAATATTTAATAAGTGGGGGTTCCAAAGAAATCCCAAATTGCTAGATGCCACCATTCGCACCCACCGCAACACATCCCAATATGGCTAGTATTTTTCTAAAAAATGTTGAGGAGCTATTTGTTGACATTTTTTTCTCCTATAGAAAAACAAAGTTAGACATGTCTCTTTGCAATACCTTGTTAGCTACGAGCATTTAGTTCCCTAACATTTCAAGAGAGGCACTTCATCCCAACATTGGAGGGATCTTCCTCCTCTGGCATAAGAAATACGATCTTAGGGTTGTTTGTTCCTTAATGCTTAAGATTCCCAATTGCTCCTGTATTAGTTGATGTATGTTTTGCGGCCATCGAGGCTCCCACTATTTCGAGAAACCAAAATATTGATTGAATGGGACATGCCCAAAGGAGAAAGGGTGATAGGAATATTGACAAACTCATTTTCAAAAGTAATAGCCCCCTAATTGCTAAGGTCTCTAAGGGCATGCATGGGAGAAGGATTGTAGGAGGATAGAATAGGCGACGAGCATGCTGAGGGGGAGACGGGGAGCATTATAAGAGGCTGCAATAGTGGGGGGAGAAGGGGAATGGAGCAGGGGAAAGCAACACGAGACATCAAAACCCTTTGAGAGGGGATGAGGGGTAAGAAGAGCAGAAGATAAACCTAGAGATGGTTGGTCCACTAGTCCATCATTGGGGACTTTCACCAAACAAGACTTTTCCAAGTGCATTATTTAATACCACGAAAAGGAATACCTTATGAGTCAAGAGGTTGCTACCATATTACAAGGGAAGAATGTAGGGTAATATTTTTAGAGTGTCAAGAGATATCCAATCTAACATATAAACGAGCGTAAGTAGCTTTAAGGTGATCTCTATAGTCGGTAGAGATGAAGTCTCCAATAAGATATCTATTACTTTCCAGAATGCTTGGCTACAAGTAAAGCAAAGGGAGGCTATATAACCAGACCTAGATTGAAGTACGTAGATGCTCTACCTTAATTAGGTCAAAATGTGGATCCTAAGGTCTAAGACACATGCCCATTTTCTCGTTAGTCCACGAATCTTCCAAGGACACAACATAACATAGATCTTCACAAGCAAAAGTGATCTAAAAGAAATCGTCAGGAAGGATTTTACCATATTGACACCATAAACCACCCTTGAAGTTTTAATCTTATATGTGAGGGTTGTAATTGCTGTCCAAATCCTTGCCAAACAACCTATTAAACGTTGTTTCCCCCATGAATCGGGCATCTAAACAAAGAAGTGGGTTTAGATCCCATCGTAAAGCCTTCTTTTGGACCGGAAGTGTAAAACCTCTGCTAGTTTGAGAGTTATGAGGGGGAGGATGCTTAGGGGGATTTGAGGGAGCCATTACTTTTTAAAGATGTGGCTACACCTAGAACTGAGTTTAGATGTGTTGGCCTTTGATAAATAATGTGGAGGGATAAAAAATGAAGGAGAGGAAGCTATCTTAGAGCTTGGGCCCAAAAATAGATAGAGGTGTGCCAGCCTTGGGATTTGGGGAATCAAAATCTCTAAGACGAGTAAGGGAAATGTGACAATTTTGAAGAAAAGACTTAAAAAGTGTACCTTAGGGATGCATTCCCTGTGTTTTTTGGGGTGTTCCTATGGGGGACATTTTGGGTACAAGCTGAAAACTTCCCCTAGACGGTGCCAATTTTTTGTTTTTCTGGAAATGTTTTGGGGATGCTAAGTTTTCAGCGGGGGTTATCTAGACGCCCCTCGACCATATTGGGGATGTCTAGCTGTCCCCTACAACCCAACACTCAAAAAACACTTTAAAAAAACTAAAAAATAAGGGATTGGGGGGCCCATAAGGACACCCATACTCATTTTCACTAAACCTAAACCTAAAGCAAGCAAACTAACTGCCAAAACCAAGAAACGTGGTCATTTTTGTCATTTTGCATTTTGTGAAGAATACAAAGAAGGAGAACAGCAATGAGAAGAGAGGAGAACAACGAGTAAAAGATGTGAGAGCATTGAAATACATCAGTTGAGGTAAGTTTACTAGTCACTCTTCATTTGCACAAATTTATTTGTGTTTTTTTCAAAGTTTCAAACACTTAATGAGGTTTTATTGTTTGTTTTTTGTTCTATGTTTGCACTTACAACTGTGTTTTGAGTTTTCAACAAAACAATGAGTAGCAATGAGGGTAGTGAGGGTGAAGAGATTCAGATTCAACAAGGCCATAAAAGTACTATCAAGGCTTCTTTTGAGAGTGGAAGTGTTGAGGGATTGTAGGTTCAAATAATCCATTTGAATGCCCTTCGGAACTCCTCTATGTTTTGAGTTTTCAACCAAACAATAATGAGTAGCAGTGAGGGTGAAAAGATTCATATTCAACATAGAGGCCACAAAGGTACTGCGAGGACTTATTTTGAGGGTGGAAGTGTTGTAGGGACTGCGGGTTTAAATAATCTATCGGAATGCGCTTTTGAACTACCCAAAATTTATGCAAAAGCCCCTTTTATCCTAAAAAACTCATTTCACAATTTGCAACAGCGATAGACAAAGACAAGGAAAAAACTTAGTGGGGTCTAGAGTATGGTTATGTTATTTGTGCAACAAACAATATAGGGTCAGCTATACAAGGGTTTACTCTCATATTTTGTATATAAGCGGACAAGGGGTAAAAGGTTGTGCCAAAATAATCTTAATTGAGAAGGCCGAGGTGACTAGGTTGTACAGGGAGGGCGAGGCAACAAATACGGGAATGCCAGTAAGGACTACACAACCTAGCATGCAATCGCCTACCCAAATTGTGGGTGTTGAGAGTCAAAGGGGAGAGGGTTTTACCAAGAGAAAGAAAAAGGTTGCTAGTGTTGCAAGGATGTTCAATATGCAATCACGGGAAGTAGCTGAGTCTTCTATTGCCAATATCGTCTATATCCATGCCATATCATTTCATGTGGCACATTCTCCGTATTTCAAACAAATGTTCAAAGATGTAATTGTTGTTGGTCCCTCCTGGAGAACATAAACTATGGACTAGCGTGCTTGATAAAGAGTATTCTAAGGTGAGTGTGGTGATGGAATAGATGAGATAAACTTGGATAAGGGCAGGTTGCTTTATCATCATAGATGGATGGACCGATATTAGACATCAGCCACTCATCAATATTATTGTCACCTGTCCAACTAGTTCATATGTTCTTAGAGCTATTGATTGTTTAGGGAAGAGGAAGGATGCAAACTTCCAATTTCAAATTTTGAAGGATGCCGTAGAGGAGGTTGGGCCCTCAAATGTTGTATAGGTGGTGATTGATTCAGTTTGAGTATGCAAGTTAGTTGGCTTGATGGTGGAGGGTGCTTACACGCACATTTTGTAGACCCCATGTTGTGTTCATGCATTGAAAGACATTGGGAGCCCCAATAATAATTTTATGGCTAAAGATATGTTTTTATGTGTAACATGCAGCCCCAATAATAGTTTTTATGTGTAACATGCAGTCCCAATAATGTTTTTATGGCTAAAGATATGTGCTGCTGATGATAATCATTCTCTTTTAAATATTTCTATTGTTGTAATAAGCTTTTTGTGTAGCACACATTCATCAAGACAGCATTCCTTTTCCAGTCCGAGCAAGTTCTAAGGTAGTCTAGACATGCGGCAACATCATATGGCATAACTCTAAGCATGGTATCACATACATCTTTACAAACATGGAATACATAGCTCAGCTGCTCATCTGAGCAATGCCAAACATAACAATGGGAAATATAAGTTATATGACGGTGATTCCATAAACTTTTTTATTGAAAATTCATAAAAGCCTAAAATTTTAAATATTTGATAATATAGCCTTAAATCCAATGCATGCAGTTCTATCAATTGTCCACACATCCATAAAAGGTTCGATGCTTACATCTTGGCCCCCCTCAAACGAGTACACAAGTGGCATAATGGGTGAAGAGATGCATGTCAGTGAATTGCAGCAACTAATGGGTTTTAATTACTCCAAGTGTACACAACACTCAACCAAGGAGGCAACAAAGTCCATGAGTTCACCGATTCTAGTTGAGCAAATAAAAGAGGCTAAGGCTTTCAACTTTACAGCTTAGGCCACTAGGAACTAGTTGTTTTGATACCCATTTGACAACAATTAGGGAGGGAAGGATGTGCAAGGAAAAATATATGTTTTTCCTCAAGCCAAGATAATTGTTATTGTATTAGTCCAAAGATACGTCGTTTTGCTAATAAAGGTGTTGAAGATTCCTTTGTGCTGACGTGTGTCTGTTGCTGTTAGAGAAAGCAGGAAATCATGATTTTTCCATGCCTGATCTCAAGGTTCTCCTCCCTTACAGGGAATTTAGTCAGAAGAAAAGAGGGACTCATCCATGTTTTATAAATTTCAATCAGTATTCAACTTTGCATATAAAATACTTACAATCTAGCAAGAGGAAATCCAGGGGGGGGACAAGATCTGTTGGCAGATATCATCAAATCCTTCTCCTTCCTATCACATGCACTCAACATGTCAACTAGGATACAAAAGAGGATGATGAGCTCTCTCTTTGTCATACTTCCATGGTAGTAATCTTTGCTTTTGACAAGCATTCTAGGCATTTCAACAAGAAGAAATAAATCTAGCTAAGGACCCTAGGAGATCTTAAAGGCATAAAAATTTCCACTATCGATGGAGAGGAAGGTGAAAACAACAACTTTACAAACATGAGCCTTTTGTGCAAAAATTCAAAGCTTTTTTTCTTTTTTAAGCTCTACCCAAGCACTGAAATCAGAAAAAGCAAAAGTGGAAAAGGGAGAGAAGTAAGCAACATTAAATAAACAAGATTTAGTTTATTCTTTCCGTTGTTCAATCTTTGCTTCCGACAAGCATTCTAGGCACTTTGACAAGAAGATTTTAATCTATTTGTGGACCATAGGAGATTTTAAAGGCATAAAAAATTCCACTATCAATGGAGAGGAAGGTGAAGACAACAACTTAAGAAACACGAGCCTTTCATGCTAAAATTTAAAGTTGTCTTGCTCCTCTAAGCTCTAACCAAGCACTGAAATCAGAAAAAGAAAAAGTGGAAAAGGGAGAGAAGAAAACAACAAGAAATAGACAAGACAGGATTTTTTATTATAGCTTGATTGTTTCCTATTTTCAGAGCTCTACCTTTAATATTGAATCTTATCTCCTAGATAGGTGGAATAAAAACTATGTTGGGAACTGCTATGGTTCTAAGTTATCATAAACTACATAATAATTTACCTCCCATTTTTTTTGTTGCACTTCTCAATCAGTCATGATCCTTGGGAAGTAGAAAGGATTACGATCTCCATTCCACCTAGAACTTTAGGTATCTCTTGAGGATTGGAATAGATTCTCAGACAAAGTTTCCTAAAATGCTTTGGAGCGGTTATATATCCCTTTTCTTTCTTTCTTTTAGATCTTGAAGTTAAATCCAAACAAGATTTTTTACCTTCTCGATGTTCCCTTTTTTCTTGCCAACTGGGCTCTTCTTTCACTGCCCCTGTGAGGATTGTCCACAACATTCATAACTACTCCTCTTACTTCAGGATGTTTACCCAGCCGACATTTTCATCCAGCTTTACTTAAAATGGCTGCCATAGTTGCAGCTATGGTATTTTTCATCAAAAAGGAAAGATGCTTCCATGTTTGTAAACATCCATCAAAATGGATTCCTTATCTCTATTCATGGCTTCCAAGAGGGAGGACATCATTTCTAAATGTGTAAATCCATAAGGCACAATACTTGCTGTGCTTCTTGAAAATGGCACAGCAATTAAGCAGGCCTGAATTCCGGATTATCGGGAAACTACAAGGTCAAGCATACTTGAGTCAGAGTATTCTTGGGATGGGTGACGTCCCAAGAAGTCATGGTGTTTCACCCTGTAACCATCAGCTAAAATGAGTTCCAAGGGACCATTCATGCTCATGAGATGGATTCTCGCGAACTGCTACTTATGAAATCTGGCCTGTGAAGATTGACTTGAAATTAAATTAATGCAGCTGATTCTTGATAAATGATATCACATAATGGTGCATTGCTGATTCATCAAATATATAAAAATGAAAGAGCTAAGGAGCCTTACAATTAATTATTCACAAGCTTCAATACTTATTAAGGTTTTACAAATTTAAGTTAAGCGGGCCTGATTGTTGGGTTAACTCCATGGTCAAGCATGCTTAAGCTGGTGTTGTATTGGCATGTATGACCTCCTGAGAAGTCATGGTGTGGACATCACCTAGATGCAATGAGTTCCATGTGGACCATGCATGCTCATGAGAGATGGATTCTTGCGAACGCTATTCATGAAATCTAGGTCATGAAAACTGACTCAATTAAATTAATACGGATGGTTCCTGAAAAATGATATCACATAATGTGGAAAACCACATTTCCAACAACTATTCAAATTCAAACTCAAATTTAAATTTAAAACGTGCACCTCACCTAAGGCAAATGCCCTGTCATGGCTCATTAAATACACTGACCTTATAGGGCCATGTTAAAGATTCTAACACCATGTTGTAGAATCTGTTAGATTATGTTACTTCAGAATGCATTCTCCAGCAGGGTGCATGTGTGGAACCTGGGCGCACTTCAGCAGAGCATGCAGTCATAGAGAACAACAGTTCTATTCTTGGATGTTCTATTTTTGGCTGTTCAGATTTAGCAGTTGCTTGTATGCAGTTTGTAGGCCAACTTTAGAATAGTAATTTTTTATTTTATAGTTTGTTTTTGTGAAGTTTGACTTTGTTAGTTAAGGGCACACATCCCTAGGATAAATCAGCTCAAGGGTTGATTTTATTTTGGGATGGATCCAAAGGATCGAAGCTTCTATTTTCTTATCAATGACACAGTGATGTAATGTGAAGCAGATCTGGATATTTTTCAGCTAGCATTTCTCCATTGTATGTGATTGTAGATTCTAGCATTTAAAGCTCACCAGTTTTGATTGGCTTTCGATTTTGAGCTATCTTGTTGAGGGGTTTTTAAGATCAGAGTTTGCTTACCATGGTGTAGAGGAATTTTCAATAGAATCATGGTCATCCATAATCGCCACATAATCCGACAAGTTACCATTATGCTATCCTCATGTCATTGCTCTACCACATAATGAGACTAGGCAGCTTGGCTAATAAAAAGGTCAAGTTCTCAACTAAGAGGAATATGGTCGTTTTCTATATCAAAAAGATCAATCTGGGGTCCTATTTAAGTTTTTCCTCAAAGTGCAGGCTATAACAGCTGATTAGGCTTAGTTTCCTCCCTATGGTCATTGTAGCCAAGGACCTCAAATGGATGTCAGGGACCATGGTATTTGGCACATCATGCAACGACACTAATCAAATCACCACCTGATCTATTGAAGGATAAATATAAACATTAAATGCTAGTGCAAAATTAAAGTAGACCAAACAGTTGCTATGTCGGTAACATCAAATATTAAAATAAGAAACACATGAATTCTCAACTCAAGGCATCACGTGGAATAACATATATATTATCATCAAATGATTAAAATGCTGAAGTTAAATAAAACAATAGCCATTTAGCTACCAAAAGCCTGAAAGTCACGGTGCAATATAATGACATTGATGATTCTGCTGCTGTAAAAGTCATATGTAGACAATAATATAATGAAATGCATGCAGCAACATGACATGATAATGTCTCTAAACTTGATATTAAATGTCAAGTTTCCTTTATCGAGTTACCTCCATTAGCGTGTCAGGTTAAATAAAGTACAATTTAGTCTCGCCAAAGGCATAGCCATTCTGTCATTATATCAATGTAGAACACATCAAAATGTGCTATAAGGTGAGTGCTACCAAGTGAGGTACTGCATTTTTGCTTTTTACATGTGTTTCTTTTTTTTTGAGCCAAAACACATCTTCATCCTTGTGCATCTAACTGACCCATGCTAATGAAGTGTGTAAATAGTTTTGGCAGCAATCCTTTTTTGTTTACTCTGTGCTATTTGTGTGTGCTTCTTCTTAGTTTCTGTTGTGTGTTTGAGTGGGACTAATCAGCCTCTTTGACTTTGGCTTTGAATTTGACATACCCGCTGTCTGGTTAAAACTGATAAAGCTGTTATCTCCCTTGTTATGATGCCTAGAGTAGGTTGTTTTGACACATTTCAATTTCACATTTACATCTGAAGAGTAGAGTTATTGTTATGGTTGATCTGACACACATTCTCAACATGTTAACAAAAAATGTCAGTTGTCTTTTTCTTTTCATCTAGATGCATTTGAAAGCTTCTCTATTAGTATCCCTATCCACGAACACATTTGATGTGAAGGGATTATGTGCTATTTATGTGGTCATAGGGATTTAATGGATGTAGTATTTTGGAACTTATTGAACCAATGCATGAAAAGCTCTAATTTTTTTAACATGAAGGATAATGGTATACAACGAGGGACAACTTTTTTAAATATACAAGGATGATAAGTTCAAAACACATAACAAAAATGCTTGAAGAGGGTTTCTTTGTCTTCAACATGTCTGCTATAAGGAAGTGGGTTATCTCCTTTTATCAAAGGAACCGAGGGCCTTCATATTGTTGGGACTTGAAACAGCATGTGGCAGTTTTACAAGATCTGCCCAAGGAACTTTTACCCAACCTGCATGTGGTTTTCCCATGCAGGTATAGTCTCTTTCAAAAAGAGAAAAACCAGTGTTTGGTTGAAGGATTGTTGGAAGCATGAAGTATTGCCCCTATTTAGAGCCCATATTCTGCAATCACGGTCTTACATTGAAAGAACAATGGTTTATGCTACCTCTGTATTGATTATGGAGTCCTTAAGAAAGTCACAATAAAAAGTAAATTTCCCATGCCCAAGGTTGATGATATAATCATATAACAGATGAACTTTTCCGCTACAGGTTTTTTAAACTTTACCACTGCTCAGGCTGCTACGAACTGTCATTTCAATTTCAGCATTGAGAAAAGATAACTTTCTAGACACGTTGAAATCACTGTGAATTCATGGATATGTTATTGATCTTTGTAACTTTTGCAACATTTCTAGGCCTGATGAACAAATGCAGAAGTACCTATGTGAATAATCATGGTCTTAGATTTGAAAAACGATGGTTTATGATGCCTCGGAGTTTGTATTGGTTATAGAGTCCTTAAGAAATTTACAATAAAAAATAAATTTCCCATGCCCAAGGTTGATGATATAAATTTATAATGGATGAACTTCACCACTAGAGATTTTTTAAAATTTACCACTGCTCAAACTACTTGTGAAATTTCATTCCAATTTCAACGTCAAGAAAAGACAACTTTCTATACTCATCGAAGCCGCTGTGAATTCATGGATATATTATTTGATCACTGTATGTTTTGCAATTTTTTAGCCTTTATGAAAAAATGCAGAGTGTGTCTCATTTTTGGTAATATTCTTATCTAGAAAATTTGTAACATATCTTGCATTACTTTTTTCAATTAATTTTTAATCACAGGTTTTATTGATTTTCTTGGAATGAATAAAATATTCTTCCTTTAAAAAACAATAAAATGAGATACACTGTGGTTTTATAAAATTTCATGTACAACTATAATCTGGAGTAGCTTCTCAATAAAATAAATAAAAATATATGGAGTAGCATTTCAGTGATTTCTTTTGTGACCTGTAACCTTTTAAATCCTCTTTTCTGGTCAAGTAGTTGATTTTTTTGCTGCTTTTTGTTATGGTTAATCTGTTATTCTAGTTCAGTGTCCAAATTATTAAAGGCGATAACTTTTATAGGTTTGTGAGGCACTTGAAGAGAAAGCATTCATGGAGAAGTCAAAAAGTGATGTAGGAGAGCCTTGGGTAGTTGCTTCCCGACTCCGGGATCATCTACTCTTACCAAGGGAGAGAAAGAACACTTCTCTTTGGAAGAAGGTATTATCATATCACAATGCCGTCAATTATGTAAACTGCAGGAATTTATAATCCTATACTATGTAAAGATATTATTAATCGGAAAAAAATATGGATATTATTTGGAACTCTCTGCAACTAACAAATACTCTAGGAATGGATTATGATGATTATTATATTCAGTATTTGGGTGACCATGAAGAAGAATCTGTCAATCTTTGTGAATAGTTCGTTAGTTGTTTCCTTGGCTTGTACTAGAAGCAGGTAAACATCGAGTAACACTAAAATCACGCTGACACCCATGCAGTGAAGCCTCTCTGAACCAATGAAAGTATTGCTTACCCGAAAGGCTGTCTGATTATTTTTCATATTTATACTATAGTTATGGGTGCCCACATGCAATATTTTTCTTTTATTGCCAAGGCTAGGGCTACACATAACAGAGAAGCCATCAACTACATTGAGGATAGTCTGCATCTGAGTGTAAGATGGAGTAGACAGGAAAGATGGGTAATATCAAAGAGGGCATGATGCCATTGTAACATTATGTTATACAATCAACCTATTTATGACATCATGGAAAAAAGCATGAACCAAATTATTACTATTTCCAATTAGCAGGACAATTTAGCATTAAAATTAGCATATTCATTGATTTCTGATTAGGCTTCTAGGCATTGGTGTGGTAAAGATTTATTTCGTGTTCTTGATTAGAACACATTTGCAACAATGGAAAAGTACCCAAGAGATTGCCACAACTGCACATGCTGTAACACATTTATATTATGTACAATGGAAGCTTCTAGAGGAAGGAATCTACTTAGAGAAGAAATATGTACAACATATGCATGCGCCATATAAGAATATGCAACAGTGCATATGACTGTACAACATTGTATAAACTACAATAGCCTGTGTGACTATGTCCGATAATTTCCTCCACTCTTAAAGAGGAAATTGTCTCCAATTTTTGCTGTAGATGTGTAAAGTGTTGCTCAAATGCCAACTATGACATCCACTTAGCTTGAGTTGGCATAAGCCCTTGTCACAACCTAACTGGTAGCGGAATGACACGTAGTAGTGAATATGAGACATTAAGAAGAACATTATTGTTTAAACTACAATAGCCTGTGTGATATGTTTCATTATTTCTTTGACGCTAAGAGGAAATTGTCCCCAATTTCTGCTGTAGTCGTTGAAAGTGTTGCTCAAAGGTTGACTAGGACATCCACTTAGCTGGAGAATGAACTCAGCCCTTGCCGTGTAACTTAAGTGGCAGTGGAGTGGCACCTTGTAATGCATATGAGACACCAAGAAGAGCATCTTCATCCAAAGGAGGCTTGAACCTGAATGGTGGCCTTAGGATGATATAAAATAGCCTTTACATTCAAAGTTGGTTGTCCATAAAGCTTAAGCTGTCTTACATTCACAATATGATATGTATCAATCTGAGAAAGAAGATCCAACCTTCAGGCA
Source organism: Taxus chinensis (assembly GCA_019776745.2). NCBI lineage: Eukaryota > Viridiplantae > Streptophyta > Pinopsida > Cupressales > Taxaceae > Taxus > Taxus chinensis. The sequence goes on from CM034154.1 coordinate 107,807,867, forward strand.
TTTTGCCAATCTGCAGAAAATTGGTATAAAGCATATACCAAATAAATTTAAGCTTATGATGTTGATGAGATTTATTTATTTTCTAATCTAAATAGAGAAAAACTTTATCACCAATCTAAAGATGTGGAGGGACTAAATGCCGATCAGGAAGCTCTTTATATTTGTCTCTGAGTCTTCAACAATGTATCATGAACTTGTGCATAGGCTCTAGCTAATTTTTGACAAAATGGGAAGCCTTAGCTTGCTCCTTTTTTTAACGAGATGAATAATTTGTTGGGAGAGCTATTGGAATATCGTGTGAAACAAGGGTTCATAACAATAAAATTCCTCAAATGGAGATCATCTTATCTAGACATGGATAACTATGCCAAAACACATGAAGATAAGTATCTTAGCTACCTTCTCAGTTTGTGATATATGTAGAGACCATGAAGCAGGGTCTGGTTAACTACTTTGGTTTGGTGATCAGTTTGCTATGAAAGATTAGAGAATCTCAATTGATAGCCCAACAGCTTCTGCAAGGTTTTCCATAAGTAATTAAGAAAATCTAGTCACAATTATAAATAATAGTGAGCTGTAAGCCAAAGTGGTAATACATTTTGGAAAAACAATTCGGTAGCTTTGGAATCATCTTTAGTTTTGTTGCATGGAATGAATTTTCAATTTTGACATCTGAGAAAACTTGCATACAACATTAGAGATGCAATCACACTTCGTAAAGCAGTTTGCAATGCATTTGCTTGATCTAAATTGGATCATTAACGTTGATGGATATGGTTTTGTTGGTTTGAAGTTTAACATACAGATTGTGCCAGATGAAGAAAAGAGAGAACTGAACACAAGGAAAGCTCTTGGGTGGTCCAGACCCTCAGCAGCCGTTCCAACAGGTAAAGATAAGAATAAGCAACACATTCGACACTTGTCGGATGTGTCACATAAACATAACCTTGTAACACACACATTCGACACATGTCAGATGTGTTGCATGCACACAACCTTGTAACAGACACATTCAACATCTGTTGAATGTGCACAACATGCTCTAGCAGAAGAACCCAACTGTCTGAAACGGAAGCCATGACTTTCTACCTTTCAACAGTTGGGGTGAAAAGGCGTTTTGATTCTTTTATGTCATTTTGCTATCCAAGTAGAAGCATAAATATACCCATTGGGCTCATGTAAAATCATCTACAGTTCTAATATGGTTGTAGTACTGAAGTAAGTTGTTTTGAGTGAGTTTCAGAGTAGGGAAAGCTTGTGAAGGCCTTATAGAAATGTTTTAAATGTCCCACAATGTTCTTGGAGACTCTATGGGAGAAATTGGATTCTAATTTTTGCTGATTTTGGTGAGGCACAACCCCAAGTTGCTGGAGTTTTCTCACATTAGGTTTCTTGATGGTAATCATTTTTGTTTCTCTCTCTTTGGATGATTATTTTCAGTTATTTACTTAACTCGATTTGAGATTACAACTGCTTTCATAAATTCCAACACTTCAAAATATTTACCATTCTGTGTTTAAGTTTTTTTTAGCAAAGAACTTAGGGACCAACAGCATATATCAATTCGTATTCAGTTTTATCAGATATATTATGTTAAGATTCTTGTTTTGTTGACTTGGAATTGGAATATCTAGCCTCATCATGTATTAAATTGGTGTTAGAGAAGATTTTTTGGCCTCTGTTTTTTTGGTTTGTGTTGTGTGATCAGTTTGCAGATATATGCCCTTGACTTAAATCAGCGAGAGAAAGAGAAGGCGAATTGCTTCTTTTACAGAATGAGATATCTACAAGTAGGTGGAATCAATAAGTGTGAAGAAGAACGGCTCGTGAAGAGGAAGGCGTACCTCAAGAGTATGAAGACTCTCAAGAAGAGCGATTCTTAAAGCGGGGAAGTGGATGTTCAAGCATCTCCTGTTCAATTGGGGAGTTTGACAAGATGGGAAAGTTTACAGAGGCACTTATTGGCAAGGACGAGATTTCATTGCAAATACCCAAGGCACATAAGGAGGCAAGGAAAAAGCCCCCCAAAGATCAAGAAAGAGATCAGCACATGGCATCCCAAGTAATTCCCAAATTCAATGACCTTTCAAAGTGGGAACAAAGTAGATATTCAGCCTTTTGAGGGTGAGATGGACACAAACAGGCTTGAAAATTGGCTTGCCCAACTTAAGTTCTATTTCAGTTTGCATTATTTTAGTGAAGACCAACAAATTTCTTGTATATGCTTGGTCAACTCTCTTGGTGGGAGAGTTATGGTCATTTTTTTGCTTTGAAAAAATTGTCACCAATTACGAAGTGGGATGAATTTAAGAAGCAAACTAAATGCAGTCTTATCCCACTTGTTAAGAAAAGAAATGTGCAATTTAATAACACTACAATAAGAAAGGCAGGGACAAAGAATCCATGAGTATGCTACCGAGTTTTGGAGCCAAACAACCCAAATAGGATTGTGCACGCAATATCATGATGTGTTGATGAAGTACTCTGAAGGATTACATGGCAATATGAGGAAAGTCTTGATACTCTCGAATACCACTGAGTAGGAATGTGCCCAAGTAAATTCTCTTGAGATGGACAAGAAGGGTTCATCATCTTCTTCATATTCTCCAAATCCGTAAGGTGCTCCGATGCTTTAGGATGGATATTCATCTTGGAAGCTTCTTCTGGAATCACATCCCAAGAACCAAATCAAGAGATAACAAGACTTCCTCAGTGGTAGGGAAAGAGATAGGGATTAGCTCTGATTTGGATGAGACGATTGCTTGCGATTCCATCTAAAGATAGATATGTTTGAATAACAAATAGGCCATGGACAGAGGTGGACTCACCAAACTTTTTCATAGTAAGATTCAAATATGGAAGACAATGTGTGATGCTCTTTTTGATTTTTGCTTGTAAGGACATTTATTTTTAAAGAGTTGGCTGACAAGCTTGGGTTGGTAGCATATGACCATCATAATCATTGGGGTGGGTGAAACGAGGAGTAGAAATACAGGTCACCAAAATTGCAAAATTATGTTTGGAATCAATGGATATTCATGGATGAGGTTGAGGTTGATGTTGTGCCCCTTCATGCTTGTGGTGTAGTCTTTGGCAGCCCGTATATGCATATGGTAGAGACACTGTCTTCATTAGAAGAATCAAAAAGTTCTACTTGGCCAAGGACGGCGATATTAGAATGTAAGACTAAGTTTTTATAATCGATTCATTATTAGTTATGTATTAACTAATGTTTGGTTGTAATCATCTCAACCATTTTATAACTATCTTTCGGACGATAATATGATGGACATACAATCTACGATGTGTGCATTCTGGTTTCCCTTCATTTCTTATCTGTTCACATCTTCTAGCATTGGTATCAGAGCCATTGGTGTTCAGTAGGGTTTGCAGTTCGAGGAAGGGACAAGCGAGGAGAAGTTTGTGAATGAGGATTCGAGGTTTGAAGTGCATGGGAGACTGTTTTTAACAGTCACAAATATTAAAAAAAACATTTTTCATTTCCCTCTGCTCTCCAATCACAAATATAGTCGTGAGAAGACACGGTTTTGAGGGCATGAAAATACTCTTCAAACCCCTGGGAGCAATAGGAGGGTGGCACTGTTCGTGAGACTCAATGGCATGTTCAAAACAAATTGCGAGCACAAATGTTAATGAAGGGTACGGAATTCCAGCAAAAATTACTGTTGAAACATGTTTTAGTCGTATACATGTAAATACAATCAATGCCAAGGAATTTTTAAGGTCGTTTGTGACTTTTGAGCCATAGCCATGGGGTATATACAGTCATGGCTAGGGCAGAAAAAGGCAGAAAACACCAAGTTTACAGTCACGAAAAAAACACTATTCAAGGGCACAAATACAATCGTTATTGCAAATCACAAGGGCACAGGCTCTCTGCTGTTTTTGAGGTAAAAATAAAGAAAATTCAGTCCTGTTTTGTACTGTTAAAAGAGAAATAAGAAAATCCATTCACGTTTTGCATTGAGCACCTTCTGGAGAGTTTACAGTCATCTCGAAGGTATGCAGCAGAGGAAAGACATCTAGGGCATTTCATAGATTAGTTTGCTAGAGGGTACAAATTTTGCTTAAGAATTCCTTATTTGAGAGGGCACTTGAAGTTTCATCACATGCTGTACTTTTTCTGCCCAATTTGTTGCAGAGATTGGTATTTATCTGCATTAAAAAAAAAATTAGATTGCAAAATTTAAAATAGAGTATCCTTTTAAATAAAGAATTATTTTTTGAGAATGGAAATTCCATTAGACAGACCAAATGAAGTTAATATAGCCATTTTTGAAGATCCATTGGATGTTGATAGCGGCAAAGAATACATGTTTTAAAGAAGCCCCACACATTAAAGACAAGAAGGGATCGAGTGTAGATGAAGCTCAACATGGACGACTGCTTAGTTAGTTAGGGAGTTTGTAGATCTTGGGAATTATAACCTTACAAGGGTCATGAGACAACTTGATGGAGCACTGTGAATGTTGCTCAATATGGATAGTTGTCCAATAATTCGGGAGGTTTGTAATTTGGGATTTTGGGGCGGTGGAATCTGGGAATTCGAGAATTCAACTCGGGAACTACACCTTTATGAAGTTTATGGGGCAGCTTGATAGAGTTGTACATGGTTAAAGAACTGTTTTCAAAGAGAAAGCCTTTGAAGAATGCGGGCCTCTATTATTTTAATTTTATGTCAATATGTTTGTTTTTGCTTTTTGTAGTGCAAGCCTTAAGAGGGGGTATTAAAATATAAGGCTTAGTCTTTATATTAATTCATCAATAGTTATGTTTTAACTAATATTTGGTTGTAACCATCTCAACCATTTTGTAACTATCTCGTGGATACTAAAATGACGAACACACAATCTACGATGTGTGCATTTCAGTTTCTCTTCATGCTTATGGTGTAGTCTTTGGTAGCCCATATAGGCATATGGAAGAGACGCCATATTAATTATGGGGAAACCTTAATCATCGATTGGTATCAAGGTAAATTCAAGCTTTCATTGGTACCTACCAAGTTAAGAACCAAGTTAATGCTAATGACACATTTGCTTTACTTATTTTGAGAGATGAGCAATAAATGAGGTTGTTTGATATAAGGGTTTTTTCTACCATGTCCACTTCAACTGAAGAAACAAAATGGAGGATTGGCTGCAAAACTTATAGGAATTATTCCAATAGTGTAAAGGCATGCCACCAAGGACAATGGTAGGGCTTGAGATTCAATTGCTACTAGAGTGCCCTCTTCCCAACATAAGCCTCCACAAGCATTTTCATTTGGAGGAAAATGAGGTAAAGAAACAACTTCAAACATTGTTAGATCATGGACTAATCCATCCTAACACATCTCCATGCGACTCTCCCATTGTCACCGTGCCAAAGAAAAATGGTAACATGAAAATGCACACTGATTATAGAGCCTTGAACAAAATCACCATAAAAACCATACCACAAACTGATATCATGTTGGGTCCGTGCCTTCATACCAAGTGCTTCACCCATCGAAACTTGTTTCTAGCAATGTTTTAAAAATCGGAACCGGACTCAGAACCGGCCGAGGTCCGGACCGGAATCGGACCGGTTCAAATTTAATGACCCAGTTTACTAAAAAATACATAAAATTTTATATTTTTAATGAAAATAATATATTTGAAAGGTTAAAAACCATCATTCCAACAATTACACACAAATATGCAAAGTTTGCTCTTATATATATGTAAGAAAGGTGTTTATAGCAAAATGGCACGAACTCCAAATCCAATACACAATACATATATCATATATGAGATTCCGAAACAAAATACATAAACAATGAGGCTCTAAATGGCCTCCATAGTCCGAGACTCCAAAAAAACAACACGTTATGATCATTGATACATCACAAATACTACAAGTTACAAAACTCTAGAATAAACTAGATGACATCAATGCTCAATCATCAAACTTTGCACTGCTGCTGGAAATGGGATCCTCAAGGTCATCCTCATCAATAGCATCACCGGCCTCTGGCTCAGATTCAGACTCATCCAAATTCTTAGGTACATCTGTAACAACTGTATTGGCACGGGGTCAGGGAGTAACACGAGTGCGACTAGTGCTTGCTATGTCTCGTGACGGTGGCGGTAGTGTTGCTAATGGCTCATCAGATTCCTGATCCAAACCCATCCACCCCCAAGTCATCGGGATCAAACTCTGCTAGTTGACTCTCCTCTACCCATTTAGAGGTTGGATCTATATCATCCAAGACAATGGGATCAATATCAGGTCTTTGGTTCAGCGATTGGCTGTGCCTTAGCTGAAGGTTGTACTGCACAAAGACAAGATCATTCAATTGTTGTTCCAAATGGTTTCTCTTCTTTGTGTGAATCTGCTCAAAGACGGACCAATTGCGCTCGCACCCAAAAGCACTGCAAGTTTGGCTTAGGATCCTAATTGCAAACTTTTTTAATTGAGGACATTGACTACCAAACAAATCGCACCAATGTGCTGCGATAAAAAGTGTAAATGTTTAATTAGTACATAATGACGATAAAAAGTTAAAAACACAAAGTTAAAAATTAAAAGTAAAACTTATAACTTAAAGGCTAAAGCGTAATTCAACAGATTAGATTGTCTTATGCTAAAAATTCATGATTATTCATTAAAAATTTTAATCAAATGAACTTCAAAAAACTTAGAATTTCTTACTTGGTTGGTCCACATCCAAGTAATTGCAAGGTTTTTCCCAAAGGTACTTGTGGCTCTGTTGAAGAAGCTGATCTGTCGGTGAACCTCAAGTTGTTGCATCTCATCAGGGACCATGCGCTCTAGGCACTCACACAAACTATCTTTTACTTCTCCTGTTTGATCTTCTCCAAGTTGAGCTTTGTAATGATATTTCGGGTTCAAGAAATACGTAGTTGCATGCATAGGCTGATGGAGTTGATTGTTCCATCTATTATCTATGATCTCCCGTATAGGCCCATACTTAGTTACCCTGTCTTTATATGCTGCCCTTATCTGCTCCTTTACCTGATCCATAGCCTCATAAATATAGCCCATGGCTAATTTTTCCCCATCCACCAACCGTAACACCTTGACAAGAGTCTCGACAAATTTCACAATCTCTGTTGTTTTTTTCCAAAATAAATTATCAAAAAGTTTATTCTGTGTCTTTCCCATCTTGTTTCCGGCTCCCCTTTGATGCATTCGATTCATTACTTGAAAATATCTTTTTCAAGTTCTGTTGGGAAAGAAGAGATTGCAACGTGAGGAAGTTTGTTGCAAATCTCGTGATGGCTGGCCTAACAAGTTCTCTGCCCTCAGTGTTCTTCCTCATTAGGTTCAATACCCATGAGTGATTGTAGATGTATTTGGTGATGCTTTTTCCATGCTCTAGAGTGTTCTTGATCCAATCTTTTTTCCCTATATCCTCAAGCATTAGGTCTATGCAATGCGCAACACATGGAGTCCAAAATATTGTTTTGTGATTAGTCTCTAACATCTTACCAACAAGAACATAGTTAGAGGCATTATTTGTACAACATTTTCAACCCCCACCTCTAAAACAATCTCATCCAAAAGCTCAAACAACAAATTTGCATCTTTCACCCTATTAGATGCATTTACTTATTTCAAAAACATTGTACCTTGTGGACAAGAGGCAAGAAAATTTATTATTGTGCGGTTCTTGCGATCACTCCACTCATCTGACATTATAGTGCATCCTGTTTTGGCCCATGAAGCTTTGCAAGCTTTCAAATATTCATCTATGGATGTAACTTATTTCTTCAAAAGTGATCCTTTCAAGTCATGCATACTAGTGCCTTTGAAGCCTGTACTAGCAACAACAATGGAATCAAACATAGGTTGGTAATAAGGTGAGTGGGCAACATTGAAAGGGATATCTGCATCATACCACCATCTAGTAATGTACTCAAAAGTTGCTTCCTTGTATTGCTTCTTCCAATGGTTATCCAAGGTGGGCTGATTTTTTGTTAGCATGGAGGCACTAGCAGTAACAGGTGTTGAAGATGGAAAAAAGCTTTGAATGGTCTTTCTTTTTTGAGGCCGGTTTTCTTGACTATGAGTGGATGGGGGAGGTATATACCGAAAGGGGTCTCTAACAGTCACGAAAGGGTCAAAGTAAGATCCTTCAACACTCAAGGCATGTTCCCTTATTCTCCCTATTTTAGCATCCATCTCTTTTTGCCTAGCCTTCTCTTCTCTATGTTTTTCAAGTATGTTTTTCATTTCCAACTTAATGACATCAATATCAGGTGCATCACATGGGATAACTTGGTCTCTTTGACCAGCCAAGTGTTGTTTCAACCTATGAATCACCCCCACCCCCCGCCCCCTTGATGTGTTTCTTACAATATTTACAAAAAACTTGATTATCAATTACGTATGCATGGGTCCATGTAGGGTCTTTTGTTTTGGGGGCCATTGCAAATGCAAACAAATTTGAAAATGCAAATAAAAACAAAATAAATTTAATATTTCTTATTTAATAAAATTTACAAATAAGACGCAAGTTTAAAATGTAACATACCTTTCAATGTTCACACAAATGAGGTGAAGAAATGCTCCAAGCTTGTATATGGGCTGCAACCTCCAAATTTAGATGTGAATGCCACCACAAAGAGCCCACACTTGATGCCAAACAACCCCCAAATTCACTCCAAATGAACAATATTCAATGTTGCTTCCCCAATCCTCCAAATCCTTGCAAATAAGAGAAGTGCTCACAAATAGAGGTGAGGTGCTCACAAATGGATGCCAATATCACCACAAAGAGCCCATAAGCAATGCCAAACAAGCTCCAAGCCTCCAACTTCCAAGCTCACTACAAAAAATAAACTCTTCCATCTTATGCTAACAAATGCTTAATGAGAGAGGTGTGAAGTGAATAGAGGGGGGAGGGGTGTATTTATAACACCAAATTAGGGTTTAGAGCAATTAAAAACTAGAAATTTTATAAAAAAAGTTGGTTTTATTATTAGATCGCCGTATAAGGTTGTTTTTGAGCAAAACTGGCCGGTTTGGGTCAAAACCAGACCGATTTGACCGGTTTGGCCTCAAACCGGTCAAGAGGTTTGATTTTACTAGCAGTTTGTGCAAAAATAAGGTAAACTAGTCGAACAGGCCAGTTTCGGTTCCGATTTGACTGATTTTAAAATTTTGGTTTCTAGTTGTCAGCAAGTAATAACAAAGGGGACATATGGAAAACAACTTTGAAAACAAAGCAAGGGCTGCATTAATGGCTTGTGATTCTCTTTGGTTGTGGAATGGCCCCTGCTATCTTCATGAGATTGATGAATGGTGTATTGAGAATTTGAGACCATCCATAGACTCTTATGTCATTGTGTATTTTGATTAGATATTGTTCTTTAGGAAAAATTATGATAACCACCTAATGCTTTTGAGACAAGCTTTGCAAGTCTTGAAGGTGAATGAGCTATTTCTCAATGAGAAGAAGTGTGACCTGCTCAATAATCACTAGTTTACATGGTACATGTGGTTGGAGGAGTAGAGGTGAGTATTGGTTCCACAAAAATAGAGGCCATTGTTTATTGGGTTAAACCTTCCATTATGATTGAGACAAGGAGCATTGTAGGGACTGTCCAATATTTGAGGTAGTTCATGTCATCATTGTCCACAATACTGATACCTTTGTATTTCATAAGCGTTAGTGATAAGTCCTTTACTTGGGTTTGAGATGAGAATTAAGCATTAAATCAACAATGTAGCGGCTTTGGCATTACCTATAATGCCCAACTCGCATTTGAGGTTGAAACAAATGCGTATGATTATGTTATGGGGGCTTCTGTATTGGAATGAGGGATGTCAATAGGCTATCATTTTGAACATTTCCATTGGTAGCCACCATTTGAAGTGAAAATGGATGCAAGTGATTGTGCTACGAGGGCTTTTTCTATTTCATTTGACTATGAAGTATAAAAGAGGCAACTAACAAACTGGCTGATATGTATTCTAGACCACTTTTGATTTCAAATTTAGGTTCAATAATGTAGTTTGGACCATTTGTTCGTGAAGCGTATGGTAATAGAGGATCAAATGAATGGCAGCCTTTCCCCACAACCTAGACTCACTGTAACAAATGGACACATACTTGACCGCACACATACTGAAACATAAATCCACCCTTTTTTTTAATTTGTGAGTGTACTACAAATATTTGCACACACAAGCACTCCTTTGCTTCATTAAAAACAATATGAAGAGGATTACCAGTTCACAATCCCCAGCTAGACATGAAAACAATCTTTTCTCCGTTCTTGATTGAACACTACCCCCTAACAAGCTCCCAGTTGAACTCTGTTTCTTCTTGGGTGTCCCTTTGCTTGCTTTGCGCCACCTCTGATTGAAAATTTGTCAATAGAAGGAATTCAGATCTTCTCAACAACCTCTAACAATCTTGCAGGGTCTTTTGATGAGGTTTTATATGGATGTATAGGGTGCATTATGTTGGTGGTCTATCTTAAGTTCCTATAAAGCAACCTTTGTAAAAACATGTACAATTACTTTTACCTCTGATTAATAGGTGGTTAGGTTGAGATTATATGAGGTGGATATTTTCATGGATTTCCCTGTTTTTTGGGATCTATACCCATCCTCTATTCATACACTGGTATTTTCCAATAAAGAGATAAATTAGCCACTAGGTTGTTAGTGGATAATATAATGATAGACACCCTATTATTTAGGGATGTTCTCCCCCTATTATTTAGGGGATGGAATTGTAGGAAAATCCTATGTTAGTTGCATCCAACAAAAGTGGATGCCCTTCCTATTTTCTAGCTATTTGTAGGTCATACTTAGATAGTTACTCATAAAGCATATGGAAAGCCTATTTAAAGTCCTCTTTGTAAATAGAATTTGGTTAGAGTTTGAAATCTAGTGTGGAACTTGTACTTCAATTCCCAATATTTGCATTTGTAAATCATCTTATGCATTTAAGCACTAATCTGTGAGATGGAGAGAGGAATGCCACACATCCTAGTGTACACCCTAGAAGGGAGAAGTATGTGGCATTGGTCAACAAGTCAAAACTCCAAAAAAGAAACGAGAGTTTTGATTGTAAGCTGTCTGTTGTCTTGGAAGATAGACCCCCTTCTACCCAAATTGGCATTGTTTTGTTCTTCATTAGTTCTAGTGCAGCTGAGTCTAATGCGAGCATCCTTCATGCTCTTGTCAACACCTTTCTAGTGATCACATTTTTCTTGAAGTGAAGATTTTCTCTTTCTTTGATTTTCCTAGTATTAAAATTTGGTGTGCTTGTTCTCCTATTGGCTTTTCTGAGTTACCAACAATCTTGGGTTTGGGGATTCAGGTCCACTTTCCAATCCGCAAGACACTGTCTCAGCATCGTTTCTTCGGATTCTACCTATTTGTTCCTTGGCTGATTATAGCTGCTTTTGCATATTCCTTGACTTTGTTGGCAACACTTTTGCAGCTCACAACTGTCACACTCCCTTTCTTAAGTTTTGTTTTCTTTCATAGAGGAGAATTTGTCACATCTTGTATGTGTAGACCCTTTGATAGGTGCAAAGGATTGATTATCGTACTATGTGTAGACCCTCTCATTGATATTCTTGATTAGGCGACGATTTTGGTAACAAATACTTCACTTTTCCGCTGCAATTACTGATGGAGATCTCTACTTCAACAATACGGCTCTTCACAAGCACTGTTTTCATTGCCTATCCACTCTACACTCCTCTATCTCTTGGTCGCTTTACACATTCTATGCTTTTGAGGCCAAAGTTAATATTGTGGGGGGAATGATGAGGATTATATGGATGTATAGGGTACACTATTATAGTGGTCTATCCTAATGTTAGCAGTCTATCCCAAGTCCCTATCTTTCATCCTTTGTAAAAACATGTACAATTATGTATACGCCTCATTAGTAGATGGTTAGGTTGAGATTATATGAGGTGGATATTTTCATGGATTTCCCTCTCCTTTAGGGATCCATTTCCATCCTCTATTCTTACATTGGTATTTTTCAACAAAGAGATAAATTAGCTACTAGGTTGTTAGTGGATGATATAAAGATAGACACCCCATTATCTAGGGATGTTCTTCTGTTGAGCACAAGATAATACTGAGAGGGGGGGGTGAATCAATATTATGAAATTATTTCAAACTCTAATACTTGAACTTAGATCTATAATCACGAACAATGTGAATATATCAAATCAATCAAAGAACACAAAACTTAATTTAAGTAGACACAGGATATACGTGGAAACCCTTTCGGGAGAAAACCACGGAGAAACTTCTTTCTTTATATATATTTCTCAAAAATTTGTAGGCACCAACCTACTGGAGACACCAATCCCCAAATTACAGTTTTGTAGGCACCAACCTACAGGACCACCCACCCCTTTTGCTAAGCATTAACTCAACAAGAGATACCGATTTCTTCGAATATGAAGGCACCAACCTTCCTTACAAAATTTGCTTTCCACTTTTGAACTTGTTGCTTCCTCAACGAATAATGAAAATTCTTCTTCTTACTTTTAGATTTGCTGTTCTAAAATTCTGCCCTTACGCTTCCTCTTCTTCTTCTTTTTCTTTAAGATATTCAACTTGAATCCATATGTAATAAGGCTCATATGAATCTTCTTATATAGCCTTTCGTACCTTTTCGAAAGGGCATTACACCTTAAACCATCACACCCTTTCATTAACATTAGTTGGCCTTTATTTATTAATTTATTCTTTCTAAACAAATCGCTGCCCCCTTTGAATTAATTAATGCACACATAAAGACTGCCCCAAATAATTTAATTATCACCTAAACATTCAATGCAGCCCCTTAAGACATGAGTGCTGCTCTCTAAGCAAGTCGTGGGCCTCCAAGGATAAATCATGGTCTTCATGAAAAAGCGCTGCTTTCTTCTCATCATGGTTGTTAAGATCTTCCTCTTTCTTGAATGCTGTTCGCTTTACACAGATACTGCTGTATTTCTCCTATAAAGGCGACCCTTTTCACATATATAAATATCTGATTTCTGCTCTTTTTGCTACTCTATATGTTGCTGGTTATTTCTGTTGACATACTCACAATTCCGTTACTTTCTGACAGATTTCCGTTTACCAGTTCAGCACCTCTTTTGACATCAATGACAATATTTCCAATATCTTCCCCTATTATTTAGGGGATGGAATTATAAGAAAATCCTATGTTGGTTGCATCCAACAAAAGTGGACGTCTTCAATATTTTCTAGCTATTTGTTAGTTCATACTTAGCTAGTTGTTAATGGCCTCATTTGTAAATACAATTTGGTTTGAATGTGGAACTTGTACTTCAATTCCCATTCTTAATGTTTGCAAGTTATCTTTTGCATTCAAGCATGTAGTATGTGTTATGGGGAGAAGAATGTCTCACATCCTAGTGTAGACCACAAAAAGGAGTATGTTGCATTAATGGTGTGTAGACCCTGTCCACCTCAAAGTCTTGCACATTTTTAGTGGATCGCTTGTATGATTTTGGAAATGCTCAGTAATTGGTAAAATCCCATTTTGGGCTGTTACTCTACTACTTTCTCCATGGGAAAGCCAACCACTTTGTGTAGTTAGGCGGTTGTGAGACCATCACGGAGGTTACATAATTATCGGTTAACATAGACTGGTGCTTTCAAACAATCACTAGCGTAAATGTCTGAAAAATAACCATTTTGATACTTGTAAGGTGATGAAATCTCATATTTATGATTCTTTAAGTATTGGAGCTTTGGGGATTCTTCTTGACCTGTTTAATCATCTTCGATGCACACAATGATATCAAGTCGATAAGTTGCCAACACATGCATAAATGATGAATCTGTATTTGGTTGATGCAAGATTGCTTGTGGACTTGGATGCTCCTCCATCATACACCTTGGGTAAGTGAAACAAAGCATGGGCTCTTTCTTATGAACATTCCATGAAATCTTGGATTGAAATACCAAGTTTAGCAACTCTAAAATGCATTCATCCACAGCTGCTTCTTCAGTTGTCTTGTTCATTCCACGTTCACCAAATACTCATTGTATGCTTGTTCCCTCTTGTCTTCTTGATGGTATTTGTGAATCAGTCACTATCTTCTATCACCATCCCTTAGCATTCTCAGGACAACTATTGTACTCCAAACCTCATATTGATGAATCAAAAACCTGTACTTGCTTCATCCATTATGTTTGTCCCTCATACTAAGGGTACAAGTCAGCCACATGTTGAAGATTAGCGAGATATCCATCACCTATCATGAGAGCTCCATCTCATAGGCATCCGCTACAAACTTCCTTCAAGGCCTTACAAGGTCCAATCTATTTCCATTTTAAATCCTAAGTTACTTTTGGGAACTTTTCCTTAACTGAGCTAAAGATCCGGCTAAACTAATCTTCAAATTATTGTTTCTTTCCTCTTGAGATCAACATATTACTTGTATCTCAATGTGCACTCTTCTCCAAGTTTTCCCTTCACATGTTTGATGTAACTCGTGCATCATTCAATACGAGTCCTCCGCTACAACACTTCTTATTCCCAAATCATGAGTATACTTCTCAACTCATCCACATCCTCTAGGGTTGTAGCACATACACAACTTGAAAAGGACTCCTCGGCTGTAGTCCTTTTAACCGAGGAGAGTTGTGATACGAACTCAGCTTGTGCCAGAAGTAGTATTCCATAGTTGAGGCTAATTCCCATCGAAGCATCTCAACTAGTTTTTGATGCTTCTATTCACAACCTCCATTTGCCCATTCGTTAAGGGATGACAGGCTGAACTGAAACTCAACCTTATACCCAAATTTTTATACAAAGTTCTCCAAAAATACCAACAAATTTTGTCTCTCTTTCTGGAACAATTCTCTTAGGCAAGCCATGCAAACTTACTACTTACTTCAAAAACAAAGGTGCAAGTGTGTGGCATCGCTAGTCTTCTTGCAAGCTATAAAGTGCCATCTTCAAAAATTCATCAACAACAACACGATAGAATTATTACCTTTTTGAATTCTTGGCTACCGAAGAACGAAGGCCATACTCACGTCTTGCTAGTATTGGGAATGACTGATATAAACATGTATTCCTACTTTTCTCTTTGGAATGTTGGCAAGCTCTACAATTTTGTAGAAATTTATTCACATCCACACCCATCCTTGGCCAATGGAGCTCTCATTCAGTTGCAGCAATATTTAATCTGCACCAAAGCAACCAGATAATTCACCATGGTGCTTTTCTCTTATGAAGTCTCCTTCGTTGAATCATGAGGTATACACAATCATCGTCTTTAAACAACTATCCCTCTTGTATTAAAAAATCCAACCATGGAATTCTATCCATGTCTCTTGAGCTCTTGCACGCTACCCAAGCATCTGTAAAATCCAAATCTTCTTCACACAACTCTCTCATAAAGTCAAAACCAACTACCTCTATTCTCATCTCATGCAACGGAGGACATCTCCTACTCAACGCATCACCAACTATATTGGTCTTCACACAACTATGCTTCAAAACAAATGAGTAACTTTGAAGAAACTCAACCTACTTCATGTGCATTTGCTTTAATGTATGTTGGTTGTTTATAAATTGTGTAATGTCCCCAATGGGAGATTTTCTAACCTAAAGGGAACACCTGAGAATTCTGATTTATTGCAGCATGCTGGAAATAGAGATATTAGGACAACAATGTATTTTTTTCACAAAAATTGAAATCTGAAACACATCCTAGGTATGGTGAGCTGTTATGGAGACAAACGAGTAACAAATTACCTTGAATATGATCTCAAATTACCCAAATCTTATGGCTAAATATTTATATTAAATTACGAATGCAAGAACACCAAAATACTGAATTTGTAGGACCCAAAACGAGAGCTGGAATTTTATTTTTGGACTGCAGAAATACAACTTACAGAAATGGCTAGAGAGAAGTGATCCCAAGCCCAAATCCTTCGAATCAAAGTTGAATATGGCCTCCAAAATTATGGCAAAGTAATTGGTGATAAGATTTGGAACAACTGTGCCCTAGAATGCATCAAACTCCACCCACAAGGGTGTAGATAGTCCTAGATATGACTGCAAATCGTGTCCTAACTGTCCCTATTTGAAGTCTTGGCAGATGTCTCTTCACTAGCTGAATTTCTTCACTTGAAATGCAGATATGAAGCGGGAAATGTAGAAAACATGCTCGAAAAGTGTGCCCTAGCTCTGAAAATCTGAGAATTTTCTTTGAGAATCTAATATTAGCTCAAGTGTGATCTCTATATGAGACCACCAAGGAGAAATTGAGGGTTTTCATCCCAAAAATCTGAATGCTAATGAGGGTTTTCGTCCTCAACATCTAGCCAATGAGGGTTTTCGTCCCCAATAGCTGAAAGTAGAAGCAACAAGCCCGACTCTCCAAAATAAAATGTAGAAATGCCAAAAAGTGTCTCAAATGAAACCCCGACCCCTCCTTTTATAATTTTCCGTTGCCTTTTCCCAAATTGGGTGCGCCATGTAGGATTACTAAAGTGACTTTCCATCTTCTAATTTTTCGTTGACTTTTACTTTATTTGGAAAGTCACCTTTATGTTTATTTTAATAATAAAGTTATATTAAGTTGTCACATTTTTAATAAAAAGTGAGTGACTTGACAACTTAAAAACATTAACTTTATTATTTATCTTTACTTGAAAAAGAGAACATGACAGTCCACCCTTCACAAAATTGCTTGTCCTCAAGCATTTGTCAGTTCAATTGTTCCGACTCTTCCCAATTGGCCATTGTTGTAATCCCAAGATCCCATATCAAGCTTTTTTTTTCCCTTCCATTCCTCCTTGTGACGTGGTTGGCTTCTGCTGCACTTCTCTGATATAATGAGGAACTTGAGGCCCGGTACTAGGTAATGCTTCTCTAACAGTCTCATTGAGTGAATCTATGATTGTTGAATCACGGGTTAGTTGGGATCTAGAAAGTTTTTGAAAACCATCCCCATCTTTAACTAGACAATTAGTTCCTTGACTAGACCACTCTTCATGCTGTCCTCATACCATTGCAATTGTCCCCTTGCATCTGTAGCCAACAATGCAAAATAACATGCGTAAATTCAACCAGAGCAATTCGATGTAATGAAAAATCTGAAATATCATAACCTTGAGTCCCCATAGATCCTTTCCTGATTTGGCAAGGTGTCCCTCTCAATATACGATGCAAATCAGAATGAGGATAGGCTGGAAATAAGTTACAACAGCCATAAATCACTTGGAATTTTATCCAGATCAGGGCTATCGGATCTGATTTGTTTGTCTTCTTCTGCAGTAACCTTTTGTCCACATCATCCAATGATGGAATCCTTTTTAAATGTGCAAGCTTGCAGCTGTCCTTGACTGCTAACAGCAGTCCCAAGCCTGAATTTTTCAAACTCAGCCATATGACAATGGTATAACAGCTACCAAACTGAAATCTTATTGAGAAAAACAAAATCACGAGCAGTGTAGAAATTGAAAATCGCCTTACAAGAACTGAAAAATTGAGAAAAACAGATGTACAATTGAAAGTAGTAGACATATTCGCTCTTAGTTCGAAACTCTTGCAGTCCATACATATCCCAACTTTGTGTAGAAGATGGCTTTCAACAGGAAAGCTCCATTTTGCACATAATTCTTCAAGTGTCCACCATGGGGCAGTATTAGTGAGTGTGTCCTGAACCAACCAACAATTGCCACAATGGAGTATCTTAGTGCATTGAGTGCTTTGAAAATATATATCTCTTTCGTTAGTGGTAGCCATGCTTGGAACTTTATCCACTATACCTTGAAATATTGCTTTCTTTTCTACATCTTTGAATTCCATTCTATCAAACAATCTCAACCAATGTATGCTAATACTTATGCTCACCTCTTTTTGATTGTTGTTACCTTGCTTACTTTGGGTTCCAAATGCTGCCTCCATGCTGCCCCACTGAATTTTCTTCAAAACTTGGCTCAAACCAGACCCTATGAGTCTTCGTGGATAAGTGTAACAGTCATATATAGCTCTCGAATTCTTCAAATCATTCAACTTGCGGCTGTATGTGATTGTTAGCAGAAATCTCAACTCAAAATCCTTGGATATCAGTAACATAAGAAAGGTGCAACAACTGCAATACTGGAAATCCTTCGCACCAATTAGCTATGACAGTAGTATAGGGACTGCTTACAACCCAACTTTGACTAAAAATACTTTACCAGCAGCAACATCATTCAATCTTATGACTAAACACATTTGTATGGTTGTCAATGAGGCGGGGTAGCTGCTGGAATTGGTGATGACATCAGCCTTTAAGTTGGAAGTTCGGAACATGGTTATCCCCATTATGTTCATCTTTTCCTTGGGTGGTAGGAGATCATCAACCCTCACTCTTAATTCCTTCCCAAACAGCTGGATGGGTGTTGGAATTTTTACAATTAACGATCCCTTCAAGTGATCCCTTTCACACATCATGTTAGACCAAAAGAACTTCATCATATTTGTCAACCTACAGCTGTCCAAGGAGAGTACTATCCTTCCAAAACATGAATTTAGAAAGAACATCATACCATGGCTGTAGCATTGTATTTTCTCATTCAACCTTCGGTTTGCTGTGGCTGGAAACCATCTTGTACTGGCAGTAAAAGTCTCTTCAATGTCTGTGGACGGAGTATGCATCTTAATGGTGACAAAAGCTTCTTCTATTGCTGCAAAAGATATAAGGGGAAAAGCTGGAAATGTGGAAGACAAACAGTCCAAAAGTTTGTGACAACACTCTTTAAGAACTGTGGATTATGTTTCTTGTTACCCATAACTATACCAACTATGTTAAGTTGATAACACATGATTGAAAGATCCCATTTTACCCATGTCTCGCCCTTCTTGAACTCTCCTGAGCAACTTTCTGTCTCTGCAACAGTGATTGTGTAATATTCCCTTCCCGGTCGAAGACCCTTAGCCCATTTGGTCTTCCCGACGACTAAGGAAGAAAATAAGGGTGACTTAAGTTATAATATTTTATTATAAAGTGCAAAATAAAAATCCCTTGCTCAAAATAAAAAGAAATCATTATATTGCACTTATAATAATTTATTAGTAACTTAACATTAAATAAATAAAAATAGCAAAAGCATATGAGCCAAAGTTATCCACTCTAGAAAAATGCGACTTGCACTTAGGAAGGAAAGTGGGTGGAAAAAATATTAAATGAATTGAAAAATCTGATTGGGTGTTGAAAAGGAGGTTAGTTGGGCCCATCTTCTCTATATAAGCAAGTCGACTTGCTTGAAGAGACATCACTTGTTTATTATCAAATTTCAGATTTGTGTGTAAAGCTTTTGGCTTGCATTTTCTCTTTGAGGACGAAAACCCTCCTAGAGTCTAGAGAAGGACGAAAACCCTTCCTCTAGTTTGTGAGGATTCTCTACACAAGGGATTCCATTGAGCATCATTGAGTTGAAGGAATAAAGGTTGCAGATTTTTGTCAAGGGTTTGGAAGAAAAGTTTGTTGTTATATTTCCCACTCTTTTCTTATGTTTTTGCTGCAATTGCCAGCCCAAAACCCTAGGGAGAATTGGTGTTTTGGCTGTTTATGGCATGTGTGCTGGTAAGATGTATGAATGGATAACATCATTGCATTCTCCTTTTTTTTTGAGTCCGTACATAGTTTATTTGTGTGAATTGGAGCATTTTTGAGTGAGTTATGAATTTTTGAAGTTGCCATAATTTTCTGCAGACTTGGGTCTCAAAATAAATTAATTTCAGCCTTCTTGTGCATTAAAATTTGTATTTTTCTTCATATTTTGGCTTTATAAATTGAAGGATCAGATTGGAGTGGAAAAATCAAAGTTTAAGCACTGGTTGTTGTGAGTTTCCTTTCATACCCTATTCGCA
This sequence comes from Taxus chinensis, assembly GCA_019776745.2. NCBI lineage: Eukaryota > Viridiplantae > Streptophyta > Pinopsida > Cupressales > Taxaceae > Taxus > Taxus chinensis. Next base: position 107,827,755 of record CM034154.1, read on the forward strand.
CTTCCCATGTTTAATCCAGATTTGTATGATACTTTATTGGTATTTTGTTCTAAGAGTTGCATTTAGTAGTTGGGGTTTGCTTAACATCCATTTAGGGAAAAATATGCCCATTTTGGGACATGTGCTCCCACACAGTGATTGTCTTCTTAACCAAGTAGTTCAAGCTTAGAATTTTGCTCCAAAGAGTGACTTATGAATTGGTCCTGAACCTCTTTATTAGGATTCACAACATATCTTGTATGATTCTTCATGAGTTTTCTTTCTTCCTTCGCCAAAATAGGAATTGTTGAGATACCCTCGACACTTCCATCCTTGTGACCCACAATTTTCTCCTCAAATGCATGCTTACCTGTTGAGTCACAAACAATATGAAAGGAGAATGTTGCTGCCCTATCTAACATGTCTTGGACCTTGTCTAGAAGGCAACCATTTATCCATTTATCTCCACTTACATAACATATGTATTGGCCCATGCAATCCTATTTTGAATATCAAATCTGAAGCTAACAAAGATTGTATGAGTTGGTTTACCCGATTTTTGAATTGTTCCACTTGCTTGACATGTAGTGCTTTGATTCAAATTGGACAATCCATAGTTCTTTGATGTCCTGCACCATAACTCAAACCGAAATTATAAGGGTGCTTACCCTCTTGACAACAATTTGAAATTGTCATAGTATGGAGGATTCTTGAATATGGGACATGACCGATTCCATGTCACTTGGTCCCTCATCAGAATGGTCATCTGCCCTCGACTATAGTAGCGGCTAAATTTGTTAGGAATTGCCTTATCACAACCATTCTTTTCAAGTGCCCTTCCACAACTATCTTGAAAATCCATCTCATATGGCCATAGCTCAATCTTTGTAATGATAGAGAAGATGGATAAAGGCTTCTTGGAAAAGACCCTCTTTCCATTTGGTACCTTTCATCTTATCCTCATTACTAGAATAATTCTCATGATTATCAAAACATTGTAAGGACATAGTATTTTGGGTGATATAATAAATCCTTGCTATGCGGGATAGGTCAAATCGCTTACCATTAGTTGTTGCTATGAAAATTCCAGCAAGTTGAATTCAACCTTATCATCCAGAAATTTGGCTTTAACCAACAAATTATCTCCACAACCTTGCAGATCAGATTTTTCTTCTTTCTTATGCTCCACCATCAAAATTTCTTCCTTAGGAACTTCTTGAGGCTTTTGCTCCAACTGCTCTTCCTAAATTCTCCAACACTGCTCCCACCAACAATTCTTCATAAAAATCTTCAAAAGTAAAATCACACTTTTTATCATATGTGGGAACTTATTACTCTTACCTAATCTATGTTGGAAATCTCTTCTTGGTGCATGTGATTGACTCAGGAAAATCTAAAACTTTGGTCATGCAAATCTCCTCAAAAAGCAATAGAGTCTTTCCAAATGAAAGTATATCTATTGTGATATGGTCGTGTTATAAGGGATAAAACTATTCCATGTTTTCCATAAATTTCTTCATGTCTTCTGACCTAGAGCATCACCAAATGCATGTGGTTGTTCTAACTCCCACTTAGTAGAAGATCTTCTCTTTTTATCAATTATCCTCTTCACTCTACGGATTAGAACTTCACAGGGGACCTTCTCATTGGAGATGCCTTTCTCCATGATTGGCATATGGGTCTGCATCCTCTACCATTCATTACCTTGTAGTAGTTTGAAAGTGGGAGTGCTCTAAGCCCTTGCATAGAAAAGCATTCAATTCAATACCATAGACTCATTTCAAAAGGGATTTTTCATGTAGCTTTCTTTGGGGTGATTCTATTTGTCCAAATGAAAAAGCCCAATGTTGCTTCTAGTGAACACTTGTTTTAGTTTAGCTCTAAAGTCCTAAATCTGTTGGTGGAGGCCTTTCTCTATCACCCATACCTTTCTTTCCTGGAGTTCTTGAGTAATGTTATCTAAAACCCTCTTCACTTGTGTCCATGCAAAACTGATCTTCTTCTTCACAGACTGGGAGAATCACAACTCTTATACCACTGTAATGTCCCCAACGGGAGATTTTCTAACCCAAAGGGAACACCTGAAAATTCTGATTTATTGCAGGACGCTGGAAATAAAAATATTAGGACAACAATGTATTTTTTTCACAAAAGTAGAAATCTGAAACAAACCTTAGGTGTGGCGAGCTGTTATGGAGACAAAAAAGCCACAAAGTACCTTGAATATGATCTCAAATTACCCAAATCTTATGCCAAAATATTTATAATAAATTATGAATGCAAGAACACCAAAATACTAAATTTTTGGGACCCAAAACAAGAGTTGGAATTTTATTTTTGGCCTGTAGAAATGCAACTTATAGAAATGGCTGGAAAAAAGTGATCCTGTCATCACCAATCCGGCACTATGATAATTCTTCACCGGGAACTCCTTGTGCTATGATTATTTACTAATGCACAGCCTTTAGTTTGGTGGATGTAATCTGGAAACAAAACAACATAACACAAGAATACCATCGACTATGATAAGACGAAATGATGACAAATCTGAAATATCAAAGTAAATTATAATATTAACATGAAATTGTTACAATCTCACCCATGAGGTACTTCAAGTGTTATTGACTTCACTTGCCTTTCACCAAGACTATGGGAGAAACTTTACAATTACACCTCTTAATGGCTTCTTCAACACACCTTTAAACTGATGGCTTCCTTTCGCACACTTCCTACAATATTTCTCACTATTTCCTTCTATGCTAAATGAGGGGGGTGGCCTCTTTATTTATAGAACTTCTAGGCTTATCCATTTTATCTCTAAGATAAGATAAGAAATCCACTCTGACGAATCATATTCCATACCTTAACTCTTATCTGTACATGTAAGCTTATCTTTTAAGACAAGATAAACCTTATCATTTCACATGGGTTCCACATTTTTAGACTTTTTACAAATAAAATACACAAAATATTTATGACCTCACTCCTTGTCCTTATTACCAATATAATATTTCTAATTCCTAATCATGTAGACCCTACTTCTCTACTTATCCCAAACTTTGACATTTTAACATTACCGGACCACTTACGACAAATATTTACTTTTTACAACATTCCTATTGTACTTTGACTGTTACCGTACTCTACATTATTGGTGGCACCGTACTGACGGCGCCGTTATCTTCTATCAGACGCTACTACTAATTATACTTAACAACATCCTATTCCTAATACATACATTAATGAAATAGAAATTACGGAGGAAAATTTTAGTGTCGACATCTTCCCCCTTCCTAGCTTCTACTCCGTCCTCGGAGTAGACTATTCTGGTGCTTGGAAAATCTTCAACTTGTCGTGGTTGACCCATTTCGTAATGGGAGTGCCATCCAATTCCTCCAGTCGGTACGTACCATTTTCATGCACAGCTGCTATTTTGTAGGGCCCCATCCATTTTGGAAGAAATTTTCTCTGTCTTCTTTTTTTGTATCTGGAATCATATACTAGAACCAAGTCATTCACATGAAATGGAGACCAACGGATCTTTTGATCAAAGTATTCCTTCTGCTTCATTTTCTTCTTATGGCTTGTATCCTTTGCTATTTCCCTCATTTCCTCTAGCAAATGAAGATGTACCAACCTTTCTTTTACTGAATCACTTTCATCCATCCTTTCATTTTTCATAACTCTCACAGTGGGAATATCAAACTCAATAGGAAGAACTGGATCAATGCCATAGGCCAACTGAAATGGGGAGTATCCTGTTGCTGACTTTGATGTTGCCCTATATGCCCACAATGCTGCATGAATCCTTTTATCCCACTTATGTACCTGCAAGGCTGCATCTTTTGCTAGAATTTGACACAACACAAAATTTGTTCGTTCCACCTGTCCATTTGTACTTGGCTTGTATGTTGTTGCCTTCCTGTGCTTAATAGAAAATTTATTGACTAGGGCTTCTACTACCTCATTAATGAAGTGGCTTCCTTGATCTGTTACAATTTCTAATGGACAACCAAATCTGGTGACAATGCGTTCATATATGAACCTTGCCACCTCATCCATGGAAGCTGTTTTCAATGGCCTAGCTTCAACCCACTTGGTTAAATAATCTGTGGCAACTACAATATACTTATTTTGGCGTGAGGTAGTTGGAAGTGGACCTACAATGTCTATTCCCCACTTTTCAAAGGGACCAAGTGGAAGAATAGGGCATAATGGAGCTGATGAAGTCTTACGGTTACCATGTGTTTGACAAATATCACATGTCTTACAATAATTATAACAATCTTTAAAAAGAGTGGGCCAGTGATAACCTGCATCCAAGATCCTTCTTGCTGTAAGTTGTCCAGAGAAGTGCCCTCCACATGTACCATTGTGGAATTCTTCTAGCAGTTCCTTCCCTTGATCACGTCTAACTGCCCTCTTGTACTGTCCATCAGGTCCTATTCGAAATAATACTCCATGCAGAATAGAATATGGACGACTGGCTTGAGTAATCTTTCTCTTAGTCTTTGCATTGGCACCATCAGGAAACTTGAATTCATTCAGATAATTCCAAATATCTATGTATTCACTAGGGATTGTGTCAAGGGATAACAATGCTGCATCGGGGAAATCATCATCATCACAAGATGATCCTAAACCATCATAGGCTCGAGAGAGTGCATCTACATTGACATGCTTCTTTCCTGGCCTATCTATAATATCAAATTCAAATTCTTGTAGCAAAATTATCCATCTTGCTATCCTCCCTGATGGGTTAGGCTTATTTACAATATATTTTAGAGCCTGATGATCTGTTACAACTAGAAAATTTTGCCCTAGCAAGTAATTTCTAAACTTCTTTACAGCAAAAATGATAGCCAGAGCTTCTTTTTCAGTTACAGTATAATTTACCTCAGCACTGCTCATTTGTCTGCTCCCAAAGTAAATTGGATGTTCATTCCCATTTTCATCCTTTTGGCTCAAAGTACTTCCTAGTGCTGCATCTGAGGCATCAGTGTACATAATGAATGGCTTGCTCCAATCTGGATTTTTCAAAACAGGTGAAGACACCAGGGCTTTCCTTCAGTTGTCCAAAAGCTTCATGCGCCTTATTTCCTGGTTCATAAGTAACATCCTTCTTCAAGAATTGGGTTAGTGGCTGTGCAATCTTTGAGAAATTCTTGATGAACCTTCTATAGTAACCCACATGGCCTAAAAATGATCTCAACTTACTTCTATTCATAGGAAATGGTAAATCTTTGATTTTTGAAACTTTATCAAGATCAGTACCAATACCATCTCTGGATACAACATGCCCTAACAAAACGCCTTTAGAACATCCAAAACACACTTTGTAGGGTTTAGTGAGGCTTGTGCTTCATCTAACCTTTGAAATGCTGTCTCCATCTGGTGCAGGTGGTCCAACTTGCTCCCATAGATGCAAAAATCATCCAGAAATACTCTGATGAAGGTCCCAATGTAGGGTTCGAACACCCTATTCATCAAACGCTGGAATGTTGCTGGAGCATTACACAACCCAAAAGGCATAACTCTATAAGCAAACGTTCCCCAAGGAGTGGTGAACGTGGTCTTCAGCTGATCTTTCTCTGCTATACGAACTTGGTTGTAGCCGCTATATCCATCAGCAAAACTATAGCACTCCTGGCCAGCTACTTCGTCCAAGATCTGATCTGAAAATGGAAAAGGGTAATGATCCTTCTTTGTTGCCGTATTGAGCTTCCTGTAAGTCAACACAAATGCGTAGCTTCCCATTTCTTTTTTATTGAGATCACAATGGGAGAAACCCATTCTGAATTCTCCACAGCAAATATGAATCCTGCATCAAGCAACTTATCTATTTCTTCTTTTACAGTCTTGGAAAAATTAGGATTCATTCTATATGGCATTTGCTTTATGTGCTTAGCACCATCTACCAGCTCAATAGAATGTTCTACCCAACTTACTTGACGGAGTTCCTTGTAATCAAAAGTGAATATGTGTATGTACCTTCGAAAGAGCTGGAGGTAGGATTCCTTCTCACTCTCCATCACAGCATCACCAATCTTTATTTGTTGGAGACGATCATCAACTTCTTCTTCAGATAATTTTATGGGGTCATGAGTTGGTGTGACTGGAAGGATATCCATGACTGAAACATCAACCTCACTTTCTTCATCTTCAGTGTCCACTTCACTGGTACTAGAGTAATCAGAGGATGTCCAATCATCAGTTTCATCACTTGAATCCACAGGTTCTGCCTTATGATGTCGAGGGATCACGTTTATCTTCACCCTCTCTCTACCACGTCCAAGTGTCATGAAACCTTCATTCCAGTAGTTTCTTGCATGAACTCTCCTTAGCCATGGTCTTCCCAGCAACATTGGGTACGCAACAGTACCATTTTTCATCACCTGAAAGTCTACCACACATACAACACCCATAACAGATATTGCCACATTTGAAACTACACCTTCTGGTTTAGTTTTTCCTTTATTTAATGACCTTAACATAAGTGTTGAAGGGCGATCAATTTTTAAACCCAACATATTCATTACAGACTCGGTCATTACATTAACTGCAGCACCTCCATCAACTAAGACATCATGAATTGAAATACCATTACATAATACCTCAGCTTGTGGAGCATAGGGATCCGCCTCTGCCTCCAAAACAGGGACCTCAACCTCCTTCCTTCGTCGAGCATTGAGTCCACTTCGCAGCTCCCGCCTCTTCTCAGAAGACATAGCCAAGAGTTGACCATATGTAATATTTGTAGGCCTTTTGGACAGATCTTCCAAGATGGAGTATGGTCCTTGCCCCTGTGAAATCAGAAAATCCTGCACACCCAACTTTCTTCTCCTATGTTTCTTACTAGTTTCTCCTTTCATCTTCTTAGGATCATTTCCATCTTGATTATCTTTTTCTTTCTTTCTTTTTGTTACAAACACATTTACTTCATTATTTCTGCTCTTATCTACTACATCAAAAGAATTCACAGGTGCTTCTTTCTTTATCATTATCTCCTTTACAGATGTAGAAGCTCTATCTGGACAATTATACTTATAATGACCCTTTTTATAACAACCATAACATACAACTTCAGAAATATTTCTTTTTGGACCTCTATCTCCTCCCTGAGAACTAAATTCTTTTCCTTGAAGAAGATTAATAGTTAACTGACCCATCTTTTTGAGCAGATCTTCATACTCAGTAGATGTACTAGGAGAAATATTTGTGCTCACCGGGAGTGGTTGTGGATTCTAGACCAAAGGTGCTGGTGTAGGCTCTACTTTAGCAACAATTTCTTTGGGCTCCTCTTCCATGCTTTCTTCTTGCCTTCTTGCAATCTCCTTTGCTTGTTCAATGGTAGTTGGGTGGTCATACTTCACTCGTTGTCTGATCTCTGGCTTCATCCCAAGAATGAAGTGCTTACATAGGAGATTATCCACGCTATTCATCAACCCATCCGTTAATCCTTCCTTCCGGATCTGGGCATCGAGCTTCCTCCTTAGCTCTAGAACACGAGCATGATAATCCCTTATCTTCTCCTTCTCTCCTTGGGATAGCTTTGTGATCTCGATCATGAGATCTGCATATTTCTACTGTTCACCAAATTCTTTAAGAAAACTTTCAGTTAATAAATCCCATGAATTTTTCACATTATCACCTAGTGTTTCAAACCACCTAAGTGCTGAACCATCCAAAAAGGTAGGAAAAAATTCAGTGCATTGTTCCCTTCTTATAAGGCCATTACAAATACAAGATCATTTAAACTCTTGAATGAAAGAAGAATCATCTTCATTAGATTGAGCTGAAAAAACAGGAATCTTTCCCATTTTAAAAAGTAACCACCGTGAAATACCAACCCACAAGTACAATCAACAAGACTTATGTGCACAAATAATTGGAATCACTATACTAGAAAGTGACTTTACACCTTTCTACAGTAAAATAGAAATGACCACGGTAAATTATGGTAAAACTTGACTTACTGCGGTAAAAACTGACTTTACTGTGGTAAACACTATTCACGGTAAAAAGTGAAGTTACTGCGGTAAATACTATTCACGGTAAAAAGTGACTTTACTGTGATAAATACTATTCACAGCAAAAATAACTTTATCATGGTAACTACTATTCACGGTAAAAATGACTTTACCATGGTAACTACTATGCACAGTAAAAATAAGGTTACCCTCCAATTGATTTTTGACTAAGTGGGAATATCTCTCCAGAAAATCCACCGAGGAATGGTCCCGGCAACGGAACCAAAATGTCATCACCAATCCGGCATTATGATAATTCTTCACCAGGAACTCCTCGTGCTATGATTATTTACTAATGCACAGCCTTTAGTTTGGTGGATGTAATCTGGAAACAAAACAACAACATAACACAAGAATACCATCGACTATGATAAGACGGAATGATGACAAATCTGAAATATCAAAGTAAATTATAATATTAACATGAAATTGTTACAATCTCACCCATGAGGTACTTCAAGTGTTATTGACTTCACTTGCCTTTCACCAAGACTATGGGAGAAACTTTACAATTACACCTCTTAATGGCTTCTTCAACACACCTTTAAACTGATGGCTTCCTTCGCACACTTCCTACAATATTTCTCACTATTTCCTTCTATGCTAAATGAGGGGGGTGGTCTCTCTATTTATAGAACTTCCAGGCTTATCCATCTTATCTCTAAGATAGGATAAGAAATCCACTCTGACGAATAATATTCCATACCTTAACTTTTATCTGTACATGTAAGCTTATCTTTTAAGATAAGATAAACCTTATCATTTTACATGGGTTCCACATTTTTAGACTTTTTACAAATAAAATACACAAAATATTTATGACCTCACTCCTTGTCCTTATTACCAATATAATATTTCTAATTCTTAATCATGTAGACCCTACTTCTCTAATTACCCAAACTTTGACATTTTAACATTACTGGACCACTTACGACAAATATTTACTTTTTACAACATTTCTATTGTACTTTGACTGTTACCGTACTCCACATTATTGGCGGCACCGTACTAACGGCGCCGTTATCTTCTATCAGACGCTACTACGAATTATACTTAACAACATCCTATTCCTAATACATACATTAATGAAATAGAAATTACGGAGGAAAATTTTAGTGTCGACAATCCCAACCCCAAATCCTCCGAAAGAAAGTTGAATATGGTCTTCAAAATTATGGTAAAGCAATTGTTGATGAAATTCACAACCACCGTGCCCAAGAAAGCTTCAAATTCCACCCACAAGGGTGAAGATAGCCCTAGATATGGCTGCAAATCGTGCCCTAGCTATCCCTACTTGAAATCTTGGCAGATGTCTCTCCACTGGCTGAATTTCTTCACTTGAAATGCAGATCTGAAGCGGAAAATGTAGAAAACGTGCCCGGAAAGTGTGCCATAGCTCTGAGAATCTGATCTTTTCCTTTGAGAATTTGATATAAGTTCAAGTGTGACCTCCGTATGAGACCTCCAAGGAGAAATTGAGGGTTTTCGTCCCCAAAATCTGAATGCTATTGAGGGTTTTCGTCCTTAACAACTAGCCAATGAGGGTTTTCGTTCCCAATAATTGAAAGTAGGAGCAACAAGCCCAAACTCTACAAAATGAAATGTAGAAATGCCAAAAAGTGTTTCGAATGAAACTCCAACCCCTCCTTTTATAATTTTCCATTTCGTTTTCCCAAGTTGGGCGCCCTATGTGGGATTACTAAAGTGACTTTCCATCTTCTAATTTATCGTTGGCTTTTACTTTATTTTGTAAGTCACCTATATTTTTATTTTATTAATATAGTTATATTAAGTTGTCACATTTTTGATAAAAAGTGAGTGACTTGACAACTCAAAAACATTAACTTTATTATTTGTCTTTATTTGAAAAAGGGGACATGACAGTCCACCCTTTCCAAAATTGCTTGTCCTCAAGAAATTGTTTGGTCAACTGTTCCGACTCTTTGCAACTGTTCCGACTCTTCACAATTGTTTCGACTATTCCCAACTGGGCATTGTTGTAATCCCAAGATCTCAAATCAAGATTTTTTTTCCTTCCATTCCTCCTTGTGATGTACTTGACTTCTGCTGCACTTCTCTGATATAGTGAGGAACTTGAGGCCCGGTACCAGGTAATGCTTCTCTAACAGTCTCATTGAGTGAATCTATGATCGTTGAATCACGAGTTAGCTGGGATCTAGAAAGTTTTTGAAAACCATCCCCATCTTTAACTAGAAAATCAGTTCCTTGACCATACCACTCTTCATGCTGTCCCAATACCCCATGCAATTGTCCCCTCGCATCTTTAGCCAGCAATGCAAAATAACATGGGTAAGTTCAACTAGAGCAATTCAATGTAATGAAAAATCTGAAATATCATAACCTTGAGTCCCGATGGATCCTTCCCTGATTTGGCAAGCTGACCCTCTCAATATATTATGCAAATTAGAATGAGGATAGTTTGGAAACAAGTTACAACAACTATAAATCAGTTGGAATTTTATCCAGATCAGGGCCGTAACCTTTTGTCCACATCATCCAATGATGGAATCCTTTTTAAATGTGCAAGCTCGCAGCTGTCCATGACTGCTAACGGCAGTCTTAAGCTTGAGTATTTCAAACTCAGCCATATGACAATGGTATAACAGGTACTAAACTGAAATCTTATTGATAAAAACAAAATGATGAGCAGTGTAGAAACTGAAAATTGCCTTACTAGAACTGAAAAATTGAGAAAAGCAGATGTACAATTGAAAACAGTAGACATATTGGCCCTTAGTTCGAAACTTTTGCAGTCCATACTTATCCCAACTTTGTGTAGAAGATGACTTTCAATAGGAATGCCTCATTTTGCACATACTTCTTCAAATGTCCACCATGAGGCAATATAAGTGAGTGTGTCCGAAACCAACCAACAGTTACCACAATGGAGTATCTCATTGCATTGAGTGCTTTGAAAATATATCTCTTTTGTTAGTGGTAGCCATGATTGGAAATTTATCTATTATACGTTGACATATTGCTTTCTTTTCTACATCTTTGAATTCTATTCTATCTACTGTTGAAACTAACTAGATTCAACAAGAAAACAAAGCAATTATTCATTTGCTAATATTTCTAAATCACTCAAGTATGTAAGATTGTAAAGCACATCTATAGATCTGAATACAAGAAATGTCTACAAACAATCTGTTCTTTTTGGTTCAATAGGTTTTTTTCGCATACGTGCATTTGAATTTAGGTAGGGATGTTGGATAAACCTTTACATTTACATCTTCCTATATATTAATGCTTAGTGCAGGTTGAGGAATTGATCCAAGAGGATTCTCGCATTGATCAATATCCCAAACTTGTGAAAGGGGAGTCTAGAATTGTTTTTGAATGGCAAGGTATTTTTTAATCCTCTTGGTTATTATTTATTCCAACATATTTAAATTATTCTAATTTTAGTTACACAAAGTTTTATAATGTTAATTAACTTATTGTAATTAGCCAAATCTCAATTATGTTTTAAGCTCTATGTTAATATAAGATTGTATTAAGATAAATTGAAGTTACAAAATTCAGGCCTGAAACAGACATCTGTATGTAAATATTGATAGCAGCCAAAGTTGCAAACAACTGAGGGATCATAAGGCCAACTCAAACACCACATATTCAGAATATAACAGATCTTATATTTTTCTTGAAACAGAAGGCAAATAAAATCTTTAGACCTTGGCAAAAAGGCTTGATAAGCTAGACCTAATACATTTTAGACTGTAAAATTCCGTAACATAAATGTTGCTTATCTACCTGAATAGTTTCATAAGACGGCTGCCACATGTTGCCAATTGTGACTGAAGTGAGACTACTAATGAATTAGCTGACCAAGTGCTGAAATGCCTGGACGAACTTCAGATTTAAAAGAACTAAACTTCTGATGAAGATCAACAGAATGATTAGTCATGGATCCTAAGACTGAATATCTGGTCAAAAAGATAAGATTAAAGACTGAAATTGGAGAAATAGTTCAATTTAGAATTCTCAACAGGGCTATGGTGGCATTCACTAGAACAAAAGAAGAGCTGAGATTAAGAAATCCTTTGAAGTAGACATTCAAGCTTTTCATCCATTTCAGCTTGTTTCTGATCATCTCTTTCTTGATAATGCATTAGCAATTGCAAATTTGCTAGTTGCATACTCTCAGTTACCTTATTTAATTCTCAACGAGCATTGGATGTGGTAGGGACCGATGGGAAAGTGGCCATCTAATTAGGTAGGGATGTGAAGTGAGAGGCAAATGGACCAACAAATAGTTTAGAATGCAATCAAGTTGTAGAGTGATGGATAGGCATAACTCCTGTGTTAAAAGACCTGAATAGAGAAGGAATGAAGAGAAACTAGATTGCACACATTGTAGATTGTGTCTGTCATTTTATTATGCAAGAGGTAGTTAAAATATGGCTGAGAAGGTTACAACCGACCTATTCATAACTAGTAGTGTATTAATAATAAACTATAAGCCTTATATTCTAATACCCCCCTCTTAAGCCTTACACTACAGAAAGCAAAAACAAACACACTTATATAGAATAACATCAAGTTGCCTCGTAACCCTCGTAAAGGTGTAGTTACCAGATAGAACAACATCAACCTGCCTTGTAACCCTCGTAAAGGTGTAGTTCCCGGATTCCACCTTTCTAAACACCTGAATTACGAACCTCTCGAATTATTGGACATCCATATTAAGCTGCATCCAAATTCCAAAGGGCTCCTTCAAGTTGTCTCACGACCCTTGTAAGGGTATAATTCTCAAGATCCACAAACTCCCAAGCTAACTAGGCAACCATCCATGCTGAATTTCATTTACGCTAGATCCCTTCCTTTCTTCAAATTGCGGGCTTATAAAAATATGTATTCTTCATCATTGAATTCTTCACCACTTTCAACATCCGTGGGATCTTCAACAATGGCTATATTAACTTCATTTGGTATGCCTTTGATTTTTCCCTTGAGAAATCATTTGGTTGAATGCTACAATTCAACATTGTGTGACCACTTTTCTTGCAGTAATAACATTCAATCACCCCTTTGTATTTATCTGATCTTCTATGATAATTTCTTGAGTAGAATGCATTCTCATGTTGAGGATCACCTTTTATATCTTGTGGCAGTTCTTTTTTTTAAGCTAAGAGAGCTGAAATCATATCTTCTAAAGATTGAGAATGTAATTGATTGAGAGTAAAAATGACATTGTATTTAGAAGGCAAATTGTTTAACAAAATAGTTTTGGCATCTTCCTCATCTACCGTAGCTTTTACTTCTGCTAGCTATCTGACAAGAGACCGCAGATTGCTTATGTGACTAGACATGGTGACTCTGTCATCCATCTTAAATTTGAATATTTGAAGTTTTAAATATAACTTTGCATTAACTGCTTTTGCTCCAAACAATTTATTCAAATTTCCTAGATTTCCTTGGATGACACTCTGCACAGGAGAATTTACAAAGATTAGTGATGTTTCTGTTATTTGGATGTTTCTATAAAGGGTAATGGCCACAGTCTTGAAGATACATATGGCATCTGCAGAGGAGATGCCGCCATGCAACAGGATTAGAATCTTTTGCTATCCAGAATAATATAGCACAAAGAGAATTATTATCATCCTCAATCTCTACTGATAGCCCAAGCAAAAAATGTTGCTGTGCAAGATTAATTAGAGTTTGGATTTGAGTTTTGAAGTCGTGCATAGTAAAATAGAGTTATTACATTGGTAGAAGATGTGTTCATGATAACTAACCTAGCTGTCTGTTTACACAAAGATGGCATGAGTGTGGGAGTTGCAGTGATATATATTTCGGCAAGAGAAACAATGATGAATTGCTCTCGAATTTAAGAAGATTTTGCATAAGGTGTTTTTAATGATTATTGAACTTAGGTTGGTGATTCTATTGGTGGCAGAAATTCATATAGCCATAGAGATAGAACCAATTCCTTGGAAGCGTGTAAAGTGAATTCAATCGCGTGACACGATCTTAGACATGCTTATGATGCACTGCTCTCAAACACACACAAATCTGACTGAAATTAAGAGACAAGAAATTTCCAGCATCCTCAGAAGCAATATGTATGAAACTTATAGATATATGCTATTTTATGTCAACGATGCTAAATCCATTTGGATAGATCGGAGTATTTGAAAATGGTCTTCAATGCAGGAGATCACTTGATGCTTATAAAATTTTCAAGTAATACTTCGGATGGAAGACTGCAAAGTGGGATCTGGATTAAATATAATAAAAAAAATCTACCTACGATAAAATGTAAAGGAAGTAGAAGGAATCCAAGGAAAGAAAGAAATTATATTAATGACCAAAGTAGGTCAAGTGCACTCAAAGCTATGCATTACTATAGTTAATCAGGTATGCTAAAAGCACTGCAACATCCAAAGATACCAAATCTAAAACAAAATCTTGATATTAATCGGGAAACAAAAGAACATATTAAAAAAGGGGCAAACCCTATACAAATCAATACACACACACACACACACACACACACACACACACACACACACAAAGCCATGTATTGTGAAACAATGTTTTGAAAGAAAAGTCTCATGCAAAAAAGAGAATTTTTGATAGGGTTGAGAGAAGGGAGCTGATGGAGAAGGTGGCTCTGGTATGCAATAGATTTGGGAGAAAAAAAAGGATCCATATCATCACCGATCGCCATAAAAAGTCCAAGACAAAGTTTGATTATGTCCTCAACAGAATATGACCTATGCTAAGAAGGCCTGACTGAACAATCCAAGGAGGAAGTGAAGTAATCCTCTCAGTACCTATATTAACATCCAGATCTGACAATCTTCTAGATGGAGAGATAAAATTGGTAAAAGGTATGAGGTTCAACCTGCATGCATTAAAATATTTTGAAGTGATTGGTAGTCAGAACGAGCAGATAATGACGAATAATGAGCCCAATTGTTTGTTTAGTACTTTGTTTGCCATCATGAATTCCTCAGACGATAACACTAGTGGGCTTCTTTATACTCCTAAATAAGTTCAAGCTATTAAAAGAAGAGAAAATCGGATGAATGACCTTCTTCACATTGATGTATTTACAGTCAAATTCAAAATGGTGTGTGGAGGGATTTGAAGGGTGCATCCTTTAGATGATCCAAAGGCGAAGGACTTAAAAGAAGTTGTCTCAAAGATGTGATTTCTAGATGCATGGTGATAATCTAGTTGTAGTTTCTATGTGTTATAGAGCTTTATCCTTCCTTTATTAGAATAAAGTCAAGATGACCCTATCAGGGATGGGGTCTCAAGTAAACGAGAGCACAACCCACAATCATACAGCGGAAACAAGTGACCAAAACACTCGTTTTCATTGATATTCAAGGTCTTAATGACATCTACAAACATTGACTCGTTTATTATCTTCGTTTGAATCTCCTAAGCCTCTCAAGGCTTTACAAACACTTGTTGTATACTCATCCAATTTTCAACACTTAGCCTATTAGGATTCATCTAATTTTTTGACTACTCTAAGACAATCTACACACGATTCTTTGACTTTCTATCAACAACATGACAAACCATGACAACCAACCTTACACAAATGAAAACACCCCATTTTATAGACGTAGCAAAAGATTTTGGATCTTCCTTTGTTCTAGAGTGTCTACATTATCACTGTGAATTCCCTCCAAAACCAGTAAATGAAATTGGTTGTATCCTCTTACTTTTAGATCATTGGGATATCTATAAGATTCTCAATAAATAAGCACAACCACTCAAATTGTTGTTCACCTCAATGCTAATCGTCGTAGTATTCCTATGCCATTTTGAGTCTCAAGAGATGGAGTAAATCTTGGCCAATGGTAAAAAATACATGATTTCTATGGCTGCCCATACTGTCTCTAACTACCTCTTAATGCATCCAGTGTGATGTGGCCTTGTGGAACACTCAAGCATTGAGTGTGATGTGGCCTTGTGGAACACTTGAGCATTGAATGTGAGCGGTTAAATTTGGTGGACACTCGCTTGTGAAGAGAAACGCCTTTTCGAAGCTTCAAATGTGGATTTAGCCAAGATATGCACTCATATGCACCGATTCTTATCTTAATTGAAAGCTCTCTTCAAGAGATTTGCAACGAGCTCAATAACGCACAAATTGGAGCTTCCTCGTGAAAGATATGGCCAATTGAATTTCTCACATGTCATCTTCCATTGTGAACATTTGAGACACGTGGCCACAAATTGGAGTTGACTTTCAAGTGATAAGTGGTATCTCCTTGTTAACCCATGTCACACACTTTCCATGCCTTCCATTCCCTTATTTGGGACCTCCGCGAACTTCGTGAGACTCACCAGTATTGTGACACATGTCATAGTCTCATCTTTTTCACTCCAACACTTTCTTTATAACCATTGACCTGAGGATTTCTAGGATGATGCCGCTTGGCATCATCTTCTTTTTTTCGTGCACGCTCCTTCCTATTGTTGTCGCTTTGTGATCTCAATTTTTTGTGGCTTCCATGAAGTGACATTTTGAGATGGTGACAAGTGTCACCGTCTCATGCTCTTGGTTCACACACCATAAAACAGCTGGTCACAACTTCTGTGAGACCCCATGGAAAGAGTTAAGGGGATGGTGACACTTGTCACCGTTGTGTAGCCTCACGATACCTTTTGAACCTTGGTCTTCTTGGACCTTGCAACCTTTGTGTTAACTTTAAGGCACTACGGGATTGTGAGACATGTCATGATCCCAAGCTTCCAAACTATTGTGATTCTTTCTTTCACTTTTTGGCCACTTTGAATCTTAGTGACCCATGCAGCTATAAATTTTGACCTATGTCATGCTAATTCGGCTTCACTGGTGAAATGTTTACTTAGATGGGAAGGGATTTTGAACTCCCCGCGAACTTGGTGATCTATTGAAGCTCTGCGAACACTTAAATGAAGAACTGTGGCTGCCATGACCGCTACTTGAAAATGTGGCACTTTATTGAGGCCCATGAATAGTAGGTGATCCTCCATATGATCTTTGCTTCTGCCATTAAACTTGCAACCCTTTGAATGCCAAAATTTGGCCCAAGGCCCTTGAAACATTAACAAAATCCTACCATGTTTTTGGTGATGCAGGATTGTTCTTTGCCTTTGATGCTCCTGCATCAAACATTTAAGGTAATCAAAATATGAGCCACTCCTCACATGGATTGAGTAAGTGGAAAAACGATTCTTTTGGCCATTGAGACTTTATGGCCTCAATATCCCTTTCCAACACACTAGTTCCCTGTATGGTTTCTCTCTTTTTCCATTTTTCCTTGCCCCTGGATTGATTATAGATCATCCATCTCCCCTGAATTGTGCTCATTTTCCTTCTACACCTTTTTGTGACCTTTGACCCACCATGGCCCAAACACCTCTGGTTTGGCTTGCTTTTGTGGGTTTGAAGTTTTGAACCCACCACTACCCGTCTACTTAATAAAGTCCTCTTGGCTATGTTCACCAATGGCCTAATCGTCAATCGGATGCCACAACCAATAATCTCTATCCAGTTTGCATCTTTTCCTTCATTATTTGGCTACAATCTCCTCTTTTCTTATTCTCTTCTCCTCTTCCGACCATATGGGCATGCTTCTCCTCCTAGCTTCTTCTCTACTTGTGAACTCTTCAAATAGCTCTTTCCCTATTGTCATCTTCACCACTTCACTATCCTCAAGAGATTCAAAAGGCTCTTGTAACTCCTTCCGTCTCTTTTGCTCCATCTACTTCTTTTGTTGCTGTCATATTCTCTCACAAACTTGGTGGTGGCTTTACTATTCACGTGAGCTTTAAAAAGCACTACTGTTTCCTCTGTTTCCTCATGCTTCATGGGCTGAAACAATTCATTTCCTTCTACTTTTCAGGGTACATCAAATGCCTTCCTTGAAGGGTACATCAAATGCCTTCCTCACTACCTTTGTACCTTACACAATAACGAATCAAAACATCAATAAAAGCAAAGTGATGGAAAAGCTCCCTCAAGTTCTTCTCCTATCTTCTCAAAATGCCTCATAGGCATGGCCTCCAATTCCTCTCTGCAGCCTTTTCTCCCTTCATGGTTTTCTACCTCACGATGGACAATCAATAGTCCATTGCCCTCTTCATCTACTATCGCAATATCCACCTTGAACATGCTCTCAATCCTATGCCCCACTCTTTCCTCCTCTTCTTCTTCTCTTTTCTCCTTTCCCTCATGAGCTTCTTCTCTTTTTCCTTCCTCCTCTTCAGTTACAGGCTGATTGCTATTTCTTTTCTTCTTTTTTGCTGGCATCAAGTGCATGCAATGTGCATTTAATATTGCACCCTCTTTCTCTTTATGATCATCTTCCTTTCCCTTGTCATCTTCTCCACAGATATAAGCCGATGTTGAAATCAGTTGCTCCACCTTCGTCCTCTGTTGTAGCTGCTTCTCCTTTAGCTTTGTCCTCTTTAAGGAGGACATTTTTCCTTCTTTCACACTTGTAGGCTTGGCATGCTTAAATCTTTAACTGCTCATGATTCAGCTCTCTGCCTATCCTATCCTCTACAACTTCAAAAAGGCATGCTGTTCCTCCTCCTTCCCCATCCATTGCTTTTATGACTTCTCCCAATAGGAGCTTTACTTCTACTTGACATTCTTCCTTCATGTCATGCTTAAACAACTCCCATGCCTCCTCTGTGACAACATACTCTTCACCTATTCCCATTCCATCGCTTCCTCTCTCACCAAGTATGGGGTCTCCATGGACCACCAATTTTGATGTCTCTTCTCTCACACTCGTGTGGGAAGCCTCCACACAACTCTTTGTGCAACCTTTTCTGACGTGCTGCAACCTTACCTCCATTTCTCATTTCTCCATCATCTCTCAAGAGCATCTCCTCACCTTATTTTGACTGCTCTCCCTCTCTGCAGTGACTCAAACTCTCACCATCTTCTGGGTAGCAGGATTGTATGCCTTCTTCTTCTCACCACTCATCTTCATCTTCACATATGAGAAAGTCATCCTCATTTTCATACTCTTTCTCGTCATACTCTTCTTACAAATCCAGGGCTGCCTCATATTCAGCCTTTAGGGTGTCCACAATAGTCTGCACTCTTTGCAACACCCTCTTCATCATTTCAAGCTCCTTTGGCAATGCTGGGTTACCCTTGTTTATCCTTCTCTCTTCTCTTTTCACTCTCACTTGCATGGCTACCACCATGTTTTTCAACTCTTCCAAATGGGGCTCATTTGCTTCCCCAATTATTTCCTCAACTTCAAGATAATTTGTGATTGTCATTTCTTGTCTGTCTGCGCTGTATTCTCTAGCCATGGCTTGCTCAAGCCACTAGATCCTGGTTTCCTTCTTGACAACTCCATCCGCTCTACAACTAAAATTTTTCAAGCTCTTCTTCTTCTCTACTCAACATATCTTCACACCACTTCTTTCTAACCCACTACAGCAGCCTCAATTGCAATCCTACATATGTTTTTCTTCTACTTGTTCTCTACCTACCAATGGTTAATGGAGAACAATTCACTCACTCTCATGCAACCTTCAGACAGTAATTTCGTTCTTACTCTCATGCAAGCCTTCAGACAGTAATTTCGTTCTTACCTCCTGCCCTCTATTGCCTAGTGTTCTTAGACTGAAGGACAAGAATGTGTCTTCTACCCGCTCCTTCATGCCTAGTTGTCTCCGACACAAAACCCCTTTCTACTCATTCTAGTCTTGCCCTCTACCCGGTTTTCTCTACACTCAGAGGACTCCCAACCCCTTTCTCTTGCCCTCTACCCACTTTTTCGTCATAGTGGACGACAGACTCACAACACTCTCTTGCTCGACCCCTAACACCTTCTACCCAACTCTCTATTCAGCTGGAAGATGTTATTCCCTCTCGACTTCCTCTTTTTTCTACCCATACCTTTTGCTCTAATTGTCAAAAACATACCTTTGTAGGAGACTCTCCTGACTTCTATCAACTCTTACCTTCTTCAACTCTTTCTGGAGCTTTTTGACGGCTTCTCTCTCACGATCTATTCACTCTAGCATTTTTTATCCTTCCTCCCAAAGCTATCTTCTTGGATTTGATACTCAGATGACGCGAGTCATAGGGGATGGAGTCTCAAGTGAACAGAAGAGCTCAACCATATGCAGCTCAGAGCCACACAGCAGATTTTAGTGACCACAATCACTCTTTTTCATTGATGTTTCAAGGCCTTAACAACATCTACAAACATCGTGGCTCTTTTCCTATGTTCTTTTCACTTGCTTAATCCTCTCAAGGCTTTACAAACACTTGTTGTAGAATCTTGCAACTTTCTACACTGTAGACTCTACAAGATTTCTTTCTACCATACTTTGCCTAAGGCTATGCAGACACTGTATCTATCCAAAATCTATGGCTTACTATCAACAATGCAACAACCCATGACAATTTCACTATCTCTGTGTTTAGCAACTTTCCCATAATGCTAAAACATTCCATTTTTAATAGACCCCATTAGAAATTTTTGGATCTTCCCATCTGTACTCTAGAATGTCCTCACTATCACTGTGAATTCACTCCAAAACCAATAAATTAGATTGAATTTTGTCCTTTTACTTATTGGATCCTTGTGATCTCTGTAAGATTCTCGAAATGAATGAGAAATGTGGTCACTCACAGCTATTAAATGCGGCTCAATGCCAATCAGTCGCTTTAATTCTCTACTACATTGTAAAGTCACTAGAGATGGCGCGAATCTCGGCTCTTGTTCACAATCCATGATTTCAATGGCTGTCCATACCGTCTCTAACTACCTCCCAATGCATGAAATGTGATGTGGCCTCGTGGAACACTCAAGCATTGAATGTCAGTTGTTATAGTTGGTTGGAAACTCTTGCCTATGACAGATGAAAGTGGTCTCTAAGAAACTTCAAACGTGAAGTTTGCTCCTCATACACATGCATCCATATCGCTCCAAATGTTAAGTCCCAATCAAAAGCTCTCTTCAAGAGTTTTCTAGCAAGGTCAATAACACAAATCGAACCTTCCTCGTGAGAAATATGGCCAGATTGAATTTCCTCGCAAGCCATTTTTCATTTGTGAACATTTGAGACATGTGGCCCCAAATTGAAGTTTTCCTCCAAGTAACAAGTGGCATCTCCTCGTTAACCCCAGGTCACACACTCTTTGTGCCTTTCTTTCTTGGGGTCATGAAATTTCCATGCCTTCGTTTCCCTTCCTTGTGACCTCCGTGAACTCTAGGTTAGACTCACAGAGATTGTGATGATGCGTCACAGATCTCGTTGTTTCACTCTCAGTGCTTCCTTTTTTGACCTATAACTTGAGGCCTTCCAGGGATGATGTCGCATGTAGCATCATCTTGTTCTTTTCACTCACAAACCTTCCTTTTACTGCAATTTTGTGATCTCAACTTTTCGTTGCCTCAGTGATGTGACTTTCCTGGTTGGTGTTAAGTGTCACCATCTCGCGTTCTTAGTTCACACACCATTAAACACTTGGTTGCAATGTTCGTGAAAATCTGTGGAAAGAGCCGATAGGATGGTGACACCTGTCACCATTTCATAGCCTCATGGGATCTTTTTTTTGAACCATGGCCTCCCTTTGACCCTACATGACCTCCATGCTGATTTTGTGGCATCTGCGGGATTGTGACACATCACAATTCCCGGTCTTCCAAACTCATGATGATTCTTTCTTTCACCTTTTGGTCACGTTGAATTCCCGTGGACCCATGCAACTAAAAGCTTTTCCCCATGTCACTGATGAACTGTTTACTTAGACATGAATGGAATTTGAACTCGTGACGAACTCTATGATTTGTTGAAGGTCTGTGAACACCCAAATGGAGAATTGTGGCTGCCAGGACTGTTACTTGAAAATGTGGCACTTTATTGAGACCCAAAAACATTTGGTGATCCTTAGTATAATTTTTGCTGTTGTCATCATCAATCTTGCAACCCCGTGAATGCCAAAATCTGGTCCAAGCCTCCCCGAAACATTAGCAAAATTCCTACCATGTTTTAGGGTGATGCAGAATTTCTCTTTTTCCGTGGATGCTCCTGCATCACAAGAGAGAAGCAGTTCATCATTGAGCAAGGTGAACTTACAAGGGGCTATAGGATACATGGGGATGCAGCTCCAACAAATTCTGGAGTTTCCTTCCATTTAATTGAACCGATAAGCATTATTTTGTGGAGCAGACATAGCTGCATCCCCCCGTCGACGACCACTAGCATGGGCCAGACTATTGATGGTTGGGATTTGTTTGAAGCATGAAATGATAAATCCTAATTGCTGATTTCAATTTGGATAAGGGTCGTACAAATAATACTTAAATTGCTAAAAGAAATCGGTCCATTTACAATAGGACATGTAGCAGCAATACCTACCTTTATGCTGTCATGGCTAGTGCTTGCCTTTGAAAGTGGAGTACACGCACTCCCTATATAATCCACTTGTTTCAAGTTCTTTTCTAGCAAATTCTATGTATGTCTCTGGCTTGATGAAGAAACACAGTCGCAAATATGAGGCTTTGTAAGATTCTCCAAAATGTTTTCACAAAGAAATGAAGCAACAAATCCTCCACATATTGGAACAAGAAGATCGAGCCAGTGCCCTGGATTTTGTGAGCCAAGGGTTATTTACTGATGGAAATTCCCTGTGACATTTATTGAATTGAAATTATTTGATATTATTCAAATATGGATTGTCTTTGGGCATATGTTTAAATTTGCTATGAAATACACTACCTCAAATCTTTTATACAGTTTGTTCATTCTTGAATTTTTTTGGTCATTTGTTTATCTTGATGGAATACACTTCTCAAAATAGAAACTAAAAAAATCATAGATTTTACCCTTTCTTTTAGCCTATGCCTGATATTATCTTCCAAAACTTTAAATTTTAAAACAAAATCAAAAGATTTGTGGCAGGTTTAACCATGTAATGAAAAATAGGGTATCCAAAATTGATCATGACTACAGTTCACAAGCCTTTCCTCCGTGAAAAAATCCTTTGATAACAAAAGTCCTTGAGAATAAATTATATAGTGGAGAATTAAATGATATTAATTATATTCGGATTAAAAGAAATTATAGCAATGTTTCGTGTAATGTTGATGGCTTCCATGAACAATTTGATTTTTGTGGGGTTTTTACTCATGTGATTTTAATTATTACTTAAATGACCTCCATTTCGTTTAATTTATATACTAGTACATATATCTATTTGAAAATTTCCAATATATATCAATCTCAAGGTTCTTGTCTTAGATTTTAAATATACTATGATTAATAACTCCATAACCTGCTCTGAACATTTCCTAGTAGCTAAATGTGTCGGGCTAAAAAAATCTTGCCTAAAAAGGGGGGGCTCCAAATTCCGCTGTATGGCCAAGATATCACAATTTTTGGATTGGAAATTCCCACTTGGTGGTGACAGTGCATTTATATTGTGACAAAGAACAGATGTATGAGTGCCCACAGCTGGAGGGTGGCCCACTGACATATAGAAGAGTGAATTGAAGGTTTGTTAGACATTTGATTTAATATCTGGATTTTTTAGGTGTTTACCCTTCACTTCTATTACCACCCTATTGGTGTGACCATTGGACCTTCGGGTATGATTGCTAGTTTTACTAGTTGCAATTGTAGGTTTAGAAGCCATAACTATTTAACAGGGAACATCATAGAATGGACAAAATGAATACACACTTAGAATATTATTCACAACATGGTAAATATCACATTGCAGCACAATAACATGATATAGAAAATATATTATCTTTATTATAAAGCACATTATGTAAATGTCTCCAATTTTTTGGGGCTAACTCCATAACGTTATCTTGATTTATGGATGGAGATGTGCAATTCATCACACACAACTAATAGATATACCATTGTTGAGAATAGGTAGGACAAACAGTTCCATTGACAATTACCCTAGGACCAACAATTAAAATTGATATATACCTAGGAATATGATATTATGATGTAAATGGAGTTATGAAGTAGCCAAATTGTGGTGCGCATAACCCTATAGTCATATTGGGTTCAAGGGGTAGCTTGTGGAATATGTTATACTTGATAATGACATGACCTTATGTGTAATGTATTGGTTAAGGTAGCCAAATTGTGGTGTGCATAACCATACAGTCATATTGGGTTCAAGGGGTAGCTTGTGGAATGTGTTATACTTGATAACGACATGACCTTATGTGTAATGTATTGGTTAAGGATTTACCGAAAATTAGGATTATTAGAGGAGAGGATGTATGCATGGACCCCAATCATTGTCAATGAAGATGGAAAAGATATTGTATTTGGTTTGGGCTCTCATGGCAGCGATACTGGAGCAATTCCTCCCTTAAGGAGCATTGTTTGGTCTTATTCTTCTACATTGAGTATGTTGAATACTGGGCTACAAAAGTACCCAACATACCTCTCGTGTTGTGTTATCTTGGATATATCTTTGTATATTCTCCATTATCAGATGTTTGGATTTACCATGTGATATCAGAGTGCTGGATTGGGCAAGTGGGAAAAGTTCGTTGTAGACTGGAGATATTTCACTGATCTTTTCCTCAGAAAAACACCTCAACTTGCAAAGCTTCGTTCTCTTAGGAGAATTATCCAATTAAAATGATTCTAGTGCCACTGAAAGGGAAATTTCAAGAGCCTTCCAAAGAGTTCATGGGAAATTTCTGTTTTTCCAGTCACGACTCGTTTGAGAAAAAGGAAAAAAAATCCTAAGATATTGCAATTTGAGCATGCCAATCAAGTGTCGTATTTTGCATTGTGATGAATGTTTTCAGATCTATTTGCCAACGTGCTTTCACATTCAATTTTGTGGTAGGAAAGGAGATTCATAGGATGCTAGTCTGTGTGAAACTTCAACATTTATACAAAGTATGACTCACAAAGATGCCTAAGTTTTCTAAAAAGGACACACCTAATGCTAGGGAGTGCTGGTTTAGTAAAAGAAGGGAATAGTGTTTGTGAGTAGGAATTTGTGGGGAGGAGATCTCCTTAATGTCCTTAAGGGTGAAGCAATGGTTTAGTACATAAGATTTTGGGGTAGCCATCAAAGTTCTTCTTTGGAAGGAAAAAAACAAAACAAACTTTCTAAGGTAGATGGGAGAAATAAAACAAGCAATGAAGATGAAGAGAGCACAACACAATGATGATGAAGAAGAAAAAGAATCCCCACCCTTGGAGCAAGAAAAAGGCCCCAGTATTTTCTTTCCAATCAAAGAATTCTAGACATTGTAGGTTTGTCGATGGGCTCAAAAAAGTGATTATGCCCATAAATCCTATCTGCAGATATATTAAATCAACATTACTTGGCTATGCAGCTGCATGTTCAAGCAAGGTGTACAAAGGAGGCACAACTATATGGTTAGAAGGTTCAAATTTTTGAAGTTTTGAAGGCCGTTATGGAGAAATATGCTTCTAGTTTTATATTTCTATGCTATACCAATGGATGGTTTGGATATCCTTAGAAAATATGAAAACTGTCAATCTTAATGTGCAAAAGAAGTTCACGAAGCTTTGGTACAATAGAAAGAAGGTTACATTGCAAGGTGGTGTCCCCAGATTTCATCCTGAAATCTGAGACTACCCTATCCGAAAAAATTTCGTACTTTTAAAATAATGGGTCGTTTTGTGTTTTTATTGTCAGAAAGTTCTTGTATTGTGTCAAGATATTTCCAAGGAGCTATATTATCCATTTTCGCCAAATACCTAGATTCCTAAAATTGTTATATTCTGTCGTCGGGATTTGCCTGCGGGAAATTTGTATTTAATTATTTTGAGCCCCGTTTGAGGCAATTTGCGCTCCGGTTTAACTCTGTTGTGATCGTACATATCATTATTCCAGTATACCAGTAGGGTTTTAATCAGGAATGAATCTTGGGTTTTATTTGTAACTTCTGGCAACGTTTTATGTTTGTGTTTTTCCCGTTTCGTTTTCTATGAAATTTCTCTGGATCAATTCTTTTGCCGGTTTGGCCTGATTCTTGGCCTGGAGTATTTGGAGATCACATACGCACGTTGTGCCAGAAGGAATTCGCCATTAGAGGTCTGGTTCTCTGGGAAAAGATGAAGTCATGCACCAAAAAGTCTTTTCTGGGCTGGCCGCATTTTTGGAAAAAGAGGGTTTGAAGTGGATCATGGGATTCTTGGAAGCAGCAGGCAGGTGGGAATTTTATACCTGCCTAGCAGGGTATTTTTTTCCATGGGAGCAACGCCAATTAAGTCACAATGGGAAAATTAGAGGCAGCAGGCAGGCGAGAATTTCTTACCTGCCTTGCAGGGTAAAAATTCCCATTGTGGAATAAAAGAAAAGATCACTTAAGTGAATCATGGGATTTTATTGCCTGTCTTGCAGGGTAAATAATCCCATTATGAAAGTCAAACGGCTTAAGTGAATCATGGGATTTTCAGGGCTGCCTTGTAGGGTAAAAAATCCCATTGTCATCTGACTTTTAAAAATAGGAATCTCTTATGCTAAAAAGTGCGCCCCATTTGGGAGATAATTAATACTTTTTTAAGTATTAAATGATTAAATTAATTCCTATTTTCAGTGGCTAAGGTTAAAGCACACTGTGAGGCTTGAGTTCACTGGAAGCAGAAGTCTAAAATTAAATAAATTTAATTTATTTAATGGTAGCCATGAACATGCACAAAATAGGCGCCCCATTTGAAGAGTGAAGCTTATTAATTAATTAATTAATTGCCAGTAATAGGAAAGACATTAATTAATTATAGAATCATAAGGATTATATAAGCAGGGGCTGCCATAAGGATGAATTAATTAATTCACAGGCAGAGAAGTGCAGCCCAGAGGAAAAGTGCACCCCATTTGAAGAAGATTTTTACTCAGAAGAAGGTGAAATTAATGCTAAAAGCTTCCAATTTTGGCGCACAGGTTGAAGGAGGTTGATTTGTGTTTGGATAATTGTTTGCATAAGTGATACAGGTGCTCAAGTGAAGTTGGTAAAATTCATGCTTGTTTTGCATGCAAATAAAACATCAAATTTTGGGACAGCAGACTTGAATTATGCAGATTTTTATGATTAAAATCTATTGTTCATGTTCCGGTTGCCATCTTTGCCTGAATTAATTGCAGGAATTCATTACAGGTGCTTTTATAAGAGAAAGGGAGCTTAAATCAATGTCCAATACATTGAACATATCCTCCGAATCTGAAGAATTATCCAGATTTGCACCGGTTGTGAAGAATTTCGGCCGAATAAAGAGAAAAAGAATTGTTCAGAGAGATAGATACGACCATGGCAAAGAGGGATGAAAAAGAGAGCACAACAGAGTCATGCATCACTTCTAAATTTGTAGACATCGGAGACACAAATTTAGGTCCGGAGCCTCTTTCTGAGTTGATTGAAAGATCCAGAGTAGGAAAGACTTCCCTCATGCGTGCAGTCAAATGTAGTGGAATTATTCGAGTTGCAGCATTTCCATACACAACCCAGTTACCAGAGTTCGTTATGAAGTGTGCTAGGTCTTACCATCTATCATCCGGATCAGTCTGAGATGCTACGGGGAAAACAATAATCTGGTTGGACGCACAGTTCATCAATTATTGTTTGAAGATTCCGGCATGAAGGTGGTGACTTCTATTAGCATTCAGGGTGCCGACAGCAGGTGGGAGAAGCATAAAGTTGAGTGCGTGAATATAATGAACAACAGATACATGAAGAAGCCTAGATCTCCTTCCAAGTTCCCAAGAACTCTTCCGCGGTCCAATCTGGTACACGAGATAGATGATATTGCCAAATTGTTATGCAGGATAAATGGCAAAGCGAACGCTCACACTTTCCGTACATGGATGTATGCTTTCATTAGGACCATTGAAATCAACAATGCTGATTCAATAATCAATTGGTCAAAAATTATTAGCGACAGCATTGGTGAGCAACTTCGGAACGTGAAGTGTACTTTCAACTTCAAAATGACCTCTTGTATGGTATATGCAGCAGCTTTACAAGGCATCTTCTCCAAGTTGGATAGATGTGGCGTTTTTTCTAAGGACCCCATTTTCGAGTGCTACCCACAGCTTACTGTACCTGTGTGCATGAAATATTTCAAAGTGGTCAACGATGGATTCTTCTACGAATTCATTTGCAGGCTGGACAGGGACCTAAAGGCCAACATGGTGAGCAAGGAAGCGTGGGAAGCTGTATCCAGAATTGGCAGTCTATTCATTCAGTTTGCAGATTTCACATACCTCAGGGTTACCGGCTTTTCTGGAGAACCGGTTAAGCTGCCCAGATATCCGAATGATAGATTGATCACCATGGAGCTGAGCAGGCAACTTGTGGAGATGCATGACGTTCAGTTGAAACGGCACAAGTCTACGGGCTTCTTCCCAATCATTGTGGGTCATTATAGCTGCCAGAGCATTCATAGAGCTTGAGGAATGGAGACGGAGATGTTCTCTGAGTACGAGCAAGAGTTCTTCCCGGCACGACTAAACTTCGATCCATTTGGAGTAGCCAGGAAGATGATCTCCCAGGAGTACGCACATGTGCCTTCATTAGAGGATTTCTGGATGAAGTGCAAAAGTGAGTACAAGGTTAGAAAGAAAGATTTCAGTAGGCTATCAGCATGGCAAGTGTTTGACTTTTGACTAGCATGGATACCTGCGGATCTTAAAGATGATGGGAATGTATTACTTGACACTTACCATCAAATGGGAGGAGATAGAGCCATACTTCAGGAGTTCGTAGGGGGCTGTCATACGATTGAAGAAAGGTCTGCCGCTGTTCTGGCGAATACTTCAAACTGGTTGTTGACGAAGGGATACTGCCTTGATGAAGCATTGATGAATCAAGTCACGGGAAACTTTGGTGCAGGGGATTCCCTCAAGAGGAAGCACAAAGGAGAAAGCAGTAGAAGGCCTGAGAAGATGAAAGTGCACAGAAGGTTTCCTTCAAAGGAGAAGATCACTTCCACGGCCATGATGTTAGTTCTTGCTTCTCCAACATCCAGTACTTCACCGACTGTTGCACATAAGCATGACACTGCCATCCCTCAGTTGAATCCGGCAACATTCATCTTCTCTCCTCAGCCACTCCGTTCAACACCTGTTCCTGAAGAAACGTTGAAGTTGCAGATGACAGAGTTTGAAAGAGCTTTGTCTTTGGATGATTCAGAGGATGGCAACCACAACACAGTAGCAGTTTCTGATGGAGAGGAATCAGAGTGGGAGATAGTAGTACACTCAGCAACTTCTCAAATTTCGAGAAGTAATTTCTCAGAATGGTTGACTTCGTAGTTGGTTCCAGAGGCTAGAGTAGAAATGAACTTGGAGGAACACGACTTGTAGCTGCTCTAGAGTCTAGGCAGAAAACCTAAAGTTGCTAAGGTAACTTCAAGGTTGATCATCGAGGAGTCGGGGCAGAAGTTCGTTGAAATGTCAGTTCTGGCGGAAGGGAAGAAAGAGGATGAGCTCACGGCAGAAGACATAACAATAACCAGAGTACCTATCGGTCAAGCCACCACAGAAAGATTGAAGCAGGATACACAGACATTGATAGATGCTCTATTCCTTAGGCTTGACAGAGAAAAGACGGAGAAAGTTGAACTTCAGAAGCATGTATCTCAGCTGTGCGAGATCATTGCCAAGGTTGCTAAATCTTCCACTTAGCCCATTTCAGCGCAAGAGCAGGTGAGTGATCATCTGATGCAGGAGATGGAAGATGCAAGCAATCAGGTGAAAGCTATCGACGAATGGAAGAATCTGATTATTTGTCAAGCTTCTGTACAACTTGGAGAGGTGCCAGCGCGCCTGAAGGTTATGAATGATGCAACAGATCAGCTGAAGCAACTGGTGACAACTGGAGACGAGCATAGTAGATATGAATACAGTTGTTGAGAGTATACCCTGAGTACTTTGGCCGAAATCAATAAGCTGCCGAGAGAAGTGTTGGTTGCGGAACATATTGTATCGGACGGATCAGTTGAGAAGGGGAAGCAACGGGAGTTTGCAATATCTTTCCATTTAGAGATCTGCAGAATTCTGTTGAAGAGGATGCAAGCACTTGAGAGTAAGACATCGTCTTTACCAGATAGTATCATTGCTTTCACTGAGGAGGAAGTGGTCGGAAAGGTTACTTCATACGTACGGATCATTCTTAGCAAAGTGCCTAATTCCCTAGAAGGATCTCTTCTGATGGTATAAGGGAGAATTGATGGAGCTACTAAGCCTTTCACGATGAATTCCATTCACAGACTGGTGGCACTGCAGTCGGATAATGCAAGGTTCGGGCCAAGCTTGGAGGATGTGGAAGCATGCATCAAGGTGTTGAACGAAGAATTGCTGCAGTTCAAGACAGAAAGGAAACTGTGGCTAAGATAAGACAGATGGGAAGATGTTGAATTACATGTTCGACAAATATATTCAGTATCAGAACAAAAAGAAGATATAAATGTTACAGCTGACTTGACTTCTTCTATTTTTTGTTCTTTTATTTTCCACGTTCTCAGATGAGATTGTAAAACTTTGAAGTTATTGGTTTTGAAACCATTGTTTTAAGTTATGTGGAACAATTCTATTAGTTAAGTGATAGTTGTGTCACTTAAGGATTTAGTGGAGGATGATTGCCAAATGTCATCTTTACTTCTTGTTTATGTTTCAGTTCAATTGAGTTTCCCATTTGTACTTTTCCTTCTACATTCTATAAGTAAAAGAACCTCCGGGTTAAGAATGAGAATTTGTAAGCAACATCCTTGTGTTCCAGACTTTGTGCTGAAACCCTTGAGAGCCACTTGAAGCAAAAGAATATACAGGAGCATATTTCTGGAGAACTTTGTGTCACGGTGTATTTTGTTTCTAGCTTTCTATCTTAGATTTTTGAATAAACTTTGTGTTATTTTAGATCTAGATCAAGAGCTGCCTTTGCTTAGAATTCTGTGTTTATATCTATTGGTTTCTTCTATGTGCATGCAATCAACTCTGCTATCTATTGATTGGGATGCACATCTTCCCCATTTCTTCTCTGTGTTTATATAATTCCCTTCTTCTATAAATATTTCCTTTCTTAAACAGCCGCTTACTTGTTGCAGAATTGTACAACTATGGTTCATGAGCTAAACAGTTAAAGTAAAACCCCCTTATAGATACTAGCATATTTTAATTGACAAATCTGACACGGGAGCCTCACCGGTAAATGAGGGAGATTTATCTCATGACTGCCTAGGTTTTATGCTATGCAGAAAAACTAGCCAACACAAAGGTATTATAGGGAATGAGGCACCAATCAAAATTGAGGAGGACAAGGTTGTGTGTAAGCTTACATGATTAATAATTTAGAGGAGAGCATGAAAAGAGCCTACAAACGATTATGAAGACAAGGAAAGACGAGAATCTAAAAATGACAAGGACGACACTTGGGTACTAGTGAAGGAACCTTGAACTTTTGACCTACTCATGAGCCAAGGAAGATGCTTCAAAAGAAGTGGCAGAAGAAACTTAGGCTCCAAAAGTTACAGCACATCGGCATCCACAATATCATGAGAGGCAATAATCAAGGATGCATGACATGGAACATCACAAGAGCAATAGTTTTCATTATACTCGACAACTAGGAGCAACTAGGGGCATGTTTGGATCTAAAGAGGAAACAACTACAAATATGCACATCATAAGAGAAGCAGCAATTATGGACATCCATGGAATCAAATAGGCAGGTGTTGAATCATCAAAGGGAAGTATCTATTACGAAGGGATGATTGAACTCAGTAGTACTTGTCATCAATTCTCAAGCCGAAGTGTTTTTCTAGGGGAAAACACCAAAACATTTATTGATACATAGAAAACTTCTACTTGCCCAAATCACCGTTTTGATACCACTTGTTACAATCCAAAAATATGTCAATGGAGAATATACAAAGATATAGCCAAGATAACAAGATGTATTGTGGGTACATTTGTATCCTATCATTCAATATACTCAACATAGAAGAATCCCATTGAGGCATGGCTGCACCAAACAATAATCTTTGAGGGAATTGTTCCAATATCCCTGCTATGAAAGCACAAACCAAACGCAATATTTTTTCCATCTTTATTTACAATGCTAGGAGCCTCTATAAATAACCTTTTATCAAATAACTCTAGGGTTAGGGCAAAGCCTTAACCAATACAGTATGCATTAGACCAACTCATTACCAATTGTAACTTATTCCACAAGGTACCCATTTGACTTAATATAGCTTATTACACAAGTTACCCCTTTCATCCAATATAACTAACATGACACATGGGATATGTAGGTCACAAGACGGCCACTACATAACCACATTTACATGATAATATCGTAGCCTTGGCACTTAACAAAAAATAATCAAATCTTGTTCATCAGAAGATGGGATACAATAACACCTTTATTAAACTTAAACTTTATTTCTTTTTTTATTGCGACTTTCTACTGTGGCCATAAATTGTGTCTACAAAAATGTTCTTGGCTGTCGAGAGTAATTGGTCTGTTTATAGCTTTATCTACAACATGCTAGCATTTAGGGTTGCGGAAAAATTTGTAAATACATAGAAACCTTTGTCTATAAACAAGGAAACTTCTAGGGTCCCGACAAGGATCTACAATCCATTTAGGATAGAACCGCCTTTAAAAGTTGACAAGGATCCTGCAGTTGTGCAGCTAGTTGTTCATTATTTTCATGCATATTTTAAAGGTTGACAATTAGACTGCAGTTGTGCAGTAACTTGTTTGGTAGTCTATTGCATTACACAGAAGAGGAGGATGGTAATGATAGTGATCATGTTGAATTTGGTAATGCCTAATTATATTACTTGAATTTGGTGAAGCCCAAGTAGTCTTGGATCACATCCAGCAATATAATTGGGCACATTCTTGGTTTCCGATAGATGTTAACACTCTCTAAGTTGAAGTCAATATCTATGTCTGAATGTTGAGATGTATAGATCAGATTTTGATGCTCCATTGTTTCTCTTTTTGAAGCTTCTTGGAAAACCCCGGAGGAGCTGCATCATAGACTACTTTTTGTCTTTCGATGTCAAATTTGGAGGGTATCTATTGTGCTTAATTTACCTTTTTTGCACCTGATCACCTTCCTAAAATAAACATGTCATTTGGATGTAGCGGACATCAACTATAGTGGAACTCTCGCTTGCTTAATGAAACTTGGCACAAACTCCAAACGCCGAAACATGATTTAATTCCCTTCTTTCAACGTGTTTTCATTTTCTTGACTAACCAGAAAGGTGCCAATTCATCCATTTTGATTTTTATAGGGAATTCTCTACATTTTGGGTGGAACCTTCTCCTTGTTTCTCACCTTTGTGCCATGGATTTTTGGGGAGTGCTCCGACTGTCCTCAAAATGTGTTTACTCATTATTTTGTCCTTTGTGCTTCAACGTTTTAAGTAACAAAGTCTTTATAGCATTTTCATCTGTTGTTTACTTGCTTTTTAAGTATTTATATCCCCTTTATTAAATGTTGCAAGTCTTTTTTTGTTTCTCTTATAAAAATTATTGTGTATTCACATTGAAATTTTTTAATACTTGCAGTTGAAGGGGCATTGTGTTCAAGAACAAATGATAGGTATGTACGCCATAGAACCACTTCAATCAAAGATAACTCAAGTATTGTGGATGAAAATCTTTCTTCGGCACAAACTCAACCAGTCACCCTCAATGAATAAGTCCACATGGAACGTTTCTGAAGATCCATGCTTGTATGAATGATCCATAGTGTTTGCCAATTTAGACGCAGATTTTTCTGTAAGCGAAAACTATATTTTTGCCGCAGGTTATTACTCCTGGTGATTGGCTTGACAATGTCGTGAATGTATTTGAAATTTGTCATCATTTGGATTGCAGGCATACAGAAAATTCATTGTAGAAAGTCGATTTTGTACAACCTTGCATATGTCTCATGAAACAGACTGTTCAGTCTGGGATCTCCAGAGTATTTCTAAGCTAAACAGTTATTCCAAAAGGATTCCAGAAGTGATATTATCAAAGAGTTAGCATATAATCTAGGATCCTTTAGATGTTTAATTTGTATTGAGAGCTTATTGATGTTCATATAGGCATATAAATACATAATTAAGTGCTATAGAATTACACCGAGAAACTCCACAAGTGCATGCTTACGAAGTCTTCATAGTTGATTTACTTTATAAGTTTATTCTGTTTTCTATTATTCAAACGTGTCTTCCAAAGAACACAAAAGTTCTTTTGGACGTGGATACTTTTTATTTATTTTGAAAGATACATTTCCTTTTTATATGGTGGAGGGAATAAACAGCTTTACAATGTCATTTTTTCAACAGGTCTCTTCATGGATTTCAACCAGGACCACCACCCTACACGAGTGAAGTAAATCAGCATTAGCTGAATTCTCTTGGATCATTTTAACTTTGATATTTTGTTTTAGCCTAGATTCTTCCTTGTTTAACCATTAACTAATTATGGGTAGATCCTTTTGAAACATGTATAGAAACAGCTTATATCGGTATCCATTGCAGTCTAACTTAGGCATTTCAAGCTGCAGGTTATTGCTAGACACTGAGATAGTGATCTTGGGGACATGCCAGATCAAACCAAACTAACAGGCGAAAAGAGAGTTGCCCTTATCCAACCACAACCCATAACAAAGAACAATTCCAGCAATCACTACTCGATATGAACTTCCTACAACTGAAAAGGCTGCAACAAAACATCATGGCTACCATAGCTTGCTAGTACCACAAACCGCTATCCTCCCCTATAGTTATATTGGGTCATATATCAGTGTTAAAATAGACTGAGGACCATGTCCAAGGGGGCGGAGAGTTTCTAGATTTGGTCTTAAAATGCCTTTAACCTTGATGTGGTTTTGATTCTAGGTTACACTTTCAAGTGCCATAAATGTTCCATTCCATGATATTTGATGGCGGAGGCATACATTTGCCATCGTCCTCATGATGTTTGAGCCTACTTAGCCTCTAGAAAGGGGATAGGTCCTCTCTTTAATTATTTAATTACATAACTTATAAATTATGAATTTATTTAGTTATAGGATAATAATAGTCAAATGGGGTAAATCTAAAGCATGAATGTTTTGGTTCATCTGAAGGAGAGCACTGAGTTTAAGACTCCAATAGTCATGTAGATGTTGAACTTGGGCAAAATTTTGCATAGACCTCATTGGATGCAAATCTTGGGTGAATTTGACAAAAGAGATGCCCTTAAGTTGTGGCTTCTAAGCAGAAAGCTATCCACAAGGGGAATGCACCAAGTAAATAAATTATTGATCCATCAGCAAAGTTCAATTTGATCAATTGCAAAAACAATAATCTTAACTAAACACATGACTTGATAAAAAGATTGATCATGAAATTTTAAATGTACTTTATACATTTGTTTGATTGAAAACCAAGAACATCCTTATCAGAGAAGGGGGGAATACAATATTTAATTTTTTTGTTGCACTATTTTAGCTAATCCAAACAGATGGAGCGAGGTTGAAGTCAAACAAGAAGCCTCTCAAACCATGAACAATTATATTCATTCTTCACGTGAGGTCATTTATTGTTGAGATATCAGATGCACTCCTTCGTGTTACATGCCACTTGTGTCACCAAATCAAAATTTTTTCTTGCCTTTTGGGAAATATGGGAACGTTTAAGTTTAAAATATATGTATTTCACATATAAATTTGAACTGAACGTAATTATTTGAGTTGCCACACATTTAATCATATCCAAATTTGACCCCTTAAGAAACATGCAAGGTATGTTGTAACTTATAATATAATTTTTAGAAATAATTGCACGAACTACAAATTTAAATGTAAACTCTCTGTTGCTTCCTACCTTGCCCTATTTTATGTTTTGATTGTGTATATGTCTAATCCTTTATTGTAACGTGACAACAAAATAAAATCTAATTACTTGTCAGTTATGGATTGTTTGAGATCTCTAGATGTTTGATTAATAATAATAATAAAAAAAGATTCTTTGCACAAAGTAATTGTCGATAGATTGATTGCATTCCTTGATGAATTTAAAGTAATGCTTTGTTTCACTCCTTAAATTGTAGACTTATTCCATCTACAATTCTTGTCATTCACTTAGAATCTCTCAAATGGAGGATCTTCAAGAGAAATCTTATTTGGAACATGATAGCATAACAAACCATTTGAGTTTATTATGCCAATAAGAGATCAATTCATTGATTTCATGTATAGTATGTATATTGTGTTCTTGTATTCTAAGTAGGCTTCCTCTCAAAGTTGATCCATTTTAGACATATAATTATTTCAATCCTATCATGTGCCACATTAATAATCATTCAACTAAACATGTTAGTCCCATGTTACTCTCCAATGAAAACAAGATGGTTGCAACACACATTTTAACCTGAAAGTGTTATTCTCCATAAAGTGTATTGGTGTGCCTTTGTGTAAGGTGCATTAATGTGCTTTCGTGGAAGATGCATTTTGGTGTGTTGTATCTAATAAAAAGCATTGGTATGATCTTGAAAAGCTTTCTCAAATATTGAAGTGGTGTTTCTAATTAATACACAAAATTTAACACTGTGCATTCATTTATGCACACCATATCTAAAAACATTTTTTAATATGCTAAAAAGTTTTGAATGCAAAATAACTAAATCTAAAAGCTCATCTCTTAATAGACAATTAGTAAAAGCCACTCAAATTTATTAAAAAAAAATTCCCCAAATCCTTGAATTCTAAATTATTTAAAACAAAACTCGTAGTCTGTTTCAAACCTTCCTTTTCGGACATGCCATTCCCCCATGCAATCTTGGAAGAGGTCATGATGAGGAAAAATGTAAGTTCATTTCATGTATGTTTCGTTATGTATTTCCTATTTTATTTAAAAAAACTAAAAAGATTACATACACGGAAAACTCTCTATAGTTGATTGAGGAAAAAATTGAAATGAATTTTTCACAATACTTGTAGATTTCTTCTCCAATCTTCAGGGACTTCTTGCTATAAAATGGCTCTCTTCACTTGAATTATCTAGATAAGAGAATGTAATAAACCTAGAACTTTGTTTTAGAAGGCTTTTATTAGGGTAGTTTGCCATTCTTACATTAAATCATTCATTCTAATTAGGAGACATTTCTGTACTAAATAGAATTACAAATGCTCTTTAAACTTTGCATATGTGGATTTTAGTGTGCCATAAAAGTTTTGCTATATAATTACAAATGCTCTTTAAACTTTGCATATGTGGATTTTAGTGTGCCATAGAAGTTTTGCTACATTGGTGCTTCAATAATTGAATAAGAGATGCATGTGTGCCATATCTATATAGGATGTCTGAGACCCTATAATTATTTGGGGAATTGTAGATCTATTTATATAAAGGGTTAAGGTGCACTTGGTTCAATTGTTGCAAGTGGGGATTGCCTTGCATAGAATGGATAGCTGCCATAAATTAAATTTATTGAGTGATTAGGAAAAGGAGCCCCCCTTTATATAGACGGGCTTCGGTCTACTATGGACCTTTAACATCAAAATGTTGGGTTACTTTTCTAGTCTCAAGGAAATGATGTTTGGGCAAGGGTGATGAACCCAATTGCCCACATAGTCATGGTTAGGGCTAAAGAATGAGGGAAGGAAGGATCCTATTCGCTACACTACACAATATATAGAGTTGGCATCCCCTATACTAATTCTAATTCCAATTAATAAAGTAGGGGTGGATATAATTTATATAGTTGGCCAAGGACTCTAGCTTCTTTTTGTACAATATTAATCATATCCATTGTTAACAAGTCATTAATGCTACAATGGCGATAAGCATCATTGATATAGAAGATTAGGGCATATGAATATTCTTTGTTGAAATGCGATATGATTGTAAAATTTGATTGGATTTTCATATCTAACATTATAGTTCTTTCAATTTTTTAGGTTTTCATGACTATCACCATTATGTATGATGGTTTGGGGTTTCCAATCTAGTTATCATCAAGATATTTAGAGGTCGGCTTAAAAAATTGTCACTACTTTTTTAAAGCTAAATCGGATTGCAAAATTTAGAATACGATGACAGATAAAGCACATGTTTATCAAGCTAACTAGTGGAATTGTCTTCTTTATGGATAGGTGTAATATGGTTGGAACACAAAGTGTAACAAATTCCAATGTACTGAAGTTTGACAAAATGGCATATTTAATCATCTTGTGTGACCAAAGAAAGCAAACGGTCTTACAAGTTAAAAGGCCTTGATTGGTGGAACCAAACTTGTTGTTGCATACTACACTCATAGTAATATTCCTTTGAAATATCAGAAATAGCATACCTACATTTTCAGTGTTTTTCACTCATCTATAACATATTTGAAACGCAATACTTCATCTAACATCTCATTAGTAAAAAATAAATTAAACAACATCGAAGCCTCCTTATTCTGTCATTTACCATGTCTTTATCTTGATCCAATGCATTCCCTTCTACTTGATTCTTAATAAATTTCTTACTAATTACCGCATCTAACTCATAAAAAATATTTCCCAGCATCCTATTCTTCCAAATATCATACTTCTAATATTTTTAGAAATTACAAAATTTGAATTTTTGTTTATGTTGAATGAAAGTCAATAATTTATATAGAAATTTAATTGTAATCCAAACAACTAGAACTACTTAAGACTACCTCAAAATATATGTTGAGTGCCAATTTTTTATAAATTGTAAAAATTCTTCAAAAAACTAAATTTTAAAATTAAAAAAATTCCAAAAACTATTTCCCCGTATAGCCTATACTATTACATACAAATATGGAAAATTATCTCTTCGAGAACCATGCCAAAAAATACTATACACTAACTCTTGGAAACTCTGCCTTGAAACCCCACGAAATGCCTTAGAATTCATGTTATTTTTTGTTTTTATCATAATTCTAGTTTCTTCCCCCCCCCCCCCCACCCCCCCCCCCCCCCCCCCCCCCCTTTGTAGGTTTATTCCTCAAGAATTTGGCCATACATTTCCTCTCGTACACCTTTCATAATGTTACGAAAATCCTCACACACCGATATTTTTGATACCAAGACAAATAGAAATATGGAGAAACTCATAAATGAAGAGAGAGTTTTATTGTGTTGTTCTTTATTCAAATTAGAAATGGAATGGGTGAATACATAAAGAGAGATGATTAAGTGAATTCCAATTACCTTTTAGTTACAAAGTTCTCCTTTATCACTAACTTTAAAAAACAAATTATTACATTTCTTACCACACATTTGTTTCTATGTCAATGTACTTTTACTTGACTTATATTTATGGGCACTTTATTGAATATTCTACCAATATTGATACAAATGTCAACTTTTAATAGCTAAAATAAAAAGAGCAAAAATAAGTGAGTGAACCCATCCAAGAAATGAGGAGAGAATAAAAGATTGTCCATACAAATTGTTAGGACTATACTATGTTGCCCAAAAAATGGGCCTAAAGGTCCAAAAAGATTAGTTGGAGGTTGTTTAAAGGAAGCTAAAAAGGGATTCAAACTTACGAAGTCTAACAAGGGTACCAATATCGCTCAATTTAGACCAAATTAGTTATTCATAATTAAGCATGCCAAACTAATATAAAACAAAGGCGATGTAACCATTTTTTAATACTACACTATCATTAGGTTAATTAGTAATCTTTCTTTCACCCAAATTACTTTATCTACAATTTTTTTCTCTTACACATTTTTTATTCCCTATTAATAGTAAGGTATTTATGAAAGCTAATACTTAATTTAGGCATCCATTTGTTATTTTGTTTTTAAAATACTTTACTAACTATTCTCTCACTAGCATTATAAACAAATAATAGGTTCCTTCAATTGCCATTATGATTTAATAATGAATCTCCATTATATTTATATTGTTTTAAATAATCTATCATACTTAACTCTTATCCAAACTCCATTTTCAAACTCTTCTCCAACCTCCATTTTCATAGTGGGTATCCATAGTTTCATTGATATAGTAATTCTTCTTTCACTCAATTAATCTATATGATTTTTCTATTACATAGATTCTTATGCCTTGATATTTCGATTTTCATAAAAGCTAATACCTCGTTTACTCATCTATTTATTATACTAAATATTCTCCTACTAAGTATTCTAGTGAATATTCTCCCATTACCATTCTAAATAAATAATAAATCCCTCCAATTACCATTATGACCTGATAATAAATCTCTATTAAATTGATGTTCTATAAGACTTAATTGTAATGCCCACTTCCCTACAACACTTAGTTGATTATCATTTTGAGTTATGCAGACTTTGGATATGGACATGACTTATACTTATGTTGATTAGCATGATGTTTTGTGACTAGATGCATTTGGATTGTGATTGGATTTTGTTTTCAGTATGATCTACACTGACTCGTGCACAGACTATTGGATACCGATATTATTTTTATATGGATATATTGCATGTGTTCTAACATTGGATTTTTTCGTCATGATGAGTAGAATGTAGTTGTTGAATTTACATTACTATAATTTTAGATAATGATGAAATGCATAATTAAGTTGTGATTTAGACCTAGAAATAATGATTGCTTGAATTACATATAGATGTTAATAAATTTCATGCATATGGTTATTTTGAATATGTTGACATGGCCGCAAGGCCGAAGGAGGTATTTTGTATTTTGCAGGAAACACAACATGATCACAACCTAAAGGGGGATTGGGAACCAAACACAACAGAATGTCGGGTGGTTACAACATTTGGTCGTCAAGGAAACTAGTGAATTGTATTGTGTTACCTTTGTTCTTTTATGTGTTAAGAAAAAATTCCCATGAGGGGGAAATTTTCTAATGTGACCAAGGGGGTAAGAATTTTATTTACTTGTTTTAACTTACTTTAGTAGGTGATTTTATTTGTGATATCTTTTTTTAAATTTCTTTGCTAAGTGTGTTTAGATTAAATTAACATCTTGTTCTAATTTTTAAGTTTTGGAGGGAAGTCTAGTGGGTGTAATTAATTTTGATGGTTGACTCCTTGAGCCTTGTGTTTGCCTCTTGTATTGAATGCTTGTTTTGAGTGTTGACCACTCCAAATCCTTTGAAACTCGAATTTGAGATTTAGGACAATTTTGGGGGACTTGTGGGACAAGTTGAACTTGTCCCACACTTTCCAAAACCCCTTACCAACCATATCTATGGGTTGGGAAGCCAAAAAGGGGATTATTATTGTTTTGGGAAGGGAATATGACTTTGGAGTGCATTTTTCTTCTATTTGCATTTATTTGGTTGCCTTAAGACACATGGGAAGGGATGGATGTGAAAATAGATGTCATTCAACCCAACCACCGCATTTATGGTGTTTTGGGATTTGAGTTGACTAAAGGGAGGTGGTCTTGAGGATGTGTGATGTGACATCCAACAAGGAACCACATCACCCTCACTCTTTTGTCTATTTATGGAAACTTCCTCTCTTGTTGAGGGGGTTGGAGGTTTTTTTTGTTGAGGAGTTCTTTTATTTTATTTCTTTTGGGGAGAGGAAAGAATTGGGAGAAAGAGAAAAGAAGGAGCTTGGACTTGCATGCTTGGATTGTTTTGGAGGGAGCTTGGACAAAGTTCTTGGTTTAGGCTTCTCCAATGGAGAGGTAGGAACCTTCTCCCTTTTTGCTTTCTATTGTTGTTGTTTCTATGTTAAATTGGTGGAAAATGGTATATTTACTTTTGTGTATTGTGGAAAAATGGATAGAATGCTTAATGTGTAGTGTAGGAGAGGT
Source organism: Taxus chinensis (assembly GCA_019776745.2). Lineage (NCBI taxonomy): Eukaryota > Viridiplantae > Streptophyta > Pinopsida > Cupressales > Taxaceae > Taxus > Taxus chinensis. The sequence continues at coordinate 107,869,526 of CM034154.1, forward strand.
CTATGGGAAAACTCATGAGGAGGCATAAGAGTAGAATATATATTGTGGTGGAGGAGTTTGAAGAGGGATGCCCATCTGGGTAAGAATGTTCACATTCTACCCTGTTCTTGAGGGAGTCATAAGAGGAGGGAGGATAAGAGTATGAGGAGGTAAAAGGGACATGAGGAGGCAAGGCATAAGAGTTCATAGGGGGCTTGAGTTTTTATTGTGGAGGGTGTTTGGATGGGCATCTCATCTCAATTGGGAGGGCATAAGGAAGACTTCTCCCATGTTCCTTCTTTGTTGCTGGATGAAAAGCCTTGTTGTTGCAAAGTATGTGTTGTTTGTGTTTTTTTTTGTTTCTTCTTTTTAACCTGAATGTTGTGAAGGGAAAATTGTAGGTGAAAGCAAGTGTTGTTGCCTTGAGGTTGGAGACCACCCTTCATGTGTGGTGTTGGAGTACAAGGTCAGGGGGGGTGGGGGGGCCCGGAAGGGGGGATAAAAGGGAGAGTATAAGGAAAAGGAAAATCCGGCTGTGAAGCGGGGGGTGATGTAGAATAGGGAGGTCTTACTCCTCCGTACTTCTCTTTCCTCTTCTCCATTACCATTCTAAATAAATAATAAATCCATCCAATTACCATTATGACCTGATAATAAATCTCTATTAAATTGATGTTCTATAAGACTTAATTGTAATGCCCCACTTCCCTACAACACTTAGTTGATTATCATTTTGAGTTATGCAGACTTTGGATATGGACATGACTTATACTTATGTTGATTAGCATGATGTTTTGTGACTAGATGCATTTGAATTAGGATTGGATTTTGTTTTCAGTATGACCTACACTGACTCATGGACAGACTATTGGATACCGATATTATTTTTTATATGGATATATTGCATGTGTTCTAACATTGGATTTCTTCACCATGATGAGTAGAATGTAGTTGTTGAATTTACATTACTATAATTTTGGATAATGATGAAACGCATAATTAAGTTGTGATTTAGACCTAGAAATAATGATTGATTAAATTACGTATAGATGTTGATAAATTTCATGCATATGGTCATTTTGGATATTTTGACATGCCCGCAAGGCCGAATGAGGTATTTTGCATTTTACAGGAAACACAACATGATCACAACCATGAGGGGGATTGGGAACCAAACACAACAGGATGTTGGGTGGTTACAACTTTTGGTCATCAAGGCAACTAGTGAATTGTATTGAGTTACCTTTGTTCTTCTATGAGTTAAGAAAAAAAATTTCCATGAGGGGGAAATTTTCTAATGTGACCAAGGGGGGTAGGAATTTTGATTACTTGTTTTAACTTACTTTAGTAGGTGATTTTATTTGTGATATCTTTTTAAAAATTTATTTTGCTAAGTATGTTTAGAATTAATTTAACATCTTGTTTTAAATTTTAAGTTTTGGAGGGAAGTCTAGTGGATGTAATTAATTTTGATGGTTGGCTTATTGAGCCTTGTGTTACCTCATGTATTGAATGCTTGGTTTTGAGTATTGACCACTCCAAATCCTTTAAATCTCGAATTTGAGATTTAGGACAATTTTGGGGGACTTGTGGGACAAGTTGAACTTGTCCCCCACTTCCCAAAACCCATTACCAAACATATCTATGGGTTGGGAATCCAAAAAGGGGATTATTTATTGTTTTGGGAAGGGAAATGTGACTTTGGATTGCACTTGTCTCCCTTTTGCATTAAATTGTGCTTTAAGACACATGGGAAAGGGATGGATGTGGAAAGGAGATGTCAATCAACCCAACCACCAATTTATGGTGTTTTGTGATTTGAGTTGACTAAAGGGAGGTGGTCTTGAGGATGTGTGATGTGGCATCATACATGGAGCCACATCACCCTCACTCCTTCCCTTTTGTCTATTTATTAAAATTTCCTCTCATGTTGAGGGTGTTGGAGTTTTGTTTTTGTTTTGGTGGAAGAGTTCTTTCTTTGTTATTTTTGGGGAGAGAAAAGAATTGGGAGAAAGAGAAATAGAAGAGAGTGCGTGGACTTGCATGCTTGGGATTGTTTGGAGGGAGCTTGGACAAATTTCTTGGTTTAGGCTTCTCTCAATGGAGACGTAGGAAACCTTCTCCTTTGTTTTGATTTCTCATTATTGTTGCTTCTTTGCTTAAATTTGTGGAATAATGCATGTTTACCTTGGTGTATTGTGAAAAAAATGGATAGAATTCTTATTGTGTATTATAGGAGAGGTCTATGGGAATACTCATGAGGGAGGCATAAGAGTAGAATTAGGATATTGTGGAGGGAGTTTGAGAGGGATGCCCATCTTGGGTAAGAATGTTCACATTCTTACCCTGTCCTTGAGGAAGCCATAAGAGGAGGGAGGCATAAGAGTATGGGAGGAAAAAGGGGTACTTGAGGGAGGCATAAGAGTCATAGGGGCTTGAATTTTATTGTGGAGGGTTTTGGATGGGCATGTCATCTCAATTGGAAGGCATAAGGAAAACTTTCCCATAGTTACTTCTCTTGTTAGCTTGGATGAAAGCATTGTTGTGAAATGTTTGGTGTTATTTGTGTGTCTCCTTGTTTCTTCTATTTTAGCTTTGAATGTTGTGAAGAAATTGTATTGTGGAAGCAAGTATTGTTGCCTTGAGTTGGATACCACCCTTCATTGTGTTGTGTTTGGGGCTCGGGGGTCAATGGAGGAGATTGCTTCTCTTCTCCATTGAGATTTGGTTGGGACGAGAGTGTTGCCTCTCTCCCTATTTTGGTTGTGCTTTGAGCTACTTGGAACTTGGAGCATGGATGAAGGACACATTGGAACACAAGAACCTTGTTGTTAACAATATTAAAACATCATGTATTTACCCACCTTGAGTGGAGGAAAAATGTAAGTATTGCCTTTATTTTCTTTAGCTTCCATTATTGTAAATTTATTTCCACATGAAAGTAGGGTAGTGTTGTAAAAAGATATTGAAGGAAAAGTTGTATTGAAATGATAGTATTTCTTACTCTCCAATAATTTATTGGAAATGCAATATAGATGGAATTCAAAAGTGGAATGTTGGAAAGAAATGACAAAAGAATCTACATGTTAGATCTCCTTATTACTTGACTTGGATTTACAAGGAGATGTATGTAAAAAAAATTGTTTACATGTTAGTAGTTCTATGCTTTCAACCTTATTGAAAGTAATTGTTGGAACCCTCTTGAAGGGTGTTGGGAAATTTTACAAAAACACCTTTCAATATTATAACTTATTCTTAATTATATGCATCAAAAGCTTAAATTTTCCCTCATCTCAATTACATGTCTTTTTGCTTCCTAAGAATGTTTTATTTAATCCTTTATATGGATCTTATATTTGCTTCCTAAAACATCTATATTGTATAAGTAACATGTATAGATGAATTTTTTTATCACTTATAGTTATATTTTATGTATATATATTATTTATATCATATCATATTTTATTCTATATTGTTGTTGAAGATGTACCTTAATAGAGGTATCAAATTGGAGGAAATGTGTGAGGAGTATATTGAGCTACGAAATACTTTTTTTGCAAGGGATCTAAACTGTTCAAAGGCGTGTCATAATATGGCCTCAGGTCGAAGGCCATATTATTAAGATGTGGAATAGTAGTTTTACACAGATTGATCTTGAACCATTACAGAATTTAGAAAATGGAAATACAACCTGGTCCTTTCTTTATCACCATAGATCGTAATACAGTGCGCCTTGTTATGGTACAAGCCTATGATTACAAATTGACACTCACTTAGTGGTCTTAGCTTCAAAAATATGTCTGCAAGCCTGTATGGCATTGTTTTTTTTTACTGTGCCAACAAACTATATTTACAGTATTGCTCTCGACACGATCACATTTTAGTCAATCTACTGCCTGGAAATCGGTGTCCAAGATTAATTACACTGCTAATAGCTCAAAAGACGAGACTCTATAAAGGATGCACTACTTCCTCTAGTCAAGAGTATGAGCTGATAGCACTATACTATGATACACCATTAAGCAATGACTCGTCACAAAGATAGTTGTTTGGATTTAGTTGTTAGATGTTTACACATGATAAAGTTTATACCACGTCTTTTTTTTACACGGAGATAGGACACTGCGAGTGGTCTTGAAGCTTGGTCAAAGGGAATCAAGCTGCAAATGTTACAGTGCCTCATAGCACAGGTGCTACGCAAACAAAATGTAAACAGCTTAGTTCCTTGCCTGGAGTTTGAAATCTACAGACTAGTCAATCACAGCGCTTCAGGTTCCGTTATCTATCCAGAGGGTAACTGCAGGAAGTATGATGGACAAATATAGGGTCATCCGTGGACATCGTATTGCAAATAGATATGCATAATATAGACAACTTGTAGGGATTATACACAATAGCATACACTGTCAAAATTAGACAATATTATATTAATTGTTGCAATCGTAGATCCTGGAATCGAGTTTTGTGGTCGTCTATCTAAGAGTGTTGCAATAGAAATGGAGCAGGATTATGCTATATTAAACAGCTCACAAGCATTCAATCAGAATGCTCTCCCTCTCCCTCTAAAAACTTGCTTCTCCCCTGTAGATTATAGTCCGTCTGCCCACAATTTGGAGGGACCAACAATTGATTCTCATACATTTTTCCTTTTGACAGAATGGACGAATATGCCACTATCTATGCCTTGGAAACGACTTTTATTTTGCATTCCCACGAGTAATATTTTATGCGCTTATGATTTTTTCTGTGAAAGTTGTATGAAAACATAAAGAAAACAGAGCACTTGCCATTTGCCCACCATACACTTAATATCAAACGGAAATATTGAAATCAAATTCATTTGTTTTTGAATCATGACTATCTGCAATATGCGGACTAACTAGTCTGGGATGGCATTGATTTCTATCCTGGGAATGATAAGTGAAACCAATTTTGCAGTCTTAAACCTAGACATAAACATTCACTTGGAATGCACGAGTCTTAAAGATCTACTATTAGTAAAAAATTACTAAAATGATATTTGTCCTCTAACCACTTCAACGGGAGGCTGCCCAGTATGCATCAACGAGTTGAGCTAAGTAGAGAGTCCCCTATGCAACTTGGGACCATTTTTATGATTTCATAGTGGCTACCATTTCGGCATCCGAGTTCAAGTCCGCGAATGATGCCAAACCTGATGAAGCCCTCTTTTTAGATGTAAAATAGCAGGATTTGAGTGTCCACTTAATTGTCCCCCAACTTGCTGCACTTACCCGGCAACATTCGCTCTTAATCTACAAGACTATTACTTCACCATTGACAAATAGAATGAGTTCAGTTTACCATGAGGAATTGGCGTCATCACCACTCAGAGCATATCCATTGAATTTGAAGCGGCTGCAGCAGTTGTGGATATATACATTGTAGACTGGAAGGCCAAGCTTCATTCCTAATTTCTTCAAGACAAAGATATACACATCTGAAGCATTTCAAATTTGTCAAAGAATTGCAGCCATCGGTGCACTCTCATTCCGTCTAGTTTAACCCCATCAAAAAATCAATTCTGGTACACTTCATTAATGCTTGCGAAGGAAAACCACGCACTTGTCTGGACAGCATTCCGTCACTAAACATTGGTGAGACATAGTTGAACAACCTGCTTGTTGGATCGGTCCTAGGGGCCTTCATGTTCTGTCTAGTCATCAGCTGTGTAGGCCAGGGTAGTGGATACCTTGCAGAGATCTGGCAAATATTCTAATGGCAATTAAGTAGGTTGACTTGCTATTTGAGAACAACCTTACCCCGGGCTCCCTGTGCCCCTGTCCCGCTCGGGAATGTATAAAAGAAAGAAAACAAAAACAAAAAAAAGGAGAAAGATGTCTCCTTGTTGCACCACCTCTTTCTGACTATCCACTCAGCCTGGGCGACTGAGCAATGGATCCACGCACCAATAACCTTTTTTCTTCACCTCCCTGTGAGCTTCATGCGTGGCCAGGTCAATGGGGAACTGCATTCTGATACTGTAACAACAGAGTTGGATACCTCTGCTTGTTTAGGCACCCCCCTCATTCGTCGCCTGTAGCTCCAACTGCGACCTCCTATCCCTCTACTCGCAGCCTGGGTGTTTGTAATGGCGTACTCACCTGCTACCTTGTGGATTCATTCTTAACCACGGCGGCCAGGTAAATTGTGTGGTCGGGGCAGTATCCAACAGAGGGGGAGGCATAAGATTTTGAAAGGATCCTGCAAAATTTGGCAGTAAGGGAATGACTAGTGCGGCTGGAAAGAGCTGTCTTGGCACGCCAGGTGGGAGGAATTAAATTGGCTGATAGGCAGGTGGCCATGTGACCCACTCCCCCCACCTCGACTACGTTTTCAAGACTTTAGCATGTAGTTTGAAACATTTCCCACCTTGATCCCTCAGACCCTTTAATGCTCAAGATTTCAATTTTATGTTTAAGCATATAGATTTTATTTAATGTAGAAAATGATAGATTATATATATATCTATATTTTTTTAGTAACTTGAAACTATCAAATTAAAATTCCAATAGACCTAAAAAAAATATTTGGAAAAATTTTTTTATGATCCTTGTTAAGATGAGGTGCTAATGGACCCCTCCTGAATGTCCTCTCGATGTCGTGAAATTTCGCTCGTAACATCGAGATCTCGTGAGTTTTTTGTGCCGACATTGCTGCTATTAACTCAGTTATTGTAGCTCCATGGATTAAAGTGACTACCTCGGATAAGCACTTTAGACTGGACGGGATGAGTTATCGAGCTCTGACTTGCTATGATTGCTAGTGCACATTAGGGATAGAACGATTTTAGTACGACAGGCTCTATAAATATCAAAATTTTGAAACTGAAAGAATCAAAGGTTCTATTTTTAAGTCTCCTGCGATGCTTGACTGGGCAAATTTTACTTACATTGTTGTTACACATTGTAAATATGTTACACTTCAGTAAACATATTGGAAGTTTCCCTTTTTGAATCTAAGGCTTCGTTGGTCAAAATAAAAAAATAAAAAAATTGTGGCACATTTTCGGGACGTCTGTTTTCGGGGCGCCATCATCGCCATCGTAGTCGTGAGTGTGGCGTCGCCGTCTTTTCCGACATCACATTTTGGTATCAGAGCCAGGGGTTCGAAGCTGGGACCCTTGGGCACACGCAGGAAAACGCAGAACAGGAACATTCAACTTAGTACAGAGCTAATACCTTTAAAATATAAAGCCATAATGTTGATAATTATAGTAAACAGCAAATTTAGAAAACTGACACAAGACCTAGAACAGATGAACTAACTCTCGCCTTGATCTGTGCAGGAGGCGCGGATTGGGCGAGGGGTCTCTTCACATAGACCTAGACATACCACCGCCAGAGCAGGCCGTAGCAGCCCTTCTACCTCAGATCTTGCAGACACTCCAGGATGTCAATGCCACTATACGCGGAGAGCCCTTGGGAGGACGACTTGCTAGACATAGTTTGGAGCCATCAGTAGATGCCCAGGCATCCCCTCGACACAGCAAGGAGCACAGAGCAGAGAATTTCCGTGCAGAGTCGGCTAGGGCAGAGTCACCACAGAGAGGACATGGGGACAGGATCTCAGGACATAGGGACAGGTCTCGGAGCCCTAGACAGAGGGAGGAGCATACAGAGAGATCTAGGATTCGTCATACGTTAGCTGCAGACCATATCAGGGAGATCCTGAAGCTACGACCATCTCAGTATTCAGGTGATACAGGTGGTTTTCAGGCAGAGGCCTGGTTGGTGAGCTTGAGCGGATGCTTCAAGCTCTGTCCTTGTAGTAGCAACATGAAAGCTCGTGTTGCGATCCATCTTCTGAAGGATGGAGTAGGAGTCTAGTGGAGGACCAAGGAGCAGAAGCTCCATGTTGACTTAGAGACGATTACCTGGGAGCTGTTTGAGGAACATTTCAGGAGCAGGTATTTACCCAGGAGATTTATTCAGCAGCGCATAGACGAGTTTCATGACCTCCGTCAGGCATCGATGACAGTAGCTGAGTATGAGAGTCGATTTCTGGACCTACTCCAGTACGTCGACTATATGCAGGATGAGCAGGTACGGATTCACAGGTTCATCCGGGGCCTGAATTTGGATTTAGGAGGCGCAGTGTGCATTCACTACCCACAGACATTAGCAGAGGCCGTGGAAAAGGCCTATATTGCAGAGGAGACACGGGGGAAGACACAGCAGGCTAGAGACAGAGTTCAGAGCCGTATCCAGCAGATGCAGGATAGTAGGTCGAAGGGGTCAGTTCCTCCTCCATGGGGTGGACAGAGTTCAGGGCAAGCTTCATTCAGGCCACCACTGCAACAGTAGTAGCAGCAACAGACCCGCCCACCTTACCGACCTCCTCAGAGATTTGATGCACAGAGAGGACGTAGTATGGGGCCTCCTCCTAGGGGTCCCATCAGGACACAGGGTGCACCGAGAGCTCAGTCAGTAGGAGCTCGTCAGCAGAGACCTCAGCAGTCCATAGCCAGATCATCAGGATCTGTATCTCAGTCATCTAGAGTACCAGCTGGAGCTGCTTCCCACTGGAGAGGACCAGGCAGCTGTTATGGTTGCAGTGTTGTTGGACATATTTGGAGAGATTGCCCACATAACCCTACCAAGGGTAAGACACAGAGCTCAGAGCCTACTATTGGAGATATGGCACGGAGTCATCGGATCTACGCAGCGGTCGAGAACCACCAGGCTGAGCATCAGAGTACTGTGATTGAGACGACAGGTAGTATTGGTGGTATTTCCACCTCTATATTATTTGATTCTGGTTCTTCTGATTCTTTTATTGCACCATCCTTAGTAGAGCGTTGTAGGCTGGTGGCAGTTAGGCAGGGCCGTAGTTGGGACGTTGAGATGGCTTCTGGAGCCAAAATTTCTGTAGACTCCTTGGTCAAGGAGTGTGTAGTGGATTTGGGACCCTTCACCACTACTTCTGATCTTCGGATCCTTCCATTAGGATCTTATGGCATCATTTTAGGCATGGATTGGTTGTCTGCTCACAGAGCTAGAGTGGATTGTTACCACAAGACTATTGCTTGCATAGATGATCTTGGGGCGGAGTTAGTGATATCAGGGGTTAAGAGACCCGTTTCTATTCGCACCATCTCCGCTATGCAGCTTAAGCGGTGTGTGCGACAGGGTTGCCAGTTGTATGCTGTTACAGTTAGTGACAGATCAGAGGATGAGTCAGAGGACCTTCCCTCGATGATCATCCCATCTTATCAGAGTTCGCCGATGTGTTTCCAGGGGAGCTACCGGGGTTACCTCCCCCACGTGAGATCGACTTCCATATAGATCTAGTTCCGGGCGCAGAGCCTATCTCACGAGCACCTTATCGGATGACTACTCCTGAGTTATGTGAGCTCAAGTTGTAGCTTGAGGACCTTCTGGAGAAAGGCCTAATCCATCCTAGTGTATCCCCTTGGGGTGCACCAGTTATCTTCGTGAAGAAGAAGGATGGATCTCTTCGGTTGTGCATTGACTACCGTCAGCTGAATAAAGTAACGATCAAGAATCGTTACCCCCTTCCACGCATTGATGATTTATTTGATCAGATGAAGGGGGCTACAGTTTTCTCCAAGATAGACCTTAAGTCAGGGTACCATCAGCTCAGGATTGCGGAGACAGATATTCACAAGACAGCTTTCCGCACGAGATATGGCCACTACGAGTTCACAGTGGTACCTTTCGGTTTGACGAATGCCCCCGCAGTGTTTATGAGTTTGATGAATGGGGTATTCAGGACCTTCCTTGATCGCTTCGTGCTCATCTTCCTTGATGACATTCTAATTTACTCACGCACATGTGAGGAGCACGAGGAGCACCTTCGCCAGGTTCTTCAGTGTCTTCGCGAGCAGCGCCTTTACGGGAACTTGGAGAAGTGTGCGTTCTTTCAGCCTGAGGTGCAGTATTTGGGCCACGTTATTTCTGGGGAAGGTATCGCAGTCGATCCTTCCAAGATTTGAGCCATCATGGATTGGCCAGCACCCACTAGTGTGACCGAGGTGCGTAGTTTCATGGGTCTAGCAGGATACTACAGGAGGTTTGTTCAGGATTTTTCCCGGATTGCGCACCCTATCACTTCTCTTCAGCGGAAAGGGAAGAAGTTTTTATGGTCAGATAGATGTGAGCAGGCCTTCAGTACACTGAAGGAATGCCTTACGAGAGCACCTATCCTTGCAGTGCCAGATCCTCATGGAGAGTTTTTCGTATGCACAGATGCTTCCTTGGCAGGACTTGGAGGAGTGTTAATGCAGGAGGGTAGAGTAGTTGCCTTTGAGTCCCGCAAACTCAAAGATTATGAGCTCAATTATCCGACCCATGACCTTGAGCTTGCAGCAGTGGTACATGCCTTAGTGCGGTGGAGACATTTTCTTCTCGGCCGGAGATTTACACTCAGGACTGATCACTTGAGTCTTCGCCACCTCTTCACGCAGCCCAATCTCAACGCTCGTCAGCGGCGTTGGATGGAGTTACTCTGTGAGTATGACATGGAGATAGAGCATGTGAAGGGAAAGGAGAATGTGGTTGCAGATGCCTTGAGTAGACGGAGACATGTGGCTATGGCCACCTCAGTGGGCACAGATTTGCGGAGTAGGATCTTGCAGCAGCTTCCTCAGGATAGTTTCTACCTTGCAGCCAGAGTAGAGATTGAGTCTCAGAGACCCCTTGAGGGGAGATTTGATGGATTTTCATTAGAGGCAGATGGTCTTCTCAGACACAGAGGTTGAATTTATGTTCCTAGAGATGGAGGCTTGAGACATGACATTTTGACAGAGGCTCATCGTGCACCTTACTCAGCCCATCCCGGGGTGAAGAAGATGCACGCCACCTTGAGACAGTTGTATTTTTGGAGAGGACTTCGGAGAGACATAGCCTCATTTGTATCCCGTTGTTTAGAGTGCCAGAGGGTAAAGGCCGAGCATCAGCATCCAGCTGGCCTTCTCTATCCTCACGCCATACCGGAGTGGAAGTGGGACACCATTTCTATGGATTTCATTGTTGGGTTGCCGACGTCGAGATACCACCACGACGCCATCATGGTCACGGTGGATAAATTGACGAAAGTAGCTCATTTTTCCCCAGTGAAGACTACCTATACGGCTAGTGCTGTGGCACGAGTATACCTTGATGAGATTGTCAGACTACATGGGATTCCGCGGAAGATCATTTGCGACCGCGACCCTTTGTACACTTCCCATTTCTGGACCACCATGCAGTATGCCCTCGGGACGAGGATTAATTTCAGCACAGCTTATCAGCCTGAGATAGATGGACAGACAGAGAGGGTGAATCAGATTTTGGAGGATATGCTCAGGATGTACGTGATGGATCATCAGTCGAGATGGGAGGAGTATCTGTATTTGGTGGAGTTTGCCTACAATAATAGTTTCCAGAGTTCTATAGGCATGGCTCCTTTTCAGGCATTATATGGTAGAGAGTGCAGGACACCTCTTAGCTGGGATAGGATTGAGGACAGGGTTTCCCTTGGGCCAGCATTATTACAGGACATGGAGCAGCAGGTTACATTGATCAGACAGAGATTGCAGGAGGCACAGGATAGACAGAAGAAGTATGCAGACCAACATAGGACAGATCGCAGTTTTGAGGTAGGCACGAAGGTGTTCCTTCGTGTCAGACCGCATAAGAGCCCTATCCGTTATGGAAAAGGTTCTAAGCTTGCTCCTAGGTTTGTGGGTCCCTTCGAGATCTTGGAGCGCCTCGGTCCCTTGGCCTATCGCCTAGCATTGCCACCTAGCTTGTCTCGCGTCCATGATGTATTTCACGTTTCTGTGCTTAGGAGATATGTTTCTGATCCTTCTCATGTGCTAGATTGGACTGCATTGCAGGTGCAGGATCAGGGGCAGGTGATGGTGGAGCCCGTGCGCATTTTAGATCGCAGGACCCTGGGCCTTCGCGGCAGAGAGATTGATCAGGTTCGGGTCCAATGGGACAGGTACGATGAGACTGCTGCTACTTGGGAGGATGCTACATCATTGCGAGCTCAGTTTCCACACTTATTTCAGTGACTTCCAGGAGGAAGTCTAGTCTAAGGGGAGGGGGATGTAATGCCCACTTCCCTACGACACTTAGTTGATTATCATTTTGAGTTATGCAGACTTTGGATATGGACATGACTTATACTTATGTTGATTAGCATGATGTTTTGTGACTAGATGCATTTGGATTAGGATTGGATTTTGTTTTCAGTATGATCTACACTGACTCATGGACAGACTATTGGATACCGATATTATTTTTATATGGATATATTGCATGTGTTCTAACATTGGATTTCTTCGCCATGATGAGTAGAATGTAGTTGTTGAATTTACATTACTATAATTTTGGATAATGATGAAATGCATAATTAAGTTGTGATTTAGACCTAGAAATAATGATTGATTGAATTACGTATAGATGTTAATAAATTTCATGCATATGGTTATTTTGGATATTTTGACATGGCCGCAAGGCCGAAGGAGGTATTTTGTATTTTGCAGGAAACACAACATGATCACAACCTAAAGGGGGATTGGGAACCAAACACAACAGAATGTCGGGTGGTTACAACATTTGGTCGTCAAGGCAACTAGTGAATTGTATAGTGTTACCTTTGTTCTTTTATGTGTTGAGAAAATTCCCATGAGGGAGAAATTTTCTAATGTGACCAAGGGGGGTAAGAATTTTATTTACTTGTTTTAACTTACTTTAGTAGGTGATTTCATTTGTGATGTATCCTTTTTTTAAATTACTTTTGCTAAGTGTGTTTAGATTAAATTAACATCTTGTTTTAATTTTTAAGTTTTGGAGGGAAGTCTAGTGGGTGTAATTAATTTTGATGGTTGGCTCCTTGAGCCTTGTGTTTCCTCATGTATTGAATGCTTGGTTTTGAGTGTTGACCACTCCAAATCCTTTGAATCTCGAATTTGAGATTTAGGGCAATTTTGGGGGACTTGTGGGACAAGTTGAACTTGTCCCACACTTCCCAAAACCCCTTACCAACCATATCTATGGGTTGGGAAGCCAAAAAGGGGATTATTTATTGTTTTGGGAAGGGAAATGTGACTTTGGAGTGCACTTGTCTTCCTTTTGCATTTATTTGTGCCTTAAGACACATGGGAAGGGATGGATGTGGATGAGAGATGTCATTCAACTCAACCACCCATTTATGGTGTTTTGGGATTTGAGTTGACTAAAGGGAGGTGGTCTTGAGGATGTGTGATGTGGCATCCTACAAGGAGCCACATCACCCTCACTCTTCCTTTTGTCTATTTATGGAAACTTCCTCTCTTGTTGAGGGGGTTGGAGGTTTTTTGTTGAAGAGTTCTTTTCTTTTATTTTCTTTTGGGAGAGAAAAGAATTGGGAGAAAGAGAAAAGAAGGAGCTTGGACTTGCATGCTTGGATTGTTTTGGAGGGAGCTTGGACACAGCTTCTTGGTTTAGGATTCTCCAATGGAGAGGTAGGAAACCTTCTCTTTTTTTTGCTTTCATATTGTTGTTGCTTTTATGTTAAATTTGTGAATAATGTATGTTTACTTTTTTGTATTGTGAAAAATGGATAGAATGCTTAATGTGTAGTGTAGGAGAGGTCTATGGGAAAACTCATGAGGGAGGCATAAGAGTAGAATAGGAAATTGTGGAGGGAGTTTGAGAGGGATGCCCATCTTGGGTAAGAATGTTCACATTCTTACCTTGTTCCTTGAGGGAGCCATAAGAGGAGGGAGGCATAAGAGTATGGGAGGAAAAAGGGGTACTTGAGGGAGGCATAAGAGTCATAGGGGCTTGAGTTTTATTGTGGAGGGTTTGGATGGGCATCTCATCTCAATTGGGAGGCATAAGGAAAACTTTCCCATAGTTCCTTCTCTTGTTGGCTTGGATGAAAGCCTTGTTGTGAAATGTATTGGTGTTATTTGTGTGTCCTTTTTGTTTCTTCTATTTTAGCTTTGAATGTTGTGAAGAAATTGTATTGTGGAAGCAAGTATTGTTGCCTTGAGTTGGAGACCACCCTTCATTGTGTTGTGTTTGGGGCTCGGGGGTCAATGGAGGAGATTGCTTCTCTTCTCCATTGAGTTTTGGTTGGGAGGAGAGTGTTGCCTCTCCCCCTATCTTGGTTGTGATTTGAAATACTTGGAACTTGGAGCATGGATGAAGAACACCTTGGAGCTTGTGAAGACTTCTTCCTTTTTCCTTTATATGTATTATTTGGTTGTAAAATTTGTATGTGAAAGAAAGTTGTATCATCTTGTTTTCATTTCAAAAATAAGGGGGACATTGTAATCTATATTTGCCCAAAAGTTCACATGGTTGAAATGTTGGTAGATCTTGTTTAAAACTTAATAAAAATATTGTTGGACTCTTATTGTGGAATGTTAGGTATATTTACAAAAAAATATATACATACTAGATTCTCATTTTGTTGTAAAAAAAAAAGGAAAAGTTGATAATTGATAATATTAGTGTTATCTTCTTCTTGTATTTATGGATGGAAAGTTAAGTTTTGTTGAATTTCCTTGAAAGCCAATAAAGTGAATACATGTTTCTCATTTTGTTAGGGATCTATTATGATACATCTTCTTTAAGAAAATACATTGTGAACACAAGTAAGAAGGGAAATCGAAATCAATCTAGCTTAAAAGTCCCATGTTATGTTTATTAATGATTAGAAACAAATTTTAATGCAAAGTATGCTTAAGCCATAAAATATCAAGACAGTTGCTATCACGTTGCCCTCAACGTATTATAAGTCTCAAAAAGAATATTTAAATTATTGTATTACGAATAAATGCTAATAATTAGATAAGTCAGGTTACCAATCTCATTATAATATAATCCAATTACTGGTATTATAACTTACTCTCAAATTGATAAAAGTATCGCCATGTAAGATCAAACTGAAGGCATTTTGCAATGTTTTACAAATATATTAAACATTTTTTTTGCACAACATTAAGACACTGCGAGTGTTTTCCCAAAATAGCTTCACAAATATCAAGCTGCATGGCAGGCCTCGCAACTGCCCAAACAAATGTAAAGTTAGTCTCAAAATCAAGACCAGTCAATCACCTTTAAATCGTGTCTAAGAGAATAACTGCTAATATAAAAAAAAAGATGATACGTTTCAGTAGATATGCCTGATAGACAACTTGATACACAAAGTACTGACTGTCACAACGAATATTTAAATTGTTGCAATGCTTGCAAAAGCGAGTTTTGTGGTTGTCTATTTAAGAATGTTGCAATAGACAAGCAAAAGTTGTTGGTATAAGAGATCCATAGTTGACAGATAACAACATGGCTGGATAGGGCGCTTTCCAAAATGCCCTTCACTATCCCCTAATCGATTTGATTTTCCTTTGGGGCGCCTCCTCTGTCCCACAATCTTTTTGATAAAAATATCTTGAAGGTGAAACCTGATTTTGAGGATGCATTCAATACTGAACAGATAACAACATAGTTGGATAAACTGCTTGCTTGTGCGCCTCCACTATTCGACTATCCACGCGCCCAGGACCCTTTTTATTTGCCTCCTTGTACCATGCGCGGCCAGGGGGCGAGGAGAACAGGGAAAAATGCCTGAGATAATGCCTGTATCTTGCTTAGAATACTCCTCACCTGTATCCACGCGGCCTGGGCGACTGTGCAGTGTATCCATGTGCAAAATAACGCGTTTCAATGTTGTAGGCGGCTGGTAGAGGGAAGCGTACACGCAAGGTGAAAGGAAAGAAGGTGTTAATGGTTGATAGGTGGTCGTTGAACCACCCACCGTCCAACCATAACCTTTAAGCAAAGTTTGAAAAGTTTTCCCCGAGTTGACTCTTACTTCTTGTATCAAAATTTCAAATTTAAGTTAAGCGCTATATAAAACAATAGTGGTGATAGGTAGTAAAACTTCCATATAATAATCACACTAGATAAATCAGTGTCAAGTACATACCGAAATGAGTATGCCGCGGCCTGGACATATGTATATTTATATATATATATATACATTACATATATACATATATATATATATATATATATATATATATATATATACATTACTATGCAGTATATATATACATATCCCTACATATATATATGTATGTATATACCTCTACATACATACATATATGTATGTATGTATATATACATATGGCTATATGTATATATATATACATATATACATATACATATACATATACCTACGTACGTATGCCATGTATATGTATATATATATGTATGTATATATACATATGTATGTATATGTATATGTAGATGTATATATGTATGTATATACATATACGTACAAGTGTATATATACATACATATATACATATACATATACATATACATAGGTACGTATGTATATGTATATGTATATGTATATATGTATATATATATATACATATAGATATATGTATATATACATACATATACATATAGATATATGTATATATACATACATATAGATATATATATATATATATATATATATATATATATATATATATATATGTATGTATGTATGTATGTATATATATATGTATGTATGTATGTATGTATATATATATATGTATGTATACATACATATATATATATATATATGTATGTATGTATGTATGTATGTAGTATATTACATATATACATACATACATGCCCACATACAATACATACAGTATATATATGTATGTATTTATGTATGTATGTATGTATGTATGTATGTATATATATACATATATGCATGTATGTACGTAGGCATGTATATATACATATATACATATACGTACATACATACATACATACATACATGGATAGATACATACATGCATATATATACTGTATGTATGTATGTATGTATGTATGTATGTATGTATACATACATACATACATATATGTATATATACATATACACACATACATACATACATATATATATCTACATACACACATATACATACATATATGTATATAAATATATGTAGGTATGTATGTATGTATGTATACCATACATATATGTATGTATGTATGTATACATAAATACATCCCATCCAATACATGACGTGTAATATATATCTATATTTATATATATAAATTGTAATGTATTAAATCAGAAGATGACGTAATTTAAATAAATAATAATAAATAAAAAAATTGAAACATAGATTCTTTAGGTTCGACCCTTGTTCAAAAGACTAACTATTACTCTATTACTCGCTTCTTAAAATATTTGTCTAATTCATAGTTATATATACAAAAGGATAGTGAACAAGATTGAGGCCTTTCTTAATTCCAATTAATATTTATTAACTTAAAACACTTAACCTTTCCGAGAAACATCAAGGAACACACATTTACAGATTTCTAAAATAGTCAACACAATAGCAATAAATGTGTATTCTTTGTAACGCATTTCTACGACTATATATATTAAAATATATAAAAAAAAACCATATTCGATTTAGTCTCACCATGCGTGAAGCTGGAGATTCTCCGCTAAGGAAGAGACGAATCCAACAAATACTGAAGTAAATCTCGAGTGAGTGGAATTGCGACAACCATGTAGTTCTAGATTTGCGATCGGAATACAAAGTAAAAGATTGAAGCTTATCAGTTCCCAATATCAAGCAGGTCACAAAACTTGCGGATAAAATAAATCAAACAAGAACCACTACCTTGCAAAAAAAAAATATGTCGCATTTTCGGGTTGCATGGTTGTGGCGCGGCGTCGTTGTCGTCTTTTAGCGGCGTTACAGTATTCTAGTGAATATTCTCCCATTACCATTCTAAATAAATAATAAATCCCTCCAATTACCATTATGACCTAATAATAAATCTCTATTAAATTGATGTTCTATAAGACTTAATTGTTAACCAATCACCATTTCCATAGTGGGTGTCAGGTTTTATTGATGTAATAATCTTTCTTTCACCCAAATTATTTTATCTACATAATTGTTTTGATTTTTCTTTTACTTCATTTTTATTTGATATGTTAACTATTCTCCCACCACCTTAATATAAATATTCATGAAAGCTAATACCTCATTAATCATCCGTTAATTATTTTATTTCATGTATTAACTATTCTCCCACCACCTTAATATAAATATTCATGAAAGCTAATACCTCATTATTCATCCATTAATTATTTTATTTCATGTGTTAACTATTCTCCCACCACCTTAATATAAATATTCATGAAAGTTCATTATTTTATTTCATGTATTAATTATTCTCCAACGAGTACCCTTCCAAATCAATAATAATAAATCTATCCAATTACCACTAAATCCTCATTGAATTGATATTATTTTAATAATCATATCCAACTACCAGTAACAGAGTTGGTTCCCTTCGTCTCAACTAATTAAAGCAAAGGAAATGCCAAAACCAAATGAAGTACGTACAGAATTTAGACAATGCAAAACATGAGAGCCAATGATTCATCCAACGCCATTTTTTTTGGGGGAAAAAAATAAGGGAAAATAACACGAAAAGCCAAATAATGAATGTGGGATAAATGAATTAAGCAATTTAGTGATGAGAATGAGAGGTGTAGATTCAATTTCTTCGTCACCAGGAATTGTTGAGAGAGGAGGCGGATCGAGAAAGAAGGAAATTGGAGTGCGAGCATGGCTGCAGGTGGACGCCAATGGCGGAGCACAGGTTGTGGAAGCAGGAAAACACGCCGTTATGAGGAAGACAGGATTGCCTGCTCGGGACCTTCGCATTCTGGATCCCCTGCTGTCTTATCCCTCCACCATTCTCGGCCGAGAGAGAGCTATTGTCATCAATTTGGAGCACATTAAGGCCATTATTACTGCGCGTGAAGTCCTGCTGCTAAATTCCACCGATCCTTATGTTGCCCCGTTCATTAGTAATCTTCAGAGGCGGCTTCTCCATGCTTCCACACCCTTCTCTCACCAGGTTTTACTTCTTTCTTCTTTCAGCAGCCCCTTTGATTTTGTCTTCCGAGACAGATGGAATGTTTTCATTATTTTTAGTTGCGAGGATCGAACCTGGGACCTTATGGCGGTTGAGGTAAACCAGGGTTCGATTCTCACTCATGCTATAATCAGAAGCCAAGGTAGTGGTTATACGACTAGCATTTTTGACATTATAAAAATATAGTCAACGTAGGTAATTTTGTCACATAAAACCAGAAAATGGGGAAAACATAGTTCTGTGGAGAAAACAAAAGAAAACATTAAGACTCCAAAATTATTTGATTAACTTAAGAACAAGTAGTGGAAAAACTAGGTATACCTTGAGTAGCTCTAATAGGGAAAGTTTTGAAGGGGGAGAGCAAACATAATTATCCAAAATAATTAATTATTAATAGGAGGGCCACTTCTATGTGGTATTATTTCTGTTGGCATAAGAATTATGGTATATTTGTTTTAGATATTGTTTGATACCAAGCTTACTAACTAATGTCAAATTAATTATTATCCTACCGAAGTACACATAGGTTTCATTTTGCTATTATGTTCACTTCTGCCAACAAATCCGATTATGTCATGTGCAAAATCTAATTTCTATCTTTAATGTTTTCTAATGTTGTGCAAGGAAAATTTTCAGAATATTCCTCTCATGTTATTGGAGAATATTACATTATTTTACTTCAGAATATAGTATTAATGATGCAAAAATATAAGAAATCTTTTTGTTACCTTTCTTTGGCAAAAACAAGGCATAATATTTTACTCTTTCAACTATGCTTTTAACCAAAATAAATTTGACATGACATTTGGGGATTAATAAATTTGCAATGATTTGATAGATGGGTGGCAAGGCGGGTATTCTTTGAAATCTTGGGCAGGGGACAAATGTGTTCTATATACAGCTGGCCTGTACTTCTTACATTAATGACTGTACACGTCAAAACCCAGGCATTAATGGCCTCCTTCTCCTCCATTAAGGGCTCCAATTGCAATAATTTCATTTCCATTTAGTCAAGATATGAAAATTACATTAATGAATTGGAATACAAAAAACATTTCGAGACTACATACAATACTACGTAACTACGATATCTCATTGTACTAAACAAAGGGCCAGAATAAAGAAAAAACTACACATGTCGAAATGCCCTTTGGTTTATCCCGGGGACTTGTGTCTAACTGGGGGCCATCGCCCTAGAGTCGCCGGAATGGTGATACGTGTCCTCCTGTTGGCCGCTCGATCCGCACCATTTGTTTCGTCTCCCTAGCCTCTGCATGTCCTCCTTTGAACCTGCTTCGGTGCTGACCTCTACCTGGACCCGATGCCTTTAATCAACTTTGGTTGATTCCGGGGGTTTCAAGTCCGTAGGAGCCCATCTTATTGAAGAGTTACGGAATGAAAACACGTGTCCCTTCCGGAT
Organism: Taxus chinensis; assembly: GCA_019776745.2. NCBI lineage: Eukaryota > Viridiplantae > Streptophyta > Pinopsida > Cupressales > Taxaceae > Taxus > Taxus chinensis. The sequence continues at coordinate 107,889,866 of CM034154.1, forward strand.
TTCGTTAGTCCAGCCTCTATGTTTGGTGATTAAAATTGACAGGAAAATGAACATCCCACGAGTTTTCAAATATTTGAACGGTAGAGACATTGCATGGTATTTTTTAAACTTCAACTTCTTTCCTCAAATTTGACATAAACTTTGTTAAAAAAATCCCTTTGGATGTTTGACAGAAGAACATAAGCGGCGCCATTTTGATAATCCAGCTAAAAAATAAGAGTTTCTGTAAATACTGCTAATTCTATATTCTTATGTGCTTTGCAGCCACCAAGCAAACGTCTCCATAAAAACACCGCAAGTTTAATTTTCATTGTGATGATGAAGTTAAAAGTTTCCTGGAGATATCTAACATGGCCAAGAAAGTCAACCATGCACACAATGATAACTTGCGGCACCTTCTAGTTTATTGCGGCTCTGGTCTTTGCCTACGTGTTCTATCCACGTGTTAATCCCTTGCCACCTATTTTATTTCTTTGCCACGTGTCTTTACTTTCCACCGCCCTGCGCTTTGACCTCCAAACCCAAAGCTCCAATTAAATAGGTTAATTCTACAGACTTTACGTCTGTGGAACCAATCTCCTTCGAAATCTCCCAAAATCTTGCCACGTGGCAACCTTTAGCCATTTGATGATTGCCAGTTGTCCACCTCTAACTTGTCCTTGCTCGCTAACCTGTGTGCCTTGGCCACTGACTTTCTTGGAATGGACCCGAAAATTAATACACCCGCATTTATCCTGGGGACTTCACGTCCACCCAAGCACATCTGGTGAGAGCATTATGAAACGTCGCCAAGTGTTTCGTCCTGGCCACCTGTCCAGTTTCTGCTTTAGCCGTGTTTCCTTTGAATGCTGACCCATCCACCTGGACCCAAATCCTTTATCCTCCGTGGTTAATTCAGCGACATTACGTCTGCTGGAGCCTTTAAGCTATGAAGGGGCCCGGAATAGCTCCACATGCCTCTTGCTTTGATGGTTAAACTTGATGTCATGTCCCTTCCTTTATTCAGAACAAAGTCTTCCTTCACACCACAAAACTTCATTTTCGGTAGGATTTGCCATATCATGGCCTTGCTGAATAAGCACCAAAATTTAACAGTCCTAAAAACAATTCCCAAAAAACTATATACCTTTATTTTTATGTTAGTATATAGCTTTTTAAACTTGTTATGACTTAACGAAATTATCCACCTTTACTTTTAAACTAATTGAGATATCCTAAATATATACATTTTAAAAACGTCGATAAATGTCAATTTCGATGCACCTATCTTGGATTTGTCACATAGTTTTGCCATTGAAGGGTTCCACATTGACTAACAACTCCATCTTCTCCACAAATTTCCTGTTGGTTGGTGACAAACGACCTTAATCTAGTTGCATCACCATGTCAGACTTGAAAAGTTCTTTATAGAAAAAGTCAATGTAAGTAATGTCATGTGTCATTAGAATAATTTTTTTAATACATATAATCTTGGAACTCCTTCATGGACCACTTCACAATGCTGGGAGGGGTTGATTTTAACATGCGGAAACCTCCCTGAAAATAGGGAGGCCTTATATTGGTCCTTATATCGCTGGTGGACGAGCTATTATTAGCATATTGATCTTTAATACATCTATATGAAAAATATTGAGAGATATCAATCTTGAGGCATCTATCTTGGGTTTGCCACATACCGCACTGATTAACGACTACATTACCTTCTCGACAAATTCTCTTCCTAACTTGGACCAATAATCGTAAACACATATTATAATATACTGATTAACACTTAATGAAGTATTAGTTATCTATTCACTAATGTTTTCTTATGAACTTCCCTGACTACAGTATAACTTCTTCCAACATAATAAAATGATGAACACACACATATCTTAGTGTGCAGTGTAGCGTATTCTCTTCATTCTCTCTCTCATCATTTGTTGTTATTAAAGCCATTGTTCAAGGAAGCTTTAGAGAAGGGTACCAACAACATGCTCAAAGTTCAAGAAAGCCCTAGAAGAGGGTACTAATTGTAGGAGAAGATTTGAAGAGGTTTGAGGTTCGAGGAAGCCCTAGAAAAGTTAATGGGGTATGAACTAAAGATTACAACTTGGCCCTCAAAGCAATCAGTACGACAGTGACATCCAAATAATCCCCAGGATCAAACTTTTTAGTTTCCTTGAGCAAAAGAAAACCTTTTGCGAGTAACTGCATTTGAACTTTGCTTTGCCAAGAGTGACAAAAATCATCTAGATTGCATACCTCATCCTTAAAGATTGACTACATCTAAGCTTTTAGATGATGAACAAAGCAGAAAGTCGCAACACAATTCTAAATAATCCCAAAAGGTAGATGGATAAGAGTATTGGAATCACCCAACAAAGCTGCCCTCCAATGAAGATGGCCCTCAAACTTGGCTTGGAGATTGGACTGAACTAACTTCCAATAAGATTTCGATAAAGGACATTCACACAAAAGATGTTTAATGATTTCCAGTTTAGAGCAATAAGGACAAAAATAATTAGTAAGGCCACTCTTAGATAAATGAGCTTTTGTGGGTAGCCCCTAATATATCATAAGCCAACCGAAAGCTTTAAGTTTGTATGAAACCCTTATTGTCCACACACAATGGAGTCTACATACCCATAAAGCTTCTGCATCTGAGGCAATCCATCTCGCATTAAGAACAAGAGCAAGAGCTCATTTTTAATGTAACAAATGATAAAGCCGATGTGTGTCATAATGAGATATGAGATGTCCATAGATCCATCGACAATCATGCTAAATAAGTCCCTCCATTTCTATGTTCAACTTAAATAGGTTCTCCTGAGGTATAAGCGTTTGAATTTCTTTAATGGAAGACCGGTCTACAGAGGATAATGCAAACTCATGTGCTAATGACCTCCATGTAATGTCCCCTTTTCGATATGAGATCCTAAAAATGAACTTCTTGCCATTCCCTTTCCATGGCAACAAAGTGGAATGAGCTGGGGAAGAAATTGAACTCTCATTGAATTTTTCTTTTCTAATTTTTCATGTTTTTCTCTAGTTGTGTCCTTTATTATGGCAGATTGGTTGGCTTGGTGGATTTTAAAGGAAAAAAAAAAAGATTAAATAAAGCCCAAAGAGGAGGTCGGTTTTTCATGCTATGTTTGGCTCTTTGACATGCCAAGATTTGGGGTATTTAAGGAGTGTTATGGCTTCATTGGTGGACCTATCGACTTTTGGTGCAATTTATTCTAAACTCGATCTTTGGGCTGATTGCTCTTACTTCTCATTCCACTTTTGGGAGAAAATCCAATTGTGTGGTTCTTTCCAAGAAGGACGAAAACCCTTCTTGTGGCTGGTTGGTAGGACAGAAAACCACTATATCCTTGATTAAAGTGAAGTCATCTTGCATATTTGGGCATTGAAAATGAAGTCGTCTTGAAGACCTTTTGCAAAAGTCATCTACAATCATTTACATGCATTATTTATAAGCCTCTCCTAGTTGGAGCTAGTTGGAGCGACTTGTGTTAGGGTGTCATTTAGGTGCCTTCTAGGGAACACATAACTTCTATTTTCTTTCATATTCAGATTTGATATCATTTATAAGGCTGGAAATGTATCTATATTTTGTGGAGTTTGGAGTTTGGAAACCCTCATTTCATAATTTTCTTTGAGTTGTACTTCTGCTGTTAATAAATAATTTTCAGCAGAGCATTAGCTTGAATTTTGGTGTTGGAAATAGTTCTAAAATATTTCAAAAGGGTTTATAAAAATCTGTGGATGCGTTGTTGGATGATTCTTTGGGTGAAATCTTGAGTTTTTCATTTTTGGACTGTTATAAAAATCCGACTGCCACTGTTCCATACTGATTTAAATTTCAGTTTGCTGTTCCAAAAATCAGAATTAATATTATTGGGGTTTGTGTGATTTCTGTTCTTTTTCAGTTGAAGTCCCAGAAAGGGACATTACAGTGGTATCAGAGCTACGATCTTCCCAACCTAGGGTTTTCATGGAAAAGGCAACAAGGGTTTTCTATACTATCAAAGAAGAAGGAAAGCGGATCAGCCAAGAGAGGAGGATAATATGGCCAACCAAGATTGTCAAGAAGTCAAGTTTAATAACCTTATTGCAGGTCAGGAGAGATTGGTGGACACCATGGACTTCCTAGCCCTATCTCTTCAAAGGATGATTGAACCTAGGGTTCAAAATGGAGATGGTAGCTCATCCGGAGCTAATAATGTATAGATGTATACCTTTGGAGATCAGCCCTTTGGGATCAGCCACGAGGCCTACTTTTCTTCCAAGGGAGGAAGCTATTCCGGATGTGGGAGCAAGGCCCTCTATGGGGCAAAGCATTGCCACAAGCTATGAAGAGTATATGGCTCTTCCAAGAGAGATATGTGAGGCCATTTCACTTGCCGAATTCATTGGTGTAAACAAAGGAAGGTCTAGGCCCGAGCCAAGACAACATATGCCACAGAAGGAGGTGCAAAATGTGTTGGGGAAGATGACCTTTCTCCACCTTTGATGGATCAACCAAGGGAACAGCTAGGGCTTGGATCGAGAAGCTAGATACATACTTGTCCTTGAAGCCCATGATGGAGGAGGATGCTATCAAGTTTTCTACCCTACATCTTGAGGGAATTGCTCATGAATGGTGGTTTCATGGTTTAGTGACACAAGGGCACAACGAGATCCATTCCTATGATGAGTTTTGTCAAAGGCTCATTGATCGATTTGATAGAGTTGATCCGGAAGTTCACTTTGATGAGCTTGCTCATTTGAGGCAACAAGGTACGGTGGACAAATATGTGACAGAATTTTAGAGGCTTTCCGTTATGACCACAGATGTTTCAAAGAGGAGACTTGTAGTGCTCTTCATTGAAGGGTTACCCGAACCACTCAAGGGTTTTCGTTAGATCCTTTGATCCTTTGTCTCTTCAAAAGGCAATCAAAAAGGATTTGGACCTAGAAGGAGCTTCCCCAAGAACAACAAGCAACAGTCAGCTCAAGGGAAATTCAAGTGGAGGACAACCAATTAGATCATTGGGACAACCTAGAAACCCTCCCTTGGACCAGCCAAGGAAGCCCTTCCAAAAGATGCCAAGCTGCCCAAAACGAACAATACTCACAAGGAGCTGCCCAAAACCAGCAATGAAGGAGACATTATATTGAAGTATTTTCTATGAAACAATGTAGATGAAGCCAAGCAAGATACGAAAGAAGAATTTGTGCTTCTCTTGCAAGGATCCATGGAGGGTTCCGGTATTGATTGATAGTGGTCACCATAGTTGTTTGGGTAAAAGTAAGGTACATTCAAGGGTTTATTCACAGTAAGTATTTTCAGATTGTGAGGATGATAATAACAATGTAGATGAAGTCAAGCAAGATAGCATTCCGGAAGAGGATCCGGAAAAATTAGATTGTACTCTTGCCACCTTAGATATCACCCATTCCGGGTAAAGAGGAGCCCCTAGATATCACCCATTCTGAGAGTTTGGTAAAAGGTGATCTACAAGGGCAAGATGGTCACTTTGATGCACAAAAATATTGATTGATAACAAGTGGAGCCACAAGATAGCATTCCGGAAGAATCCAGAAAAATTAGATGGTTTTGTTGATGAAAGTTTCCAGGGCAAGGGGTCAAAAGATTAAAAGATCGAAGTTGAAGGCTGAAAATTTCAAGGGATTGAATGTCACAGTAGCGGATGGCTTCATACTTCCATGCACAAGAAGAATACCTCAGCTCACACTCACTTTGGGAGGACATGTGGTAAGAGGTGATTTCTATGTCATTAGCACAGGTGAAACAAATTTAGTAATGGGTGTTCAATGGTTACATTCCTTGGGTGAATTCTCTCAAAACTACCAAAATATGGAGCTGAAATTTAAGGTAGAAGGCAAGGAGGTTGTGTTGCATGGTATGAAAGGTGGGACTCCTCAAGTTGTGACCGCTAAGAGCATGGAAAGGACTTTCAAAAAGAGGCAGGTTGTTTGGGATGCTCATTGCTTGGTAAGGTCTAACTCTTCTATTTCCATTCAACCATCTTTTCATGATGATATTCAGCCCATACTTGACAAGCATGCCAAAGTTTTCAATGAATTACCTCATGGGCTGCCACCGGATAGAGGATTCCAACATGTTATTGAGTTAGAACCGGGTACCAAACCAGTAATAACCACTCCATACCGTCACCCAAGGATCTACAAGGAAGAAATTGAAAGAACCATCAAGGAATTGTTAGAAATGGGGTTGATTAGGCCTAGTTCCAGCCCCTTTGCTTCTTCCGTAGTGCTGGTTAAGAAGAAGGATGGCACTCTAAGAATGTGTGTGGACTACCGGATACTAAATAAGAAGACAATCAAGAACAAGTATCCAATACCAAGGATTGATGAGCTAATGGATGAGCTACATGGAGCGGTCTACTTCTCCAAAATTAATTTAAGATCCGGAGTATCACCTAATAAGAGTGAGGAAGATGTACACAAAACCACATTTAGATGTCACTTTGGGCATTTTGAGTTCCTTGTCATGCCATTTGGGTTAACCAGTGCCCCGGCCACCTTCCAATCATGCATGAATTACATTTTTGGTAAGCATTTGACGAAATTTGTGTTGGTTTTCTTTGATGATATTTTTGGTTTTATAGTAAAACAAGGGAATAGCACCTCCAACAATTGGATAAGGTGCTGAAAATTTTGGAATAGTCACTTTATGCAAAAAAGTCCAAATGTGAGTTTGGAATGGATGAAATATTGTACTTGGGGCATATTATCAATGTACGTGGGGTTCATGTGGATCAACACAAGATCCAAGCCATCATGGATTGGCCAACTCCAACCAACATTTCACATTTGAGAGGATTTTTGGGTTTATGTTCTTACTACTGAAGATTTGTGAAGGGATTCTCCCAACTTGCAGCCCCATTGACTTCTCTAACGAAGAAAGGAGCTTTCAGCTGGTCAAAAACAGCCCACATAGCTTTTGAAGAATTAAGAAAGGTGATGTGTTCTTGTCTAGTTCTTGCTGCTCCAGATTTTTCTATACCATTTGTGCTTGAATGTGATTCTTTCGGTGAGGGTATAGGAGTTGTTTTGATGCAAAACAAGCACCCCATTGCATATGAGAGTCGGAAATTGAAGTAAGGACCATCAGAAAAAATTCTCCATCAATGACAAGGAAATGTTAACCATCATGCATGCATTGATAGAGTTCCGGCAATATTTGGTTTGTGGAAGGTTTGTGGTCAAAACTGACCACAATAGGCTGAGATTCTTTCTCCATCGAAAGGAATTAAATGACATGCAACAAAAATGGGTGAGTAGACTCCAAGCATTTGATTTTGATATTGAATATGTCAAAGGAAAACACAATGTGGTAGCGGATGCTTTATCAAGGAAGCCACCTCCTACTTCATTAGGGGATGTGGAACTACATGATGAGAAGGAAGGAAATAGGACAGCAGATCCATTGAGTTTACAATTGCTTGGGGACAAACATTTTTGGGAAGGGAGGACTGTAATGTCCTTTTTTAATATCCCTTTTTGGGATAAAACTGAAAAGTAAGGAAATAAGCTCAAACCCCAATATTAACAAATCTGATTTTAGGACCAGCAAACTGAAAATAAAACCTAGATTGGAACAATGATCAGATCTTTAAGACAACAATACAACAATCATGCAAAAACACTTGAAGTTCTTTATCAACATTGCCAAAATAAATATATGTATTTTAGTAATCCACCAGATCAATATTGAATATGAATTATGATAAAAAAACACTGCTGGAAATCAATTGAATACAACGAAGCACAACTACAAATAAAATTATGAAATGAGGGTTTGTAAACCCCTGACTCCACAAATAATGATTGATTCTAGGTTTATAAATAATGAGGAATCCCAATATGAACTCAAATCTGATTGTCGTGCCCTAGATGACACCAAAACACACAAATGCAACCCTACAAAGGAGAGACTCAATAATATATATACATATATAAATCAGATTATGACTTCTTCTCAAATTTGCAATTTTCCTTCAAGCCCAAACAATGAAGGATGATTTTTGTCCCCCAACCAACCACAAGAAGGGATTTCGTACTTCTTGGAATGCCACACACTTGGATTTTTGCCCAAGAATGGAAGAACAATGAGCAATCAGCCCACAAGTCCAATTAGAATCAATTTTCCAAAAGTAGATGCCCCAAATGAAGCCCTTAATCTCTTTTTATATCCTCTTCTTGGCGCCAAGGATCAATCATGCATGACCGACCTCCAAAAGCTTCTTTTTATCTTTTGTTTTGCTTTTAAAATTCCACATAACCCAGCCGACCTCATTAATAGCTTATTTTTTTATTTTGAGCTTATTAAAAACTCTCCAATCTAGCCGACCCACTAAGAATGGGAAATACAAAAATAAAACATAAATATGAATGTGAAATGTCCCTCTTTCTCGAATAATAGCATCGAAGACCTTTGGCCCATTCTATTTACTCGATGGCTAAAGGGTGTGTGCAAGGGTGACTTAAGTCATAATAAATTTTTATAAGTGCCTAAAGAAAATAAAATAATTATTAAAACACTATAATTATTTATTTGGCTTAATAAAAAGATGCACTTATAAATTAAGTTGTAATATCTAGAAAAGTGCAAAGCGGGGTCTAATATTAATTTTGTATCCTTCCTAGGGAGCTTGGTGACTTGCCTAGAGAAGGAATATTAGCCACTTGGGTAGTATAAGGCCCATGATAAGTTTGTATCCTCCCTAGGAGGAAAATGCGACTTGGAGAGATGAGAGTTTTAGGACTTATGTTTAGAAATAATCACCGATTATGATTGGTGATTATTTCTAAACATAAGTCCCAAAACTCTCATCTCTCCAAGTGATTATAGAGGTCCTTTTGGGTCAATTTTCCCTTTAAAAGGAAAGGTCGACTTAGAGGAGAGGCATCTCATTCTCATTTTATAAAAATCTGAATTTTGTCTAAGCTTTGAGCTTTGCAAAATTTTTTCTAGAGGACGAAAACCCCATAGAGAAGAAGAGGGATTTCCACACAGGTAATCTGATTGAGTTTGCAAGTTAATTTTCAGTCAGTTCCAGCAGTAAATGTGAAGATTTTTGGGAAGGTCTTGTATCCAGGTTTGAAGACAATATTATAATATTTCTCTCTCTTGGATCGACCCTTTCTGTGGATGGTTTGCAATGTTTAGAACACTTTCCAGGTCTGATCTGTTATACCCACTGTTGACATGATTCTTATGAATCCATCTGAATCATTTCCAGTATTTTTGGAGGATGTTTAGTGCCCATTCCCAGCTTATATGTTTGCAGATTTGTTGATGTCTGTAACAGTCCTGTTAATCACTGAAAAAGTCAGATTCCTCTAGATTTTTACAAATAAAATTAGGACATTTGATTGTGATAAAGAAATTGAATTTTTGACGGTCTTATGTATGAGTTTAATACCCTGCCCTAGTCGCAATTCCTTGAATTATTGCTGCAGACATTGGAATGGATTTTGCATGGGCATAGACGTTTATAGGGACTGATTTGGTAATAAAATCTGCGATTTATACTGTGTTGAAGATCATAATTTAAGTGTTGTCCTTATAACCAGCCCTGATCTCAATTCTTTTGGGTTCAATTGGATCTGTGATTAAAAACATTTATTCTATTTGCTAAAATCTGTTTGAAGGGTGTGGATTGGGCTTAATTCCATGGTGGACAGCATTGCCCCATAACGGGGACATTACAGAATGACGAAAACTGAAATATAATTCACGATCTTCCCTTGTTCATCCTTTTCTTGCCTTCGGAAAGAAGAAAGGCAAGGAATCCTTTGTTTTAGATTAGTTCGAAAAAGGGGACGTTACAGTCCTCCATTCCCGAAATTGCTTGTCCTCAAGCAATTGTAAGTACCTGGATCCCAAATGAATCTCAACTGCTTCTTCTTTGATGTACTTGCACATGAAGCAAACATATCAAAGAAAACAAGAGTGTTTAACACTTTTAAACTCTTCTTATCATGCCTTAGGAACATGATAGCTAACTCTCTTCCGTTGCTTGACACCATCTCATAATTTCCATCCAAATGATGGCTTTCCAACACTTCAGTAATGCTGTCCCAAAAACAGCTGTAATCATGCATTTTTCTTTCAAATCAAAATGTTCAAGTTTGAAAACAACACATCAAAATCTGATTTATTCCCTTCTTTCAACTGAGAGCTTCTTTCCTCATCATTCCATGATGGAATGCTCTTCAAAAATGAAAACACACTGCTGTTCTTGATTGCTAATGGCAGCCCCAAATCTGATTTTTGCAAACTCAGCCCTATAACCATGGCATAACAAATATAAAACTGAAATCGTATGGAAAAAACCAAATTTGTGAGCAACATAGGGGCTGAAAATTGTCTTATATGGGCTGAAAAATGAAGGTCAACAAGCCTATGGTTGAAATCAACAAACATATCAGCCCTGAACACAACATTCTTGCATTCCTTCCTTGGCCCAACTTGGTGTGAATAATGGCTTTCAACAAGAAAACTCCCATTTACTCTTAATCCCTTAAGTGTTCCCCATATGGAGGTCATACTATGCATGCCCAAAACTAACCATAAATTATTACCATGAAGCATTCTACCAAAGAGTAAACCCTTGCTATCTTATATGCATTGAATGCCCCGAAGATGTGATTTTTTTTTTATGCTATCCATGCTGGAAGTATATCATTGCATTTCCACATAAGATGCATACAACACATGCTAAAACTTATACTCACCTCTTTTGGAATGTTGTTACCTTGCTGATTTGGTTTTCCAATGGTTGACTTGAAACTACCCCACCGAATTTCCTTCCTTGTTAAGTTTGGATCAGTCCATAGAAGTGCAGATGAGTGGGTGTAGTGTCCATGAACAACCCTACATTCCTTTGTAAGCAATGCCCAAGATGTTGGGATGTTAGCCTTGTTCAACCTCCAAGTAAAAACCTTCTTACCCATCATATTAAGAGGAAAGAGTGTCCCCAAATCAGTCCCTTTCTCGCTGCCCATGTAAGGTATGCACAACCCCATGCATAGTTTTAAAGAGGACAACCCCGCATAGCTGTAGTCTAACTCAAAATTCTTGATTGTTAGTGACATAGGAAGGGTGTAACAGTTGCGATACTTGAAGTCCCTTCCGCATATCATATCAAATCTAAAATCATCAAAAATACCAACCTACAGCTGTTCAAGGAAAGGACTATCCATCCAAAATGCAAATTTAGGAAGAGTATTTTACCTTGGCTGTAGCAGTGTGTTGTCTCATGCAAAATTGGCATGATGGTGGTGGAAGACCATCTTGCTTCCCATGCAAACACCAGATCTTCAACTGTGGATGAGAAATGCATTTTTCTTGTGATTTCCAATTTGCTTATGGCTGCCATAAGGATGTAAACAACAGACCTCAAGTTTGAAACAACATCATTCCAAAGGTTCCTTGCATCCAAAACTTCTATGTGCAAACAACCCGGAATTTGCAAGGAAAAATTTATGTGCCCCTTGTCCCTCCATATATTCTTTCTCTTATCAAATTGATCTCACTGCCCCACATGATACAAATATAGCAGTGACATAGGAGGATTAAATTTTTTGAATTATGATGGTCATACCTAGGGCTGCCCACAAAGAGTTCCCTTCTTAGGGCTGAAGTAGAATCCCTTCCCCATTTGGTACCTTTCATCCTCACAAAATTGTTAAAATATACCTTATGGTGATCAAAATATTGTAAGTACATAGCATGAAGGTGATGAAGCAATCCCTTCGAAAAATGATGCATTGCTGTCCAAAAATTTCCAGCGAACTAAAAGTAATCATAGGCACCTGGAAAAGCACTTTTTTCATTCATACGAACCCCCACAAGGTTACCCAAAAGTCTTGGTCCATTGACCCTATGCAATTCTACTTCTTCTTCATCCTTAGCATCATGAAGTCTTCCCATTTTCCGTGATTTGCTTCGGAGCATTAAATTTGCCCCAAGGTCATCCTTTTTCTCTAATTGCCCATGATCATAAATCTGAAATGACATGGCATTAAGAAATAAATCTGAATTACCTCCATACCTTTGGTTATCTTTTGGCAATTGGGCTTCAACCTTCAGCTTCTCTTCATCATCTTGTAAATAAGATTTTTCTTCTTTATTCTCCTGTAATGTGTCATCATTAGAAATCATAGAATCATCATGAAATATCAAAGGATCTATACCTTCCAACTTGCGCTTCATGATTTCTCTTTCCTTCCTAGGCTCATGCACCAAACTTTTATCGTTGGGCTCCTTATTGATTGTTGTTCTAAACCAACCAACAAGCTGTTTGCTACCTTGCCCTCTCGATAAATGAGTTTCAACTATCCGTTTTACTTCTCCTACTTGTTTACCATCCTCCTTTTCAATCCTGGAATCCACACACGCTGAAATATTATCAGTAGTAGGCAAACAATGATTAACAATTACCTCATCGTGTTGAATTTCCGGAACAATAATGGGAGTAAGGGTTGAATCTTCATCCTTCATGGGCTCAAGCTTCATGATTTCTTCCTCTCCCACATGCATGATGGATTCTTTCATTACTTGCAACCCTACTTCTTCCTCTTGTGTAGCTTGTGGCCTAGGCTTGGGCCTTGACTTTCCCTTACTCAAACCAATGAATTCAACGAGTGAAATAACTTCATGAATCTCTTTTGGAAGAGCCATATACTCTTCATAACTTGTGGCAATGTTCTGTCTGGTAGAGGGCCTTGTTTCAACATTTGGAATAGTTTTTTCCCTTGGAAGGAAAGTAGACCTTATGGCTGATCCGTGGGTTGATCCCAAAGGTCACCATGCAATAGTAGCTCCGGATGAGCTGCCACCTCTATTATGAACCCTAGGTTCATTCATCTTTTGAAGAGATAGGGAAAGGAAGTCCATTGTGTCCGCTAATCTCTCTTGACCTGCAATCAACTTATTGAACTTGGATTCTTGAGGATTTTGATTGGCTATATTGCCTTCTTCCCCTGGTTGATCCGCTTTCCTTCTTCTTTGGTAGTATGGAAAGCCCTTGTCCTTCTTCCATTGAAACCCTAGGCCTTTGAAGATCCGTGCTTTGATACCATTGTAATATCCCCATTTGGGATAAACATGAAAAGTAAGGAAATTAGCTCAAACCCCAATATGAGCAAATCTGATTTTAGGACCAACAAACTGAAAATAAAACCTAGATTGGAACAACAATCAAATTTTTAGGACAACGGTACAACAAGCATGCAAAAACACTCGAAGTTCTTCAACAACTTTGCCAAAATAAATATATGTATTTTAGGAACCTACCAAATCAATATTCAATATAAATTATGATAAAAAACACTGCTGGAAATTAATTGAAAACCAACGAAGCACAACTGCAAATTAAATTCTGAAATGGGGATTTAGAAACCCCAAACTCCACAAATAATGAATGATTCCAACCTTATAAATAATGAGGAATCCCAATATGAACTCAAATCTGATTGCCGTGCCCTAGATGGCACTAAAACATACACCAATGCAAGTCGTCCTACATAGGAGAGGCTCAATAATATATCTAAATATTAGATTCTGACTTTTTCTCAAATCTATAATTTTCCTTCAAGCCCAAACAAGGAAGGACGGTTTTCGTCCACCAACCAACCACAGGAAGGGTTTTCGTCCTTCTTGGAATGTCATACACCTGGATTTCTGCCCAAGAGTGGAAGAACAATGAGCAATCAACCCATAATTCTAATTAGAATCAATTTGCCTAAAAGTAGATACCGCAAATGAAGCCCTTAATCTCTTTTTATATCCTCTTCTTGGCGCCAAGGATCAATCATGCATGATCGACCTCCAAAAACTTTTTTTTATCTTTTGTTTTGCTTTTAAAATTCGACAAAACCCAACCGACCTCATTAATAGCTTATTTCTTTATTTTGAACTTATTAAAAACTCTCCAATCCAGCGGACCCACTAAGAATGGGAAATACAAAAATAAAACATAAATATGAATGAAGAAAACTAAAATATAATTCACGATCTTCCCTTGTTCATCCTTTTCTTGTCTTCGGATTAAAAAAAGGCAAGGAATCCTTTATTTTAGATTAGTTAGAAAAAAGGGGACATTAGACCCTTTTTTCGATATGAGAACCAAAAATGCACTTCTTGTCATTCCCTTTCTGTGGCAAGGAAGTTGAACGAGCTAGGGAAGGAATTGCATTTTTATTTTCTAATTTTTAATGTTTTTCTTTAGTGTTTTCTTCATTAAAGTACGTCGGCTGGCTTGGATGAGTTTAAAGGAAAAATAAAAGATTAAATAAATCCCAAAGGAGGTTGGTCTTGCCTATTTGGTCTTTGGCGCTAAGATTGGGCTATTTAAGGAGACTAATGACTTCATTTGCACGCATCTACTTTGGCGCATTTTATCTAAACTCGATCTTTGGGTGGTTTGCTCATTGTTATTCCACTTTTTGGTGAAAATCCAATTGTGTGTCTTTTCCAAGGAGGACGGAAACCCTTCTTGTGGCTGGCTGGAGGACGAAAACCCTCCATTTTGGGTGAAGTGAAGACATCTTGAAGACCTTTTTGTAGATTTGGGCATTAGAAGATCAAAGAAGATATCTACAATTGTTAGCAAACATTTATGAACCCTTCCTAGTTGGACTGACTAGGGTTTGGTAACATTTGGGTGCCTTCTAGGGCACGAAATTCAGATTTTATTTCATAATCAGATTTGACATATTTTATAAGGTTGGAAAGAATCATAATTTGTGGAATTTGGGGTTTGGAAACCCTCTGTTTGATAATTTCTTTGAGCTGTACTTCTGCTGCCACTAATTAATTTTCCAGCTGTGTTTTCATTCAAGTTTCATATTGGAAAGTGGTTTAGATTCATTTCAAAATATCTATTTATGGTTTGGTTGGATGATTTGATGAGTTTCAAGCAATTTTCCTTCATTTTTGGACTGCTGTTATAAAAATCAAACTACTTATTTTCAGCTGTCATAAATTTCAGTTTGCTGGTCTAAAAATCAGAATTTGATAATATTGGGGTTTGTGTGATTTCCTCCTTTTTTAGTTGAAGTCCTGGAAAGGGACATTACAGGATCCTAAGTCTTTCCCATCTTTGTATCCTTTTCTCCATCCCTTTTTAGATATGTTAGCATTTTGATAGGCATTAGAGTTTAAGAACATTCCCTTATACTATCCTTACTCGAGTATCTTTTGCATCTCTTGGCTTTCGTGATGTTCTCTCTCGATCATTGTTATCTTCTCTCTCAAATTTCTCCTAGCTACTTTATTGATTTTGAGTGTTACAATCTAGTGACTTTATTACATATAGGCCATTTAGTTTAGTTGTTTCCTCTTCTCGGCTAACACCTTACATCCTATATATATTACTGGCCGGTTAGGTTGACGTCCTCAACTACCTCTTTACATTCTATACTGTCTCTTTATGATCCTCATGCCTATTAGTTCAATTGATTTTTTTTCTTGGCTAACACCCTACGTCCTATATATATTATAGGCCTATTAGTCTGACACCCTTAGTTGCCTCTTTACATCCTATGCTCTCTATTTATGATCCTCCGGCCTATTAGTTTAGTTAATACCTTCTCCTTGCTAACACTTTGCATCTTATTTATTTACAAGTCAATTAGTCTAAGTATTTCAGCTACCCATTACATCCTATTTATATTTACAAGATGGTTAATCTAAATTTTTCCACAATCCCTTTACATCCTATATTACCTCCAAGTCTGCGAGATTGGTTGATTAGTTTCCCTAATAGCACTTATATCCTACTATGATCTTTCTTCCCCTATTTTTTGTATCCCTTTCTATCATCGACTTGCGTATGCTTGCATTGTTTTTTCTATCCTTGTTAATCTTGTATCTTTAGGGTTACTTAGTATATTTGCACCCACCATAGTCGAGACAACAGGTAACATGCACCCCCAAGTTGTGAAAAGGTAAGTATGAGGAAGGTATATTTCATTTGGGTTGAGTTCATATTATTATCGCTTATTATTTTGTAATATCCCCTTTTTGGGACATTAATTAATTAAAAATATTGGAGACCTTTAATCCACTCTTCCCATGGATTGAAGGATAAAAATTGGGAAAATGTCATTACTCTTATTTTTAAATTAAATAATTAATTCTCCTCTTATGTCTTATTTTTAAAAATTAAAAGAGGGAGGGAATTAATATTCTATTTGGAGTTTGACTTTTCAAGAAATGAGACTATTATTAAAAGTGACCCATCTGCATGAAGAAATGCGCCATAGAAAGGAGGGAAACTTGGAGATTTGACATGCCAAAGCTATATAAGGAGATGTGGCGACCCCTTGGGGGCATGTTGAGATTTTTAGTAAAATATCTTCATGCTTGAAGAGGGATGTATGCCCATATGATCACATTATAAAGGTGTTCTTCAATACCACCATTATTGTGGAGAGAGTGAGACCTTCTGAGCTTTCATTGAGTGAATGTTGCTTGATATATTTATTCTATGTTTGGCGCATTTATTTGAGAAAGAAATCTGCATGTTATTGATTGTTATTGAAGGGTTTGATAGTGATTTATAATCTGCTATTACTACTACAATTATTGGAGCTATAATGACTTGCATGAGAGGTTGTTTTGGCATGTTTGGGTGTCTTTTGAGTTAGACCTGCAATCTGATCTGTATTGACATATTTTTCCAAGTGTGGGGCAGCTATTTTGAGTATGTTGGAAGGTTAGGAAGAGCTGATAATAATTTATGCAATTTATTCTGACCCTAACAACTTGATATCAGATTTCTGGGGCGGTTTTGAGGTGGTTTCAGTGATCAGAAAATTCAAATTCATAGTTCATTGGAAAGGCCTTGATTTCTAGTTTATTTTGCCTTTTATTTGGTGGCAAAATATGGAATATTGAGTGAGATATTAATTTTTGAAGTTTCAGCTGTTCTGGGTGCATTTTTAATTAATTAACTCTTGTTAAAAAAAATCTGATCTGGAAAAGGTTAATTTTTTAATTGGTTCTCCCATCTAACCCACTACTTTGGCTTACTCCAACCCCATTTGGGTTGTATTAAAGATGGCATTGAGTTATTTGAGGTCGAACTAAGAGGATTTAATCCTTCTAGAGTCGAGTTGGGTTAATTAATTTGCAGATTTAAATAATATCCCAAAAGGGGATATTAGAGTTGTATTAGAGCATCTTTCCTCTACTCTTGTGGGGGTGTTTTTGGATGCAGGGTAACAAAGAGTATTTCTTTTACAAGAGGAGGAATAAGGGATCAATGGAGGACGGGGCTTTCACTTCGGATCAAGTGAAATTCCTTCAAGAGTTGATGCAGAATTGTGGCATGGAGCTTCAATAGACTGTGAGTGAGCAAATGTCTAAGCTTATAAATGATACATTGGGTAAGGGCAAGTCCCCTAACTCCAACGGAGAAGAGAGCTCACATAGTGGGGAGAGGAACTCTACACAACCCCTTCCCAAGTTATTCAAAGGTATCTTCTTACCGAAGGAAAACGATAGTGGTAAAGAAGAAGAACCCACGTTGGTTGAATTGATTGATGCTCAAAGACTTGAGTATGGTTCTTTGAGTCAAGCTACAAGGCACATGTTGGGATTTGATGAATTTTGCGCTCTTAAGCTGGGCAACAAGCACAAGAGGGCAAATAGGCAACCCCCTAAGGACCTACAACAAAGGTTGGGTAAGGTTTCATTCCCAAGCTTTGATGGATCTAGCAAGATTACGGTTAGAGCATGGTTGCAAAAGATGGAGGCATACTTCTCCCTTAACCCCATGCATGAGGAAGAAGCCCTTAAGTTTGTAACTCTTCACTTGGAGGGTATGGCACATGAGTGGTGGTTCCATGGTATGCACACACAAGGGCATGATTTGATCCACACAATGGAGGAGTTTAGCAAGAGGATCATGGAGAGCTTTGACCGGAAAGATCCGGAAATACACTTGCAGGAACATGCACAACTCAAATAAGTCCATGATGTTGAGGAGTATGTGGTGGAGTCATGGTGACGGATGTTAGTGAGAAAAGATTGGTTTTCCTCTTGACGGAAGGTTTGGTTGAGTCTTTGAAAGGTTTGGTAAGAGCATTTAATCCTCTTTCTTTGCAAGATGCTATTACTAAGGCTTTAGATTTGGAATGTACAACTTATAAAGGTGATTTGGGAACAAGAGGACAACATATTAATGCCACTCATTCGCTGTCCAAAAGTGGAATTCAAGGGTAGCCAAGGTCTGATTTTCAAAAGCCCATGCAAGCACAAGGGGGACAACCCCTTAGGTCATCAAAAAATGCCCCAAAAAGGCCAAATCAGCCCTATGTGCCACCACATAGGAATCAGCCCCAAAACAACTTGCAAAAGGATGCAAGGGATGAGTTATGAAGGAAGGTTTGTGTTTTGATTGTAAGACTCGCTGGACAAGAGGCCACAATTGCAAGGGTAAAGGTCAAATTCATTTCATAGAAGTTATTGATTCAAATTTTGAATTTAATTTTGATTTGGGTGATGCTAACAATGGGACTAATAAGGATTTGGTTGAGCATGTGCAAGAGAAGGAAGAAAAAGAAGTAGAAAGCATGCTTGCCTCTCTTTCCAGTATTCCCAAATACCTTGCTTTCTAGGTAAAAGGTACCATTCAAGGGCAAATAATCATTACCTTGGTTGATAGTGGGGCCACACATAACTTCATTGATGGAAAAGCTTGGTGAGAAAGATGGGATTGGAAACCACAAAATTGTAAAGCTTTCAAGGTGACTATTGTGGATGGTTCCTCTATTCCATGTTCCACAAAGACCTCACAACTTGCCCTCACTCTTGGGAAACACAAGATAATTGATGATTTTTATGTTGTTGACGTTGGTGATATTGATCTTGTTTTGGGTGTGCAATGGTTGCATTCTTTAGGTGATGTCACTCAAAACTACATGACCATGGAGCTGAAATTCACCAAAGATGGCAAAGAAATCACTCTAAAGGGATTGGCAAATGGTGCACCATAATAAGTATCAATGAAGAGGATGGAAAGGGCATTTAGGAGAGGGCAAATTGCGTGGGCAGCCAGCTGTTTTATCACAAAAAAATCAGAAAAATCAGATCAGCAGTCTATTCAAGGTGAGTTACAAGGTATTTTGGACAAACACTCACGTTTTTAATGATTTGCCTCATGGGTTACCTCCCAATAGGAGTTTTTAGCACATCATTGAGTTGGAAGAAGGTGCTAAGCCCATTATGATTACCCCCTACCACCACCCAAGATTCTAAAAGGAAGAAATAGAAAAGACCATTAAGGAATTATTTGATATGGGGCACATAAGACCTAGTTCTAGTCCATTTGCATCTTTTGTGGTTTTAGTTAAGAGAAAAAATGGAACTATGAGAATGTGTATTGATTACCGTATGTTGAACAAGACGACCATCAAAAATAGGCACCCAATACTTAGGATTGATGAGTTGTATGGTGCTACATATTTTTCAAAGATAGATCTTAAATCCAGGTATCATCAAATCAAGGTAAGGGAAGAAGATGTGCACAAGACAGCCTTTAGATGTCATTTTGGGCATTTTGAGTTCTTAGTTATACCCTTCGGATTAACTAATGCTCCTGCTACTTTCCAATCATGCATGAATCATGTGTTTAGCAAGTATTTAAGAAATTTTGTGCTAGTGGTCTTTGATGACATTCTTGTGTATAGCAAAACATGGTAAGAGCATTTGATGCATTTGGATTTGGTTTTGACTACTTTGGGGCAGCATTCTTTCTTTGCCAAGAAGTCTAAATGTAAATTTGGTCTTAAGAAGATTTGGTATTTGGAACATGTTATTAATGCTAATGGTGTGCAAGTGGATAAACAAAAAATTGCAGCTATCATGGATTGACCTACTTCCACTTCTCTCACACAATTGAGAGGATTTTGTGGTCTTTGTAGTTATTATAGAAGATTTGTGAAGGGTTTCTCACGATTTTCTGCTTCTTTGAAAAATTTGACTAAGAAAGGGGCCTTCAAATGATCTAAAACAGCCCAAGATGCCTTTGAAAAAATGAAAGAGGTAATGTGTTCTTGTCTGGTACTTGCAGTTCCAGATTTTTCTATGCCATTTGTGGTGGAATGTGATGCTTCCAAAGAAAGTATAGGGGCTGTCCTAATGCAAAATAAACACCCCATTGCTTTTGAAAGTAGAAAATTGAAAGATCATGAGAAGGGGTATAATGTGTATGACAAGGAGATGCTAGCAATCATGCATGCTTTGAGTAAATTTAGGCAATAATTAATATGTGGCAAATTCATTGTCAAATTTGATCAAAATTGTCTGAGATTCTTTCTTAATCAAAGGGAATTGAATGACATGCAACAGAAATGGGTTACCAAAGTACAAACCTTTGATTTTGACATTGAATATGTGAAGGGAAAGAATAATATGGGAGTAAATGCACTCTCTAGAAGGCCATACGATTTGGGAGAAGGAATGGATCAGCCATGTGTTCAATTGCTTAAGGACAAACAATCTTTGGGAAGGAAGGACTGCAATGTCTCCTTTTTGGGACATTAATTAATTAAAAATATTGGAGACCTTTAATCCACTCTTCCCATGGATTAAAGGATAAAAATTGGGAAAATGTCATTACTCTTATTTTTAAATTAAATAATTAATTCTCCTGTCTTATTTTTAAAAATTAAAAGAGGGAGGGAATTAATATTCTATTTGGAGTTTGATTTTTCAGGAAATGAGACTATTATTAAAAGTGACCCATCTGCATGAAGAAATGCGCCATAGAAAGGAGGGAAACTTGGAGATTTGACATGCCAAAGCTATATAAGGAGATGTGACGACCCCTTGGGGGCATGTTGAGATTTTTAGTAAAATATCTTCATACTTGAAGAGGGTGTATGCCCATGTGATCACATTATAAAGGTGTTCTTCAACACCACCATTATTGTGGAGAGAGTGAGACCTTCTAAGCTTTCATTGAGTGAATGTTGCATGATATATTCATTCTATGTTTGGCGCATTTATTTGAGAAAGAAATCAACATGTTATTGGTTGTTATTGAAGGGTTTGATAGTGATTTATAATCTGCTATTACTGCTACAGTTATTGGGGCTATAACGACTTGCATGAGAGGTTGTTTTGGCATGTTTGGGTGTCTTTTGAGCTAGACCTGCAATCTGATCTGTATTGACATATTTTTCCAAGTGTGGGGCAGCTATTTTGAGTATGTTGGAAGGTTAGGAAGAACTGATAATAATTTATGCAATGGCTTATTCTAACCCTGACGACTTGATATCAGATTTCTGGGGTTGTTTTGAGGTGGTTTCAGCGATCAGAAAATTCAGATTCATAGTTCATTGGAAATACATTGATTTCTAATTTATTGTGCATTTTATTTGGTGGCAAAATATGGAATATTGAGTGAGATATTAATTTTTGAAGTTTCAACTGTTCTGGGTGCATTTTTAATTAATTAACTGTTAAAAAAATTAGATTTGGAAAAAATTAATTTTTTAATTGGTTCTCCCATCTAACCCACTACTTTGGCTTACTCCAACCCCATTTGGGTTGTATTAAAGTTGACATTGGGTTATTTGAGGTTGAACTAAGAGGATTTAATCCTTCTAGAGTTGAGTTGAGTTAATTAATTTGCAGATTTAGATAATAACCCAAAAGGGGATATTACATATTTCTCATTTAGTTTAGTCATTTTGATTTCGGTGGTGCATTTTTTTTTCCCGAAGACCATTTCATGTACATTTTTCGTGACATGTGATGATCTTTGGTTGGGGCATATGCATACATCGAATTTTCACTTTTACTGACTTTTTCTCTTCACAAACATATTACGCATTGGCTTCCCTAGAGCATTGTCCTCAGGGATATTGTTAAGAGCGGGGATAATTGGAAATGGTTATATTGGGATGGTTGGTAGTGATACTTATGAGAGGGCCTTTATATGTAGTCCTACTTACGAGAGGTCCTTTATATGTAGTCCATTAGTCCATGTTACACCACCTTAGATACTTTTCATACCTTTACAGTCTCCTCACAACATCACCTCGTTATCCTCTTTCGGTCATCTCCATATCTACTTATAATACACATATACTTGTCATATCACCTTTTAGCAACTCTAAAGTCTTCATTCATCCTCTGGAACTCCCTTCTAGGATCCCATGAAAGCACATTACCTCAAGTCAACGACATTGACCATGCTTTTACTTCTGATCGTCGAATGCATTGACCATGGCGGATGCCATTGGCTAAAAGAAATTGTAATGTTTTATCATGACCACCATATGTACGCAACATTAGAGTGCATTAACCATCACATCATCATCAAGCATTTGGTCTTCTTGTGCTTGCAAATATGCTCTTAAGGTCTTGAAGTTAGTTTTGCTTATCTTTTGGAGTCTACAATTGGAGCATTGTGTACTTAAGATTCCAAGCATAGGAGGTACACATTTCATGATCTTCCTACCCTTTGGAGTCTTCAAAAAGTGACTTTTATGTCTTATATTATTCGTTTGTGATCCCCCACATCAACTCTCTCATAAGGTATTGTTAACCTTGGGAGAAATTAATGCGCCAATGGTGTTTGCACAAAGGTAAGTATCTGTAACCTCTCTTTTCCTTTATACTATTTCAGATTTGATTGATTGTTTGATTAGTCATGCATGGGTTAGAGTAGAGTAGCATATTCTTCATCTATTGAATTATTATCTATTGGTTTTTACCTTACAACCCGCCCTGAAAGATCCCTAGATAGATCTTTCTTATACTATACTGATTTTCAGTTAAATAAAAACAGCAAATACAGATTTCTGTTTATTATATGTCAAATCCCTAGTGCAGATCTGGAAAGTGCGACTAGGGTTTAAGAGAGATAACAATGTAAACCACACCAAATAAAATTACTTCTGATTTCTAATGACTGCCCAGATATTTGGGGACTGAATTACATAAAAAACTGAACTTATTACAGTCCAAAAATGCCCAGAAAACCAGATCTGAAGTCTGATATTATTCAGATTGAAAATCTTCAGAATGTACTTCAGAAAATGATAAAAAGTACAGCGATCAGATTACAATATGATGGCAAACATTTAACAAATATTTTTGGATAAAAATACCTCTGAATTCGCTGTTAACTTGCTTATACTGGGCCGACCCAATTGCTGGTTGGAAATCATTGAAAAACACTTTCAAATCTCCTTACACACATGGCTGAATTGTACCTGGAAATCTGTTGAATAACGCTGGGAATTTCTGAGTGAAATCCCCTCCCAATCCGCTGGGGTTTTCGTCCGCAAGAGATAAATTCACAAGGGTTTTCGTCCTTGGAATTTCTGATAAAAGCTCAGAGCTCTTAGCAATGCAAAAGATGATAATAAAATTTTTGGATGTCTCTCTACAAGTCGACTTGTTTATTTAAAGGGAGATCAGCCAACCACCACCCCCAAATCAGCCAATAAAAATTGTTTCATTCTCCTATGCTGGGCGCATTTTCCTTTTTGGGCTGATTGGCACATTTCCCAAAATTTGACTCCCTAAGGTAAGTCGCACTTTCTCTTTTCTAATACAATTATTTTTAATTGTATTTTTGACATTTTAATTCAACATTATACTTTATTATTTATTATATGTGCTTTTTCATGATATTATTATTATTTTTTGAAACAATAGCACATTATAATAAAATAATAAAGATAAGTCACCCTAAAACTTCCCTTTGGCCGTCGGGTAGACAAAAAGGGCCAAAGGTCTTCGCCCAAGCTCACGCAGGTAGAGGGGACATTACAGTCCTCCCTCCCCGGAGTTGCTTGCCCACAAGCAACTGTAGCAACGCGGGGTGCTGAAGAATAGACTCACCCTCCCAAGTGGCATCCTCCAAGGGTAAATCTTTCCAACGAACCAGGTACTCCCGTATCACCTTGTTCCGCAATCTTCTCTCCCTCCAATCCAAAAGTCCCTTAGGAACCAAATCCAGTCTTCCCTCATCATCCAAGGGGGGTAACTCTACTGAAGAGGTCACATGCTGTCCCAATGCCTTCTTTAGGCAAGATACATGAAAAACATTGTGTATCTTACTTTCAGAAGGTAACTCCAACTCATAAGCTACCTGTCCAACTCTCCTCACTACCCTGTATGGACCATAGAAGCGAGGCTTAAGCTTCTCCGCTCCACTCTTCTTAAGAGTACTCTGTCTGTAAGGCTGGAGTCGCAAAAAGACCATATCCCCTACCTCAAATGATCGCTCACTCCTGTGCCTGTCTGCATACATCTTTTGCTGATTTTGGGCATGCTGCATATTGTCCTTAAGGGTTTTAAGGATATCCTGGCTGTCCTGTAAACACTCTCGAGCCTTAGGAGCTCTGCTGTCTCCAAACGCCATATCCACGAAGGATCT
Source organism: Taxus chinensis (assembly GCA_019776745.2). Taxonomy (NCBI): domain Eukaryota; kingdom Viridiplantae; phylum Streptophyta; class Pinopsida; order Cupressales; family Taxaceae; genus Taxus; species Taxus chinensis. The sequence continues at coordinate 107,914,294 of CM034154.1, forward strand.
TGCGTCATATCCGTACAAAGCTCGAAAAGGGGTCATCCCAATGGACATGTGGTACGTAGTATTGTAACAATACTCGCACAAATAAAGTTGCTTGACCCATGCTCTTTGCTGCCCTGAAACATAGTTGCGCAGGTACCCCTCAATCCACTTATTCACAATCTCCGTCTGCCCATCTGTCTGTGGATGATAGCTAGTGCTTGGAGTCAACTCAGTGCCTGCCAACCTGAAGAGTTCCTGCCAAAATATGCTCATAAACCTGCTGTCCCTATCGCTGACAATATTCTTCGGAAGCCCATGTAACCTGAATACCTCCCTAAAGAATAAATCAGCCACCTGTGGTGCCTTAAAACTCGTGGGGATGGCAAAGAAGTGTCCATACTTAGTCAACTTGTCAACTATCGCATAAATGCGATCATAGCCCTGCACAACTGGTAGTCCTGTAATGAAATCCATAGATATACTCTCCCACCTCTGCTCTGGAATAGGTAAGGGCTGTAATAAGCCTGCAGGGAAAGTATGCTCGGACTTGTTTTGCTGACAAGTCACACACTCTCGAATATACTGTAGAACATCCTCCTTGAGACCCTTCCAAGAGAATCTCTCTCTAACTTGCCTATATGTCTTGAAATACCCTGGATGTCCTGTTAATGGTGCATCATGGAGTGCATGTAGAATCTTCCCCTTGAGCTTAGATTCAGGTACCAAATAAATCCTACCCTTATAATAAATCAAATCAGAAATTACCTGGTAGCGCCCATCCTGAATTTTGCCGTCCATGATCTCACATGCTAAGGTGTTCTTTGAATACTCAACTAGCAATTGAGACTTCCAATCTGCAGAAATTTCACTCATGGAATATAGGACAGCAACATGGGGTCTCCTCGATAGTGCATCTGCCACAACATTCCTTTTTCCTTTGACATACTCGATGTCAAAATCATAGGCCTGAATCCTGCTGACCCATTTCTGCTGCCTCTCATTGAGTTCCTTCTGCTCCAAGAAGTACCTCAAGCTGTTATGGTCGGTCCTCACTACAAACTTTCCTCCCACCAAATATTGTCTGAACTTCGCCAATGCATGCATGATGGCGAGCATCTCCTTGTCATAGGTGGAATACAATCTCTCGTTCTCCCTCAATTTTCTACTCTCATAGGCAATGGGATGACGGTCCTGCATCAAGACTGCACCAATACCTGAGCCCGAAGCATCACACTCTAAGATGAATGGTTTGGAGAAGTCTGGAAGAGCAAGGACTGGACATGTGCTCATCACCATCTTGAGCTCATCAAATACTCTCTGTGCCTCCTCTGTCCATCTAAATGCGCCTTTTCTTGTGAGATCTGTCAATGGTGCAGCAATATCTGAATAACCCCTCACAAATCTCCGATAATATCCGCATAACCCTAGGAATCCCCGCAACTCTGATATGTTCCTGGGTGGAGGCCAATCCTACATAGCCTGTATCTTCTCCTGATGGACCTTGACCCCATGGGCCCCAATGACATGTCCCAGATACAGTATCTCAGTAAGTCCAAACTCGCATTTGGACATCTTAGCAAATAGAGACTGAATCTCCATAATGCCAAGTACCTCATCTAAATGCCTCAAATGATCCTCCCATGATCTGCTGTGGATCAAGATGTCATCAAAGAAAACTAGCACGAACTTCCTCAACTGCTTGTTGAAGAGATGGTTCATGCATGACTGGAAAGTGGCAGGTGCATTAGTGAGACCAAATGGCATCACCAAGAACTCGTAATGCCCATAATGACATCTGAATGCTGTCTTGAGGATATCCTCCTCTCGGACCTGAATCTGATGGTATCCCGATCGAAGATCAATCTTCGAAAAATAAATGGCTCCATGCAATTCATCCAAAAGCTCATCAATACGGGGAATGGGATACCTGTTTTTGATGGTCTTCTTGTTGAGGGCCCTGTAGTCGATACACATTCTCATCGTCCCGTCCTTCTTTTTCACCAACACCACCGAAGAAGCAAATGGGCTAGAACTAGGACGGATATGCCCCATGTCAAGAAGCTCCCTGATGGTCCTCTCTATCTCATCCTTAAATTTCTTAGGATGACGGTAGGGTGTAGTGATCACAGGCTTGGCACCCTCCTCCAACTCTATGACATGCTCAAACCCTCTGTCTGGTGGTCTCCCTGGAGGAATATCACCAAAAACCTGCCCGTGCCTATCTATTATGGTCTGAATATCTGCATGCAACTGCTGTCCATCATCTGGAGAAGATTTGGATGAAATGAAACATTGGGCTGCCCATGCAACCTCTCCATGACTGATAATAGATTCCATCCTATGTGCTGAAACAACTCTAGGCCCACCATCCGAAAGAGCTCGTAGCACAATCTTCTTCCCCTCTGACATAAACTCTATCTCCATTCGTTTGAAATCCTGCACATATCTCCCTAGAGACTGAAGCCACTGAATCCCCAAAACTGCGTCTATCTCTCCAAGTCCAACTATGTAAAAATCATCTGTCAGTGTGTAGTCTCCTAGCTGGATACTAAGCTGTGGAATTCGTCTAGTGCAGCTTAGAGCAAAGCCATCTGCCACTCGTACACTAAACCCCTCAAATTCTTCCACCTGTAATCCCCGCTTCATCACAAATCCCTCATCAAGGAAATTGTGCGTAGCACCACTATCAATCAAGCAAACAACTTGTTGGCCCTTAAGTACTCCTTTCACCCGAAATGGATGATACCTAGGGACTCCAGAAAGTGAAGCAATAGTACCTGAGCCTGATGCATCTCCATCTCCTAACTCTCCCTGGGGCTGCTCCTCATGTGCACCCTGACCACTGTCTTCTGTATCTGTATCTGCTGAAGAATCTGCCTCTGCATCCGAGATAACCTCAATAAGATGCACCTTGCCTTTCCCAAGGCAGTTGTGTCCAGGCTCCCAGTGATCTTTGCAATGGAAACAAAGTTTCTTTCTTCTCAACTCATTCCGAGTCTCTTGATCCATCCTAGGAGGGGGTACACTCCTTTGCTGAGTAGTGGAACGCTGAACCGGCTTGGAGCTTGTGAAGGGCTTCTTACTAGGCTGGTAAGAAGTGGGAGTGGTCTCCAAATCCAATGCTGTCTGGATAGCATCATGTAATGTAGTAGGCCTAAGGGCCTTGACCAACCCTCTTAACCTGTCATGCAAGCCCTCAATAAAAAGCATTACCACACGTCTCTCAGGCATCTCGGGGACCGTCACTGCAATCCGCTGAAATTCGTTGATGTAAGAATCAACGTGCCCACTCTGTCGTAGCTGTGCCAAATCCCTGTAATATAGCTCCACATCTTTGCGGTCAAATCTGGCAATCAACTTCTCACTAAACTCCCTATATGACCGTAGTAAGTCATGTCTCTGTGTGATAAGCCCATGGTGCCACCAATCATATGCCACTCCCTCCAAGTGAAGAGTAGCAAACTGAATAGCCTCCTGTTCCTGCATAGGTTTGAGAGTGAGGTATGTATCAAGCTTGTGAATCCATGCCCTGGCACTAATCTTCCCACTGCCATCGAAGGTGGAAAGGGTCACCTTATTGGTAACCTGCTTCAATTCTCTGTTTTGCTGGGTCCTAGGCCTCTGTGCTTGCCTAGCTTTCAAGCTCTCCCTTTTCTGCATACAATATTGGTGGAGGGGAAAGGCGTTTCGCACCTCTTCTGGTAGTGCTCTCCACTCATCATGAGCTACCATTACATTATCTTGAAAGGCTATGTCTTCGAGTGGGTCCTCAACTAGTGGCGGCTCCTCCCGTGGTAGGAATCTAGGCTGCATAGGCCGATCTGCAGTCCTCGTGGGTCTTCTTTCCTCTGTATGTCTCCTATCTCGCGGAGGGGAACCTCTTACGCTGCCCACTTCTGTAGGAACCCGGCTGTGCCTTCGGTAGCTGCTGGCTATGGATGCAGATCTTTCCCTTCTATCATGCCGATTTCTTGTCCTATCCACAGTCAAATTCTCCATCAGCTGTCTCATGGTCTGAATCATTTCTTGATGGGAATCGATCATTCCGCTAAAAAGGGCATCCGGATCAGGCCGCTCACGTCGTGGAGGAGTGTGTGCTCTATCCATGATACCTTCAATATTCAGACGTGCCTGACTCCTTGTATAATAACGGTGTGGCCCAACTTCTGTAGGCTGCATAAACAGATACAAAACAAACCCTCCAGGTGGGAGGATTGATGCTCTGATACCACTGAAAGATCCCTAGATAGATCTTTCTTATACTATACTGATTTTCAGTTAAATAAAAACAGCAAATACAGATTTCTGTTTATTATATGTCAAATCCCTAGTGCAGATCTGGAAAGTGCGACTAGGGTTTAAGAGAGATAACAATGTAAACCACACCAAATAAAATTACTTCTGATTTCTAATGACTGCCCAGATATTTGGGGACTGAATTACATAAAAAACTGAACTTATTACAGTCCAAAAATGCCCAGAAAACCAGATCTGAAGTCTGATATTATTCAGATTGAAAATCTTCAGAATGTACTTCAGAAAATGATAAAAAGTACAGCGATCAGATTACAATATGATGGCAAACATTTAACAAATATTTTTGGATAAAAATACCTCTGAATTCGCTGTTAACTTGCTTATACTGGGCCGACCCAATTGCTGGTTGGAAATCACTGAAAAACACTTTCAAATCTCCTTACACACATGGCTGAATTGTACCTGGAAATCTGTTGAATAACGCTGGGAATTTCTGAGTGAAATCCCCTCCCAATCCCCTGGGGTTTTCGTCCGCAAGAGATAAATTCACAAGGGTTTTCATCCTTGGAATTTCTGATAAAAGCTCAGAGCTCTTAGCAATGCAAAAGATGATAATAAAATTTTTGGATGTCTCTCTACAAGTTGACTTGTTTATTTAAAGGGAGATCAGCCAACCACCACCCCCAAATCAGCCAATAAAAATTGTTTCATTCTCCTATGCTGGGCGCATTTTCCTTTTTGGGCTGATTGGCACATTTCCCAAAATTTGACTCCCTAAGGTAAGTCGCACTTTCTCTTTTCTAATACAATTATTTTTAATTGTATTTTTGACATTTTAATTCAACATTATACTTTATTATTTATTATATGTGCTTTTTCATGATATTATTATTATTTTTTGAAACAATAGCACATTATAATAAAATAATAAAGATAAGTCACCCTAAAACTTCCCTTTGGCCGTCGGGTAGACAAAAAGGGCCAAAGGTCTTCGCCCAAGCTCACGCAGGTAGAGGGGACATTACACGCCCTTTGGGCTTTACAATCTATTGATCCTTAGAGTCCATATTTACAACACTAGCAGAAGTATCTCTATATTGTTACAACTTTGTTGAAATCAATCTATAATTGGGACCTAGTTAGACATCACTTCCCTATCCTAGATCTAGGCAATGTACAACCCTCTTGTGTGCATTTTTAGAATGACCACTTTATTATTCTAGTCTATATTACCTAGAAGAGAGAATATTCTATTTGAGCATTCTGTACTTGCATACACATGATGTCTCTGCCAAGTTAGTAGGAACATTCCATCGAAGTTGTAGGTTCATTGGCTTTGCTTCCCAATTCTCCAATATGGAAGAAATTTTCTCCAACCAATAGCCTCCAAGACCTTGGTGAAAAAAGTCTTTCAAGAGCCATGCACAAAAGATAAGAGGGAAAAAAAATCTTTTGTCTTCCTTCCAAGCTGATTTCAGAAGCATGTCCATGTTAGTCCATCATTTTAATAGTGTTTTCCATGGAAACTCAGAATAATGTTTTTATTACGATTCTAATCCAATTCTTCGTTCAAAAGGATGACAATAATTGCAATCTCTTAATCTGGTCAAGAGCTTAGCTATCATGAGTTTTGTTTATAATGTTTGTTGAGGTGTATTCAATATGACACTGGATATTGGCTTGCTTATGTAGAGAGAAGTTTCCATTCAATCCCAGCTAGATATCTGGAAGCTTTTAGAGTTTTTTCATTTTTTAATTAGTTGTAGACCTATAATTTCATTACTTCCAGGCCTATGATTTAATACCAGTTATATGCAAACTTTTAATTTCCATGAATCGAAGATTGTATAGGTACATTTATTTTCTATTCTTAGATACTTTCGTGTACTATTGTTCCATTAAATATAAAATGTCCTGTGTACGTGTTGAAAAGAAAGTTTCCCCTCTTCTTTCACTTATTCATTCACTCTACTGGTCACCAAAATCAGCTTGCAGTCTCTGGAAAGTCAATTTTGCCTGATCCATAACCATTTACTGTTGCAAAGGATTCTCAACAATCCTTACAGATAAGAGAATATAAAATAGGCTAGTCATTAGCTTATAACTAAAGAGGCACATGGTTTAATGCCTTTTCAAGATATCCTTGGTAAATAAGGTGATAGATTTTGTAAACTTATTCTCATTTATAATGTTGACGATGGAAGCTTCAATTACTTAAGAAGTTAAGACCTATTCTCATTTATTGGACCATTCTATTATCAACATACTAATGCAAAAATGGCATTGCTTCCTATACACCAAACTGGTGTCCTGCTTGTTGGTGACCCAAAAAACTACCTTTAACTTTATAGCTCTCTAACTATATTTGATAAATGATATTTCTAAATCTCATACCATCTTTTCATTACAATATATACAAGTCGGTCCTCGTGAATTAGAATCTATTGGGAACAATTTTCTAGATATCACGTTTCGATGTTGAAATTGAAGTATTGCTAGCTTAAATAGATTATCATTGTGAATAAAGGACATATTATAAGATATGCCCATGCTATACAACACACCAGTAATGTAAATGATATAATATATGAGGCTAGTTCCTAGTTGCTGAGTTGATAAACTAGACTGTGAAGGATCACTAGTGTTGAAGGAGAGACTTCAATTGGATCAGCATGCATTTAAAATGACATTATCTTCAGTAGCATATAGCATTGTGGGAGAGCCATATTTAAATATTTTTAAAATTGGTAAAGTTTACAAAGTGAACAAATTTCTCAAAATTTGATTGTGGAATATATTGAGTTCTTAGCAGTGGGAAAAGTGAATAGACTATCAGAGCAGCCAACACTTGAGGAGGGACATTTACCAAGGACATTGTAAATATGAGAAGGATGTTAGTAGAATCAACAAGATGTAAATAAGCAGAACAAAATGCCATATTATCCTTCAAATTAAATTTTAGAAATTAGAGAAAGAATTGTCAATACTCGGAAGAGGATTTTGAAGGGTATTTTTTTCTTCCATTTCATTTTTATGTTTCTGGTCATCATAGTTTCACTTTTGGATTACACTTGACAGACAGACATACCAAACCTTTTTCATTTACAGACACAATAGTCTTTCATGGATACTGTAGCTGCTTGCCATTAGGATTTTTTTTACTCCAGTAATAGTGTTTTTCAAGCATATACAAATTTGTAGATAGCTATAATATGTAAGTGGGATTTTTATCCTTTCACTCAATGAAAGGTACCCAAGCACTTACTTTCACACCAAGCAGAGGTTAGTACATATATTGGAATAAACTTTGCAGCAATCAAGATTTTCCATTTCTGGTAAAAATGTGTTCTATGCCATTGATAGAAGGCATTGTTTGTATTAAAAGGAAGTTATTGCCTGGTTTATATTCTTCAGAGCTTGAAGGACCACTGTAAATGATATTGGTTTACAATAGCAGATGAATCATTTTCTTGTGGTCTGATGAAGGTACAAGCAAGTGGTGAAGGTGCCAATAGTGACTCTGATATGGAATATGTTAGCAAGGGAGCAGCTTCTGAAGAAGCAACAAAATTGAGAAGCAATAAGGAAGAGGAAAATCTCTACATAAAAAGCAGTCCACATAAACATTCTTTCCTGGAGGCATCCTTGGATCTGTCGTCTCAAGTAGCAGGTTCAAGGCCACAAATTTCAAGTTCGGAGAGTAAACACGGTCCAAGTGCTCTGCCATTTGAGTTTCTTGCATTAGAAGTCTGTCTTGAAGCAGCATGCAGCAGCCTTGATGATGAGGTGGGTGTAGCCACATCTTTTATATTCATTTCAGAATTTAGCTATTACACTCTTTTAAGGTGGATCTAAAACTTTTCTCAGATTGTTGTCTTCCTTCACAAGTTGATTCTTAATCACAGATATTAAAACTAAGTTAAAGGATGCTTTTTTATTTATTATTATTCCATGTCTCTAAAATTTGATGGGTTTGACTTTTATTCTGGTGCATTTGAAACATGATACCTTTATTTGTGCCAACTACCATGCCTTTCATTTCTGTTAGCTTCTCTACGTATTTCTTTTTCTTAATTGAGGATATAGCTTTCTATGGCACGCTGTTAATTCTGTGAGTCATATGTAGACTGAAGCATTAGAACGTGAGACATATCCAGCACTGGACGAGCTGACAGTCAAGATCAGTACCCTCAATCTTGAAAGAGTGCGGCAGCTAAAAAGTCGCTTGGTGGCAATTTGTGCTCGAGTGCAGGCGGTAAATTGTTTCTTTGATTATGTTAATTATAATATTACATTTTAAAAAGATTAATATGCAAGATTTAACATGAAGTGTCCTGCTGAGAAGATTTAAATGACCAGGGAGTAGAGAAAATGGCTAATGGATAATATTTATGATTCAACTATTTTTTTCAAATTCGTTTTCCTAAACAATGTACCTATCTCAACTGAAGATTCACTAAATATTCTGTACAATGAGTTTCAACATTAAAACATGAAAAATTACGTACATACGATATCTCAAAGGCGTATTGAAAAAACACTTTCTATAAGAGAAACAGTAGAACTATTTGACCCTCCTAATAGAAAACCATACCAAAAGCAATAGGGCAGTTCAGTGAATCTCTCAAGAAGGTTAAAGAAGTAATAGAAAGTTTTATGGACTGGGTGTGGATATCATTTCTCATCAAAAACTAAAATCCTTCCTCATTAGATGGTGTCTGAAGCAGATCATGATGGAATTCAAAGAAGTACTTAACAACAGACAAACCTTGTTCAAAAGAAGAGTTGGAGGATTCTGATCAACTTTGCACATAAAGGAGGAATGACTTGTTGCAATGGACTGAAGCATGTCCACCCATAGGATCACGAAAGATATGAAAATTGGAGAAGCATTCTTTCCTTCCTACACTTAAAAATGTGTTAGCATACAGGAAGAGTCAAATCTTTAAGATGCCAATCATTTTGAATTTTATTACATTTTAGTTTTCTTTCCTCGCTTCAATGCTACTTATACATATCCTGTCGACAGGTTATGAACCCACAGGCTATCCAAGCCCTGTTCACCTCATAACCTATGTTTGTGGCTTATTCACGCTCTTAAATGTTCATTTTATATGCAAAGAACACACAACGTATTGAAGATACATTAACTTTATGAGATGAAGACTAGTTTTGGCTTCAATAACATAATTGAAACAATGCATTAGACCCTCTTAAAATCTTGTGTTATCCTTTCCTATCTATTTCTTATGGCCTAACTGGTTCATACAATTTGTCATTAGTATATTGCAAAACTTTTGCAACCCTCAAGTTGCTCTATGATTTATAGGAAACTCAACTCTTCGATATGTACCTTTTACCATGTGTCTCTTTGTTCCTAATTCTACATACTCATCTTTAATTGTTATACCATTGTAAACACACACAAATGAGTGAACCGTCATTTATAGATGTAAGAAATAGATTTTTATTACGAAATGTAAGAATTGTTTTTCTGGCTTTGGTTAGGATCTTATGTTACTTATAAACTATACCCTTTAAAAAAAAGTTATAAATCAATATTTCTGGAAAACTACCTCATGTACTATTCTGGCACCAGGGTTCAAATTTCCAGACAGCCATGGAGACCAGATACTTAATACAGTGGAACCACTATGACAGATTTGCCAATACAACTACCAGGACAGAAGATAAACTGACAACTACTATCTGAAGTGGACCACTATAAACTTCCCTCATAACCAAAACTATTAACAAAAATACCATTCTATAAATAGCTATATTGTCAATACTGGTTATACAAATATTATCCTAAAAAATCTTCATCCAAATCTCTTCAAATGTAATTGACAAACATGGCTTTCCAAGGATTTTGGCAAAAATAACATAACAATTTTGGATGGCATTACTAAACTGATGGTGAATTTTGATTTTTTACTGAAAACTCGCTGAATGTCGGAAATTGGGTGTAGGTAATAATCACAAGGTTTATCATGAAAGGGATGGTAAAGAAACTAAAGAGAAGCACAAATTAAGGCTACCAACTTAGTGGAAAAATTAACTGCACACCAATGAAAATCATCCTGAGGTAGATAAAAAGTCGCCATCCTTTAACACTACTAAGTGTGCAGTTTCTATTAGCTCTGACATGGATTTCACCATGTCCCCCAAACTACTGATAGAATAGAGCACTATCATCAAATGCAGAGGAGAGAGAGGAATAACAAAAACAACATCTTGAGGGTCGCGGCATAACACACTTCCATAAAAGGGCAGTAATTTCCCATTGCCCCCAACCCTACCGTTTTCCACATGCATGTGAATGTCCATCAGTTGGATGAAAAAGCAACAATCCAATTTGATATGGCATTTGGTTCTCCAATAATAGGTGATTTTAAGCACCCCCCTAAAGCCTCCTCAAATTCTAATGTCATACACTATGATAATCATGGTATTAGTGTAGCTAATAACCTTATGATTGGCAGTGTAGATGCAAACGGTATTCCCCCTCCTTCAAACCCTAGTAATCCCCATTAGAGGCAATATTTTTTATGGCTATGAGTTTCTCTGCCTCCTCAACATCAAGGGTGTGTTCCTGCCTCATTCTCTTATAGGTAAGGTAGCTACCCAAATGAAGAGTGGTGATCAATTTCACTAGAAAATCAACCACTCTATTTCTCTCTCTTGGTGTACAACTTTCCTAGCTTCTTGAAGGATTCCTTAATGAATACGATCTCCTTCACCCTATTGGTAATCATTCATCTGCTAGGCATGCTGGTGTTATCTTTAGCAAGGTAGGATGTCAACATTTGAGTATCAGCTATGAGGATAGCAACTTCAAGCCCAACTCTGTCATTGCATGGAAAAGTCATGAAATGAACACGGCATTAAAAAGTTAAAGTAAGATGTTGATCAAGCAATCAGTAGGTGATTTTTGGCTATGTAGTACTTTTCCATCACATGATAGATCTTCATATTTTCATTGGGTAATGCTTGCAATTTCAGATTTTGGAAGGAGGTACGATATTCATTCTTTCAAGAGTTATAGGAATTATGTCTCAAGAAAGAGAAATCCGAATAAGTGAATAAGTATCAGCTTATTGTATATTCTTGTAAGAAAACTGGACACACCTTTATCAGTGATGATTGGTCAAGCAAGAGACTTCTTTTCATCCTTATCAACACTTCTGCTTGTTATCCCTGCAAAATTGTGTTTCTAAAAGCTGTTGATGCTTCAAACGGATAAAAACCATCAGTTTACAATTTTATAAATATAGAAAAGAGGGTAAGAGAATTTTTTAATGCCATATGACACATGTTTATAACTCGATCTCGCACTTTGTAACGAGAAATTGAGGATGCAATAAGAAATCTAGCTGGTTGAGATTGGGAAAGTTGCAAGCTTTCATCTATCATTTTTTTTTTTATAGAGATATTGCATCTATTGTTTTAGGGGAGCCCATTTGGAAGGGAGAAATACAGGTCAAAACATTATTTGAACCTATTGGAAACGTTCCTTGCATAGAATATATTATTGAGGTCCTCGATACAATGAATAAAGCCATCAAAGAATCTTTTGGCAGAGACAACCTAAATCCTAACTGAAGATGATAGTTTTATGGGCTTTAAATGAGAGGTAGATAATGATGCCAATTTCTTTTCATGCTGCTTGGATCCTTGCTTATTTGGAGGTAACCAAGAAACTGATGCATAGCTTACGGATGGCTTACTTGAGTTCATAGATAGAATCTATCTTAATTATTTATGTGCCAAGATTTTTTCCTAACAAATGAATACAAAGATGAGATTGTTATCCTCTTCTCTAGGAAAATAGCAAGAGATAAGTAGACTAATCTAGACTCTACATTGGTGCAATAGTGGCAATAATATGGTGGCTCAAGTCTAGATTTACGAAGGTTTTCTATCTGTTCCAAGTCAGATATGGATTGCATATAGAACTTGTGAAAGAAGCTGGACTGCATTTGAACTCATTCATTCAGTTTTATTTATTTATTTTGAATTGGTGAAGTTCAAGGCTCAAATGAATGCCACATGTTTCTCAGACTCGAGCAGGTTACTACCTTGGCTACTAGAGACGCTTACCCCAACTTGCAATCCCTTGTAGGTGGATACACACATGTTGCAAAGAATCTTGATCAACTGGGGAACACTTCGAATATGCACCAACATCATTTAAGTGGCTTCCATTAAATATGTAGTAGCAATGATATTGATGTCCTCTTCTGTAGGAAAATAGCAAGAAATAAGTAGACTAATTGAGACTTCACATTGGTGCAATGTTGGCAAGTGTATGGTGGCTCAACTCTAGATCTACAAATGGTTGCTGTTCTGGTCTTAAGTCAGTTGTGCGCTGCACAGTGGATATACATGTGAACGAAATTGGAGCACGTTTGATCTTTTCACCCAAATATATTTTTTATTTTTCCCAACTGCTGAGACTGAAGTCTCAAACACAAACTGTTAAAATATAGAGCATTATATAGCTTATAATGCGATTATGTAGTTGTCATTCAGCTGGTAACTGTTCAACCAATCTGTAACCACCTCTTGCTATATAATAAACGCTGTCACACTTGTTTGAGTGTGCATTCAGCCTTCTCTGAATTCTTTCTTCTCTTTACATATGCTAACATTGGTATCAGAGCGAAGGTTCGCAGTTCAAGGAAGAAAGAAGCCATTCACAGTTTGAGGAAGCTTTTGGCGGAAGAGTGCACACAAAGGAGAAGCCTGTGGAGGTCATGCAGGCCTGGAGCATCTAGTTCGTGGGTTTTTCATCCACAGTCGTTGCTAGGGCACAGCAAGGGCAGAAAAGAAAACTCCACTCACACATACTGCTGTAACAGTCGAGTATAAAGTCGCCAGCAACAAGAAAAACGAGATTCTAAGCAGTTGTATGAACAATTTGAGGGTATAACAAGGAAAAATGTGAGTTGAATATTCTCGAAGGGTATACTTCTTCCTTATCTGCTGTTCATGTGCCATGTATTTTTATAAGTCACTTATTCTATTTATTTAAGTGGGCAACATATTTTATTATTTCCATTACTTTGGATTAATAAAATGGCAAATATTTCAAACTTGATTCTGCCGGACACAAATTAAAGGGCACTAATTTAAACGTATGGAGCCATAACATTCTGACCCTTGTAGAATTTCGTGGTTGTGATAAAATAATCATTGGGTAGTGAAGGTCGACCAACGACAAATTTTGCGGATTATGAAAAACGTCATAAGGAAGTGTTATTGCTTCTCAAGTTGTTGGTGTCGGATGATATGGTACCGGAAGTGCGGAACGCTACTGTGGCAAACACGTTGTGGGCCAGCCTGAGGGATAAATATTAGATGTCAGAAAAGAGTCGGGTGTTTTACCTGAAGAATATGCTCTTTTCCATAAAGTCACAAGAAGGTGGATCGCTTCTGAGCACCTACTTCAGATGAAAGACCTCCGAGACCAGTTATCTTCCATCAACAAAAAGGTGGACGACGATGATATGGTGGCTCTGGTTCTGAACAACTTACCTTCTTCGTATGAGTCATTTGTGGAGGCACTCCATTTAATGGTTGAAAGTCAAACACTCACGTTTGACAAGGTGAGTTCCTACCTATTGTAAAAGGAGCGGAGACAAATTCAGGCATAATCTAATTGTGACCAATCAAAGAGTGCTCTTGTCACACAGTCAAAAGGAAAGTGGAGACGTCATTCTGGCGAGTCTTCCACTCGGTATCAAGTCACATGCTATTACTGTCACAAGGTTGGGCACCTTAGGAAGGATTTTCGGAAGCGGAAGTATGATCTTTCGCAACGAAAAAAAAAACCATGTGATGAGACACATGTAGCAGCAGTTACAGAAGAATAGGATTCAGATGACTAGCATGCTCTTTATTGTCTTACGACATCATGCTCGTATGACAGTGGTACTAGTTACTGGATCATTAACTCTGGTGCAGCTGCACGCTTTTCATGTCGCAGGGACTGGTATGTTTCATTTATTGCAAATATCTATTTTGAATCAGTAGTACTAGTTGATTGAAAATCACTTACAGTAGAAGGGATAGGAGATATATGCATTGTGTTGAATAATGCTCATAAATTGTTGGTACAGAATGTTAGATATGTACCTTCTTTACAAAAGAATCTTCTATCTATTCATCAGTTAACTGAAAATCCCAATATTTTTGTGGATTTCTGTGGGAAGAAGTGTATTGTTTCTGATATGAAACAAAGACGGATGATTGCCCTTGGTATTGGGAAAAAGGTGGCCAATATCGGCTTTGTTGATCCTTCTACGATCAACATGAATGCACGTGTGGACAACTCCACCATACAGGATGTGCAGGACGTTGCAATACCTTAGGAGGAAGCCATTCGTCACAAATTTGTTGACTTGGATATAGTCAACCTACACGCACTTATTATGGAGGGAGTATCCACTATACCAAATGTACGGGAGGCGGACATGCCTTGGGAGGATGGATTTCCTCATTCTGAAGAATAGTTTGTTGTGGATGGAGACTCCACTAATCTAGTGCATTGATGGTGCATGGTGAGATGGCATGCCAAGCCACTCACTCAGAGGTACTTTCTCGAAGGAAAGTAGAGCATGAACAGTTTGCTCATTGTGTTGTGAACGATATTTCCCAACAGAGGGGGATAAATGAGCAAATAGATGAGGAGTTGGTTCTCACTCCTACTACCATTGAGATGGTTATTTCTCTCACTGCTGAGACGGATGAAATGGAGATGGTTATTTCTCCTACTATTGTGGAGTTGGTTCTAACTCCTACTGCACAGATGGTCACATTTCTCTTCTTGAAAAGGTTGGATGAGCACTACATGGTGTTGCAAGGACATGATCGAGGTGACTTCGATTGCAGGATAACTGAGTCTCTGTACAAACTCTAACAAGCTACACAAGTTTGGAATATATTTTTCAATCCGCCTCTTCGAGGTTCTGATTCCAACACTTTGGAGATGAAGATGACACTCTCAGCCATTGATGATTCATCATTGGTCAATGAATCATGTAACAAAGAACCGGTGGACCATTTACCCTATCCTTTGTTCACGTGACTAGGTTTTTGTTTTGCGGTTCTTCTCCATTCGACAAACGCAACACAACAATGGACTGCTGATTTCGAAGTACAACCTATGGCATAGTCTGTAGATCTAATGACTAAACATATGGGCTTTAAGACATTTGTATTTCGGTACAAACTTGGTATTGTTTCCGGTTTAGTCATTAAGAGGGGGTGTTAAAATATAGAGCATTATATAGCTTATAATGCAGTTATGTAGTTGCCATTCAGTTGGTAGCTGTTCAACCAATATGTAACTACTTCTTGCTATATAATAAACGCTGTCACACTCATTTGAGTGTGCATTCAGCCTTCTCTGAATTATTTCTTCTCTTTACATATGCTAACAAAAACCACACGTTTCTTATATTTGTCCAGGTCATTTCCCTAACTAGTAGAGACACCCACTGATATCGCATCCCAACTCACCATCCATCATAGGTGGATATGCCCCAATCTCTCACAAACAATCCTGATGACCCAGAGAACACTCCAAATAGGCACCAATATCATTTGAGTGGCTTCAATAGAATGATGTTGTAGAAGTAAAATTATCAGCTTTTTTACAAATTTTACTGAGCACTTTAAGATAAAGAATAAAAGTATGAGAGCCCCCTGGAGCTTTAATAAAAATAATTGATGTCAGTGTGAAGCTTCAAATAAATCAGATATTTAATGGTACTTAATTTATCCATCTTCAGGGCTGTTACTCTTAAAATTTACTAGGGACAAATTTGTTAGGGGAAGTGTGTAGAACCCTAGTCCCTCCCATGTTCATAGGGGAGATTTCCCTTCTTTTAACCACGTGTGGGAAATTTACAATGACGGAAAATACAAATCTACTTACATAATTACATTGAAGTTAAAGGTGGTTTATGTGAAAGCTTTCACCATAAACTTTAGAACATATAACAAAAATTGGAAAGGAGAAGATACCCTCAAAAGAGTAGCAATAGAGTTCCTTTTCTGAAGCCATTTTCTGTGAAATTCAAAAAGAGAGTTCACCTAGAATATTGTAGACATCTGAAGTGAACATGTTATTACAAACCATCCAACATGATCCAATGAAAAACACAATATAATGCAGAGAATCTGCATACATTGGATCATAAATAATTTATACCTTCAATTTTGTGAATCTGGATGTGGGAACTCTTCTGAATTGCTGTTTCTGGTTTTCAACTTGGAGGATCCAATTACAAACCATCATTACTGATCTTTGATATGCAATGGTATGCAGTATCCTGCATTTGAAAAATCCTTGACCAGACAGGACTTGATTGGGTACGACTGAAAGGGACTCAACAATGACTGACTTGGGGAACCAGACTCAAGATTGACCATTTTTTTAAAATATGACACAAAATAGGCTCTGAAAAATTCAGGGTTTACAAGGACCTAATCACAATAATTATTTAGCTGCAGATCAATGGGCATTTTATGGAGTGTCAACAGAAAAGATCAGTTCTGACATTGATGGTAACTGTAGATCACTTATCTCAATAAATAGATGTTCAAATAGCCAGGCCCAAGTTACAATGAATTCTTGTACCAGTCTTGCAAAAAAAACAAGCCCGTTGGGATACTTGTGTAGTAGGAATGCCATACCTAAAGGAGTCCCATGAATAAACTAAGCACCCTAGGAAACCAAAATAAATAAGCTTTCAAATTGTTGATCGATTGCTTTCTCATAATTCAAATTCCAGTACCCTTCATCTAAACTATAGAACTGCTTAAAAGCATCGCATACCTATCTATACCCGTATCAAGTTCTAAGAAAAATATGTTTGTCCATCCTATTGCGTAGAGCAGTAAAAAATTGTTACCGCTTTTCCAATCTGTATGCAAGTTTAGATTAGTGACTGCAAGCCGATTATGAAATTGTCATATTTCATTCCATATTTAGGTCATGCAGATATACCACCTGTGAAAATATCTCAGCTGAACAAGTTGTACAACACGGTATGGTAAAAATTACGGATTCTAATAATCTGACTAAAAACATATTTGAAAAGATAAACAAATACTTGTAAAGTATAAAAATAAATCTGAAAACATACTCCAAAGAATGAACTAGTTTGATATTTACATTAATAGAATTTTATCCTTATTTTCCATGGGTGAATACTAGCAGGGTTCTATAGTGTTATGATGCTTAAATAATTGACAGTTATTTCAATTCGAGGAGGAAATCAAATTTCTTTGGCTTACAGAAGAAAGAACTTGTGATTTTTCCTGGCATATACCTTGTGTGATCAATATGATCAGGTCTTCTTTGTTCACAAGCATTCAGTTTTTATATCTTTTGTTCTACTTTTAATATATGAACATTGAATCCTGTTGCTCCTCCTCTACAATTTAGGTATATCTTGTCATTCAACCGGTCATTATTTTCTAATTCTTTGGTTTGTATAATGCTTAGCCTAAAATGATTGTGAAGATTCACTTCTCATTTTGTCTATAAAAGGTGAGAGATGAGTTAGAACAATTACTGGATGATGATGGGGATATGAACGAGATGTATCTAACTGACAAACTAATGAGGCAACAGATTGAAGGGCTTGGTTCTCCTATCCATTCAAATTTCACAGATGAGACATCTTCTCCGGGTGTTGATAAAGGGAATTCAGATAATGGAGGAAGGTGAGTTGATTTTGTGTTTTTATCCCAAAATATCATACCGGGTTTGATTTATTCAACTCACCCTTCTAATATTTTCTAGAAAATTCTTGCAGTAACGTTCCTTATTCACAAGAAATTTGCACCAGCATTTCAAATTCTGGGGGTCGTAGTACCTCTACCACCACAGGCACTGGTAATGAGAGACATCAGGATGTTGAAGAGCTTGAAATGCTTTTGGAGGCATATTTTATTCAAACTGATGGTACTCTCAACAAGCTTTCAGCAGTAAGTATAGGCTAATAATCATAGGGTTCTCTTTTTGTTTTATAATTACTTCCACTTCTCATCTGGAATCAAAGACAAGTAAAAACCAAACCTCTCCTTCTCTTCAGTATTTGGTCATCTCCCATTTTCCGAACTATAGTCATATGCCCTTCTTCACTTATGTGAGCTTTGCTAGCTAGTTTTACTTTTAACCCTAATAAAAATAAGGTCATGATATTCAATAACTTAGAGATGCTCTCTTTAGGCTCCAGTTTTTTTATCAAGGAGATCTTGCGGAGGTCACAATAGCCTATACCTACTTGGGGGATCAGTTTACAGCTTTACATATCTCAATCTTAAGTTTGTTTCTCAATCATGATTTTTGCAAGGGATAATACCTCCCTTTCCATATTTGGGTGTCTTCCCTTTGAAATACATTTCTAGGATATCCCTTAAAAATGTGTCTCTTCAATGTATTCATTAAACAAATCCTTCTTTAAGGGTTAGAAGTGTAGGGCGACCCAAGGTCGAATTACGGGTTTTCCATGCCCCAGGCAGTACTAGAAGCTAATGTCTACCTTTGGATTTAAAAAAAATATATATAGCAGAATTTTTAGCAACAAAAAATGAAAGTTAAAAAGGATTCTTTGAACTTTCTTAAATAATTGAACACAAGTTAATTTTATGTTTAGATTTTTTTGTTAAAAAAATCACGAGGAAAAATTAGAAATGAAAGAAAATATTATACCATATAACCAATTATCTCCTCACACACCCACACACACACACACACACACACACACACACACACACACATATTCTCACATTTATTATTTATTTTTAGAATATAACTAAATATTAATACACATCTTATCGATATGATGCTTAAATTTTTTTAGCAAAAAAAATGGAAGAAAGAAATAAATAACAACATGGTAGATATAACTAAAAAAATTTACCAAAATGTATGAAATAAATTAGAATAAAATTGATGCAAGAAAAAATAAGTTCCCATCTTTAAAATCTTTTTTTTAACAATTCTTGCCAAATGGATCATAATGATGACAATCCTTTTAATGTTTAATATGTTTAAGAGTGTTAACAATAAACTATCCAAAAATGTTTTGATTTACCTATTAAAACCTAAATATATAATAATACTACATTTATTAAATTTATATGGAATCGATAATTATAAAAATCTAAAGAATAAAGTGCCCCCTCAACGCTTACCTAGGGCTCAATCCCCCCTTGATAGGGCCCTACTTAAGGGTTAGTCGACTAAGTGTTTATTATGAGGACTCGAACTCTCATGCTTGAAAACGTGATCAATTGAAAATGGACATTTGCTTATTTTCCTAGTCGGGTTTTCTGCCGAACTGCTTCAGCTTGAGAATGTTTTTATCCTCATTTTTTGTCTTTGTAGACTCAAGTATGTCATTGATTCAATATTAGATTTTGAGGTATACCCATATTTAAGCATCCTAATCTAGGAAGAAGGTTGTCTTCTTGGGTCTCACTAGGTGCAGGAATTGCTAGTATTGGAAGACCAATTTGTCTCTTCAATTTATTGGCATCTTATATAAACCCTCTCTCTTCATTTAGACACTGCTTGGATGCCCCTCCGCAATTTCTTCTCTTAGAAGATGTGATCAATAGAGCTACCATAGAGGACATTTAGGTCAACTTAAACATGTCCTTTGTAACCTCTCAGCTCAGAGAAGGTTTTATATGTTGAGCATTTCTTACATATTGCTGATGGTGTCACCATTATTTGGTCCAAACTATCTCCAATATTATTGGTTGCATGGCTTGAGGACTTCCCACAGCTAGTTGAGAGTTAGTTCCTAACAGTTATGAGTGGTAAAAAACTATCATATTTTACGAGGTGATAAGATTTTTCATTTTTGTTCTCTCCAAATAAGTGGAATGAATGAATGATTGAAATATTTTAATGATGTCCACGAGGCCAAGCATCCCATGGGACCCGGAAAACAAAAACAAGCCAACATAAGACACCAAAGAAATCGGTCCAAAACTCCTACTTCTACTTTTTCTCTATTTCTTTGCTAATCTTGAACCTTCTATTATGGATTTTAGTCAAGTAATATGTTGTTTTTGCAATCTTATCCTCTTCAAACAAGGATGTGATAGATTTCACATTTAAAAAAAATCAGCATAGCTTCTCTGAATGTCCTCATATGCTACACACTCCATTAGGAAATGACATTTCGTTTCCACAGAACTTGACTTGCAAAACCGGCAAACTCTTTCAGACCATTCCTCTTTCGACATTGTCCATCTTCCTGTTTCACATCTGAGATGATGCGAACTAGTTTACAGCTGGCAATTAACATTTTAACTTTCTACTTTATTTTCGCTTCCATATAGTGCTTTTGCTCATGATCACATGCGGGGTTAAAGTTCGTGACATAATATTCTCTTTTTCTTCCCAGTTGTTTCGTCCACATGGCAGTTTTGACTCTCTCTCACATACTGTTTGATATCCCCATTAGTGTTAGGATAGCCCTGCATGCTAATTCCCCAATTCTTCATCCACTTTTTATTCTGTTTCATCCAAGTGCACTTCCTTCTATTCAACTTTTCTTCCACTGCTATCTTGGCCATCGGAGACCATCCTTGCTTTCCACTTTCCTTGAGTACCCCAAAAGCCAAATCAAAGACGTCACCTCCATCGGGAAGGCCCCAACTTCAACAAGAATGATCTCGTAAGGAACCGTGTATTTTATTTTGAAGCTACTTGTGATAAAATGTTTTTGTAACCTTTCTATTTGTCTCCATTTCATTGCTGACGTGTTGCTGCTCCAAACTTCACAACTATATAAAACCGCCAGAGAAACAAGCAACCCAAAAAGAGTCAACTTGGTTTTCCAATCCCACAATTCTGTTGATCTGCATCTGTTTTGGAGCATATATAAAGTTTTCCATCCCCATTGTATTCTCTTAGCTCTACATGCCTCCCAATAGAGATTATTGTGAAATTCAAGACCCAAATACTTGTAATCATTTACTGTGAAAGTGGAGAATGAGGAGTACTTTATTTTTTGTGTCTTGTTCTACTTCTCGATAACTAATGAAGCTCTTAAATAAAGGTTCAGGTGACTAATTTGGTTGGATGGTTAAATTCGGTATTTGTCTGAGTGCTATGTTGCTAGGATATGGGTACTTGTGCAAGTTTGAATCGCGGATACACTGATTTTCAAAAACCCTTGGTTTGGGTACTTTCGTACATCGATAGAAAACACACACGCACACGCACACACATTTTACTCGTTTTTTAGTCCATAAAAATAACAAACTTTAAAAATATGGTAAGATCAACATTCAAAACATTCAATTTGCTTGAAATTTAACATTTTCATTAATCATTATGCATAATACATATAGTATATGAATATCATGTCAATATGAATACAAATAATCTTAGAATATATCATCTAGATTTTCTTAAAAAACGAACTCTTGCATGTCACTCCCACTAGCCCCACTTTCAATAGCTCCGTTCTCCACTCTTTGTGAACTCCCTAGAATGTCTTCTTCACCATCAAATATTGAAAGATGGGCAAGAGTGGTTGTGGAGGCATCCAAGTCTGTAGTTTCTAGAAGAATATTCCCAACATTTGAACAATGATGCTTCTAAACAATGATTGCCTCTAAACAAACTTGCCTTCCTTGTAATGACTGCCTCCTTTTGAATTTGTCTTTAGCACTTTGCTCTTACACTTGCAAAAATTAACAATGAATTGTTTGTGTGTTTCGGCAATGCTTGAGTGCCTTTTTATAGGTTTTAGAGGAGTTTAGGGTTTGAATTTTTATCAAGTTATGAGTTTTTAGGGTTTCCTTTGACCAAGTCAATGCAAAAAAAAAAATGTAACAAAAGCTCGGAAATGCCATGGGTACGTTCGCGACGTACCTGGGCGTACCGGGGGCATTTCCTCATGTATTCCTGATGTATCCGTATTAGATACATACCAAGTGGCGTACATTGGGGGGAGGACATACCCTTGCAATGTAGTTTGAGTGGCTACCATATTTGGAAATCGGGTAGGTAGCCAACATGGATGGAAGGTAATTTTATTGGATTATTAAGTGAGGTGCTTGTGGCTACATAGATTAACATTTAGTGATGGTTATCCTATCGTCAACTAGATGCATTAGAATTGAAAGTATAATTTTAAGAGAACACTTTGCACTTAATAGGTCTAGGTATTTACTCTCCAATTTTCCCCTACATTGCATTTTGATATAGCCTAGATTCAAGAACATGTCACAGAAGATGAACCATTTCCACTATGTGGAGCATTTTTTCATCCTCAACAACTTTCAACAGTTATAACCATAAGATTCTCTTATTGTTCGGGGATGGTTATTACAACTGAATGTTCCACATGAACGAAATTCAAGTACTTGCACACAAAATCACTATGTGAGAACGCACAAGGAAAAGTTTCCACTTCTAACAAAAAGACTTGTGAGGGAAGAATGTGTGCGGACATATGCATTCGAAGCAAGGTGTGTAGAAGTACACAAACTCACAATAGTTTGAAATCTTTACACGGAGTCGAAACTCCCAAGGAGTTGTACAAGATTATGTAAAGGGTGATTGCACAAAAGTTCGATGGAGACCGCCAAATGGCTTGCATAGATCAAGTACGAGAATTTTGTACAATTTTTTCTAGAAGCTCAGAACATTGCTTACAATATCACAAAAAATTTCAGAAGTATATCCTTGTGTGTAGGGGCTAAGGAACACGAACATTGCTTTATTAAACTCGTGTTTTTGGTTGATGCAAGATTGCTTGTGAGCCCAGGTGCTCATGCATCATGCTTTCCTTAAGGTTTCAGTTTTGGTGTCGGCCATGGTTGTTTCTTGAATCGATTGTGAAATCATTCTTGCTCAGCTTCTGTGGAGGTTTTTTTTCTCTAATTTTTAAATAGGTCTTATGGCTTATGTATTTCCTAGCATGATGGATGTTCTTGTTTTTTATTATGTTCAAGATTCCTTATATGGAAATTACTTCCTACGGTGTAGCTAGCTTTTAATGCTAGATTTGGTTTAAGGTTTATAAGCTAAAACTGTTAAATATGTATTTTGATAAACACACTTAGCATCTATTTCTTTTGGATGGTCTAAGTTTTGTATGGTGAGGACTCATCAATCCTTGTTGAGCCAATAAAAAATATTGCTTATTCTATTGAATTGTGCAAGATATAGTTTCTACATTTATGGATTCGAGATATTTACTAGTTAAAATTTAGTGTGATGATAAAGTTCAATAACCAAGCTTAACCGCACTTATGCTTCCTTCTTGCATGGTTCAACCTAATTATCATGATGTTAAATACAAGTAATGTTATCATGCTTTCTTTTTGTTTTGCTTGACCACCCTTTTTTGGAACCTTTCTCTTTATTCTCACTTTTATTTCATTGTTATTGACCCACATTTTTACATGTTTAACTTGATGTTGTATATTCATCTATTAATGTCAAGAATACCACCTAACATTTATTTGTGATGTCATACAGTTGCGGGAATATGTGGTTGATACCGAGGACTATATCAACATGATGTTAGATGACAAGCAAAACCATCTTCTACAAATGGGTGTGATGATGACAACTGGGACTCTTGTGATGAGTGTTTTTGTTGTTGTTACAGGAATTTTTGGCATGAATATAAACATTTCACTCTTTGATACTGGTGGCCTTCCTGAGTTTTTGTGGGCCATTGGTGGCACTGCATCTGGTGCATTTTTTGTCTATATATTGGTCATTGCTTGGTGTAAGCATAAACGCCTTCTTGAGTAAGCATTCTCTAAATGCTTACGGTTTATTAATGCATTCTTCTCTAATGCTTTCAGCAGCACAAGTAGATCGCCAAAAATATAGTATTAAGGGCTTAGAAAATTTAGAGAGAGGCACACAAACATGTTGTTTCTTGTATAATATTGTGTATAATTTGTTGTGATCAAGAGATGGAAACGTTTCGAAAGAACTTTTCAATCAAATTACCTTATATGATCCAAGAACTTAAGCATGCACTTATTTTTAAAATGTTTTTTAGAAACTATTTTTATGTAGTGTCATCAAATATAAACTTCCTTGCACGGTCCATTTTCTTGAGGGTTTTAGATTGAATATATATTTGAAGACCACCACATTGCATTTTGTGAACCTCCTATAAATGTACTTCTGGGATGCTTTGTGTATTCTTTTGTTTCTCCCACTTTGAATTAAAAAAAAAACAAAATAAATAATATGAGAGATCAACTCACATGGTTTTAAAAAAGGCAAAAAAATAGATCACAAATTAAAGTATTTTGCAACATATTGAGTAGAAGCAAGAGGAAGATGGCTTACCAATATGATAATGTCATTCTTTCACTATTTTTGGTAACCAACCCATCAATTATCAGGAAATATAAACCATTACGTAAGTTTCACTTTAAAAAGATGCAGTTTTTTCATTAAAATTTTGATTAATGCAATTAGATTGTCATCAAAGTTGGAATACATAAAGGTCTGTACGAGACATGCTCAGACAATGTCCACAAAAATGTCCGAGTTATTCACAACTTATTTCATTGAATGTTTATGTTGGTCTTTTCATCTTTGATAACATTGTTTTTTTCATTGTTGATGTTTTCATATCATTGATAACATTAGTTGTTTTTTATTTGCAATGTCATTAACCTCTATCAACGACTCAAAAATGAGTTGCAAGAAGTTGAAGGCCTTATGAGGTATGTAGATAAGAGGACACTATGTTACCTCTTTCATGACTATTGTGTAGCCTTCAAATACATCCCAATCATAACTTGTTCATTGAAAAACCTCAATAACACTAATCATGTTCTTTCTTGCATTAGATGGCATAAGTTGGAGGTCTTGTGAAATTTATGGAAAAGGAAGGACTTTGTCCCTCCCCCCCCTCTCCCTCTCCCTTCCTCCTTCCCTCGCCCCACCTCTCCTGCCCCTTTCCTTCCTAGCCCCCCTCCCCCTCTCTCTCTTCAAGTGAGAAAGAAGGGACATGAATACGGGTGACTATAAATTAGAATAATCAATATCAATTAAGACATGCCTCAAATGCATTTCAACGATAAATCACTTGGTCTCAAAATTATCGTAGTCTATAGATTGAAACACCATTAGTGATGCATCATCATTTATTCTATTCTGATTTGGAAGACTTAACATGGTACCAAATAAAGGTTTTGTTGGCTAGATTTTCTGCATAGCATCAAACCTAGGCAGTCATGAGATAAATCTCCCTCATTTAACCGGTGAGGCTCCCGTGTCAGATTTGTCAATATAAATGTGTTTTTATCTATCAGGGGTTTTACTTTAACCACTTAGTTCATGAACCATAACTAAGAAGTTCTGCAGCAAGTAAGCAGCTGTTTAAGAACGGAAAATTATAGAAGAAGAAAGTAAAGGTATTACAGAGAAGAAGGAAGATGTGCATCCCAATTAGTAGATAGCAGAGCTAATTGCATGCACATAGAAGAAACTTAATAGATTTGAACACACAGAATTATAAAGCAAAGGCAACTCTAGATCCAGATCTAAAATAACACAAAGTTTACTTTAAAGATCTAAGATTTAAAAGTAAGAAACACAGTACGCCGTGACACAGTTCTCCGGAAACCTGCTTCTTTGTATTCCTCTGCAACAAGTGGCTCTCAGGGGTTCAACACAAAGTTTGGAACACAAGATTGCTTCTTACAAATTCTGATCGATTATTAACCCGAAGGTTCTTCTCCTACTTATAGAATGTAGGAGGGAAAGTACAAATAGAAGACTCAAACTGAACTAAAGCATAAACAACAAGTAAAGATGACATTTGGCAATCATCCTCAACCGACTTCTTCTTAAGTGACACATGTATCACTTAACTAATAGAAAGGTTCCACATGACTTCAAGTAATGGTTGCAAAACCACAACTTAGAAGTTTACAATTTCATCCGGGAACATAAAAAGTAGAAGAATAAAGAATAGAAGAAGTTATGCCAGCTGTAACATCTACATCTTCTTGTTGTTCTCATATCTGATATACTTGTTGAACATATAATTTAGCATCCTTCCATTTGTTTTAGCCATTGCTTCCTTTTCTGTCATGAATTGCAGCAACCCTTCATTCAACACTTTGCTGCATGCTTCCACTTCTTTCAAACTTGGCCCAAATCTCGCAATGTCTGTCTGCAGTGTCACCAGCCTACTGATAGAGTTCATCGTGAAAGGCTTGGTAGCTTTATCAATTCTCTTTTGTACCATTAGAAGAGAACTTTCCAGGGAATCATGCACCTCGTTAGAAACAATCCGCACGTATGAAGTAACACCTCCATCCACTCTTTCCTCAGTGAAAGAAATGATATTGTCAAGCAAATTTGATGTTCTACTCTCAAGTGCCTGCATCCTTTTCAACAAAACTCTGCAGATCTCCAAACGGAAAGATACTGCAAACTCTAGCTGCTTCCTCTTCTCGACTGATCCATCCGGCACAATTTGTTCTGCAACCAACACATCTCTCGGCAGCTTGTTGATCTCGGCCAAAATACTCAGGTTACTCTCTGCAACTGTATTCATTCCTTCTATGCTTTCCATTAGTTGCTTTAGTTGATTTGCTGCATCGTTTATAACCTTTAGGCGGACTGACACTTCCCTAAGTTGCACAGAAGCTTGACGAATAATCAGATCCTTCTATTCGTCAATAGCCTTTACTTGATTGCTTGCATCATCCATTTCCTGCATAAGATGATCACTCACCTACGCTGAAATGCGCTGAACGGAAGGTTTAGCAACCTTGGCTATGATCTCAAATAATTGAGATATTTGCTTCTGCAGCTCTTCTTTCTCCGCCTTTTCACTGTCAAGCCTAAGGAACAAAGCATCCAACAACGTCTGCGTGTCCTGCTTCAATCCTTCAGTGGTAGCTTGACCGGGTGGTATTTTGGTCATCGTCACATCTTATGCCGTGAGCTCCTCTTCTACCTTTCCTTCTGCCGGAATTGATATCTCAACAAACTTCTCTCCCAAATCCTTGATGATCAACCTAGAAGTTGCTTTAGCAACTTTAGGCCTTCTGTCTCTTCTGCTCAGATCCTGAAGTAGCTGCAAGTCATGTTCTTCTAAGTTCATCTCTACTCTTGCTTCCGGAACCAACTGCAAAGCTAACCATTCTGAGAAATTATTTCTCGGAGAGTGAGAAGTCGCTGAGTGCACTACCATCTCTCGCTCTGCATCCTCTCCATCAGAAAGTGCCACAGTATCATGGCTGCCATCTTCTGAAACATCCAAGGACAAAGCTCTTTCGAACTTCGTCATCTGCAGCTTCAACACCTCTTCTGGAACGGGTGATGAACGAAGTGGCTGCGGAGAGAAGACGAACGTCGCTGGTTTCAATGAAGGCATGGAAGCATCCTGCTGCTGTGGTGCAATAGTTGGTGATCCTCTGGGTACTGGAGAAGTCGGAGTCAAAGCTATGGCCGTAGAAGTGGTCTTCTCTTTCTCTTGAGATCTTCTGTGTACTTTCAACTTCTCAGACCTTCTGCTGCTTTCTCCTTCATGCTTTCGCTTGAGGGAATCTCCTGTG
Source organism: Taxus chinensis (assembly GCA_019776745.2). Classification (NCBI taxonomy): domain Eukaryota; kingdom Viridiplantae; phylum Streptophyta; class Pinopsida; order Cupressales; family Taxaceae; genus Taxus; species Taxus chinensis. The sequence continues at coordinate 107,942,128 of CM034154.1, forward strand.
CCGAAGTTTCCTGTGATTTGAGTCATCAATGCTTCATCAAGGCAATATCCCTTCGTCAGTAACCAGTTCGAAGTATTCACCAACACAGCTCCAGATCTTTCTTCTATTGTGCTGCAGCCGCCATTGCTATCCTGCAGTATAACTTTATCTCTTCCCATTTGATGGTAAGTGTCAAGTACCAAGTTCCCATCATCTTTAAGATCCGCAGGTATCCGTGCTAGTCCAAAGTCAAATACTTGCTTTGCCGATAGCCTGCTGAAATCTTTCTTTCTAACCTCGTACTCACTTCTGCACTTCATCCACAAATCTTCTAACGAAGGCACATGTGCGTAATCCTGGGAGATTGTCTTCCTGGCTATTCCAAATGGATCGAAATTAAGCCGCGCAGGGAAGAACTCTTGCTCATACTCGGACAACATTTGTGCTTCCATCCCTCGAGCTCTGTGAATGCTGATGCAACTGTAATATCTCACAGTGAGTGGGAAGAAGCCCGTAGACTTGTGCCGCTTCGACTGAAGGTCGTGTAACTCCACAAGTTGCCTGCTCAGCTCCATGGTGATCAATCTGTCACTCGGGTACCTGGGCATCTTTATTGGTTCACCTGAAAAGCTCGTAACCCTGAGGTATGTGAAATCTGCAAACTGGATGAATACACTGCCAATCTTGGACACTGCTTCCCATGCTTCCTTGCTTACCCTGTGAGTCTTCAAGTCTTTTTCTAACCTGCAGATGAAATCGTAGAAGAAGTCATCGTTGATCACTTTGAAGTCCTTCTCGCACGCAGGTACAGTAAGCTGTGGGTAGCACTCGAAAATGGGATCCTTGGAAAGAATACCACATCTATCCAGCTTGGAAAAGACACCCTGTGAAGCTGCACCATACACCAAGTATGAAGTCATCTTGAAGCTGAAGGTACGCTTCACGTTCCGCAGTTGCTCACCGATGTTGCTGCTAAATAATTTCTGACCAATTGATTATAGAATCAACCTTGTTGATTTCAATGGTCCTGATGAAAGCATACATCCATGTCCAGAAAGTGTAGGCATTCGCTTCACCATTCAACCTGCATAGCAATTTGACGATATCATCCGCCTCCTGCACCAAATTGGATCGTGGAAGAGTTCTCGGGAACTTGGAAGGGGATCTAGGCTTCTTCATGAATCGGCTATTCATGATGCTCACACAGTCAACTCTATGCTTTTCCCACCTACTGTCAGCATCCTAAATGCTAATAGAAGTCACCACCTTTCGCACTGGAATCTTCAGACAATAATTGAAGAATTCTGCATCCAAATGAATTATTGTCTTTCCCACAACATCACGCACTGATCTGGATGAAGGATGATAAGATCTAGCACACTCCATCACAAACTCTGGCAATTGGGCTGTACACGGGAAAAGTTGCAGCTCGAATAATTCCACTACTTTTGACCGCACGCACGAGTGAAGTCTTTCCAGCTCTGGATCTATCAATCAAATCAAAAAGAGGTTCTGGGCCTAGATCCGTGTCTCCTATGTCTGAAAGTTTGGAAGCAATGCATGAATCCATCGTGCTCTCTTTTTCATCTCCTTTCGCCATGGCTTTATCAATCTTTGTCTGAATAATTCTTTTTCTTCTAACTTGGCCGGATTTCTTCAATACTGGTGCAGATCTGGACAATTCTTCAGATTCAGAGGATATTTGCAATGTATTGGACATTGATAAAAACTCCTTTTCTTTAATAAAACACCTGTAATGAGTTCCTGCAATTTATTCAGACAAAAATGGCCACCGGAGCATGAATAGTGAATTTAAATTATAAAAATCTGCATTTTTCAAGCCTGCCTGCCCCAAAAATTGGTGTATTAATTTGCACATAAAGAGAGCATGAATCCTTTCAATCAACACTTGAGCTCCTGTAACACCTTTGAAAACAATTATGCAGACGAAGATCAACCTTCTCCAAAGCATGCGCCAAATCTGGAAGCTTTTAGCCTTGTTAGCACTTTGTCTGAACAAAATCCTTCCTCTAATGGGGGCGCATTTTTCCTCCTTGCTGCAATTCTTTACCTGTGAATTAAATTATTCACTCATATGGCTGCCCATGCTTATATAACCTTCACAATTCTATAATTAATAATTGCCCTAACAATTAAAGACAATTAATTAATTAAAAATCATGCTTTTCTCTTTTAAAAAAAGCATGTTTAAGGACAAGCCATCCAATAATTAAATTAATCCAATTTAATCCTTCACACAACACTTCACTCAAGCCCCACAGTGTGCTTTGACCATAGCCACTGAAAATAGAAATTAATTTAATGTTTTATGCTTCAAAAAACATTAAATAATGCCCAAATGGGGCGCACTTTTTGAGAGGAAGGGGGCAGCCACTAAATAAATTAAATTTAATTAATTTAATTCCTTTCTTTTATTCCTTCTTTGACTTTTTGACCTCCTCAAGCTTGGGCGCACTTTTTTAAGAAGAAAGATTATTAAAAATAATCAATTTAATCTTTTTAATCTATCACCAAAGGGGGCGCAGTTTTTTGCACATGTAATTCTATTTTTAATAATTTTTCCATAATGAAATTCTTTACCCTGCCAGGCAGACGCCAAAATCCCGTGATCCACTTAAGTGATTTGACTTTGACAATGAGATTCTTTACCCTGCAAGGCAGGCACTAAAATCCCATGATTTCACTTAAGTCACTTTCCTTTTATTATATCATGGGAATTTTTACCCTGTAAGGCAGGCAATAAATTCCCAGCTTCCTGCAGCCTCTATTTTTCCCACTGCAGCTTAAGTGACTTTTATAACACGGGAAAAAGTACCCTGCCAGGCAGGTATACAATTCCCACCCTGCCTGCGGCTTATATTTTTCCCATCGCAGCTTAAATCCTTTGTTTTCCAAAAATGTGCCCATCCCCGCAGGGGCTTTTCTGTGCACGACTTCGCTTTTTCCCAGTGATCCAGACCTCTGATGACGACTTCCTCCGGGCAAAATGTGCGTGTATGTTTTCCAGCTGCTCCAGGCCAAAAATCGGGCTTACCCGACAAAGGAGTTGTTCCAGAGAAATTTTACAGAAAACAAAACGGGACACCACAAAAACACGAAAAATTGCCAAAAGTTACAAATAAAGCCCAAAACTTAAAATAAGTTAAAATCCTTCTGGTACATAGGAATAGTAACATATTCGCTCATAACAAAGTTAAAACGGAGCGCAAATAGCCTCATACGGGGCTCAAAATAATTAAATACAAATTTCCCGCAGATAAATCCCGACGACAGAATAAAACAATTTTGGGCATCTGGGTATTTGGCGAAAAGGGCTAATATGGCTCTTTGGGATTATCTTGACGCAATACAAGAACTTTCAGGCAATAAAAACGACAAATGACCCATTATTTTAAAAGTACGAATTTTTTTCGGATTGGGTAGTCATAGATTTCAGGGTGAAATTTGAGTGACACCAGGTTTATTAGAAGCCTAAATTGTCCAAAGATTGCTAAAAAGTGCTTGAGTGTAATCCTCATTACAAGATAATTGTGACATTCCATTCCAACCACAAAACGGACATTCGAATGAATACCATTTTCATGCTATTCATCTACATAAGAATGGGAAAGAGAGCATTTTCGTCTGCATCAATAGTAAACTGGTTAATTGCTTGGCTATATGGTATCAAGTTAAATCCTTCCAAATGGGAGGTAGTAGGGCTGAAATCATTGGTTGAAAAATGTTTTGGTAGAAGCATTGTTTTATTGTGAATAACAAAATACAAAAAATGTTAAGAACACAAACTTTGTGAAAAATGCTACACATTAAAAGTATTTAATTGATGTTTTAGGCAACTCGTTGTGGCCCATCATAGGATGCTGATTAGGATTACAAATAACACCTTTTATAGATGAGTTCATTTACAACAAGAGGTAGACAACCGTCAGAAGTCAAATGTAAATAAAATAATAACAATTAGGCCCTTTTGTTTAGTGCATTTCCAAAATAAAATGTGTTGTCAAGGATTAATACTGTATAAAACAAATTTTCAAATCATAAAATGGTCATTGTATTAAATATTAAAGAGATATTACATCAAATCCTTTTGGAAAGCTTGAAGACACTTCCAGAAAGGGATATATCACTGTTGCTAAGACTTTTTTACAAAGCAAGAGCAAACTACTCAAAAAAGTGCAATTAAACCACTAAGAACAAATAAACTTTACATCACATAAAGAAGGATACCATCTTAGAGGAAAACAATAACATTTTCAATATGAATAAGTTTTGTCCCAAAGACCAATAAAATGTGTTGTCAAGGATTAATATTGTATAAAACAAATTTTCAAATCATAAAATGTTCATTGTATTAAATATAAAAGAGAGATTACATCAAATCCTTTTGGAAAACTTGAAGACAATTCTAAAAAGGGATATATCACTGTCGTTAAGACTTTTTTTACAAAGCAGTAGTAAACTACTCAAAAAAGTGCAATTAAACCACTAAGAACAAATAAACTCTACATCACATAAAGAAGGATAACATCTTAAAGGAAAAAAATCACATTTGCAATATGAATAAGTTTTGTCCCAAAGACCCAAAACAACATAGGTGATTACATTAAATACAAGAGATGATCCTCTAAATATATTAAATGTGATAGATGGCAAACTATATGCATTTAGTTACAAGGTAGAGTAATGCACTCTCACTCCTCATGTTTTGATTATTTTACGAATAACTACATAAATCAATCAAAGTTGTGTCCTAATTTAGATTATTAAATAAATAGAGTACAAGTCGTAATCTGAACTTGAATTAGGGTTAAATGGGATACATCTAGAGAGAGAAAAAGAAATATAAGTATACACTGCATAATGGAAAGATCAAACCTATTTCTACTGGGATTGGTGTACAATGAGTGTATGTGTCTAAAATTAGCTCATGAATGTTTTGTCACAATGTATAGAGAAAATCAAGGGTAGTAGAGTCACCTCGACACCGTTGTCAAAGCTATACACCTCTGTACAAAGAAGATACTGATTTGATTGGGGAGGAAATGTACAAAGAAGATGTTGATTTTAAAGATGCTTATTAGGCTTGTATGAATCCCATTGGTAATGATATAATTCCTTGGATGGATTTCATGATTCAAGAAGGACTGCTATTTAGGGGCAACCATCTATGCATACCAAGAAGTTCCATGAGAGAAAATCTAGTGAAGGAGAAACACAATTGTAGTTTGGCAGGGCATTTTTGACAAAACAAGACACTAGCTCAACTAAGTGCTCATTACTATTGGCCAGGTATGAGTCATGATTTTAAGATTTTTGTTGAGAGGTGTAAAGCATGCCAACATGCCAAGGAAACAGTCAAAATGTTGGTTTATATCAGCCATTGCCAATTCCTAGCAGGCCATGGGGTTCTATAAGTATGGATTTTGTACTTAGTTCGCTTAGAAGCCAGAAAGGTCACAATTCAATTTTTGTGGTTGTTCACAGATTTTCCAAAATGGCTCATTTTATTCCATGCACAAAGAAAAGTGATGCTACTAACTTTGCAAATCTTTTCTTTAAGGAAATTGTTAGATTGCATGGGCTTCCTAGAAGCAGTGTTTCTGACAGGGATACCAAGTTTGTCGGTCATTTTTAGAGGACTTTATGGAAGAATTTGGACACAAATTTAAGTTTCAGTTCAATCTACCATCCACAAATAGATGGTTAGACAGAAGTTGTGAACAAAAGCCTTGGTAACATATTAAGAAGTTTGGTAAGTATGCATCCAAAACAGTGGGATTTGGTTTTAGCTCAAGTTGAATTTGCATATAATGATTCTCTTAATAGAATTACAGGTTTGAGTTCATTTCAAATTTTGTATGGCATGCATCCTAGAGGTGGTTATAAACTAAGAAATTTGGGGAAGATGGAAATAAGAAGTGATGATGGAGAAGATTTTGCAAGTGCAATTTTGGATTTACATGAATAGGTGAAGCAAAATGTTGAGGAAAACACTATCAAATATAAAAGAAGATCAGGTCAAAAAGGAGAGGTAAATTTTAATGTTGGAGATCTTATTCTTGCTCATCTTAGGAAGAAAGGAGAGAGGTAAATTTTAATGTTGGAGATCTTGTTCTTGCTCATCTCAGGAAGAAAAGGTTTCCTAAAGGTGAGTACAACAAGCTCAAACCAAAGAAAATTGGTCCTTGTAAGATTTTGAGAAGGGTTTCAAGCAATGCTTATGAAATTGAACTTCCAAAAGGAGTTAGAATCTCTCATATATTCAATATTGCAGATTTATATCCCTACAAAGGTGACGAACCAATTGTACAAGATCTTGAATAAGATGAAGACTAGGTCTTTGCATGGGAGCAACAGTTGCCAAAGGAAACACCAAAGCAACCGGAAGCAATTTTGGATAAGAAGGTAATCAAGAAGACCAGGGACACAAAGTACTTTCAGTATCTTATCAAATGGAAGGGAAAACCGATTGAAGATTCAACATGGATGATTGAAAGTGAACTTCTCAAACATGGTACAAGTATGGTTGGTACAAAATGAAAAATGATGAGCAATTCTTTTTATTGCCTGGTAGTATGATGCAGAAGCATCATGAGAAAATAATGGCAAGTTACTTGGTGGTTATTTGAGTTTAGTTACATTTAATTTTTCCTCCACTTCCCTTGTTTCAAATTCAATTTGTGTGTAGGATAAAGTAGTACAAGTATGGTAAATAGTCTTGATAGGGTAAATAAGATGGATAAGTAAGTAGTTTTGGATAAAAAAGTCATGAGCTACAATTGTGAACGAGTTAGTTGATGTAATTTGGATATGATTTATCCTATTTGTAAGTTTGTATAATAGTTGAGATTCTTTAGGGAGATGTTACAGGTTTATAGAACTAGAATAAGTCAAATTAGGAATTAATTTGGGAGTTTGTTGTGTAAGAAGATCCAATTTTGGATCTGGGCTACAAATAAAAATTTATTGTAAGGAGAATTACACAGAGACTTGAAAAATATATGTTTAAGTTTTAAAAATAAAAAAGGAACTCAGTGTTTGGGACAATTTTCACAAGTTTTGGACTGGCTGTGTGTGAGTTTAAAACCAGGGCAACAAATAAAAAATTTTGAATTCTTAAAATTTTGCTAAAAATCGTGACTGCAGTTCTTAAAAAAAGGGCCACATGATTGAGATTTCATTATAATTTATTGTGGGTTGTGAAAGTGTGTAGATTAACATTTATTCACCATTTTTGGGCCACCCAGGTAGACTAGGGCATCAAATTTATTTGAAATTTCCCAACAAAATTTGCCCAATTTTTAAACATTTCTTTGTCCCATCAAGATAGAAAGGCTCACAAATTTTCAGAGTGAACGGTTGTATATCAAAGGAGAACTTTGTACCAGAACATTCATGATGCAGGGACAATAACCAACGACTAAGAAGTTAATAAAAGAATTCAAATTTGGATTTAAAGAGTGTTGGAAGGTGTGTGATCGATTCTTATGATGTAATTGAAGGTTTACAACTTGAATTGTTGGTAGAGGCGAGGTATAGTGATAATTCTATAACTGTCCATTTTTCATAAAGAGAAATATGCAATTTATGACTTTATACAGTTACAACTCGAGTAATCATTGACATATGTGATTTGTAAAATTTTAAGATCAGAGCTTGGATAAGTTTCAAGACATTTATATGAGCTTGAATTGTTAATTGATTTCTTAATACATTCATTTAAAAATAAGGTATACATACAGAGAAAGCAGTTTAAGAAGCACTGGGACTAGTAATTAAACAAAGTAATCAAATGGTGGATAGAAATTTTGAACTTTTGAAATCACTTGAGATTTGAGATGTGAATAAAATAATGACAATATGATTGATTACACCATAAAATTAATAATAAGTGATATTACTAATCTAGGATTATATTGTTATAAGAATATATGAATAATTTGGTCATATACATTTAACATACATGTATTTAGAAACTAGGGTTTGTAAGCACAAACATCCAATAAAAAAGTAGATGTATAATTAGGGTTGGATAAATCAATTAGCTCATTCAGAAGATAATCTAGAGGTGCTGTGAGTTGATATGGGTTGTATGCAAGTCCAAGAAGGTGGTCAGGAGATCATTGTAGTTGTGTACCTCATGACTTAATTGTTAAACAAGGAACAAATAGTTTACAGTTTTGTACATAGTTTGTTGTTTCGTACCTATTTTTGGTGTTCTTTTGGTTTTTTTGGGTCACTTCACCTTTGTTTATATCCTGTTGGTATGTTTAGATTTCCTATTACACATGCATCCTCACATGTACTGACAAAACCCTAACTTCCCTAGTGGACAAAACTCAAGAAGACATTAGATACAAAAATAAGGTTATATACTTGATTTGGATTGACCTCAATGGTCAATCCTAACTATTTCCAACCAAGCACTGCACTATATTTCCAACTCCATGTAGTTCCCCTAGTTCGTAGTGTATTCATGTATGTAAATGAGATCCCTCGCTCTATGTTTTTCCCTTGTGCTTCAACACAAATAGTGCTTAAATAGTAAAATATGCCTCAATTGAACCCTTGTATGCAGAAAAAAATTTCTTGGAAACCATTAACTTCCCCTTGTGATATGATCATGAGATGTGCTAAGATAGTTCTTTGATCTTTGCTAGGTGATTGCTAGGAAGTAATTAGATGATAAATGCTCTTAGCAAATATATATAGGATTATTTCACTTTGAAATTTGAACCTAGTGGCATACAATGCTGACCCATAAGAGGAAAAATCAAATAATAGTAACAACAAATTCCAATGGTTAGAATGGACAAAAAAGAGAGGAATGAAACTGTTAATTACGAACAAAACCTTTTATAGCAATTTCATCCAAAACTTGTGATTTTGTATAAGCACCCAAAATAGGAAAACAATCAAAACTAAAATTCAAAGCTCTTTGTGACATGACATAAGAAAGTGTAACAAACCAACACAAGACAACAAAAACTAGTAAATCAAGACACACAAAAATAAACCAAACAAGGCCCTGTTCCACTAGACTCTTGTTTCATTGCTTAAGACCAATATATGTATAGTTTGTTAAAATTATTATAAAATAATGATTTGCACCAAATTTAGGGATATAAATTTACCCCTACTTTAATCTTGTGAAAAGAATTTATAGTTTAAAGGAGAAAAGAGATCATACCTTATTATGCCAAAGTAGTGAAATTGTAGGGCATGTCAAGAGAGTAGCCATAGAATGAGGAACATTGTGAATCTGTAGATGACTCACATGGAGATAGGGAGAGTTTGTCATAGGTGTCTTGGAACCAATGAAGAGTGTCACATGGATTTCTAGACACCACCAAAAACCTTCTAGAAAGAGTGAGAGGAAGTGTGTCACAAATCTTTCCATTTACCCCAAAATTTTCCACCCATGGGACCGCACCCTTGCAAATGGATCTATGTCCTGAATGTAAAAAACTTGTGTAAATTCGAAAGGGAATGACACCCCATACCTCCATCATATATTGTATGGGTTTCAATAGCAACATAGGATTAAAATTGTTAATATTTTAATTTTACTCTACATTTGTGATAAATGTAGTGGTGATTTGATTTGAATTTATTAGTCTTGGTATTTGTGCATCCTTGTGGCTAGTTTAGATTAGTCTATTATTAAATTAGTTCCTTGTGATGATTTGTATAAGATGGTGGCTTGAATAGTAATCCCAAATGTTTTACCCCCTTTTGGTGAAAGGGATGAAATCAATTTGAATCATTTGCACCAAAAGTAATTGATAGTAGTGATTGAAACACATTAAGTTAAAGATTGGCATAAATTGATTCAATTCTCATAGTAATATAGATTATTGTAGTGTTGTAAGGAAGTGATAGAGTGTGCGAGAGAATGCATAGGATGTCCGTTGATGTTGTATAATAAATTGAAATGGCACTATGTCATTGAAGTAGGTGAAATAACAATCCCAATTCTTTGAACGGTGTGAGAAACTGATGAACGTGTGTAATGCCTCCGTTTTTAAAAATAAAATAAAATAAATAATAAATAAAAGAAAAGTTTTTAAAATTCAAAAAGGCCGTGAAATTTGGGTGTTTAGGGCAAAAGGGGGTGGGGGTTCGTTTTTGGTTTTTGTTTCTGGATTTTGCTGAGTGTGAGGGAGTGCCGCCGCCATGGGAGAGAGAGGGTTCGTTGTTAGTTGTTACAGTCGTTATGCCTGACAGGAAACGTGAGTGCTTGTCATGCCTGGTCGCAGTTTCCTGTTCTTGTTCTACACAGATCCATAGCTCTGGCCGCAACTTTTACTAAAACGATGTGCACCTAAAGGCGTTTTTTGTTTGTGCAAAGAACTTGGTAGCCTCGCCAAATGTCGTATGGCATGGGGTGCCATGGTTGCTAGCTCAGCATCCTCCAGCATATGTTTTAAAAAAAAACGAGCTCTTTCTTGACCCGTGCATGGACAGCTATCAAGGCATATAAGGGGGACAGAGGGATCTGGTTGTCAGATGTGGTAGTTTGCAAATACATTGAAGGAGTGCCCTTTAGTGTTTGATCTAGATACCAAATGGAAGATCTAGAAAAAGCTTCTCAAAGAGACATGCTCCTAGCTGTGCGTGGAAGTTGCGTGGGGTTTTGCCTCAAGAGGACAGTCACACTGTTTCATTCATGCAACAAGCAGGTCTGCTAATCCAATGAGTTTGCTTTTGCCAGTGCATACTTCCTGACCTATGCACAAAATACGAGCCCTAGGACAAAAAGCGGGGGTATGGACATCCATCAAAACATGTTTGGATAGATCGCCTCAATTTGATTTTGTCTCTTTGCTATGCTCATGATCCCAGCCTGCGCACAAAATGGTTTTGTTGGATTTCAGCAGTTGGAAACTTTCTAAGCAAAATATGGTTGGCAGGTTGTGAAGCCACACCCTATCAGACCTCTGCCAACATGCGCACTTCCTGTGCCAAACATGGAAGCTCTTGAAACAGAGTAAGGACGTCCATCAAAGCATTGTGGAGAATTTGTTCTTCTTTTTTGTAAGATTTTTGCTCTTGCAAGTGTCACAGTTGATATGCGTGGAAAAAAAAATAAAAAATGTGGAAGTGTATTCAGAGTCATGTTCGATCAATGCCTCAAAGGAATGTGGTTTAATGCCTGCAGATGATTGTCAGCGCATGTGAATGCAATGATTTCTAGGGTACTCATAAGATGAACTTGTTGTAAAGGCCTTTGAAAATTTGAGGGAAATGCAATTTGTGCAGTTGTGAAGCAACACTAAACAACCTTTTTCTAACACCCTCTCAAGCTGCGCCAAAATAAGTGTTTTAGAGCATTGGGATCATGCGCAACTATCATGGCATTTTGTTGAAATAGGCGTGTGTTTTGTTCGTACATAGAAAATGCAGTCTCTTGGATCAGGATGACTTCTATGAAAACACGAAATGGTTCTGTTTGGATGAGACATGAGGATGCACAACAAATGGCTTGGTTTGCACGTGACTACCTGGCGTCATGTGGCAAGCAATGGCGGTCTCGACGGATCGCGAGCCTGTAAACTGCTTGGAGCCCCTTGTACCATTTTGCTCATCATTTACAGGCATGGTTCTTCTTCCCTTACCTCTCATAATTCTCATGTTTTAGTTATCTTTTGTAACTAAATAGAAATTTAGATTATTAGGATTTTTTTTAATACAATTAAATGTCTCTTCAACTCATTGCAAAATAATAAAGTGACATGTCACAACTCTCGAAGCCATTATAACTCGCCTACTTTAGACCATGAACTATCACCCTCACTTTGAGATGATTCAGAAAACTCTTACCCTTCTTGACCGCTCCAATATCGTTTTATTGACCAGACAAATTTGACTCTCCATTGATAAAGTTGACCTTCTCCTTGTTTTAAATAGTTAAATTTTGCAATTTTCGGAGACTCACCAAGTACCCTTCGCAACTCTGGAAACGAGATGTGAAGTTTCATTCGTGTACCTTGGTATACGAGGAGTCGCCTTGATTTTTGGTTTGACCTGAAACGATCGTATGACATCCTTTTGACGCCCTTATAGGAGCTCTGTCACACCGGTTTACAACAGTAGAGAGCTGTTAAAACTAGAAAGTTGGCTTTCGTTTGGGACCACCAATTGAAACCCAGAAAGAGAAATCACGTTCCGTCTTCACAAACCTCTAGCGTTTATACTAGAAAAATGCATGGAACATTCAGTATAGGAAAGAGAACTTTTCGGGATAGTTTGGCGAAGCCGTTTTGTAGGCCTCCGGTCGCAGTTTGACGAGGTCAAACTGGTCCAATTTCGTCTTGTCGCTCCAGAAAATTTGTCGCCGTTTGAACATGGTTTTCTAGTTCTCATTCCCGTCGACTCTGATGAATTCTCGTTATATAGGGGAACTAGTAGGAGATGTCTCGTTGCGTGCTTTTCCATTAAACGTTAGTTATGGATGCAGTTTTCTGGGCGCTCGAGCTAACTTTTGTCATTTTACAACTGGGTGAACTACGACCAGTGGTCCCTGGAAAACTAGCCGCCAAACGCAAACCGTGCGCTCTTTTTCAATTCCGTCAGTTGCTATGAACTCTTGGTATATCTGGGGACACGTAGAAGTTAATCGTGGAGTGCGTGCTCATCGGAAGATAACCTTTGGAAGCAGTTTCTTAGTCTCCGAGCCCGTTTTGAAAGTTTTGTAGCTAGTGAGAAAATGTAAGAATAGAAAGATGCGGGACCCTCGTAAGGTTGCCAAATCACCCTGGAAACTTTTAACACACGTAAATAACTGTTTAAAACACTATAATGAAACTTGTTGTGTGTATTGGAACTTTGACAAAACGATGTTTTCTCTCTCTTCCTTTCTCTTCTCTCTCCTGGGTTTATAAAATGTAGAAAAATGAAATGCAATGGAATACATGTTTATAGACCTTTTTATTTCGATTGGCAAATTGTATTTATTGTTTGATGTAAATGGGAAACTGAAAAATGACAATTATGATTGATTAGGGTGGATGCCATGCCAGCGAATTATCGCTGATATCATGCTCACGTGGGTTTTGCAGGATGGATGAATGACGACGAGAAGAAGGCGATGTGTAATTTAATTATTATTTATTGTAACTTTTATAGGTCATTGTAAAATGAATAATTGCCTAATGTAGTCTCTTGTTACAGAAAATTTCTAATTGATTTTTGTTATTATGCATGATATGCTAGTTTTAGGGACATTTAGGAAATGTGTATTTAATCACCGGTTCAATCTGTTTCTTAGTTGTGTATGAAAAAAAAGGGGTTTGATCTATATAAAGTAAATTTGAAATTGAAGTTAAGATATTGTGGTACCTTCTTAGTATTCAATAAACGCTTAAATTAATCTACTGGATTATCTTCTTACTTTGCAAACATAATAAGGAGTCTTAATGGGAACACTAACCTTAATATCATACTCGTGCATAGCTTTCCTGCAGGTGTGATCCCTTTTTACCATATAAGAAATTCAAAACCGTAGAACGACCTTAAACTTTGCACTTGATGAGACCCCCTAGGTTAGGTAAATAAAAACCCCTAGCTAGAGTTTACCGTCATAGTCATTAGGTTTAGCGACATTGTCGTGAACCCATATTTTAAGAATAACATGGTCCAACCTTATCCAGAGTATGCGGTTTCCTTCTAGTTTTGGTAATCGCGAGAAGAATGTCCTCTCTTCAGGTCCAACACCAGGCTGAGTGTTGAAGACCACCTTAAAATTCACCTTATGAGTCCTTGTTCGAAGGAACGACTAAGCGGTGCAACCCTGAATTCTATCGAAATAACACCTTGGTATGTCCTTGAATGTGGTTTAGTATAATTTTGTCCACCTGCCTTAAACTCTTATATAGTTGAGGCGTAGATCATTGAGTGCATAATGGAAGAAACCAAACCTCAGTTGATTAGGAGGTGTCACTTGTGGTTTGTGTATGGTTTACAATTCTTCCGACCATATACCCCTTCAAGATGGTAGTCATATACTTCTGTAACTCCTGATTACACAACAATGCTATGAATGAGACCATAGTGCGATGTATAAGCATATCCTAAGATGAGAATGAGATTGGAGATTAGGATTGAGGTCACTCATGAAGTCCTTAAAACTTATTTAAAAATAATCATGTGTTGCAAAGAATATAAGTTACCTTGGTGTGACCAAACTTTGAGAAAACAAAAGATATGTATATATAGATATATATAAATCTTATAGGAATTCAATAAGCTTTCAAATTATAATAACAATGGTAGAGAAATAAATCCAGCGTGAATCGAGAAACATTTTGGTGCAAAGCTGCCCTGTATCTAAATCTCTGTCAAATCCTTTGATTGCATTTTGGACATCAAGTCTCTTTCGCTTGAGTTGTAAGGGTAAAACTATAGACATCAAATAAACGTTGGAGAAGAATATTTTTACATAATAGAAGATGATTAAGTATTTTGTATGCAATTTGATTTATGCCAAATATGTATGTCAGTTATGGAGATTTATATAAAGTATAAGAAGCCAACTTGAGAAGGTCGAATTGTATTTTCAACCGCGGAATAAGCTTAAGAAAACGTAGGTGAACAAATGAGAAAATTTATCCTTGCTCGCAATGTCCTTGGAATGTTAACTTTAACCAAAAATACATTTAAAGAAATGATGTGTTGTGGGTTCGCCGTCCCTGAAGCCATGTTCTTGTGGTGGTGTCTTTACTAGTAACCTTCCATTGGGAAAAGTGTAGCGTCAACATGCCTACGTCATTTTCGTGCGTCTATGTGAGTCAATGATTCTTGTGATAGCCGTATGCGAGTCGAGTTCTGTATTTGAAGCCCATGTTGTGTTGTGTGTAGTGAGCAATGCAAGTAAAAAAAAAAAAATTATCCTGGTATTTTACTGTTGTTTTTGTGTGTGTAAAGTGTGGGCACTACAACGGGGCTCAAGATATCACCTTGAAAATATTGAGGTTAGTAACTTGAAATCATGATTTTTTCTTTAAATATATGTAGAAAATTGAAATTTGTTAAATTTGTATTTTTAGCATTTTTAGTAGGGAAATCCCAAAGATCAAGATTTGGTAATTTTGTGTCACATAACATGATCGTTAGACTTTTGATAGTTTCATCGTTTTTCAACATTTTCATCCAATTTTAATGTTTCCGTCCAAAATTTTCATCTTAAATAGATGTTTTGGTCCCTAAGAGTGAAAATTAGATTTGTGTAATTGATATAGCTTATAATGACGATTTTACTAATTTTGATGATCTTATTGGCCTTAATGGGTAAATATACATGTTGTGTTTTCTTAGTTGAGATATACATGGTTGTAAGTCCCATCGAGGTTGACATTTGTATATGTTGTTAGAGCTTGGGAAGGATAATGCCTCATGGAATATACCAAATAGATCCATGTTGCGTCATATTTCTTGATTGGTTGATGCACCCTCCTCATGGAATATACCAAATAGAGTTGTGTTGCGTCATATTTCTAGATTGATTGATGTACCCCACAACACTCGCTTATTGATTTCACTCATCGAGACGTGGAATTAAATACTTACACCTAACAAGGGAGATAATTGTAACTTTGGAGGACGTATGCTACCTAGTTGTTGCAATTGTATATTACCTACGGGGGATAGGGTACATGTACCTAGTTCATACGAGGATGGTCATGGAACACATATTTTGGTTGAGACGAGGCAAGGGATTCCCACTAGAGGTAGGCTGCGTGGTGATATAGGCCACGTTCACGCTCTTGTGGATGACGAGACCTAGGAGAGGCTTCAAACTCTTAGGCCAATGTAGATATTTATCATATATATTATTTTACTATGGATGGTGTGCGATGCATGATTGTAGGAAGCATACCCCTTATTGTAATATATATTGCATTTTTGGTATCACCTGGTGTCTTGTGTTATTTATTTAATTAAAGTGTGTAGAAGTCGATAGTATATTATCATGATCGAGAAAATATATTTTGATGTGGTGCATGAGATTACCGAATAATGGATGCCTGGTCATTCTAGTCCCCAAAGGATGATTATCGAATTATGAGATGCTCTTTGATTATTTAGCGGTTGCACATTAAATTTTTATTGCAATATAAATGCACATGTTGTTTATTTTCACTTGATTTTCTTGTAAAATAAAATAGTTGGAGTTAACAACCCACTTAAACTGAGGAGGTTGAGATGAACAAATTATAGAGGATCCTCTCTGAGAAACATCACTTCTAGGAGATCAAGAAACCAATTGCTTCCTTAAAGGGGTATCGTGGGAGATTGTGGTCTTCACAAACTAATGTCTCAAATGAGGAGAATAAGATTATCATAACGAGGTATAACATGTGTAAAAAAATCCAGTTTCTTCAATTTGTGTGAGCTTCCGATCTAATGCATAACAATCATTGTTGTGATGTCCATCGATGTCATGATAGTTGCAAAAAGATCATCCTTTTTATTTCTTAAGCTAATGAGTATGATAATGAACATTAAATTGAAAATGACTAGGTGTTTATGTAGTAAGCTAAGTAAATTATTTTGTGATCAATCTCAATATTTATCAAAGAGAAGTGGTTTTTGATTAGGAGCAGTAGGGGGCCTTATAGGTATATTAGTTCTAGTAGTAGTATGATAGAAAGTATTGCCTTGATGCACGACCTTGACTTGACCATAATTAGAAGATGAATCAATCATAACACTCGTATCAGATTGTTTAGTAGGGATATGATCATCGATACGTGAGGTCACTGACAGTCATGGAGGAGAAATTTCTTGATCCAAAGAAACAACATGAACGCAAATATCATCAAAGTAGTGATATGTATCATACAATAAATACTCCTTAAGAAGATAAATAAGACCATTAAAAAATACATATTGAGTTTCTATACCGTTGAGTTGGTAAACCAATTGTTTCTTACATACTTTAAAGTGTAAAATATAATGTAAAATTAGTTCAGATTTTCCTTGATGTAAGGAAGGAAAATATTCATAATTGACCTTAGGGACTTTATAATCAATGAAGTGAATGAGGAATGCCTCCCCAATCTCTAAAAATGTACTCAAAGATCCACTAAGGAGGTGATGAAGCCAATGTGAAGCGATTCCGATAAGGATATTAGAAAGTTACTCTAGTAGGAGCCTATTGATATTGAAGGAGGTCATAATATTTTATGGATATTAAGATGCAAATAAGTATCATTATCCCATCAAATAAATGAAACTTAGGAATAATGCAATCTATAGGGAATGTAGAATGAATTATCTTGCACATGATTGGATGTAACATATAACATTATAGTTGATCCAAGCACCATAGGATTTTATTTATAAAGAAAAGGTATGTAATTTATGTTGTAAAGATCATACGACATGAATAAAGGATATGAACTCTTGAGGAGGGATAAAATAAGTATGAAGAGACTCGTTAAGGGTTTGATTCTTGCCATCAATAGTATTAATAAGAACATCATCCTACCCAAATTTTGGAGGGGTAGGAGTTAAGGCATCATATATAAGAGCACTAGTGGTAGGTAGGATCATAACATAACATGTAGGAACTAGATATACATTGATGCTAATAATATACAAATCATTTGTAACATGTATAGAAGAAGCAAGTGCATCATTTTTAGCAATAGTAAAAGTGTAAGACACATTCATAACATATTCACTAGGATAAATTGATTAATTGCTAACATTTTCCACATTATCATGTATAAGAGGTAGATAAGTAACACAATTATATGCATTATTTTTTATTTCAATAGGAGGTGAAGGGATAACACAATCAATTGTAGAATTTTAAATTACAAGAGAAGTGTAGTGCCCACCAGTTTTGTTCCTCACCCCTTTGTTTGATCGATTTTTTTTCTTATTTTTCATTTTTTTTGATTGGATACGAGAAAACCGTTATCCTTATGTATGGTTCGTAAATTGATATGTGCACTATGGGCTGTAGCCTCTTTGGACTCATTTTTTGTGCTAATTATTTTAACCTCTTAATTAAAGTCATTTTTAAGGGTCTAATGATCCCTACTTGTATTAGTGGTGTTTTTTCTAATTAATCATGTTTAAGGAGGTGTGGTACCACCTAAGCATGGGTTAGGTGTGCCCCACCCCCTCTCAAACTGTGCCACTTTTCCCAAACCCCAAATTGGGCTAAAATTAGAATTTATAAGAGGTGCTTTACTTATCGGGGGTCTCATTTACACTAAAATGGACCCCTTGGACCCTTCCTATGGGTAGGAGAATTTTTTTCAAGTTTCAAATGGGCCTTTCCCACCCATTTAAGACTCTCTTGTCTAAATCAAAATTAATGAACTTGTTTTATGATCCACTTCTAAATTTGGAGTATATATTTTTTGTTTATTTTTGATTTTGTGGTATATTCCTCCATAAATCATTTTGTCTTATGTGTGATGGGGACATAGAGGGTGTTTTGATTTGAGAAGGAGATGGGTAATGCATGTCACCCTCTCATTGGTGAGAATACTTTAGATTCTCCTTCTTATTCCACCACCTTGGAGGGGGTAAGGACTTCTTACTAGGAGTTTTGGAGAGCTTGAAGGAGCTAAGAGCTTGGATGGCTTGGCTTGCACTTGGAAGTTGGTTTTATTGGTTTGTGAGGTAGGCCTCACACCTATTGGTTTGGCTTTATTTTGTTTAAGAAAACTATGGATTGGTATGCTTATTTTGGTCTTAGGAATTTTATTATGTGTTGGTTGATGGATGTTGATCTTGTATTACCTTTGTTTTCTCCATCCATATCGCTTGAGATGGATTTTGGAGTGTTGGGGAGAGGAAATAACCCTGCTTGATATGGATGGGGTTTCTTATTTGAGCTTTGGGTTATGGAAGAAATAAGGAGTGGGGTTCTTGAGACTTCTTGTAAAGTGATGAATTCATTTGAAACTGAAAATGTGGTCAAATGGGAAATCATGCCCTCTTCCCCCTCATGAGAATCTTGGAGCTTCTTGTTGGTGTTTGATTATGGTTTAATATTCATACTTATTAAACCCTCTCATTCTTTCCATACCTTGTGCATCTTAGAGGCATGAAACCTCTCTCTCCCATGGGCTCGAAGGGATCTTAGAATGTCCTCCATTTGTAGAGATGACATGTAATGATGCCAATTGGTTGGGTGGAAAACCAAGTAACCTCTTTGTGATGGAGACAATCTATTCAAAGGTGGAGCATGATACCAGATCCCTACTTGGATTTTCTATGAGTTTGGAGACCTAGTATATTCTATCACAATTTTGATATGTTGTTTCCCTTTTTTTGGGAACACTTTTCCTATTGCATTTTTATATGCATGGTTTCTTGTTTAACTGTAAGAAGAAGTGAAATGTAAATTAGAGTTGTATTTTAATGAAGACTTCCTTTTTATCACTCATGCATTTCTAAAATATTATATTCCAACTATGTCAAAAAGGGAACAATTTTAGTTTGAGTTTATTCTTGTTTGATAATCACATTGAACATTGTGTAGATATTGTAATTATAAAATGAGAAAATGGGTATATTTTTGTATTATGAAAGCTCCATTTTATTTATTGTAATCTTGGTAATATATGGTGCATGTTAGATCTGTTGCATTCATTTGGTATATTACTTGAATAAACTAGTAAACCTTAAGCTTATCTTATGAGTTGAATCTTATTTTGCTAAGAGAAAGAAAATTTGTAATAACATGTTGATGCTCTTATTGTCATGGGTTGTAAAGGCATAAAAGTGAATAAGTATCTCCTCATAAGGTTTTGGTGTTTAATAAGCTCTCAATTTATTTTATTTACCTTGGTGTGATCCAAGAAAAATGGTTCTTAAATTATTAACATATCTCCTTCACTTACTTATCAAAAGCTAAAATTTATGGAGATAATTTCTATTTTTACTAGGGATTTTTAGGTGTATTAATTAGATTGATATGTATTCAAGATTGAAAATATATATGAACCTATATTTATAACAACCCCTATATAAGTGTATAATTCTTCTTATGATAATATTTGAGGACTAAATACTTAATATTTCTTCAAACCAAGTGTTTTCTTAGAAGAATTATAAATGTTAATTTGAGAAAAAGCATAAGTGTGTGTGTGTGTATCCCAAGTATGGTTCTGGGATCATTTGTAACTGGTAAGATATATATATATATATATATGGTTATGGGATCATCTGTAACTAGTAAGAGTTAAATATAAAATTTATATTTTTCTTTTATATCAGAAAATAACTCCATGGAAACCATTTTATCTTCACACCTCCATAATGGAGTGTGTGTGTGTGTGTGTGTGTGTGTGTGTGTGTGTGTGTGTTTGTTTTTTTAAGAAAGACTCAAATAGGTTGAAATAATGGACTAGGAGGGACGCGGCCTGGCCACAACCCCAAAACTTTGAAGTGTTTTTGGGCATAGCCCCTACCCCATAGCTCCTCTTGCGGCCTCCCTATGACCCTGCACAAATTTTAAAATTGTCTCTCCATTTAAAACTCAGAGTATATATGGATGGTTATGGGATCATCTGTAACTGGTAAGAGTTAAATATAAAATTTATACTTTTCTTTTATATCAGAAAATAACTCCATGAAAACCATTGTATCTTCACACCTCCATAATGGATTGTGTGTGTGTGTGTGTGTGTTTTATTTTTATTTAAAACTCAAAAAGAAAGACTCAAATAGGTTGAAATAATGGTCCAAGAGGGACACGACCTTGCTGCAACCCCAAAACCTTGAAGTATTCTTGGACATATCCCTTGCCCCATAGCTCTTCTTGTGGCCTCCCTATGACCCTGCATGAATTTCAAAATTGTCTCTCCATTTAAAACTCAGGGAATATACATATTTAATGTATGGCCTCCCCCATAACGCATGTAATACAAGATTAAAAATTAGCATGTGGGTATAAACGTAAACCCCTGCAATTTTTTTTGTGTGTATCTGCTAGTATTAAAATACACGTCTCTTTTGAAACCCCAAATCTAGGCATTTACAAATAGAAAGAAAATAAAAGGGGGAAAGTAAAACTAAATAGATGAAATATTTGCTAACAAACTGATGGGTTTTCTATGAAAGTTCCTTTCTTTAATCTGCAAGACCAAATAAGGGGAGAAAAGTTGGGAAATGAGAAAAGAGAAAATGAAAATAGGAGAGCAAAGAAAAGTTATAAAGAGATTAGGGTTTTTAGAAACCCCTAAGATCAAATGGTATAGATGGTATGGATCCAAGGGCTTAGATTGAGTCTAGGTCTCGCTACTTGTTCCATTAGAGTATATGTGTAAATATTTGTTTGGGAATGCGGGGATTGAGAGAATATAATTAAATTTCAAATAATGTAAAAGTGGCTTGGTAGTAGACCTTAGCTAAACAATATCTAATTACTACCTTGCTGAAATAGCTCCATGGTGGGACTTCATTGTTTTAATTTTGGGTAAATAATAAGGCTTATGTTAAATTAACTTAAAATGTTATTTGGTGTAAATGGGCACCGGACCATTTGGATGGACCAAATGGGATTCATGCCCCAATTTAACAAATAGAATCCATAGTTAGATTTGATTAATTCCCTCTTATGCTTAACTAGCCTTGGTGTAGTAATTTGAATTAGATTTTATTGACCATAAATTGCTCAACTAATACAACTAATACTTTGGTTTTGGCAAGGAATATTAAACAAATCACCATAACCCGATGACGGTTTAAATAGAGACTCAAGATGCATAAATAGACATATGACTATCTAGATATGTCCTTGATTAATGTTATCAAACCATAATGAGAATTAAATGATAGCCTTTACTCGGTACAACTAGTAACCTTGGTGGTAAGAGAAAGAGTTATACCTAAAGTGAAAACAAAGGCAATTTTCAATGCCATGGTTGAATGAAACATCCCTAGTTATCATGTTTCATGTACATGATAGTATGAGACTAATGGGGTAATAAAATGATTATTTTGGGGTTGAAAAATCTTGGGCATGACAAGAAGATGGGGGATGAGTGTTCAATTCTATCATTTGATATTTCAGTAATTATTTCATTTACAATACTAATAGGAGAGAGACAAAGAGATTGCTCGAGTGCATAATTAAATAATTGAACATGAGAAGAGGGAAGAGACCATACAAATGTAGCATTTTCTATTTCAACATGAGAAGATGGAAAATATAATTCAGTTCTATCATTATTCATTTCACGAGAAGAGAAAGAGAAACCATATTCACTAAAAGCATTCCCAATACCATGAGTAAAAGGAAGAACATCCCAAAAAATCTTAGTATGTTTTATTTAAAGAATAAATTAAGACATATCATAATTTTATGCATTCTCATTATCACTATAATTGTCATTAGAGTCACGTTAATTCAATAAAACATTCCCTTTCATTAAAAAAGGTTTTCCATTATCTCTATCATCATCCTCAAAATTATAAATACTATGATCAACATCAAAGCATGCCTTATGTGTATCTTCAAGATGAGGTACTATAACTTGTTCACAAGTACATGAAGACTCAACAGGAGGAGAGGAATTAGGCACCTTTAATTCATATTTTATGATGGGCCAACATTTATATATAAGGACTCTACCCCAATTTTGTTCACATGTTGTCCCTTAAGAATAAGATTCAAGTATATGAGGAGGGGGAAAAATGCTGCATAGAATCACTTTTCTATTGAGTGATACTAGGAATGGATTCATATTAGATATCGATATTAGAAAATACACCTAGATAGGAAAAATATGGATCCCTACATGTACATGAGTTCAAGATAATAATAGGATTACTTCTTCCAATTAACTATAGGATGTCTATTATTAGTGCACTTGCATGTGTGCATGTTATTGTAAAGGCACATGGCTATTATCAACATGTGACCTATTTTGGGAAATGCGTAGGCGGAGAAGGGAAATTCCCCACCCCTATAAATATGTAGTGAACTGTGTAGCTAAAGAGGGGATGCTGGATAGTGAATTATTGTAGAGTTATGTTGTTGGATCTGAGACACGCATAACTTATGGTGATGCTTTGTAATATAAGAAGCTTCTATGTATTACAATGTTTAATATAATGGAGTATATTGGATGGATAATGGCTTTAAACATGACTATAATTGGTTCTTGCATGGTTAATCTTATTATGGTTATATTTTAATTTATGATTCTCTAAGATCTAGATCTTGAATATTCTCTGTGGAATGTTTATGCTTATTTATGGTTCTGAATACGATGTATCTTTATTACACTAAAATCCTACACAAGCAACTCTAAAGAGGGGCCTGGAACCTTTGCGCATTTTGGGTGAGTGATCAGCTTAGGATGGGTGATGTGCCAGCGCTCCTGGGTTCTGGGTTTATATAATATATTCTAGGTTGCATCATTGGTTTCGTTGCCAGGACCTCTTTTTCAGTTGTTTTCAGGATGTTTCGCGATGAATATGTACCTGTTGACCTTAGCAAGTATTATGGAGTGGATAAAGGATCTGGAAGAAGAATATGCTTTGAGGTTCAACACCAGATCTAAGTTTTATGCATGTGTGTGGGTGAAGCAGAATTTATATGACTGTTTCTATGAGAGCTTCTTTACTATCTTTCCAGTAGAGCTATATGAGTGGCTGGTTGATTATGTGTCTAAAAGGAATTGGAGGTATTGCACACTTGTTTGGATACATGAATAAATTTAGGCCCTTTATGATGCTGATCTGATTTGGATGTGCGTTGTGGATACTTGTTTCCATGGTGTTTTGAATAGCTATATTTTGGAGCACTCAATTTCCACTTATTTTTTCCAGGAGGTAGCTAAGTTCTAGTTTTTACGTTATCCAAGGGGAAATTATTTGCAAGGCATTACATTAGCAATAAAAATTTTGATGGTAACCCTGAACTTGGAATAAAAATTGACGGATAGCTAAACCCCACCACGCACCGGCGCAAGAACAGGTTTGGTGAAAGATGGAAGACCTAGCAGTAGAGAGGCAGAGAGAAGAAAGGTGACTTAAGTATAATGAGGCACACGAGATGGATATAGAAAAGTGTTATGATCCTCATGTGTGGATTTCACTAACGCCTCAAGGTTTTGGTGTAACAGTTCGTTACATTTGGTATCAGAGCTTGAACTCGGTCATCATTGCATCAAACCCTAATTTTGAAGGTTCATCCATATCTCAAAATTGGTAGCTATTTTTTCTTCAAATGTTTCTGTGGTGTGGAAAAATCAGTCAAGTAAGCTTCCCTCCAAATTTTAAGAATTTGTGACTTGTTTTGCAAAAGTTATAGCGGTTTTATGTTTTTTCATAATTCGGCTACCTAGGGTGAAATTTGTGGAAATTTTCAAAGTTATTTACATTTCCAAAAATTAGATTAAAAATTCCTTTTAGTTTGTTCTTTGAGTTTTATAAAATTTGGCCGAATTGCTATTGAAATCCCAAACCCTAAATTTTGACCTTGATCCTTAAATCTTACCATTTTGGGGCATCGTGGCTGGGCCTTCGACAAGAGGCAAAAAGAATCCCATCACTCTGGGTAAAACCCCTGATAAGGATGAGATAATAGTTGAGGAGTTAGAGTCAAACGGGGTATCTATGGAGTCCTCAGGGTTAGGGTTTACTTCAACTGACCATAAGGTCATCTATCTTGAGTTAGAGTTGCGAAACCTTGAGGGTAGAGTGGACAACAAAGAAGATGTAGAAAAGATTGGAAAAAAATTGGAGAATTTAATTCACCAATTTAGTTACAATATCATGGGTCATCATATCCTTCCTAATCAGCCACAACTCAATCATACTCATATTAACCAGGGTGGATCTTTAGGTCAACGTAATAGACAAACTAGCCAAGGTGGATTTGCAAACATGACCAATCCAAATACAAACACTCTGCAAGCCCGTAACATGATTCCAAAAGTGGAAATGCGTAATTTTGATGGAAAGGATCCACTCAATTGGATTAACAACATGGATAATTTCTTTGATCTTCATCAGATTCGATTGGGACAAAAGGTTACCATGACATCGTTGTATCTTGAACCTGACCAATTCATTTAGTATCGATGGTTATGTGCTCAAAGGAAAAAGAGTGGCCTCAATGTTACATGGACAATATTCAATGAAGAGTTGCAATTGCACTATAATTCTAGTGTGTCAGAGAATTATTTCAGTCAATTAGCAAAGCTCAGACAAACACGAACAATCAAAGATTACATCCATCAATTCCAAAACCTTTCCTTACGGGTGGAAAATATTCCTGAAGATAATTTAAATGACTTATTTCTTGGGGGTCTTAAAGAAAAAATTGAGACTGAGGTGCATATGTTTAATCCTCATAAGTTTTTAGACTCTATGATCATGGCACGTAGAGCATAGGAAAAATTTCTTTCCAGTAGGAAACAAACTGTTAGTAATATCAGAGATCGTAGCACCCTTCCACCATCATTCCCTTGGCCAGTGAGACTGACACCTAAACAAATTGAAGAAAAGAGAGCCAAACGGTTATGTTTTAATTGTGATAACAAATTTGGACTAGGACATAAGTGTGCTGAAAAGAAGTTGTACATTGAGGGACCTACTGAAGAAGAAGAAAATGAAGAAGATAAAGAGGTAGAGCTAGAGAAGGAATTAGGAGATCCCCAACCAACAATATCATGCCATGTAGTTTCTGGTGTTAGCACTCCCCAAACTCTCAAAGTAGTTGGATTCTTAAGAAAATAGAGGGTGACAGTGTTGATTGATTCGGGAAGTACTCACAATTTCATCAATCATAAGTTGGCGGTATGCTTGAACTACTTTGTTTATCCAGCTCTAGAATGTCAAGTCATGATCGCTGATGGGAAAATTATTATTTGTTCAAGAAAATGTCATAACATTAATCTTGCCATGGGAGATTACTTGCTAATTAGCAATATGTATGTCATTGCCATGGGAGGAGCAAACATTGTGTTAGGAGTTCAGTGGCTTACCACCTTGGGAACCATTGAAATGAATTTCCAAGAGTTGTTCATGTAATTTCAGTCAGAAGGGGGGACTTTTAAACAAAAAGGACTAAGAGCAAAGGCCCCACAGATGATAAGTTCTCATCAGATGCAAAAATTGCTTAGAAAGGGTGCAGAAGGGTTTGTAGCAAAACTATTTTCATTGAAAGCACATAATTCCAATAAATTTATACCTGCAGATATGCAAACAGTTATAGATGAGCACTCATTGGTGTTTGGAGAAATTCCCAAGGGCCTGCCTCTGAAAAGAGACCATGACCATGCTATCCAGCTAGTACTAGGGAGTCAACCACCCAACATTAGACCTTATAGGTACCCCTATATGCAAAAGAGTGATATTGAGAAGATAGTTTTAGAGATGTTAGAAGCAAGACTTATTCGTCATAGTCAAAGTGCTTACTCTTCTCCTATAGTGATGGTATGGAAAAAAAGATGACAATTGGTGCATGTGTCCAGATTACAGGTAACTCAATAAGTACACAGTTAAAGATAAGTTTCCTATTCCTGTAATTGATGATTTGTTATATGAGTTACATGGTGTTGTTTACTTTACAAAACTTGATCTTCATTTTGGATATAATCATATTAGAATCATGGATAAAGATATTCATAAAACAGCCTTCAGGACACATGAATGACACTATGAGTTCTTGGTAATGCCTTTTGGGCTAACAAATGCACCCTCTACATTTCAAATCTTGATGAATTCCATCTTTAACCCATTTATTCAAAAGTTTGTTTTAGTGTTCTTTGATGATATATTAATCTATAGTAAAATATATTTACCATGCACATATTTTAAGTACATGGGATTCCTCCACATAGGTGATTCACCATGCTTAAGTGTCTTAGGGTGTCATTATGGCCTTACATGCGTCATAGAGCGTTATAGGAGTTACATTTGACCGACTATTCCAGGAATGTAACTCCCACTTCTTAACGACTACATTTGTGGGGGAGTTACACGCCCCACTACTATATGTACACCTTTCATCTTAAGCAATGCAATGGAATAGAGTATGGGATT
This sequence comes from Taxus chinensis, assembly GCA_019776745.2. NCBI lineage: Eukaryota > Viridiplantae > Streptophyta > Pinopsida > Cupressales > Taxaceae > Taxus > Taxus chinensis. Next base: position 107,969,155 of record CM034154.1, read on the forward strand.
TGAGCCATTTTTCCCTTAATGCATGCACATTGCTCTCATGGGTGATTTCTTGCTTTGATCTTGAAGATACATCATTTTATGGTTGAGTGCAATGTTTTGATTCTCACGGATTCCCTCCAGATCTTTGTCATTCCTTCGACATGGTATCAGAGATCGGGGATCAAAATCATGTTTCTCGCAATAGTTTCTTACTACCCTTTGTTTCGTAGTTTCTTGTGCAAGCTCTCCTTTGCATGTGCTCTACTTGCATTTTTTAAAGGGTATTTGGTTGATTTTCACTATTAGTTGCTGAGCTCGTGATTGCTTCTATACTGCCTTGAATTTATTGGTTGGTCATTGCATTCACTGTATTCACCAACTTGTGCATATTTTCCACATGCACTCCATCCATCCAACTTGGATCGTTCCGCTCCTTCCTAGTTTTTACCTTGGCTCGGGGAGGGGATCTATTTCTGGTTCAAACGTGTGTGATTTGGCATCTAGTTTGGGGTTTTTTGGTCTGCCAGCTTGGTTTTTCCTCTACGTGAACGTGGTTTGCATTGGTTCAGTCTTTGATTCACAGGCTCCTACATTGGTTAAAAAGTCACTTTTACCACCCTGCATTTCAACTTGTGCTCATTTACGGCTCAGGTTTTTCTTTTGGTGGTCATTCTTGCACTGTTCATTTGCTCCTTGGCTTCCATCTCGGTCTACATTAGAAGCTCGGCCTATGGTTCTTTTTGACCCGTGCAATGGTTAAACGGGATCATTTTTTGTTTGTTGCATTGTGCTCATGCCTTGACATAGGCAACTTGCATTTTTGGTCTACTTGTGTGCCAACCTCCCTTGCCTTTGGCCACTCGTTCTTGCTTTGAACTTAGACTTGTAGTGATCGACTCGGGCTCCTACTTCGTCAACCCATGGGTAACTCATATTGTGCCTAGGTGTTAGGTTTTCGACTTGCCCTGGCTTGTGCGTTGGTTTCACATTCGAAGCTCAAAGGAACACTGCCACACAACCGTTACCACTGTGGTCAGTCTACTCGACCTTTCTACTCACCTAGAATCTCTAGCACATCCATTACCCTTCTCGATGGTTACTCGTAGTGGTTACAACTTTGCAAGACGGTTCTCGGTGGTTCACTCATCGTTCGATGGTTATAAAACACATTGCCAGCTCTACAGACATGCCCACCCTCCTACACGACATTACACGTGGACTTGGCTTAGTCACTCAACTACCTCCTGCATTAGGATCTACAGGAAAGTGGACTCTGCATGACACATCAATTACAACCCTAGCTCAGTCAAGAGAGCTATTCCCATCTCGCCAATAGAGGTAGCTTCTAGCCTGGTGCATCCATGGCTTGACACTTCAGCTAGGCCCATGCGTTTTAGAATTGTTCGGTGGTTAAAACAATCCTTTTTTTAAAGTTTTAAGGAAAAAACATTCATTTTATGGCATTGTAATAATTTAGGGCCTATTTTTCTTGTATTTAATGTCCTTCATTCGTGTGTCAAAGACGGAGGGCAAGGTTCGAGGTTGGCAGGAGGCCAACCCCCCCTCGCAACCAAAACAAACCCTACCTAAAATTCGATGCCATTTCCAATGAGTACCCACATGAAACCCTTTACACCTATTTCAGGCACTTTTTAATCTGTTTGCAAAGCTTATTGGCATTTTCCATCAATTGCAAGAATTGTATTTTTGCTATAACTTTTGACTCACTGCTCGGTTTTGAGTGCTTCTTTAGTCAAAGTTGCATGATTTTTCACACATTACTTGATGGGATTATCAATTTTGTAAAAAAACTATTTTATAAAGTGCTGCATTATGGGGGGGTTCACTAGTACTCTTGGGTTTTCACATGCAGATGCATTATCGGTTGAGTACGACGTCTTGCATTTGTGCACCTTGCACTTTTGCTTTTGCATCATGGAGAGTGCTCTTTCTAGACTTGAGCATCATAGGATCACTTTACAGCCTCCAAAAATTCTTCTTGGAAGAGGGAACTATTTAGTTTGGTGTGCTTCTATGGAATGTTACTTTTCCTATGAGGGTCTTTCACACTTCTTGCTTGGGCCAGTTTCTGTACCCACTGATCATCGTCATCTTAATGACTTTCTCAACACTTGTGACCATTTTTGTGGTCACTTTATGATACATATCTCCACATATCTTTGGTTTTATGTGGAAGAATCAGATCCACCCCACCATGTTTGGAGCATTCTTTAGTCCCTCTATGGAGACCCTTCACATACTGCCACCATTGTTGCTACTACTGATCTAGTTGTCTCCTCTTCTTCGTGTGATGAAAGTTCCACTGACACAGACTCACTTGGTTCTACTTCTGATGACAAGGATTGTGCACCTAGTTCTGATGTCGAGAGTACTACAGAGGGCTCTTCTCTTGCTCTCACTATTCCAGAGAGTGTTGACACATCCCACATCTCATCAGATATTGAGTAGTCTCCTATTCAGTCTCATTCAGTCATCACACCCGCCTCTTTTCCACCTTCAGTGTGTGAGGCCCCTTTCACTCCTCTACCTTCATTAGATGACTCATACCTATTTGACATCGCTCTTCTGTTTGTTGAGCCCCCTCATTGGGATGAGTATCTTCCTGACCTTAGTTGTCTTTTCATAGAGTACACTTGTGATGTACTATAGGTTCCTCATCCATCTTTAGGTATTTCAGAGGATTTCATCATCTCTGTTGTTGGGAGTGCCTCTTCTGGGACTCTTACCAATTCCACTTTTTTGGAGACCTTCATTGATTCACCCTTGCTTGTGGATCCATTTTCTGTTGTGGGGGATTTTTTTTGCCTTCACATCAGTTGAACATCCTTTCTATATGTGTTCACCCTTCCTACTCTGACATTCCTGCACTCGTGACATTACCTTCGGTTCCTTTGCACTCACTTGCTAGACCTATGTCACACTTTCATGGACCATACTCATAGTTCTTTGTGTTGCTACCTTCGGTTTCCTTTGTGGAGTGGGAAGATTTCTAGCACGTAATTTCTATCCTTCCTAAGGGCAGGAAAATAGTTCGGTGTGGATGTCTCTTCTTCAGTCCAGAGGTAGAGGATCTCGTGATCGACATTCTTTTGGGAAACCTCCTAGAGCTGCAAAGTTCAGATCCATCCATGGCATCTTCTGCATTCCTCTCATCTCCCTCTTCTTCTCTCTTCTTCTTCTTTTCGAGAAATTTCCTCTTTGTACATGGGTACCTTTACAGGCTCGTTTGTGGCCAGGATCCATCCTTGGCATCTTTCTCAGATTAGAGAGTGGACTTGTCTCTCTTTTGGGGGGGAGTTTTTCCCACCAGGTTTTCTACTTTTACTCCACTTTTTGAGAGTTTCTTGTACATGGGTACCTTTTTAGGCTTGTTTCCGAGACCCACTTCTCCCTATTTTCATCTATGTGTCCACCTAAACTATGCTTCAGGGGGGTGTTGGTGTAGGATATTTACCATGTAGATATTTTAAGTACATGAGATTCCTCCACATAGGTGATTCACCATGCATAGGTTCCCTAGGGTGTCATTATGGCCTTACACATGTCATAGAGTGTCATAGGAGTTACATTTGACTGGATATTCTAGGAATGTAACTCCCACCTCTTGACGGCTACATTTGTGAGGGAGTTACACACCCCACTACTATATGTACACCTTTAATCTTAAGCAATGCAATGGAATAGAGTATGGGATTTGAGCCATTTTTCCCTTAATGCATGCACATTGCTCCCATGGGTGATTTCTTTCTTTGATCTTGAAGCTACATCATTTTATGGTTGAGTGCAACATTTTTATGCTATTCCTTCCAGATCTTCGTCATTCCTCTAACATGCATCATGTAAATAAGGTGTTGGAAACTTTTGAACAACATTAACTTTATGCAAAGCCTTCTAAGTGTTCTTTTGTTGTCAAGGAGGTTGAATATCTGGGTCATATTGTCTCTTATGAAGATGTTAAAGTGGATCCTAATAAGATAAAAGACATGCTTGAATGTAAGGTTTGCAAAACCCTAAAAAAGCTCCGAGGATTTTTGGGGCTTACAGGTTATTATCGTAGATTTGTAAGGAATTATGGCAGCATCGCATCACCACTCACAGCTTTATTGAAGGACTCTTTCCTTTGGAATGAGAAAGCTACTATGGCCTTTGAGAAGTTGAAGGAGGCCATGTGCACCACTCCAATTCTAGCCACCCCAGATTTTTCAAAAACATTCATTGTTGAATGTGATGCTTTAGGGTATGGTATGGGGGTAGTACTCATGCAAGAAGGGCGAACCATTTCCTTCGAGAGCTGCCAATTCAAATGTAAGAATCTCTTTAAACCAGTTTATGAGAAAGAAATGTTAGCAATAATTCATGCAATGAAGAAATGGAGACCATATCTAATGGGATGACATTTCAAAGTAAAGATAGATCATGATAGTTTGAAATACTTCTTAGAGCAATGTTTATCATAAGAAGAACAACAAAAATGGGTCTAAAAAATGTTTGGGTATGATTTTGAGATAATATACAAGAAAGGGAAAGAAAATGTAGTTGTTGATGCTTTATCTCGGAAGGATGAATCTACCCAGGCATTTTTGTGTGCCATATCTGTATTACATGAGGATTGGATAGAGGATGTAAGGTCTGAATGGAAAAATGACCCAGGTACACAAAATCTCATTCAGAATCTCCAACAAGATCCAAGCATGTTAGAAAAATTTGTATGGAAAGGAGATGTTTTATGGTATAAAGATAGATTATATCTATGTAAGAATTGAATCCTTAAAAATAGGGTTATATCTGAGCTCTATGCTTCTCAAATATGGGGTATTTTTGGCTTCTTAAAGACTTATCATCGAATCAAGCATGATGTTTTCTGGGAAGGGCTACAAGGGATGTCCAAAAGTTTGTGGCAGAATGCATGGTTTGTCAGAAAAATAAGGGTGAAACAATTAAGTCCCCAGGTCTTTTAAAACCTCTATCTATTCCTAGCCAGAGGTGCGAAGAGGTGTTCATGGACTTCATCACAGGATTTCCTAAATCAAAAGGTAAAAATGTAATGATGGTGGTGGTGGAAAGACTCACCAAATATGCCCATTTTTGTGCTTTATGGCATCCATTTGTTGCGAGTACAGTAGCAACGGCCTTCAGGGGTACAATTCAGAAGCTACATGGGACACCGAAGATTATAGTAAGTGATTGAGACCCTATCTTTACTAGTAATTTTTGGACTGACTTGTTCTCATGCTTGGGCACATAACTAGTTCGTAGTTCCTCTTATCATCCCTAGTTTTATGGGAAAATAGAGGTGGTAAACAAGTTCTTGGAGGGATATCTTCGTTGTTTTACATCAGATAAGCAAGCAAGATGGGTCCAATGGTTACCGCTAGCAGAATGGTGGTATAACACCTCCTTTCATACTTCATCTAAAATGTCTCCTTTTTTGGCATTATACGGGTACCATCCACCATCTATCACTTCATCTTTGAGAGTCCAAAAAAAGGTTTGAGCAATTGAAGAACATATTCAACACCAACAAGAGGTGATTTCTAGTCTCAAGGAGAATTTGGCCATGTCACAAAACTGCATGAAGCAGCAGGAAAGCCAACATTTCAGTGAAAGACATTTTGAATTCGGTGATTGGGTTTTTTTTGTGTTTACAACCATATAAGTAAATGTCCTTGAAGCAACAGAAAAAGGATAACAAGCTTTCACCTAAGTATTATGGTCCTTATCAAGTGTTACAGAAGATTGGCAATGTAGCATACAAACTGGAACTTCCTCCAGCTACTTGAATTCATCCAGTCTTCCATGTATCTCCCCTAAAGAAGGTAATTGGATAGACAATATCAACCCAGATAGTGTTACCTAAGCTTGATGAAGAGGGCATAATCATCTTGGAACTAGAATGAATCCTTAAGACACACACTAAGCGATTGAGGACAAGGGTCATCACTGAGTATTTTATCAAGTGGAAAAATATAGACAATGAAGACGCAACTTGGGAGGATGTAAATTTCCTATAGCAACATCCAAATCTTCTCAAAATTGGGGACAATGTTGCTTTGAAGGGGAGGGGCATGATATTCCCTTAATCATATATCTTATATTGGATGTATATAGCCGAATTTTGACTATCATAACTTCTTATCATTATGTATCTCTTTTATATATGTTATATTTTCATTAGTGGGTTGGCCTTGGTGTTGGTCATAGCATAGGAATAATATATATAGGGGTTAATAGGTAGTATTTGATCATCATATTCAACATTTAAGTCTTATTGTCTGGTTTGGAAGTTGCCCCCTCGAAGTGGCTAAGCTATTCTTTTTTTTACATTGAGATCATTTATCTAAAATATTGTGTTCATTGGTGTTATATTTCTGCTAATAAGTAGATTTATATAAGTAATTACATTACAATTGGTATCAAAGTGACCACCCAGGTTCAAGTCCCGACACGAGTAGCTACGTTGGCATTACAGTGTTCACTTGGGGCTCATATAGGGTAGGGCGGGGTCTGGCTATACGGGCAAAAATATAGCCCAAGGTTTGGGCTACGGAAGCGTGGTGGGATGTTATGATCCTCATGTGTGGATTTCACTAACGCTTCAAGGTTTTGGTGTAACGGTTCGTTACAAAAAGAACGTAATATTGCAGAGCGGATGACATTAAGGAGAGAGATGGCTCATGAAGGATTTGATGCTCACACAGGAGGCGTGGAGATAGAGTATTTGAAACTCCCCCATTTGGGAAAAAATAATTGGGAACCCTCCTTGGAAAAACATGGGAGAACACTAACATAGAAAACATGGGCCGCGAGTGCGCATTTGAATCTATGTCACAACCTAGCCCTTGCACTTGGATTCCCAGTATATAGTACAACCAGTAGTCAGCAAGATAGTTTGGGCAGTAGAAGAGTAGGATTAAGTCAGATAACAAGTACATCTATAGAAGGGAAAACCTATTCTTTGTTGTTTGGAGGTACCTTTTTTAGGCGCATCGTTAGCATAGAACTCAAGCACGCAAAATTTTGGACTCACTTATGGGATTAGTAGCACTTCGTATACTGTAGGAGTTTAGTTTAGTATCACTGTTGGGACACAGGTTAGTACATCCACTAGTCTACTTCCGGCTATAGGTGTAGGATCAAGAGGCATATGTGGCTCTAGTTATGGTAGTTCTAGAGGCAAAGGTAACACAGGAGGTTCTGGATCAGGTGGGTAGTGTCCGCACCAACCCCAAAATATTTACATGGAGATGTCTCTTCGTCTTCTAGAGTATAGGGACATAGAAGATGATAGTGAACACGTGCACATGTGTGAGATACTATGGCATGTAAAAGGAGTTACGGCTTCTGAGCGCAAGGCAAGTCAGTTTATAACTACATTACAGGGACACGCACACAGTTGGTACATGAAGTTTGACCTTGCTCAGACTTGCATAGAGTATATAGCAATAAAGGATGTTTTCCTTAAGGAGATTCATATCCCTGAGTTTGAGAAGAAGAGTATAAGCGTACTCAAAGATATTAAGTAGGGCACTACCGAGAGCATTTGGATATATGATTCTTTTTTCAAGACATTGTTGTCTAAAATTTCTTATGATATTCATACAAGAAAACATGCACAGTGGTTCGGTGGGGACTTGATCACACCTTTTAGGAGGGAACTATCACATAAGACTTATACGGACCCACACGAAGCACTTGAAGAAAATTTACGCATAGAGGCAGTTGGGAGTATAGAAATTGGAGTGAGCCTATTCTTGGAGGTACATATTGCAGCTATGCCAAAGCAGTTGGAGAAATTATCGGCAAATTCAGCACATGAGACACTTACTAGGATTTGGTGTATAGATTGTGAAGTGAAAGGGCACACCAAAGATAGTTGTCCTCACAGATCAGTGCGTTCATTGCTGCTGGACTGTGAGATATGTCATTTGGACCATGATGTAAGCCAATGCCCATTATTACAATGCATGATCAGGAAGACTGTATCTTGTTACTGTAAAATTTTCTGGTCCATGACTTAGATACATAAGACTATAGGTTGATTGGTTATATGCCATAGATATTGGTGTGTGACAGACTAGAGTATCAAATAATTCTAAAGGAAAAAGTGAGCACCAGGATCGTGATCACACTCAAGTGCGCTATGATCGGAACGAAGAGTGCTTTGAAGGAGGTCGTGGCAGAGGTCGAGGATACCGTGGTGGATTCAAGGGCCAAGGCCGTGGTGGTGGACAAGGTGAGTTCCCTCGCAGACCGTGTTTTACATGTGGATCTCTTGACCACTACATGCGCAAATGTCCTCTAAATATTACTTTTTATTTTTGTGGTAAGAATCACAACCATGAGGAATACCCTGACTTATATGAGCATCTTAGCAAGTAGCATAAACAAGAGAACAAAGGTGTATGGATGGTCATAATACAATGTGCTATGGAAAATCAATGGATGCCAAAGCTGACACTGAAACCTGAGGTATTACGTATGAAGATTACTACACGCATTGAAGTTGCGCGCACTAGAGAGGCATTACATCAAAATCCTACCATCACGAAGGAGGAAGTTTTACATGTAAGGTACCCAAATCCTGAACAAAATAAGGAGGTTTATCAGCAAACCATGAAGGTACTCATAAAATTTAGGGTGAAATACAATGTTTGAAGGAATAGTCATGGAAATTTGAACAAACGAAGGAAACAAAGACAATTCAATCAGATATTGATGACTTGAAAGAGGTATGCAAAATGTTGTGCTAGGAGAATATTATTCAACTACTAGGGAATTGGCTAAAGGGAAACACTCCATGTACAAGTACAGAGAATGGACGATAGATCCTGCATGCTAATCTTCCCCCTCATAGCTTGGATTATGACAATGAGATCACTCTAAATGTTGTTGTGGATGGGTGGCTCTTGACTAATATATTGATTGATATAGGCACGAAAGTGAATGTGCTTACTTTAGATGCATGGGTACAAATAGGTAGACCTCCATTATAGCCATCCTCTAATGTACTGTTCATGGCCAATCGAACTAAGGCCACTCACATACGAGTTTTAAAGGATGCATCTATACAAGGGGCCAAGTTCACTGGGGACTTTGAGGTCATAGCACTTACATAATCAGAAAGCTTCCCATCTCTACATGTGTGCCCTTGGTGTTATGCAGATAATGTTGATCTACGGTTCAACAAGGGGTATATAATTTTTGAGAACACGGAAGATAGAGTGATTATCCCTTTGACAGATGGGAAATATATGCCTTAAGTTGAGCCTTTAAGAGAGGAAGACTTGAACATAATTTAGGTACGTGCCATTCGGGACTCGGAAGTACTTGAGCCATCAAAGGAAGGAATCCTCTAGTGAGAAGATGCATAGTTTGTGAGTGATAATACAAGTATTTCTCGTGAAAATTGGGCACATGACACCTATGAGATGGTTTGGTGTAAAGTAAGAAGAACATTTATGCGAAGAAATAAACCTTGATGTATTTGGAGGATAGGTAACAACTCTATACCTTAGTACATTGGAGAAGGAGATCCTATGGTATTCCTATGTGCCATGGAGGAGAAGTGGAAAAATCAAGTGGAAAGAAGGAATATGTTAGTATATACCTTGCGTGAGATAACAACGCGTTGGTGGATGGTTCATAGGGATACTTTTATGGTATGTAATGAAGTCAGAATTGCTCTAACCACTTGGTTCTGTAGGAGCAATGCACCTACTACAATCTACATGTATTATGGTAATCAACCTGTTCAGCACTGCGTTCAATAGTGTGAGAGACTCTAGACAGAGGGGAAAAAATATTTACCACCTTCACTTTGGGTGTAAAAACTTTATTCCACTTTACAAGTTTGTGCACGAGCATGGTATGTTTATGTAGAGCTGCATAGGGAGACTGGAAATTGGAAGGACTTTATTACAGGAATGACCCAAAATTTTGACTACTTCTCTACTAAACCTCCGGTGGAAGAGGTATTAAGGGTTATAAAGTGTTTAACTATGGGAGACAGTACAAATACTGAAGAAATCATTTAGGAGTTATTTGGTGAGGTAGACTCAGAAGCGCGTTTTGATGAAGAAGAAGAGAGATATGCGACACTACTTAAGCATACTTGATGTGAGAAAGAAAAAGGAAAGATGGTCTACATAGTGGATGATGTATAACTAAAAAATCTAGATATAGATCATTCAACAGGTACGCACGAAGTGTTATATAGTGCGGATAAAAATGTGTGAGCCTATCATGAACATATGAAGACCAAGAACGTGAACATTGGCATGGATGTTGAACCTAAGGAGGCTATTGGGCTGATTCTGAAGTGGCAAAGATAATTAAGTTACTATGGGATTTTCAGGACTTATTTCCTAGGGGTTACCATGAGTGAAAATGAGTGCATGAGTCATTAGGAGAGATGAAGATTAAGCTAAAGGAAGGAGCACGCCTGATCAAGAAGAGACCTTATAGGATGAACTCTAACCTGCACATCGAAGTTTAGGAGGAAATTGACAAAATTTTGAAATCTGGCATCATCAAGCCCCTAGAGGAATCAGAGTGGGTTAGCCCCATGGTGATCAATATAAAGAAAGATGGTCAGATTTGGATTTGTGTGGATTATAGGGAACTGAATTCTGCATGTGTGATTAAACCTTTTCCTACACCTTTCACAGAGGAAATATTAGAAGGCGTTGCAGGGCGTGAAATTTATTCTTTTATAGATGGATTCTCTAGGTATCCTTAGGTTGGAATTGCACAGGAGGATCAAGAGAAAATGACTTTCAGCACTGAATGGGGAAGTTTTACATATACTGTGATGCCCTTTGGTTTGAAAAATGCACCTACTATATTATCACGCATAGTTGTTCAGGCATTCCAAGATTTTATTCACAACTTTCTGCAAATTTACTTGGATGATTGGATGGTGTATGGAATTGTTAAGGACCATTGTGACAATTTGTGCCTAATGTTTGAAATATGTAGATAGTTAATCATCTTTTTAAACATCAAGAAGTACGTGTTTGTTACACCTTTTGGAACTTTGTTAGGCCACATCATCTGCAAGGAAGGTTTGTTAGTGGATCTAGCTAAGGTTGTAGTTATTGTAGGCCTAGAAGGGCCTACTAGTCAGAGTGAGGTGCACAGATTCTTGGGCCACACAAGGTATTATAGAAATTTTATCAAAGGATATGCAAAGATTTCCACACCCCTGGAAGAGTTACTAAAAGGAAAAGGGATGTTCTATCAGGGAGAACTATAACAATGTGCATTTGAGGCATTAAAGGAGAGACTTACAACATCACCCATTCTATGTTTTCCTTCATGGAAATAACCATTTCATGTACATGTGGATGCCTCTTACACAACCATTGGCACGGTGTTAGCTCAACATAGATAAGGTATTGTAGATCATCCTATCTGTTTTTCTAGTAGAAAGTTGACTCTTGCATGGCAGAATTATACAAAAATGGAGTGCGAGGCCTGATCGATGATCTACACATTGCATAAATTTAGACAGTACTTGCTAGCAACACCTTTTATATTCTATACTGATCACATGGCATTAAAATAATTGGTAAATAGGCCCATTTTACAGGGGCTCATATGTCGATGGGTGATCTTATTTCAGGAATTTGATTTCACATTCGTGGTAAAACCAGGTAAAATTAATTATGGCCTAGACCACTTACAAAGGATTCAGTTAGGGGGGACGCGCATACAATTGAAGATACAATGCTGGATGCACAGTTGTACATGTTACTTCACACACTTTCAGAATTGGAGGTTATTGTTATCTTTTTATGCATGGGTATGACGCTAGAAGGAATGAAATCATTGGAGAAGAAACAACTTGCAATTCGTGTGACACCCTTTATGTTCATTAGTGGAGATTTATACAAACTAGGTCGAGATGAAGTATTACATCGGTGTGTACTGGAACATGAGTGCATATATATCAGGGAAGAGGCTCATGGTGGTATTGCAGGTGGGAAATATGTCAGTGATGCCACCACGCATAAGATCCTACTCACTCGATTATGGTGGGAGACCCTGTACAACGATTGTAAAGAGTATTGTAAGGTGTGTGATCATTTTCAGCTTGGAAAACTTGGGTAAAGAGATGAAATGCCCTTGAGGCCTATTGCTATTGTAGAGCCATTTGAGAAATGGGCTATAGACTTTATAGGTCCTATTTCAACATCCGCGCGTAGAACTAGATCACTCTATATCATCACTTGCACAAGCTATCTTACAAGGTGGGTAGAAGCAACACCTAAAAAGGATTGTACAATAGCTACAATAGCCAGGTTTTTATGGGGAAATGTTCTTACTAGGTATGGATGTTCGCTGATCTTGAAAAGTGATAGGGGCACCTAATTTTTGAATGAGACAATCGGGATATTAATTAATGAATTTATGGTTGCACACCACAAGACCACACCCTATCATTCTCAAGAAAATGGTACTGCTGAGGCCTTTAACAAGATATTGAGCCATACCTTGACAAAAATTTGTGATGTTAGAAGGAAATATTGGGATGATAAAGTTTCTGTCGTACTTTGGGTGTATAGAACAACCTATAAGAGGTTAAATAAGACCACACCCTTTCAATTGGTGTTTGGTTAAGAAGCAGTTCTTACTATGGAATTCATGTTACCTTCTTTGCGTATTGTGCATGTTGGAGGTCTAGCTGATGAGAAAGCATTAGAAGAATGAATTGATAGGTTAATAGAGTTGGATGAGAGGCGCGCCATAACACATTGGAGTCAGAAGAAGGAAAAGGCCAGGAAGAAGGCATGACATGAAAAACACATCAGGGACAAGAAGCTTGAGGTTGGACATATGGTACTACTTTATGATTCTAAGTTTCTGCGTCATCCAGGAAAGCCCAAGATGCATTGGTTGGGACTATCACTCATATACTTGAATCAAGTTCTTTCTAGTTAGAGGTGCTTGATGGAACACGGTTACACAACTAATTTAACAGGAATAGGTTGAATCCCTACTATAAATAAGTCTTCTTGGTGTTTGTAATAAGGCAATGTTGCCATTTAGCATAGGTTTTCCTTTAGGTATTTCCTTTAATGTATTTCCTTCTTCATCGTTATGATTTGTCAATTTATTCTAGTGTTTTGCGTAATAAGCGCATTTGTGTGCTGGAAGCTAATTACAATCCGAAGTGTTTTTATGCGTAGAGAACTGGACATACCATTGGTGTGGGGTGGTTGTTATTTGTTAATCATAAATGGGTACACATGAGAATAAATTGTTACATGTGTTATTCAAGTATGGAAAGGAGCAGTAAGAAAGGATATTAATTCTAAAAGAAGATCATACATGGAAATGAATGAAGGGACAATATAACGTGAGGTAAGTAGTGGCCGTGGAAACTACTATGAGAGGGCGCAGTGGCGAGTTTCTCAGTGCATGGAAGCGTGCAAAAGAGAAGTCTATAGCTAGAGGGTAGGAAGGCATGCTATAAGGTTATAGATGGGGCGTAAAATTGTACTGCGTGGAAAGTTTTGAGAATCTTGAAAATGGTCAATTAATGAGACGATTGCTGGTAGGTGAAGGAGCAATAAATGCACTAACTTTTTGAAAATTTATATAAGAATGTGATGTGGGTTCATTTTTACCTTTACAATCACAAGTATTCAAGCAAGCTAAGTGAAATTGAGCCAAGCAAATCATGTTGAGGTGCGGAGAGTTTTGAAACGAGACATGGAGAGTAGATTTATGTGTGGAAAAGGCTTGGGTCCTCATTGGTGAAGGGCTTGAGTAAAGTAGAAACATTGAGAAGGAGCTAGGGCACATGATTTCGAGCTAGGACACGTGATTTTGAGATAGGGTTTGAAATTAATCGATACAGAAGATAAAAGGCATAATTTTTATGATGGAACGTAAGAAAGCACCTGCTGTAGGCACAAAAGGAGAGAAAAAGGTGTAAGTTGAGGTTGAATTTTATCCCGATAGCAATTTTTCAGAGATGCAGTACCCAGAAGGTGTAATAGTCAAACAAGATTGGGATTCCCACATTTGTAGATGTAAAGTAAATTAATACCACTACACCACTGATAACAAGGGAGAGTTGGATGTGTTGCTGAATAAGAAGACCAATAAGCACACGGTGGAAGATGTGCCAGTGTATGACGATGTTGGGGAAATTTTGCTTAAGAAGGTAGGAGTTTATCAACCGTATGAATTCCCATATGCTAGAAAATATGAACCTTTGTACCAATGGATTATGAGTAGAGTCTATGAGGACTTATTCTATTTCACCGGATGGAGGGTTAGGTTCACAACGACCCTAATTGCAACATTAACAGGATTCAAGGGCACATGGAAAAACATTGTTTTTGATCTGAATGATAAAGAAATGATTATTTCCACAAGCAAGAAGTCAGGGTATACCAAGGTTCCGCGTGGAATGGACATCTACAGATTGAGGAAGTACCATGTGGTGCAGGAAGCCGTGTATCTACTTACCAAGATGAATGATCAAGGGAGATGGTCACTGTTAAATACAATGTCACTTTATGTTGCAAATAAGATGACAAAGGGAGAAATATACAACTTAACATACTATATTGCAGAAACCATTGTTGAGGAAGCATACGTAGGCGAAAAGATAAGTTTTGGTGCCATCCTCTTATCTCTTGTTTTTGTAGAAATTGGAGTGCCTGATGGGTGAAACAATAAAATTTGGGAATACCCCATTGAGAAAAACTCCCTCACGGAAAGGTTTGAGAAATATTTATGTGAAGGATGAATGAGTGGTCCATTCAAGAAAAGGGAAGAAATGTGGTATGATGGACTTTGCGTGGCATTTGAGGAGGAATGGAACATTCCAAAGGAACTACCTTTGGTAGTATAATTCGTAGTATATCAACACTTCTGCATCGCGTGGTTTTCCATGAAGGATGGAACATGGAGTCCATGGTGCAAACTGTCGTATGCCTTCACAACGTGTTACTTCCAAGCCTTAGTTCATAGATTTTTTGATGTGCGCCAGCTAAACTTCAATGCAAACAAGGTAGATTGTAACTACCACACTCTTAGGAAAACATATGTATATCCAGGTCGGTGTGCCTATATTGAGAGGGTCATTTTAAACGTCATAAGTATGAAGCCAATAAGTTTGGCTATTGGGCACAGTGGAGTTATGCTCATATATCTTCAGCTCAAACCTAGGCTGGAAAATAATAAGTATGTGGATAACGAGTTCATGCTCCCAGGGCCGCCAAAGGGCAAACACACAATGGTGAATGTGCCACTCCAAATCTTACTACGACCATACAGATAGACAAGGAGAAAGAGGAACAAGAAGATAGTGGAGGCTTGGATCATAGAGGCCAGAGGCAGCCCATAGAAAAAGTGGAGAGTGAGCACGCAGATACTCCACCACAGGTGCAGGATGGAGAAGAGGACTTGGATGTGGATGCAGTCCCTAAAGAGCGTCAGTTTAAAAAGGTTTTCAGAAGAACCATGACCCAAGGTGTGGGAACACCACAACCTGTAAGAAGATCATCTAGAATCTCCCCTTAGAAAGAGGTACTTTAGAAGAAGAGAAGGAGAAAGTTGAAGCTGGATGAGGATGCAGAGGAGTCTGAGGAGAGTGTGTTAGGAACCCCAGTACAACCAGAAGATATGGAGGAACCTGTTGGTGCTCAATTTTGTCTCGCCCCGTTTTCTCTAAAATATTCTTCAATATGCAGGATCTGTCATATTTTCTATCTCCCCATATTGATGCGTGAAATCTCTTTTCTTTATTTGGTTTCCACGATCAGTCCTTTCCTTTGGTCAAGGATCACATTAAGTCTAGATATTGTTTTCCATTCCTATGTCCATGAGAAAGAATTTGTAATTTGGGCATAAATTCAGGTTTTTTCCTTCCTTCCATTTTTCCACAGTCATGTTTTGTTTTCCATGTCAATTTTTGTCCCAACATCTATGGAAACATGGTCCTTTCTGATTGGATGTAGCTTGGCAGGGCATTTGAAATTCTAAGGCCCACTTTAACTCAAGTCTTGTGCATGTGGAGGTCCTGCGCTCATATGAAAATTCACCTCTTGGTTTGACCTTTGGAGTTGCACCAAGGAGACATGTGGAGGTTTCCACTGGCCCTACCTAAATTTAGACATTTTTTTCATGCAGACGGTGTAGCTTTGTCAGACCATGGACACGTGGAGGGCCGATGCTCATTTGAGGATCTGCCTCCAAGTCCTACCTTAGTAGTTGTGCCAAGGAGACACGTGGAGGATTCCATTGGCTCCTCTCTATACTTAAATTTTTCAAGCAACTTTGTAAGGCCTGGGACACGTGGAGGGCCCGCGCCTATTTGGGGACCTGCCCCAGTACTTTACTTTTGAAGAAGCACCAAAGGGACACTTGGAGGTTTCTGCTGGATCCTGCCCATACTTAGACTTTTCAACGACCAAAGAAACTTTCTCATAACCTAGACATGTGGCGCCTTCCATTGGTCCTTAAAATTTTTCAACAACTTTGCTGAATTGAGACACGTGGTGAGCCTGCGCTTGTTTAGGGTCTCCGCTTTTGGGAACCATAGCAAAGTTATGCCAAAAAGGCACGTGGTACCTTCTGCTAGTCCTTAAAATTTTTCAACAATTCTATCAGACTGAGACATGTGGTGAGCCCACTCTTGTTTATGGTCTCCGCTTTTGGGCACCATATCAAAAGTGCACCAATGAGACATGTGGAGGCTTTTGCTAGCTCATTTTATACTGAGACTTTTTCAAAGGCCAAAAGCCTGTGGTTGTTTAGAAACTTGCCTCTGTACCTCACCTTTGTAGTTGCGCCAAGGAAACACGTGGAAGAACCTAATCTAAAGTTGAGAAAGGTGAAAATCAACGGTTGCTGTGCATTGCATATGATTTTGTTGCCATTTTTGTTCTAAGACTCTTGGAGATGCGAATATGCATTTTTTTTTATCATTTTTGATGAAATTCGTTTTCATTTTTGTCTGCAAAGTGTAATTAAATGGATTTAGAGCTTAATTTGTGAGTCTAAGGATTGTAAAGGGTGATACTTTGAAGTTGGAATTGCTCAGGAACTTGCAAAAACGTGAATTACCAGAGAAGCTGGATACAAAGTAGAGTTACAGAGGAAAGAATGGGAAAATGATGAAATGATGGAGATTGCAGGTGCAAAGGATGAAAAATGATTTGCTAGAGGAGATGACTGGATGCCCCAGTTAAAAAAATGATGGAAATATCTGAAATGATTCACCTTTTGAACACCTGGCAAGTTTTTGGTGTAAATTTGTTAAATGTCACTTTTTGAGACAAATTGGTAACAAAAAAATGATTCCTCAAATATTCTTCTTTTTTGAGGGAAAATTTGGGATTATTGAGAAAGTAAATTGTATAAATGCAATGAGGATACTCTTGCAAAAGGTCAGGGTTTGAATTCTTACGAGAAAATTTGAGAAATCCCATCTTCCTGAGAGACCATCTGAGAAACCTGTTAATCTCTTATGTTTTGGATTCGATCATGTCAAGTTGGTTGCAAGTGTACAACCATTGAAAAAATTTGAGAATGTTCAAAGAAACTTTCCCCTACTGATGAATCTAATCAACTTCGAATTAATTTGTGTTAATCTTGGGCAAATTAGTGTCTGCTTTATTTCAGAATGTCTGCAAGTAGTTTTTCTTGTTCCTATTGCAATCTTGTGTTAAAACCCCTCTGAATCACACAGGATCTCATCCTTGTGATAGTCTAGTGGCATTTAAAATTTCATTACAAGAAGACCCTTCATCCTGTAATGAGATAAACAATTTAAAATCACTTTACTGTCATTTTGTTGATAAAGATTGTTTGCAAGCCTTTGAGTGTATCTTAGGTGTGAGGAACCAGGGGTATTTGATGTTTAATTGAGTATTTAGGTCAATCCTTCGTGTTAAATTCTTTGAGATTGTGTGAAACCGTGTAAATTTGGGCCTCCATTGATGCACACCTTCTGGTTGAAGGAATATTTTACCTATTCTGAAGTATTATGTCATTCAGTTTTCCAATTGTTGTGAAGGTTATCAAAGATCTAGAAAAATCAAGTTTATCCTGCTTAATCTCCCATAAAAAATTATATCAAAAAACAATGAATCCTACCTGAACTACCCTTGTTTGCCTTGTATGTCCACAATTGAATAAATTCTACTACCGTAATATGCAGAAGCAATCAGGATTCCATAATGTCTTTAGTAACCTTAAACCTTGTTTAGGAAATATCACCATTCTTTAGAAGTGACAAATCGTGAGAGTTAAATTGTGGTGCATTGATCATATTTTCTCAAGGTTTCCTTTCAAGTTTTTGAAAAGAAGGATATCTTATTTCTCCTTCACCAACAGAGGTTACAAAATGGGTCCTCTCACCCTAGTTGACAGGCACAACCTAAAGTAGTGAGGATAGATCAAATCCTTAATGAAGGTGTTATCCATTTCTTCGATGTCCGAGTGACAAAGAGTCAGATGAATCCCATCCTCAATTACAAAATGACTCATAATATGATCTGTTCATCTCTCAATGTCTTACTTAATCTATGATGCTTCTCGGTTTCCAAGGGAGAATCAATTTGGATACCAATAGAACCCAGAGATGAAGAAATGAAAGATGAAGAGGAAGGGATGAATAAAGTAGAAGAGATGATGCAAGAGCAACCCAACACTCATGTTACTACTTAGGAATAAGAATGGCCAACTCAAAACCTTGGCGTTTAGGTTCATAAGGGGATAAGAACAAAGAAAACAAGTGAAGAATATATTGTGCCAAGTATGGGCTATGCTGAGGACATAAGCAAAAATGTCTGCATCCAGTTTCAGAGCATATTAAGCCTTAAGGAATTGTATGGATGGGAGATGATGGATCCAAACATGGAAACCCCGTGCACAAGGAAAAAATTATCCTAGTCCATGTAGACCCATATGGACGAGCTAAATTTCGATGTCTGTGAGGAATCTTGTGTATCAAGGAGAGTGAAGAAGGCACCCCAAAGCAGACACATTATAGTCAAGCCTACTCTAATATCAGATGAGCAGGTGGAAAATGATTTGGTTAAATTATCTACAAAGGTGGCACAAAGGAACATTAATAAGGCTGCCACCATTAGATTGCTACTTGAAGATAACAAGGTAAAAACTGTAGAAATAACATGTTTAAAAGGAGAAAAGGACCTAGAACAGAAAAATAATGAGGCATTCATAAGCATGACAAAAGAAATTGGTGACTATGTTCTGAAAGCAAGACCTCATCTTGAGTCTAAGGTACTTGAGAATTTTCCTCTAGCTATGCATTATGTGCGCACATTGGTTGATTTGGTGCTAGAAGATAGACCAATTCAAATGCTAGTGCCAAAGTTTCTTGAACAAGAAGCAAAAAGAGCAAGGGCCTTCGTGGTTAACAAAAATTTAAAATTATGAGGCATTGCTCTAAACTCTGAAGGATGAACTGAAGAAAGCCAACCAAGCTCTGAATATTTCTATAGCACGAGATGCAGTGATAAGGATCAGAACTCTGGTTGAAGATAATGATGTTCTGAAGGCCATGAAAGATGAGACACTGGGATGCGCAAAAATATTGGCACTAGTGAAATAGAAGTGTGAAGCCCTTGCAACAGCTCAAGACCCACATAAGGAGAGAATAGAAGAGATTAGGAAGCACATAGTGTAGAATATGGATCTTCTAGAGGGAATGATGATTGTTATGTCCAATGTTGTCCAAGTACTACAAAATGAGAAGGAAAAGATTACTCAGGACGAATTGGAAGCCATTTCCACAGTCATACTTGAGAAGAGAAGGACTACGCTGGATGAATGTCATATATTGGAGGATGAGATTAAAATAGAATATCTAGAATTGATCCTCCCAGTTGAAGAAGAAGGTTCTGCAGAGTAAAGGTTTATTCTTTTGTACAATGATTCATTATTCTTTCCATTCTTAGTCTTTATTCTTTGGGAACATAAAAAAGAATCCCCATTGCTGGGACGACAATGTAATTTAGTGTGGGGTAATGTTGAGAAGACAATATTGTCCTAAGGAGAAGACACACATAGGATTCGTACATGGGAACAAGGCGTACTTGAAGGCATGGAATAATAGAGAAAGAAATGCACACCAGGACAAGCTAATTCGGGACTTAGCCATTTTCATGGATGTAGGCTATTTTTGGAAGGTAGCGTGCAGAGAACACATTGGGATGGAGACTTGCGTGACACACAAATACTATTTTGGGAACGAGCGTCTGATAAGCACCATGCATGAGTTTGAGATAATAATAGGATTGATTCTTCCAGTTAACTATAGGATGTCTATTATTAGCACACTTGCATGTGTGCATGTTATTGTAAAGGTGCATGGCTATTATTAGCATGTGACCTATTTTTGGAAATGCGCAGGTGGTGAAGGGAAATTCCCCACCCCTATAACTGTGTAGTGAAATGTGTTGTTAAAGATGGGATGCTGGATAGTGAATTATTGTAGACTTATGTTGGATCTGATACGCACATAACTTATGGTGATGCTTTGTAATGTAAGAAGCTTCTATGTATTACAATAATTAATATAATGGAGTATATTGGATGGTTAATGGTTTTATACTTGACTGTAATTGGTTCTTGCATGGTTAATATTTTTATGGTTATCGTTTAATTCATGATTAACTAAGATCTAGATCTGGAATATTCTCTGTGGAATGTTTATGCTTATTTATGGTTCTGAATACGTTGTATCTTCATTACACTAACATCCTACACAAGCAACTCTAAAGAGGGTCCTGGTACCTTTGTGCACTTCAGGTGAGCACTCAACTTGGTCTGGGTGATGTGCCAACATGCCTGGGTTTATGTAATAAATTCTAGGCTGCATCAAAAAGCCCTTTTACCTTCAAAGTTTCAAATAAAGTCTAGTTTTCTTTTCATCATTTCAACAATATGTCGAGTCAATTCAGAAAAATATAGGATAAACATTCTAAAAAAAATATTTTTCCAAAGAAAGAGTGGACCCCCTTTTTACTTTTTGGAAGAGAGAGCTTCTAAATTGCTTGAACTCTGTCAAGATCAATCTTAATTCCATATTTTGAAATAATATGCCTAAGGATTATTCCTTTTATTACTCTAAACATGAATTTCTTGGGATTAGGAGAGATGCCTTGATATCTACACCTTTGCAATACGAGATTGAGATGTTTGAAGTGATCCTCTCTTTTCTTTGAGAAACTTGTCAAGTCATGAAAGTAGACAACTATACACTTAATTTTAAGTGCAAAAAAGGCCAAGTCCATTGCTTTATGAAAGTTCATACTTACATATTTATTAGGCCAAAAGGAAATATTCTATAGGAAAATGCTCCTCATGGAGTAGGAAGGTAGTCTTGTGTTAATCTTGGGTTGAAACCTCAATTTGGTTATAACCTAAGAAACCGTTGACCATAGATAACATTTATGATCTGGTATCAACTTGTAAGTTACATGGTCCACGCATCTTAAGTTATATGGTCGCTTGTGTCTTTCCCTTAGTTATACCCAAAACTTACATGCCTCTCATTTTCCCTTCATGTGCATTCTTTCTTCAATTCTTGAATGCATTCCTACACTTAGTCAAAATTAAAAAATACATGTAGCTATTTGATTCTCCCGTGATGCTCCTGGATCAGATATTCTAGATAGACTACAACCAACATGCATTATCAATCACTAGTAATTTGATATCAAGAGTGATATTTCCAAACAAATATATGTATAGACTGAAACCTATGGAGAATGAGTAGATGAGGAGTTAATTCAAATAAATACTTAACAAAGGGTTGATCATATATTCTATGAGATTGTGTGTAGTACATGTTGTATTAGTACAAAAAACAACAAAGGAGGGCATGTATTAATTCTAGTTCCATTAAAATTATTACTATCAGGTGTAGGTTTCCATTTCTAAACATGGATTAACTAATGAACTATTTAAGTGGAGATAAGCACTTAATAAATATTTATATGAAGAGTGGATACCACAACATCAAAACTAGAGAGATCAATGAGTGGAAAACTATGTTTGAAACATAGGATGATTTATATGAGTGGTTAGTCATGTCATTAATGTTAACCAACGTAATGATTACATTCTCATGGATGATGAATGAAGTGTTGAAGATATTTATGGGTATGTTTTTTAGTATTTATTTGGATGAAATTATGATTTTTAACAAAACACATTAAGAGTACTTGGTGCATTTGCAAAAATTGTTAGAGCATTTGCAAGAAGAGAAGTTACTAGTAAATTTGAAGAAGTTGTTGTAACCAACACACTCCCATTCCCTTTAACAAGAAAATGGAACCCTTTTTTATTCGTTAGTTAGTAAACCAAGTTATAAATCTCTCTGACACAATCAAAGGTATATGGTTTTTCCATTTTGATCAAACAAATGAAAATGCAAAGTTGAACTAGTTTTATAATTGTTTATATTTCTATACTTTAAATCTTGCTTTACCTTTTGATTTAATTATCATTTTATGTCTTTAAAATTTCTTTCATGGTATATTTTGGTGACTTTTGTGTTTAAGTTAAGCTAAGTCATATACTAGAAATATGTGAAGCTCTTTTGAGCCCGATTTTCTCTAAAAATGTGCAGTTGATGTTCATATACCTTGACCACTCATTATGGTAAAACCATAAATTTTAACTTGGAGACTATAATTTTTGAAGGATTTAAATGTACCAATTGGTGACACTTGTCACAAAATGGTATATATGATTGGAAGAGAGTTGAAAATTTAAAACCCTATGGTTAACAACTCCACCGATCCTTCCCACATGGCATAGATCATGATAGAATTGACTATGTTTGAGTTAAATTTTTTAAGTCTTAAGGATTTGTATATGCACCAATAGCTAATACTTCTCTCAAATATGAGTGAAGAGTGCATGACCTAGATAAAGTTCAAAGGATTCCAAGAATCAATCTTGGACATGTGTTCAATATTGAAAAGAAGGGAGTACGATGGATGCTTAGAGTTTAAATTCTTGAGGTGTGATAACACTAATAACAAATAGTTGTCAACAATAATTGGAAGCAAGGTACAAAGGCCTTAAATCCATAAGGTCTCAAGGATATGTGGTGATTGATGGATCTAATTGGTGTCATGTGGCAGTCATTGGTGCATTGCATCATCTAAAAGCCAAAGCCAAATCCAATAGTATTACACGACACGTGTTAACCAATTTAGATCACATGGAAGAGATCAAAGAGGTTGTGAGTTTTCAACCATGAGGAGTCAAGTCAAAGTCATAATACACATCTGGAGCCTTCTAATTGGCATGGACACTAAAGGTTTAAAATCAGACGTCTATAATTGTTTTAACTGACTGGTTAAAATAAAAAGAGAACCACAGAAATCTCGAGAGCATAGCTAAACAAAAAATAAAGGTTTCAAGGGAAACTTTTTGTGCTATTATTGACCAAGAGAGATAGATAAGGTTGGGCAGAAGTCAAATAAGAAATTTTAGTTTAATTTAAACCTTAAAAAATCAAAAATTGTGAGCATGCACACATGATAAACAAAGATAGGAAATTATGGGGATTTTATTTTTAAATCACACAAAAATCAATGGGCAATCTATTTCCACACTTATTAGGAGTTTTTTTCATGCAACCACATGACTACCAATTTTATTAAATTAGACCACGTATTAGTCAATGTTTTAAAATCAGAAATGACTATTTTGGGGGAAATTGTTGTAAATACTAAGAGCATGATCACGTAGTAAGGTTTTTCAAGGATTCAGTTAGCTTTAATTTTATTTTAGATTTTCTGTATTATATTTAATTTTTTATGGGTTCCAAATACTTGTAGAGGTTTTGGATGAATCCCATTGCTCTATATTATAGTCAATTTTATTGTAAAAAGGATCTAGGAAACATAAATCAATACAAATAAAGAGTTTGGAGCTTCGCAATGGATTTTTGAGTTATGAATTATTTTAATTGTTAATTCATGTCTTGGTTCTAGAAAACATATATTTCTATTATTCAGTGGAGTTTGCACTTCTAATTTAAATTTAATTTTGTAGGGTAAAGAGTTTGAGCTATGCTAATTTTAGTTTCTTTAGTTATTGTCTTATATGCTTAGATTTTTAGATGTGTTTTGCAACCTTACAGGTTTAGATGATTTAGAGATATTGGAAAGTGAAGATTAATCTATTTATGTGTGTAATATAGTTAGCTTGGACAATAGTTAAGTTGATTACTCTATGATATATGTTTTTTCAATAAACTATGTTTATTTACTTAGATGATGCATACTGGTGATTCCTTTTATGTGATTTCCTTTATCTGATTTCCTAAAGCTCATAAATAATTGAGTTGAAACTATTTCTTTTTCACTTTGTTTTAATGTGTGGTTTTGATTAAATAAAAATGGGATGCGGGGATAGTTAATCTGATCTAGAAAGACATGTAAATATAGTAAATAAATATATAAATGACACAAGTAAATGTGAAAGTGGAAATGCTAAACCCTAGAGTACTAAGAGAGTTAGAATGGACTCAGTTGATTAAATGGAGCTGGCTAGAATGTGTCACAAAAATTACTGGAGAAACAAGAATAAGGAATGACTATGCAAAGGTTCCAAAAAGGATGGATCTAAGCTATCTAGCTGCATTAGAGCGCTTGGAGAGGGACTGGGGCACATAGGGACACTTTGGTCTATAGAATGGGTGCCCTGGTCTGTACAAAAGATATAGAACTAAGTTTCACAAGTCTAGAAGGTGGTCTGAAACCCTCGCTGTGGGTCGCAATAAATTCACTGCATTGAACCAGGTGTCATTGATAATCTAAGATGTATAAAAGAGCCATAAAAGACCAAGGAGTATCAAAACCCTAAAAAAAGAATAATGCAAATGAATGGGTTGGACTAACCTTAGCTACCACAACAGTGGACTTATTAACTAAGCAATGCACTACATTTCGGACCCAATTGTAGTTCTAGTGAGTGTGTGCCTAACGTGCCCTAGGTTCTCTTGTTCCAGTCGTACTTTGTGAAGTAGAGAGAAATGAATAAATGTAGAAAATTTAATAGAATATGTACATGAAATAAAATATAATCTTCCCTATGCTTGTTTGATGCAGATGAACCAACCTTGTCTTTGTGATGGAGCTAATGGATGCAACTCTAGGTTGATGATAGTAGTGACTAGTGCTTGGTCCGTCCTTATGGTCTCATAACTTTATATTTATAGGGTTTTCTTGATCTAATTTCGTAATTAACCCCAAAATGGCCGACCAATAAAAAGATAAGAAGCTCAAATGGCTAGAAAGAGCCCAAAAAGTATCAGCAAAGATAAAAAAGGATCAGGGTGCCCACGGTGGGACCAGGGCACCCATGGGCGCCCCATTACTAGCCTGGATTCACCAGTCGAGGCTAAAATATTGCGAAGTGACAAAAGATGACTGGGTATGTGGATGTAAAAGGTCGGGAATGATGAAATAAAATAAAACAAGATGGCCAAAAGATGGGGGTTAATTATTACTTTCTTCATTCAAGAACCTTCTAAATATCAGTATGAAACCAAGATTAAATAATATCTAAAGTGCATGATTTTGTGACTATGTTTTTCTCCCACTTTATGTTGGTGAGCGGAAATCTCGGTAACATAAAGTAGATAGAGTTGCGTACTTGATTTCTATGAAGATTGTAGTAGAAAATGCGCTAATGGACTAGACAAAGCGTGGAATGATAAAAATATGGTGGAGCGTGGAAACTAAAGATGAAAATGTACAAAAAAGTGGTAAGAGTGAACCTAGGGTGGAAACACATGTGTATGGTGATGTGTGTAATGTACATGCATGGTTAGTATGGTGTGTGTTTTCACGAAGTGTTGTTATGGCGTCATCGTCGTTGTTGCCCCCATTTGACTGCTTGTTTCTCATACAGGCGAACGTGCAAGGAGAAAATGATAAAGTAGTCAAATATATATATATATATATGTATGTGTAAAAAAGAAATGTAAAAGATGCATGCATATATAAATACACAAATGAAAAAGTGTAAATGGAACATGTGTATCTAATCCATGTCAAGAAAGAGAGTGTAGAAGGATATCTTGTACCGCCAGGGTTTTTTGGGTGATCTGACACCATAGGTCAAAGAAGTATAGGGAGAAAGTTACCTTATTCTCCAAACTTTAACTACTTCTTTGAATGTGTGTGAAGAGATATCTGTACCTCTTGGTTTTTTTGGTGATTTAACGCCACTGGCCGAAGTATTGTAGGGAGGCACACCCAATGTAATTTCTGAGTCTATAACTGCTTCTCTGAATGCTAAGGACACCATGTCTTTTAAAATCCGCTGTGTATGAGGTTTGTAGACTGGCCTAAACCCACTCGCTATATGTAACCCACAATTCCAAGGGCGGAAAGTGCACTAAACTGAACCAGTATAAATGCGTTGTGTTATTATGTAAACCCCAAATGATGACCATCCTCTTTGGGGGCGCATGCGATGTCGCTGGTAGGAGAATGATTCCCCAAAAGAGGACCAACCACATGAAATATACCCTAGAAAGTGCTTGGTAGAAACCAAGGCACACACAAAGAAGGCTAACCAAAGACAAGTGTTAGTACGAACAAGCATGCATATAGAAAACAATGTATAAGCTCCCAAGCAAAGTAATAATGTAAACACTCAAGAAGACAAGTAAGCCACACAAAGCGAGATGTAAACATGGGACATCACTTTCGATGTCGCAAGAAACACAAGGGCATTATGGCCACAAAAAAACTAACAAGTGTGCATACCAAACATAGACCAAGGCCTGCAAACAAGAGCAAATAGTAATAGACAATAGGACACACAAGTATGAAAGTAAATATCCCTACATAACAAAATTTTCACATGAAGCACCCGTTAGCATGTTAGAAAGATAACTAGTATTTCAAAAGTGTGTATAACCAAGTAATGTAAAGTGCTAAGTACAAAATGAAATAATAACACCTAAAAGAGAT
Organism: Taxus chinensis; assembly: GCA_019776745.2. NCBI lineage: Eukaryota > Viridiplantae > Streptophyta > Pinopsida > Cupressales > Taxaceae > Taxus > Taxus chinensis. Next base: position 107,996,151 of record CM034154.1, read on the forward strand.
GAATGTGGATGCCCCCAGCGACCAGTGTAGAAAGGGTAGAAGACGAGCATCCATGTTTCTTGTAAGAGACTTGTATCTATGATTATAACTAGAAAAATATGTGAACGTGTATGTGTGAATGGTATAGATAAATGACATACAAGTAATCTAACTAACATGTGTAACGAGGTGACCATGAAAAAGCAAACATAAGCAAGAGTAAAAGCAACCATAATATGTAGTATTGTGTGAATGGATGGAATGTAATGAAAAATGGAGTGGTAGGAACCATGTACCCCCTAAGTGAATAGAAATGTATGTAGTGAAGTTCATTTGGTTTCCCTCCTCAGTCGTTAAGAATGAACCGTAAACGAGAGTGCATCATCAGGAAATGACTGAATAACATGTGGTGTGTCTAACATGTTGTGATGAGTGCATGTGTAGTGATGATGATATGCGACCTAGAAATGATATGTGTGTCAACCCTATATCTGAAGCATATATGACGAAAAGATGAATGAAGAAGTGATAATTTAGCCTAAAGAGTATATCACTACTAGATGAATAGAGGGAGCGGTGATGTATCCTAAAGCATATACCACTACAAGATGAATGAATAGGTGACAATTTAGCCTAAAATGTATGTCACTAACCTAGTAATATTGTATGAGAGAAGGTCGAATGATGAACGTGTAATAATGATTCCATTTGATTTGTAAACCCACGACATTGAAGTATGGACCGAGGAATTGAAGTGTGTCATAGGGTAGTGAGTGCAACGCGTAGAAGAGGATGTAATATGCATGATGATACTAGATGACCATGTGATGGGGAGAATGTATAATGAAAGATGCAATGTACGATCTGTATAAGATGTAATGTATGATGTAAACTAATAGGTGTAATGTGCGCACGGTGTAGTATGTAAAATGCTAGAGTCGTAGGCCCTGAAAGTGTGGTATATGTATGATGAAGACTAGTATGATATGTATGTGTGGTATGTAAATGTGTAAATAATCAAAATGATGTAGTCTAAATGCAAGATGTATGATGTAATATTAATAGATGCACAAAGGTCGAATTGATGTAGATTAAATATAGTATGTATGATGTATGACACAAGATGTATGAATAGACATGATATGATTGACTAAAAAAGGGATGTGGGGATAGTTAATATGATCTAGAATGACATGCAAATACAGTAAATAAATGTAGTAAATAAATATGGAAATGACACAAGGAACTATGAAAGTGGAAATGCTAAACCCTAGAGTACTAAGAGAGTTAGAAGGAACTCAACTAATTAGATGGAGCCCACTAGAATGTGCCGCAAAAATTACTAGAGAAATAGGAAGCAAGAACAACTATGCAGAGGTTGCAATAAGGATGGATCCGAGCTATCTATCTTGACTAGAGTGCCTGGAGAGTGATTGAGGAACCTACGAGAGCTCTAGCTTGCAGAATGAGCACCTTGGTCTATGTAAAAGATCTGAAATTGAGTTTTACAAGTCTTATAGGTGATCCAAAACTCTCGCCATGTGTTGCATCAGATTTGCTACACTACACTAGGTGTTTTTGATAATCTAAGATGTATAAAAGACCCACAAAAGACTAATAAGGAGTATCAAAACCCTAAAAAAATAATAATGCAAATGAATGGGTCAGACTGACCTCAGCTGCCACAACAGTGGGCTTACTAACTAAGCATTGCACTACATTTCAGATGCAAATGTAGTTCTGGCGAGTGTGTGCATAATGTGCCATAGGTTTTCTCTTTCCAGTCACACTTTGTGAAGTAGCGAGCAATAAATACATGTAGAAAATGTAATAAAATGTTTGCATGAAATAGAATAGAATCCCTCCCTCTATGTTTATGTGATGCAAATGAACTAGCCTTGTCCTTTTGATGGAGCTAATGGATGCAAATCATCTCCAAATGGATACAACTCTAGGTGGATGATAGTAGTGACTAGTGCTTGGTCCCTCATTATGGTCTCATAACTTTATATTTATAGGGTTCTCTTGATCTAATCTAGTAATTAACCCCAAAATGGCCGACCACCAAAAATATAAGAAGCTAAAACAGATAAAAAGAGCCCAACAAGTGTCATGAAAGATAAAAAAGGATCGGGGTGCCCATGGTGGGACTAGGGCGCCTATGGGCATCCCAATACTAGCCTAGGCACCCCAATCTAAGATAAAATAATGTGAAGTGACGAAATTTGATTGGGCATGTGGATGTAAAAGGTTGGGAATGACGAAATAAAATAAAACAAGATTGCCAAAAGATAGGGGTTGATTAGTACTTTCTTCACTCAAGAACCTTCTAAATAGTAGTATGAAACCATGATTAAATAATATCTAAAGTGCATGATTTTGTGACTACAAGTTTAATTAAGATAAAATGTGTTAGTTACACTTAGTGATAGAGAAAGAGAGATTATAGTTTCTTTTCTTCCGTACCCTTCCTTCATTTTAGAGTTTTTTGAAGTCCCAAATCACTTAGGATTAGATCATTGTAAATATTAGTAGGAAGAGTTGGATTCAAAATCAAGATAATGGCCCCTGCAGAAGAAATAAAATAAGGAAGCCATCTAGCTCAGGTTGGGACATGCCGGATAGTGGCAAAGATATGCCTGGTTCTGGTTGGCATGATTAGGACCCTCCCCATGTAGGACATCAATTCACAGTTTCGGCTTAATTTTTCTATTCTTGTGCTTGTTGATGCTTTGTAATATTCCTCGTTCCTAGGATTTTTTTGCCTAGTTTGGTCTATGGTTTTGGGGGGTGCTTCCATACCACCCGTTTTTTTTGTAAATTATCTTGTATAATTTTACTACTTATTATAAATAAGATCTTATTCATAAAAAAATGTGATCTATTTTTTTAATAATTTTTTAAGATTGTGGATGAGCATAAATAGAATCCATCATGAGTATGTATGGACCGTAGACTATCAAAATCTTCATCTATGCATGTAATTTCATGCATGGACTGTAGACTATCAAAATCTTCATCTATGCATGAAAAATTACAAGAATAAAATCTTGAAATTGGAATTCAGATGTAAACAAGAATGATATTCTCTAAAACTTCAAATAGCATGATATCACAGGAAACAAATTTGAATGCTAAAAATGCACCTTCACGGGCTGGTTAACATGGGAGTCGGTGTTATTGAACTTATTTTTTGGGAATTATAATAATTAAAACACACGTTAAAGCACGCAGAAGATAAGAAAATATTGTACGTTTACTTTCGCTAAATTTAAAATGTGCAAAGACTGATAAAATATGTTTTAGCATGTGAAAATATGAATACTTAATCTATGTTAAATTTCGTGCCAAATTTCCTTTCTCAGATTTTATTAAAATATTTGGTGAAGAACTGACTCTTATCAAGAAAATCACGATAAAAAAATGTAAATCTATCTTGAAAAGTGGGTGCTTCCATATCTCAAATGGAAATCTATGGTTGATATAGAATTGTATACGTGAAAAAGTAGGCCAGATCCGAGAAGACATTACTTAATACAACGTGTGAAATCAGATAGCAAATCTAAGAGAAGATATCACATATTTTACAGAGGATAAAACATACTAGGTATACTCTGTAAAATCCAAATGCAAGTGATAGGACTTCGACCAGAGTAAATAAAAGGAGGACCGCCTATTTTGCATTTAGGCGAGTCTTCTTCATCATGGCCAATGTAGAGGTGGATAGAAGATCTAACATATTCCCAGCCCGCCCTTCTGAGCCCCAGAAATGCAAGCTTACCTATTCAGATTTGCGATTCTTGCACATCACATCTAACCCGAAATGTCTGCTATATTCCATGCCCAACAACACCATCCAAGACTTTCAGTCTACTGTGGAGCTGTTGAAGAGAAGCCTGTCACAAACTCTGGTGTACTTCTATCCTCTGGCAGGAAGATTGGAAACTTGTGATGGCATGGTGTATATTGATTGTAATGACAAAGGTGCGGAGTTTATAGAAGCATATGCATCACCAGAACTTGGCGTTGCAGAAATCATGGCTGAGAGCTTCCCCCATCAGATCTTTGCTTTCAATGGTGTTCTGAACATAGATGGGCATTTCATGCCATTATTAGCAGTCCAGGTAATTTAGCACCCAGCTTTCATCTCTTATTTAATATTTACAGCTTGATATGAGGTTTTTTGGAATTGATTTTTGGTGGACTCTTTGCTAACTAGGGAATTCTGCTAATACACCAATGCCAATTTGACGGTTCATAACGTTTTGAACACCCACTACTTTCATAAACCAATTTTCTTTTTCCACAAATCTGCTGATTTACAGTCTTTTCGCCTTCAAATTTTGTGGTGCATAATTGCTTGAAGTGTTTCTATTTGTAATGTTTGGTTTTCAAGTGTTTTACAAAACCATAAATTTTTTCGGTGATGCCTTTCATGGGCAGTGGCTAAACATAGGAATGTTTGCATGGTTGAATAAATGACTACAAAGTCAAAGTGTCGACCTATCTTGAAGTTTTGGTAACTTTGGTTCTACACATACTTGATGTTTAAGTTCTTTCCCTTTTTTAATATCCTTAAATAAAATTTCATACTTGTTCTGTATTATTCACAAATTCTGTTGATTTCTAATCATCTTTCTTATGATATAATTTTAATAATAATTCTAACGTAAGGATTTTTTTGGGTTTGTTTAGGCAACCAAACTTAAAGATGGGATTGCATTAGCAATCACAGTGAACCACGCCGTTGCAGATGCAACTTCCGTTTGGCATTTCATCAATTCTTGGGCTCAACTATGCAAGGAACCATCCAACATTCCTCTCCTTCCCCTGCACACCCGTTGTTTCACCACAATTTCTCCAATAAAGCTAGACATACAACACCCAAGTACAACAACTGGAAGTATGGATAATTTCTTCCCACCTCCCTTGACTGAAAAAATATTTCATTTCAGCGGGAAAACCATCTCTCGGCTTAAGGAAGAAGCCATGGAGGCATACAAAGACAAATCCATCTCCATCTCCTCCTTTCAAGCCCTATGCGGACATTTGTGGCAGAGCATCACACGAGCTAGAGGACTTTCTCCTAGTGAACCAACTACCATAAAAATTGCAGTGAATTGTCGACCAAGAATAGTCCCTCCATTGCCTAACTCATACTTCGGTAATGCGGTCCAAGTAGTTGATGTCACCATGACTACAAAAGAGCTTTTGGGCAATGGTGGGGCTTGTGCAGCCCTAATACTACACCAAAAAATATTAGCACACCAAGATACCCAAATCAGAGCAGAATTAGACAAGCCTCCAAAAATTGTCCATACAAATAATTTGATTCCGTGTAATATCATCGCCATGGCAGGTTCTCCTAGATTTCCGATTTATAATAATGACTTTGGATGGGGAAGGCCACTAGGTGCCAGGAGTGGATTTAAGTTTGATGGGAAAGTGACTAGTTATCCTGGATGCAAGGGATTAGGAAGTGTAGATGTTGAGGTTTGTCTTGTTCCTCAAGCCATGACTGCTCTATTGATGGATCAACAATTTCTGTCTCCTTATAAGGAGTAGAGAAAAACTATTTGTTATGGGATCACCTTGCTTGTGTGATGCTCTACCATAAATGATAGTCTTGGGATTAATTACGTAGCTATTATATATAAAAATAAAATCTCAAAATAAGAATGGAAGAGATACAAGGTGTATCCATAGATAACAATGTTTTGAAGTTTGATTTCATTTTTGGATTGTGATTCCATTCTAAATGTAAGGTGTTTTCTATGATGCATTGTGGTGTGTTTTTACATGGTTTTTAAATAGTATACTATTTTATTTTAAGTAACATCACTCGTTTTTGTTAAGATCTAGAATTCATACCTAAAGGTGCTTGCAAATGGCGAATATAAACCCATATTTATAGGCCTATTATGTTGATCCTCTATTAAAGTCTTAATAAATAAGTGTGTATGACAAAACCAATAGAACTATAAATATAGGTGCCTAATGGGCATCCACAAACACCTTTAGGCAATTCTAGTTTATATGTCTATAAATTTGGATACACACAAATTTTAAAGGTACACAATGAGAAATTACAATTATTTTTTATATATATTTACATAGAAGTTAGTCATTATCATGAATGCACATTTTTCTATTTGGATAAAATGGTCTATACATATAATCATTGTTTCCAAGGTGATTGCTAATAATCTACACACATTTTTTTCCTTACAAAATATGATTTATTTAATCACACATGTAATGGAAATCATACACTACACAATACCTTAGATTATATTATACAACCCGTCCACATAATTAAAAAACTATGCATATATTTTTGGAATCATAAATTATACTTAGCACGACTAGACACCCTAATGTAAACCAATGTTCTATTATTTGTAATGGAAACCATTTGCAAGAAATATATATCACACATTGATACATATATATCGAACATTAATAACTGCAAAACTATTAAATTCTAGCCAATTCATATGTGAGTTCTATAAAAACCATGTAGAATATGATTGGTGAATAGTAAGTGCAAATCACATCAACAAAGTGAACTAGAATACACCAATACCTAATTAGTACATAAGTATTAACTATGTAATAGCACTATAATATCACTGAAACAAATGGTGTGTGCATAACACTTGCAATCTTAGTGGTTGCACATGGTGTGAGTACCATTTACACTAGGACACATGAAATAGGCACTAAATAAATCAAGTTGTATGTACACACACAAACACACACACACACACACATGTGTGTGTGTGTGTGTGTGTGTGTGTGTGTGTGTGTGTGTGTGTGTGTGTGTGTGTGTGTGTGTGTGTGTGTGTGTGTGTGTGTGTGTGTGTGTGTGTGTGTGTGTGTGTGTGTGTGTGTGTTAGAATGTTAATATACGGTGAAACCATTGGAATATTAAAAATTCAAATCCAAGTAACATAACACAATGAGGAAAATTCCTACTATCATCGTACTCCTAAAACTCACACTCATCAAGATCGACATGTATTGTTGTTATTGTAGATTCCACACATAGGTCAATCCTATATTTTTTCCAATGGATTTAATACTATCAATTTCAAAGAAAAAACTAAATTCAAATAGTTATATTTGAAATTCAAATACATGTCTTACTATTAAAATCTATTAGTTATATTTTTAAGCAAAATATAAATGCAAATATACATACTCGAATTACAAATGTATGGCACATGAAATTTGTTGCATTACAATTCAATTAGTGATGTTCACAAGATATTTTCATTGCAATCTAGGATATCCCCAATTCTATCTCGATCTACTCAATTATTTTGTAAAATCAACTAATTTTAAAAAAATATTTTTGATTTACAAAAATCCTATAAATCTACTAAATATACAACACCTTAAATATTCCTCTTTAACACCTATACCTAAATATGAAATCTCTTATTTTCTGAATTTCCTACAAAGCTCAACTCCTTTCACTAGTACATCACCCAATGAACTCGTCTCTAGCTAAAAATAACTTATTAGATAAGATAGCCAACTTATAAATGCAATCCTAACTTAATAAAACAATGGTTTCATTATTTGTTTCGTAGTATTCATTGCTAGTAAATTTCATCTCCTTTTCAGAGTTTTCTAACATAAAGATATAATCTATAAAATCACTTTGTATGGAAAACGAATTAATGAAAACATGCATCCACCATTTCATGAGTTATAAATGGAAGACAAGTGTGAGAAAGGAGTTTGTGGAAAAATTGATAGTTGGCAGAAGCAACAAAAGATGTCAGAAAGTTTCTAACAGAGGATGGTGACAAGGATGGAATGGTCAACATAGATAATGATCAAATCAATGTGGATCACACTAGATTGGAGCATTGAAATGAGATTAAATTCAAATTAGAATTTGAGAGGGTCAATCTTGAAGAACTTAGTTGAAGCTAGCTCATTCAACAGAAATTAAAATGAGGGGAGAGAACCAAAAAATAGTAGAGTGCTCAAATTTAAAATGAGTTTGAGTTCACTATTTTGATAGGATGGGGGGAAGGGGTTGAATAGGTTTTTTACTGTGCTTATAAGCACAAAATCTAGTTTAGGCTAGGTTTTAGGGAGAAACCCATAGATGTGTCTAGGATAGATTTTGAACATCTCAATTTAAATATAAATACTCAACTTACAAATGTATGGAAATATAAATCAGTTACATTGCAATTCATCCAGTGATTTTCACAAGACATTTTGATTGCATTTAGGGTATCCCACCTTCTATCTTGATATACTCAATAATTTCATAGAATCTACTAATTTTAAAAATAAATATCTGATTTACAAAATCCTAAAACTCTATTAAATATTAACACATTAAAATTGGTCTTTAGGATATTCCTAATTAACCTAGAACCTAAATCAAGAATCTCTTATTTTCTATATTTCTTTGAAATCTTGACTCCTTTCACTGGTAGATCACCCAATGACCTCATCTCTAGCCAAACAGAACATACCAAATAACATATCCAAATTATAATTGCAATCATGACTTAATAAAACAACAATGTTGTTATCTATATCATTCATTGCTAGTAAACGTCATCTCCTTTACAGGGTTTTCTAATAGGAAGATCAAATTTGTAAACTCACTTTTCATGGAAAAATAATCCATGATAACACATATCCTTCATTTCATGAGTTATATATGGAAGACCCATCTTCCATAGTTTGGATACGAGATCTTTAGATTCAACTAATTTCTTCCCACTAAAGTGAGATTCAATGGGTATCTTAATTTCTTCCTTGAAATGTTTCATGAGCTCATATGTATGGTCCTCCTTCATTATTAATGTATTCTCTGTAGTGCCTAAGTACAATAGACTACAAAAATCTTCTTTAATCTTTTTAGTGGAAAATATTAATGTTTAATTATTTTATTATAAATAGTGAATTTTTATAAATCATAAATCAACTTGGAAAATAAATAGTTATTATTAAGGTGGAAGTATTAGTTAGGGACATCTAAATTCACTTATCTCTTCTCTCACATGTGAGAGGATAACTACCACATTAATTAGTGCATATCACCAACATAGTGCACGTAAGTATGTCTCACTTAGAAAGCACAAATACCTAAGGTGGACTTCACATCAAGTATGAATATGAAAAACACCATCGATCATTTCACTACTTGAAAGAGTGCTTCACCATTTTCTATATCATCATAGAATAGGTGAAAGTGGACCCATTTCTATATAGTTGAGTAGAATATTATCTCCACTACTTCAAATTCATGATCAAATAAGTCCTTCACACATAACCTCAATTTGTAGAAGGTCTTACCCTAACATAGAGAGTATAAAAATAAGAATCATTAACATGTACATATCCCATGTTCGGTTACTTCAACACTCATAAATTTTGCATGTCCAGATATGACTTAAAGTATACAATTATACTAATGAATATATAGTTGAAAATATAATAAAAGATCAAATCCATAAATAATATAATTGTAGGGAATCAATACCCCACTAATTAAGTAGAATATTAATAAATATTTTATCAAAGGGTGATTTAACAAAAATAGATTTTATTAAACCCTATTGCAGAGTAACTGATGTAAATGATGATATGCAGATGCTAAAGTAAAATATGACATAAGAAAAAAACATATAAAGTGAAAATCCTAAGCAAAGAGAAGAGATAAGATGACTTAGTTGATTTACGCTTGATCTGGAATTGATCTATACTAGGAAAAGTGTATAACATGAGGTAAACAGTTCCGTAACTTGTCTCTATAAAGTTTGGAGCTTGAAGACAATGTTGGAAAAGGGAGCTTACACTAGGGAAAGGGAACCTAGGTGCCACAAACTACTACTGGGCACCTGCGACTACACAAATGGTCAAAAATTGATTTTTATTATGTCGCACAAGTGCTGTAAATATTCCCTGTTGGTTGCATGTTAGTCACTCTTTGATCACTAAGGGTACATGTAACTTGCAAAAGAGTTTACCTTCACAAGCCCACAAACCACATCAAATCTAATTAAAAAGATGTAGAATGGGGATTAGAACTAACCTCAATGATCACCTGACATAGTGAACTTACAACCGAGCATTCACTACATCTCAAATTCCATATAGTTCTTGTGTGTGTGTGTAGAAATCGTGCCTTAGGATGCCCTTGTGCAAGATGCACTAGATAATGGGATATATTTTCTAGAATATGCAAATGTGTGGATGGAATAGAATAAACATCCCCTTCCTATACTGTGTATGCAAAGTTGTAGTCCCTTTTCCATTGAATGGATGTTAGATGAATGCCTTGGAGTCCTTTAGGTTCTTTTAGAATGCAAGCTTAGGTGATGTTAGTAATGTTAGTAATGCTTACAGCTTAGAGTTGAATGAATTTTGTAGTTAACAACTGGAAGGCCGACCCATAAGTTAAAAATATGCCCAAAAGATAAAAGAGACAAAAAAAGGAGTGTGTAAGATAGAAAAGGGTGATGGACTCCTACATGGGATAGGGGTGCCTAGGCGGTGCTTTCCTGGATGGGTGTTTTTGTCTAAAGCCATAAAAAATAAACAAGTTCCGACTAGGCTATAGGATGTGTAAGACCAAAGAGAAAGAAAAGAAGAGATAAAAAAATGCCAAAGGTAGTTGTCAATTACTAGTTTTCTTGATTAGGAATAATGTAAATGCTAGTATGCTTTTAGGACCTAGAAATCTACCCAAGTGTGTGATTTTGTGTCTACAAAGGGTACATCAATAACAAGTTTGATAGTAAAATTACACAATAATGTATCATATCAAAACAAATTTGATTTGGTAATTTTAGTTCAATATTACAAAATATTTTATTCAAGCTATGCATGCTTACCATTGTATTCATACTTAGTCATAACACAATGTAATGTAATTGAATCATTTTCAATAAATAGTATTTTAACAGTATGTTTGAATAGTATATAATTTGTTTGTTAACTGGTGCCGGAGTATAGCTTCCAGAGACCATAAATAGACCATTATATTGTCTTGAAATTTTCTAGGGTGGTAGATCTTGATTAGTAATATGCCATGAAAATCCCTTTCAAAAAGGTTAGTTGACTTTTAGGCATATTTTGTGGCTGAATTCCTTCATCTAGTGGTCTAAAATTGGCTCCAAACGTTTATTTTATTTTATCTAGAACTTAGAGTTTTAATATATTTTACTTTGTTTTATATAATAAGCCAATATTTGGGGTATGCCTTCATTTACAAAGTTATATTTTGTACACAAAAATTTGGGTCCATCGGAGGTGTTTTAATTTTTAGGGTTCTTTCACATTTTAGGTTTTTCTTAAAGATAGTGGGAAATAAAAGGAAGATTATAATTTGTAAAAGATTAGTGTGGATTAAATAATGAGAAGAAAAATATTTTTGAGCTTTTGGAGTTTTGTAAAATCACGTGCGTGTAGGAGGCATTTCGACCTCTTGTAGTTGGATCCACGTTAACTAGTATCAGAGCAAGATTTGGATCTTGTCAGAATGGTGAAGGTAATATAAATTACATAAATGAATTTTTGACTGATTACCTCTATTTATATAAGCATGGATAGAAACATGAGAGTAGGTTATGCCCAGATGAATATGTATATGTAGGATCTATAGAGACAAGTTGTTGAGATCATAGGAGAAGTTACCCGCCTCAGACATATACATGGAAATGGGGATGTAGACCCAGATAGTGATATTGAAGAATTGCCTCTTTTAAGGAATAAAGGAAGAAATGATGAAGAAAATGACAGAGATGAATAAAAATTGAATGAGTGGTCATTCAAGGAGAGACTAATAAAATATTTGAAGGGAAATAATGACGGTATCAAGATTAATGTTACTGATTATCATGGAGGGTTACGACTAGAGGATTTGATTGACTGGTTGAATCGCATGGAAAAATTATTTCAGTAGAAACCTCTTTCAGAGGATAAGAAGGTTAAGTTTTCATGTGCTAATTTGTTTTGACATGCATTGATCTAGTGGGATCACCTATAAAATGAAATACAAAGGAAAGGAAATGGAAAGATATGGAACTAGAATAAAATGGTGAAGAAGTTGAAATAAAAGTTTTTTTCCTGTAGATTATGCTCAGACACTATTTTAAAGGTTTCAAAACCTAAGATAGAAGGATCTCAACATCTAAGTGTATAGAATTGAATTTTACAAGCTATCAATCTAGGTGGAATAAGGAGAATATAAAGAACATAAAGCTACAAGTTATGTAACTAGGTTGATTTATATCATACAAGATGAATTGAGTGTGTTCTAGATCCATATCCTATCTAACGCTTATCAAATATCATTAAAAACAAAAGAAAAGAACAAGAGGAATAATTCTAGAAGAGGAGTGAAGAGAGGGCCATCATCATCTCCAATGAGAGGGAGAGGTATATTTTATTCCCTAAAAGGTGAATCCTCTAATGTAGAAGGGTACAAAGAATCTGGTCAAGGCCGTGATAACTAGTAGAGAGGTAAGGGGTTTCAGAGAAGAAGAGAATAGCTTGAGGATGGGGTTGGAATAGCCCTGAAAGTTATTACACTTTTTACCGATGTAGTGAAGAATGAAATATATATATATTGAGTCTATGCACTATCCTAGAAGGATACATGGAAATTTGAACAACCACGAGTAAACCTAGTTGAAGATGAAGAAGAAGAGGAAAAGGCATTTTTTGTAAAATTAGGTGAAATCCTTATGATAAGGAGGATGATGATCATCCCAAAGAAGGATAAAGGAAAAGATGGTGCTGGTGGTGATTCTCAGTTGCATACAAATATCTTTCAAAAAATGTGCACCTTTAGGGGGAAGATACGTAAATTTTTAATTGATGGTGGTAGTTGTGAAAATATTGTCTTAACTGTGATGGTTGATAAAATCAATCTAAAATGTGAGAAGCACATGTATCCCTATCACATATCATGGTTCAAGAAAGGGAGCAAGGTAACTATACATTAAATATGCTTGATACAGTTTTTGATTGGTAATACCTACAAGGATGAGGCGTGGTGTGATGTTATCTTGGTGGATGCATTCCATATATTACTACGGAGGCCTTGGAAATATGATAGAAAGGATACACATGATGGAGGGAGAATACTTATAATTTTTGGAAGGATGGTGTAACGGTGGTCTTGTTACCCTTAAAGGAAGAAGAGAAGAATGAGGGATTGTTGGCTACAAAGGAGTTTGCTGCAAAAATAGAAGAAGTGGGTTGGTGTTATGCATTGATGGTAAATATGTTTGAAATAGAGGCCTTTGGCATACTCATTGTGCCTGCAGTGGTACTAATAAAATACACATATGTCATACCTTATGATCTACTAGATGGGTTACTTCTAAAGAGGGATATACAACACCATATTGATTTGATCCCAAGATCGACCCTTCTAAATTAGACAGCCTACATGATGATCCCAACATAGAGTTATGAGTTGAATAGGCAAGTGAAAGAGTTGATACAGAAAGGGTTAGTTAGATAAATCATGATTCGATGCACAAATCGAGCACTATTGACTCTCAAAAAGGATGTAGACTAGAGAATGTGTGTGGATAGTATAGAAATAAATAAAATTGCAATTAAGTATCGGTTCCCAATTCCAAGATTGGATGATGTGATGAATGTGCTAGTGGGAGCATGATATTTTAGCAAGATTGACCTTCAGTGTGGGTACTACCAATTCCAAATTAGTGACGGGGGTGAATGGAAAATGACTTTCTAAACAAAATATGAATTATACAAGTGGATGGTGATGTCATTTAGGTTATCTAATGCACCTAGTACATTCACAAGACTGATGAAAAGAGAACTGTGAGAATACAATGGTAAGTTTATAGTTATCTATTTTGATGATATTTTGATATTCAATAAGAGGGTGGAAGAACACGTTTTGCATTTGAAATTTTTGATAGAACTATTATGAAAATAGAGTTTGCGTGCAAATTTAAAGAAGTGTAGATTTCTTCAAAAAAGTCTAGCTTTTTGGGGTTTGCCATCTCATAGTCCATGGAGTGAGGATCGATGAGGAAAAGTGAAGCCAATTTTGGAATGGCCTATTCCAAGGAATGTGACAGAGGTTTTTATTTTTCATAGTTTGTCAACTTTTATAGGAATTTCATCAAGAATTTTAGTAGCCTTGCTTTACCCATAACCAAGTGCACGAAGGGAAAATATTTTGTATGGACCAAGGTAGCAATAAATAGTTTTGAATTGTTGAAAAAAAAGTGTTAGAGGTTCTTATTTTGGTATTTCCATATTTTAGAAAGGTCTTTGACATTGATTGTGATGCCTCACATGTCAAGATGTGATATATAATTATTCAAGAAGGAATGCATGTAGCATTCTTCACTGAAAAGCTAAATGAATTCAAGAGGAAATATTCTACTTTTTATATGGAATTTTATGTTATTTTTCAAGCATTAAGGCATTGGAGACATTACTTGTTAACCCAAGAATTTTTACTCTTTACTGACCATGAAGCATTTAGGTATGTGAACACACAGAAGAAGCTAAATAGTAGGCATGCAAAGTGGGTTTCATTTTTACCAGAATATAGTTTTTTCTTAAAGCATAAGTCAGGTAAGAAAAATCAAGTTATTGATGCCTTGAGTAGGTGTGTAGCAATTTTTATCATAATGAAAAATAAAGTAGTAGGGTTTGAGGTAGTTAAGGAATTATATGAAATTGATCCAAATTTTGGTGATGTTGTGAGACAATTTAAGGACCCTAAAGTAGGTAGTGTTTTTTCTTATTATTTGATGCAAGATGGTTATTTATTCAGGGGAAAGAAATTGTGTATCCCCGTTGGTTCAATGAGAGAAAATATTATAAGAAAATTGCACAATTGGGGTTTGGGTGGATAATTTAGTATAAGTATGACAACTTCTCTTGTGGTAGAGAAGTATTATTGGCCAAAGGTAAAGAGGGACATAAGTAACTAATCGTATCAAGATGTAGAATGTGCCAAATGGCTAAGGGCCATGCACATAACATTGGGTTGTATATGCCATTATATGTCCCTACATGGCCATGGGTTGATTTGATTATGTATTTTGTGTTAGGACTTCCTAACACACATTGAGGGAATGATTCTATCTTTGTTTTGGTAGATACATTCTCTAAAAAAACACATTTCATTTTTTGTAAGATAAGTAATGATGCATATAGAGTTGCAGATTTGTTTTTTTCAGAAGGGGTTAGGTTGGATGGAGTTCCAAGAATGATCACTTTAGATTGGGGCACAAATTTTTTGAGTCACTTTTGGAATAATTTGAGGAGGAAAATGGGGACACAACTATAGTTCATTACTGCATATCACCCGTAAACTAATGGACATACAAAAGTAGTGAACATAATCTTGGGATATCTTCTACGTTGAATAGTTGGAGAAAATTCCAAAACAATGGGATTTGGATTTACTATAAGATGAGTTTGTTTATAACAGCTCGATAAATAGGTCAATAGGGAGGTCTCCTTTCCATATTTTCTATAGTAGGAACCCCAAGGGATTTCTTGATCTAATTATCTTTCCTGGTGAAGATAAATCTAGTGATGATGTAGAAGCATTTCTAGAACACATGCTACAATTGCAACAAGAAATAAGGGAAAAGATGAAAGTTAGTAAGGTAAAATATAAAGTAGTTTTGGATGCAAGTAAGAGATTAAATGCATTTGAAGAAGGAGATATGGTGATGGTTCATCTTAGAAAGGAAATTTTTCCAAAGGGGACATATAATACGATAAATTATAAAAAGATTGGGCCATGCAGGAATCTAAATAAAATGAGTGATAATGCCTACAAGGTGGAGCTACCTAAAAAAATTGCACTTTCACCAAAATTTAATGTTTTTGACTTATATAAGTTTTCAGGTCATGAGGAAAATGTCAAGGAGGAGGAAGAAATAAACTAGTAGCAGGAGATGCCGAGGAAAAAAAAGGAGAGGGTAATACATGTCTTGGACCAAAAGATAGTCACTACTAGGCAAGGGAGCGACAAAAAATATTTAGAACTGTGGGAAGATTTGCAATAGGAAGAAAATACTTGGATTCCTGAGTGGGAGTTAAAGAATATTGAAAGTGGAAAATTGGATGAATTCTATCAACTAAATTCACAGGAGCAAAATTCTTTTCAACTAGGGGAGAATGATGTGGATAACATAACTTTCATGGAGACCATAAATCTCTTGATCCGACCCTTACTTCCTCTTGAAATTTTTTTTAGGGTATTAGATCTTGATTATTAATATGTCATGGCCAATTATTTCTCAGAAACTTTGGGATGACATTTCGGCATATTTTTGGGGGCCAAATTCATTCATCTTGTGGTCTAAAATTGGCTTTAGAATCATTTTTTTGGTTTTGTCTAGAACTTAAAGTTTTAATATCTTTTGTCTTTGTTTTATGTTATAAACCAATAGTTTTCATACACCTTAATTTAAAAAGGCATATTTTGTATGCAAAATTTGGGGTCTCATCCGAAGGTATTTTACTTTTCAGGGATTTATTTGTGTTTTAGGGCCTTTTTGCATTTTAGGGTTTTCATAGAGAAAGTGGGAAATTGAAGGAATATTGTAACTTTTGTAAAAGAATATTGAGGATTCATGAATGAGAAGAAAACTATTTTGAAGATTTTAGAGTTTCACAAAATCGTGTGTGTGTGTGTGTGTGTGTGTGTGTGTGTGTGTGTGTGTGTGTTTTGGAGGCATTTCAACCTCTTGTAGTTGGATCCACATCAATTGGTATCAGAATGGGATTCAGATCTTACAAGAATGGTGAATGTAATTTAACTTACATTTGTCTATATGATTTATTACCTCTATTTTATATAAGCGTGGATAGATGCAAGAGACAAGGTAATTCTCAAATGAATAGGAATATGTCAGGAGCTACAGAGACAAGTTGATGAGCTCATAGGAGAAGTTTCCCATGCCTTAGAAAGAGACATGCAAATGGGGATGTGGACCGAGAGAGTGATACTGAAGAATTACCTTCTGTTAAGGAATGAAAGAGGAAATGAAGAAGAAAATGAGAGATATGAAGAAACATTGAATAAGCTTCCATTCAAGGAGAGATTAATCTAAGCTTTAGAGGGAAAGAATGATGGTATTAAAATTAATTTTCCTGATTATGGTGGAGAGTTACAACTAAAAGAATTGATTGACTAATTAAATCACATGGAAAAATTCTTTGATTAGAAAACCCTTTCAGAGGACAAGAAGGTTGAGTTTTCATGCACTAAGTTATCCGGACGATGCATTGATCATGGTGGGATCACCTAAAAAATGAAATATAAATGAAAGGAAACCTGGTAAGATCTGAATCTAGAATAAAATGTTTAAGAAGTTGAAAGAAAAGTTTCTTCCTATAGATTATTCCCATATATTATTTCAAAGGTTTCAAAACACTAATATAGAAGGATCTCAGCATCGAAGTGTATACCAAATAATTTTACAAGCTATCAATTGGGGTGGAACAAGGAGAGTATGAAGAATAGAAGGCTATAAAGTATGTAAATGGGTTGAGTTATACCATACAAGGTGAATTGAGTATTCTCCCAATCCATATCCTAGATGATGCTTATTAACTCACATTAAAAGTAGATGAAAATAACAAGAGTAATGTTAGAAGAGGAGTGAAGAGAGGAAATTTATAATCTCGAATGAGAGGGAGAGATATATTTGATTCTGTAAAAGGTGAATCATCTAATGTAGAAGGGTAGGAAGAGTCAGGTCAAGGCCGCGTTAACTGCCAAAGAGGTAGGGGGTTTCAAAGAGGAAGAGGATGTGTTTGAGGACAGGGTTGGAATATCATGCATAGGTAGTATACTAAATTTATCGATGTGGTAAAGAAGGGCACAAATCTTTTGAGTTCCTGCACTATCCTACACATGATAGATAGAAAGTTGAAAAACCACGAGTAAATGATAAAGGATAAGGAGGAGGATGATCATCCTAAGGAAGGATAAAGGATAAGATGGTTCCTGTGATGATACTTGGTGAGGGACAAATATATTTTAAACAAGATGCACCTCTAGAGGGAAGTTATGTAAAATTATTATTGATGGTGGTAGTTGTGAATATACAATCTCAATTGTGATGGTTGATAAACTAATTCTAAAATGTGTGAAGCACCCATATCCCTATTGTATGTCATGGTCCAAGAAAGGGAATGAGGTAACCATAGATAAAATATTCCTATTAAATTTTTTGAATTGGAATACCTATAAGAATGAGGTGTGGTGTGATGTTATTTTTGGCCTTGTCATTGCGCAAAATTGTCCACATCACATGGTGAGTCATCTTGCTTAGGTGAGATCATAGGTCTTAGGTGTCATAGGGGATACAATAGATTCCATCATATATATTTTCATATGTGTCAATGTGTGTCAGTTCATCATACATGAGTTAATTTCCATTTCTATAATGTAACTCCTCTTCTCCCTTGTGGTGTTATGATTGTCTTGCATTGGGAGTTACACAACACTCCTATTTATACCCATTTTTTCTTATCTATGAGAATGATAGACCTTTTTTATTTTGCATGCACATTTTCATGGTTGAATGATTGCTTTCTTCATAACATTTTCATTTGAGTGTAACTTGGTTGATGTGCACGTTAACCTGCTTGATCCTCGTTCTCTCTTTCTCTCACATGGTATATGAGCACATTGTTGGGATCTGTGACACTCTTTTTATTTTGTTACCTATTACTCTCGTTTTTGTGTTCTCACTCATTTCATGTGTAAGCTTTGTAATTGTTATTCCATTCATGCTTTACTTGCATTGATTTGGTTTAATCTCATTTTTCCTATATTTTTTTGGTTTTTGGGTTGTTTTCGTGCACTTGTAGGCCATTTCTAGAGTTATGGAGTTTCAAGGGTTTTCTAGCTAAATCTAGTTGTTTGCAGCCAAATTTGGCAGAAATATTATTTTGGGGGTATTTATGTAATTTAATTATTAGTGGAAAGTTTTCATATTTTTTTCAATTTTCTAGTGTTTTACATATTTTCCTCCTTCCCTGCTCCATCCCCGCTCTATCTCTGCAACCCACCTCGCTCCTCTACTAACCCAACTAGGTCCCTCTATTAAACCCTAGTCATTGGTGTTTTCATTGATGTCAAGTGGAATTGATGGAAAATGATTGAGGTGTGAAGTGAGGCTCTATCAGAGGCATGAAGGTTGATTGGTAGTGCCTTATCAGTGGTGTATTGAGAATTCAATATGGTTTCAGTGTTCTACAGGCTTGGTCAATGAGGTAGGGGTACACTAGAGGTATGGACATGATTTTTAAACTTGGTACATTTTTTATATAGGTCATACATTATGTTTCTAGCATGTGTAAGATATTATGGAATGAATCACATGTTATATGATAAGAGCCACAGTTGTAACTAGATCATTTAGTCTTTTCTAGAGCCTAATGAGGTTTTAAAGATTTAAACAAGTCATGAAAATACCATGTAATAATAGGAGGATCCTAAGGATGGTTTCTAGGCTATGTATGAGCACCATAAAGGTTTACTTAAGCTCCTGGAGGTAGAACTTGGAAGTGCACCAAAACTACCTTTGAGAAATGATAGTGTAGATCAAGGTAAATGAGATATGTCTAAGTTGTATAGGAAAATTCATGGCTAACCAACCTATCGAGACTGTATAGGGGTGTCTTGTAGTTTTTCGTGCCAAATTTCATCAAGTTTTGAAGAGTTATGTGAAAGCTATGCAATCTTTTCTAAAACTGGTTTATTAAGGAAGACAAATTGAGCACCCTGGATTCCTAGCATCCAAGAAAAATTTTCAAGCCTTCTTTGAATAAATCATAGAAGGATTTTTTTAATATCCCTCCATGCCTAAAGTTTTCCAAAAAAAATTACGGAAAGTTGTTGAGAAACAAAGAAGTTATGAACATTTTTCTAACAAGGTTCTTCTCCTTCTAGACCTTATTCTTGAATCAGTAGGCATTAAATTAGGTTGATTTTCACCAAAATAGTTAAGAAAGATAAATCAAGTTCAAAGTGCTGTAAAATTGTTCTTAAATTTTCCATTAGTTTTTTTCAAGCAAAGCTCGGTGTCCACCACATCTTAGTGCTTGCAAAGTTGTTTAAGTACATTCATGGGGTAGAAAGATGCATGTATGTGTTGATGGCTAAACTCATTTGATAAGATCGAATATAGCTATATCTCCCTCTATAGGACAATATTGATGAGAAATATCTCTTGGTATGCTCTTAGGAGATTCATTAGAGTTCAAAGCCAATTTCTTCTAATCTACCTTGTTTAGTGCTTGATAAGAAGTTTGGTTTTAAACTACACTGTACAATATTGACATGGTTTCTTCTATATGCTTTACATTTAAAGTTAGTAGAAGTAGTGTCTATACTCTATTTTGGATTATGTATTTCACAATGATATCATGTAATATAATTTGTATTAAAATGAATAAGCACAAGTATGTCATGTGAAAAACTGACAAAAACCAGTAAAGCTCAATCAACCCTGAAAATGGAAAATCATGGAAAGTATGCCCTTGTTGTTGTAAAATCTCATGTTCAAGGAGTTGGATGACTTGGAACAGGGCATAGATATCACATAAAATATATTTATGGTTTCAGTATGTCACATGTGTAAGGAAATAGTAATGAAGAACTCCAAATCAAGCTTTCTTATTGATGCTTTGAAAGCCAATTTACACAATCCCATATGATGTTTATATTCCATGATTAGGTTCCCTGAACTAGGATGTCACAAAGAATTACAAGTGGTTTTAAGAAATTCTCCCTCTGGGGATGTTACCTTAGAAGGAAAATACACATATTTCCTAAGAAAATCAAATCATATGTGTACTTTGTGTCTGGTTGTAATAGTGGTGAAAGACTATAATACTACCTTTAAATCGCGAAGCACCTTTAGCATCAAGTGGAGACTGTAGCTAGAAATCTCCTTGGAGTATTCATGCAGTTATAGTGGAAAAACAACAAATGATAAGATGTTGAAACCATTCAAGTGAAAAGCTAGGGTTTGGTTGTTTAAAACCCTAACTGTGCAGAGTTGGAAAGATCAAGTCATGTTTTTAAGGGAAAATTTGGATCCAAGTGGTTGGGTTTTATCTGTATCTTGTTTGTAGAATTATAGTTAGGAGGTTCTAAACCAAGAAATATTGTAAATTAGTTGGAGTCCCTATAAAACATCTTTATATCAACAACTAGTTAGAGTATCTTCTTTATGAAGAAAACATGGAGTAGTGTATTGTCCACTAGC
The DNA here is from genome assembly GCA_019776745.2 of Taxus chinensis. NCBI lineage: Eukaryota > Viridiplantae > Streptophyta > Pinopsida > Cupressales > Taxaceae > Taxus > Taxus chinensis. The sequence continues at coordinate 108,017,414 of CM034154.1, forward strand.
CTGATATAAGAAATTTGTGCCTCAAATAAATATCCTTCCAAGCTATGAATCTTTGTCCTCATACTTTTAAGTTTGCTACAATGATTAGCATATCTTTAAATGCATATCAGTAACCATGTTGAAGAATCTTGCCAAGAGCAAAGAAGAGTGTTTTTTCCTCTTCAAACATTTTCAAAACAACATAATGGCTTGTGATTTTCAGTCCAACATGAGGATGAATAATGATACCCAAGTGGTGCAGTATAAACCTTGGTTGATTATTATATGGAAAGAGTGCTTTATGCACCTGATCAAGATAAATCCAAACTCCATGATTCAAGACCGCATTATAGCAAAGTAAAGGATACATGTTGCAAGATATGAAGAGTCTTTGAAGAATATGAAGCATCTCAAAACTCGGTATAACTAGTGAACATGAAAGTGACACCTGGATAGTGATCTTAAGTCTCTTACAATGTAATTTACTCACCAAAATATGAATCCAAGTAACACTTAACAGTTACAAATTTGTATTCTACTTAGGTCAGGAGAGTTATGATAGTTATGGCAGGTGTGGCAGAGTGTAAGGAAGTTGAAAATATTTAATTATTGATCATTAAAATTCAGGGAATATGTGATAAAACTAAAACATAATTGTTCCAAAAGACACAAAGACAAGGGGATTTACTTTGAAAATGTGTTCTTTATCTCTCAGTTTTTTGGAGTAGTTTTTTTTGGGGTTGTGGAATGGAAGTTGGTGAGTTGTATTGGAATGTCATAAACTAAGGAGAATTTCATTTATATTCCAAAATGGCATGCAAACAAAATTAGTGTAAGAGAATTGTCAACTCTAGAAGAAGAGAGTCAAGAAGACAAACAAGATTGTTGTTGTACATCGAAAAATGAATGTGAAAGGACTTAGCACAAAAATGAGATAGTGAATATATTTTGAGCTCTTTGATTTAGATAATATTGAGTTGATGAATCCTAATATAACACTAAATGGATATATAGATTAAAAATTTGTATATTTTGATCAAAAAATAGGGTGCCTTTAATGAAAGGAGTTTATGTTGCATGATGAAGCAGTATTGACACTAGGTGAAACAACAACAAAATTTCTTGGTGGGTAAAAAATGGATGAATGAATTAGACCATTTTGAATAAGGCATATGAAATGAATTCAATCCAGGGGTGAAAGGAATCATTGTATACCATCCTTATGTGAGATGAGAAGTGAATGTGCATACATATATTATGAACTAGGAGGTTGTATGCTTGAAAGTTTGAGATCTTTGAGAGGGAAAATCAAGAAGATACTAGTGTTGAGAATACATGATTGAAGAGTATCTTGTATCATAAATATAGCATTAGGTTGGTTGAGTTAAACCTTGTATGAAAAATAATTGATTATTATCAGGTGAATAGAATAAGTTGAGTTGAACCTTGTGTGAAAAAGAGTTGATTGTATGAAAAAGAGTTGATTGTAATTAGGTGAACCTTGTATGAAGATGCCTAGTGCATGTGAGCCTATATGTCATAGATTGGTTGATGAGTAGATAATTTGAAGAAAAGTGAATTAGGATCAGAACGGGAGCCTATATGCCTTCAACATGGACACTACACATAGTAACACGTTTGCAGATGTATCCCTTAAGGACAATGCATCGGCTACTACATTTTCTTTACCCTTTTTGTATATGATTTCAAAATCATAACCCAACATTTTTTTACCCACTTTTTTTGTTCCTCAGATGATAAGCTTTGCTCCAAAAATCATTTGAGACTATCATGATAAGTTTTCACCTTGAAATGCCTACCCATTAGATAGGGCCTCCATTTCTTGACTGCATGAAGAATAGCCATCATTTATTTCTCATAGACAGGTTTGAGAAGATATTTTCCTTTGAATTGGAAAATATCAAATGCAATTGGTCTTCCTTCCTACATTATAACTACTCCCAATCCTGATCCTGAAGCGTTAGACTCAATAATGAAGGTTTTTGAGAATTTGAGAGTAGCCAAAACTAGGGTGGTGCACATGGATTCCTTCAACTACTCAAAGGATTTAGTAGTTGTGTCTGTCTAATGGAAGGAGTCCTTCTTTAGCAATGCAGTGAGTGGAGATGCAATTCTACAATATCCCCTCACAAATATTTTGTAGTACCCTGTTATTCTAAGGAACCCTAGTTATATTTTTTTATAGTTTTGGGCCTTAGCCATTCCACCATAGCTTTGATATTCTAAACACCTTCATGGAATATAATGTGACCCAAGTACTCTGCCTCTTGTACACCAAAAGAACATTTGGATGGATTTTCATAAAGCTTATGTTTCTCAAAAACTTCCAACACTTTATCTACATGTTGCAAGTGTTCTTCCCATGTCTTACTGTAAATAAATATTTCATCGAATAAAACTAATACAAATTTCTTCTAAAATGGCCTAAAAATAGTGTTCATCAAGTTTTGAAATGTTGAGGGAGCATTTGTAAGACAAAAGGGCATTACGAAGAACTCATAATTGCCCTCATGAGTCCTAAAATTTATTTTATGAACATCTTCCTCTCTTGTTTTAATTTTATGGTACCCCAAACGAAGATCTAATTTTGTGAAAAAAATAGCACCATGTAATTCATCAAGTAAATCATCAATTATTGGAATAGAAATCTTATCTTTGATGGTGTAATTCTTATCTTTGATAGTGTAATTCTTGATTTCTCAATAATCTGGACACATACTCCATGTTTCATCCTTCTTACGTACCATGACCACTAGTGAATAATATGCACTCTAGCTATGCCTGATGATACCTACCTTCGACATTTCCTGTACCATTTTCTCAATCTCAATTTTTTGGGAATATGGGTATCTTTATGGTCTGATGTTAGGTGGTTGGCTCCCTGGAATCAACTAAATGACATGATCATGATCCCTAACTGGTGGTATTCCCTTTGGAATTGCATCAAAAACATACGAGTGAGAATCAACACTATTATGAAGATCGGGTGGCATTGAAGACTCTATATTTTGTACCTCTATGGAAAATAAATTTGTTGCAAATCCATCTACTACTTTTCTGAGAACCTTCTTCATTTGATGAGAGCTAATAATTTATGGAGAGTTAGCTACAATCCATTTCAATTTTATTGTCCTTCCTTCTAAATTAAATCGCATGAACATTTCTTGGAAATTCATCTCTATAGTACCCAAGATTGTGAGCCATTGGACACCCAAAACTATATCTACCCCTCCCATAGAAATAGAAAACATAGGTGAGTCTAACATGTACTCTCCCATGGACAGCTTGATACTATGACACTTTCTTGTGTAATTTATTGTCCCACCATTCGCAATCATAACTTACATTTATGAAGCTGGGTAAATAAAACAATTGAGGCGAGCAACTAACTTACTATTTATGAAGTTATGAGTACTCCCTGAGTCAATCAGCATTATCACCTTCTATTTTTTGAGATATCCAATAACCTTGAGTGTTTGAGGATTAATAATACCTAACAACACATGGCAAGAAATTGTAGGTTGGTGATCCTTTACTTCATCTTCTACTGGTTCCTTAGCTTCTCCTATAATTTTAGCTTCATCTTCATCCTCATTTCCTCCTTTAATATAGAACAACTTCTTCTCAGCACATTTACGCCCCAGTGCATATTTGTTGACACAGTTAAAACATAATCCTTTTGCTCTTTTTTCTTACATTTTTTAGGATTCATTCTAATTGGCTGAGTGAATGATGGGGAAGGGGTACTACGGTCTCTGGTGTTAGTGAAATTTCACCTCCCACTGAAAATAATTTTTTTCTCTGCTCTATGTGCCATGATAATAGAATCAGAAAGCTTGAGTGGATTAAACATATGTACCTCATACTCAATGTGGTCCTTAAGACCCCCAAGAAACTGGTCATTCAGGTTCTCTTATGTAATATTCTCCACACTTAAGGATAGGTTCTGAAATTGATGCACATAATATTTCACTAATCCTATTTTTTTAATCTTTTATAATTGACTAAAGTAGTTATCTGAAACACTAGAACTATAGTGCAATTGCAAATCCTCAGTAAAAACTGTCCAAATAACACTGAGACCACTCTTCTGCCTCCGAGCACATAACCATCGATACCAGATGAATTGGTATCGTTCAAGATACAGGGATGCCAAGGCCACCTTTAGTCCTGATGGGTTTTGATGTAACTCAAATAAGTTCTCCATTTGATTTATCCAATTCAGTTGATCCTTCCCATCAAATTTATGCATCTCCACTTTTGGCATCATGTTCCATGGTTGCACATAAGTTGGATTCTGATTGGGTTGGAAAAGTGATCTAACATGGTTATTTTTCCCATTATTCTAAACTGAAAATCCTCTTTGGTTGAGTTGGGGCTGATTTTGGATAGACTGTTTACCCCTTATATGTTGCATGATATCATTTAACTGCTGATTTATTTGGTCTATGTCTCCTTTACATGCCATCTCAAATTGGATATTTCACAATTCATACTCAAGTTGGCTCACCTTATGATCAGCTGAGGTAAACCCTAGTGTTGTGGAATCTGTATTTACCCATTCTAACTCTAACTCTTCAATCACTACCCCATGTTTATCTAGGGTTTTACCCGGAGTGATAATATTCTTTTTGGATCTTGTGGAAGGACCCGCCATGAAGTCAAACTCTAGGTTTTAGGGTTTTGATACAAATTTAGATGAATAGGAAAACACTCAAAGAATATAATACCAATAATTTTGTTAGAGATTTATGAAAATGTAAATAACTTTGAAAAATTCCACAAATTGCAGCCCAGGGAGCGATTTTATGAAAAAACCTAAATTTGTAATAACTTTTACAAACTAAAGAAAAAAGTCTTAATTTTTTAGGGAATATTACTTGAAATTATTTGCAACTCTGGTAAAAACCTCTTGGACCAAATCAATCTGGTTCGCAAGATATGGCGGAAACAAAAAAAATTAGGGTTTTTTCCCTAATTTGGCCCAGATCGTAGCTCTAATACCACTTGTAATGAAATTACTTCTATAATTCAGATTATGAGCAGCAATAGAACACCAAAGAACAGATTATTTCAGATAAATGATCTCAATATGCAATTAAAATAGCTTCTCCACTTCGAGGGGGAAACCTCCAAACCATACAATAAGATTCAAATGCTCTAATGATGATAAACTACTACCTACAATCCCCTATAAATACTATTCCTATGTTATGGCCATCACCAAGGCCGACCTACCAAGCATGAGAAAGTATAAATGACATAATAAAATGATATGGTAAGCCATAAGTCGGCGACTCATACCCTAATACAAGCAATAGGTTAAGGGCATAGCAGATACAGGACAATTTTGTCCTAAGTAGTGTTCTTGGTTTCAATGGGTTTTTTCCCACTTGGGTTTCCCACATTAAATTTTATGTTCTCTCTTGTTATGTTATTGTGTATGATTTCTTGTTTTCATTATAACAATATTAAGGAAATGGAAATGTCTATAAAATTTTGATAAGACATTTATTCACCCCCCTCTCAGTGTCCTTGTTTATAATACCCTCTCTGGCCATCTCACCCAAGAAAGTTGGGCTTCTTCCCTAATGGCTCTTCTACCAGCTCACCCAGTTAGCTTCCCCCTATGCGGTTTTCATTGTTGCAAGTTGTATTTGCCTTGTCCATTAACAACTAATTAGATTTTAGCTTTTATTTGGTGTTTGTTCTCTGGTTGTGTGGGGTTTTTTTGGTTCATACTTGATTGGATTTTCTGGGTTAGTTTGACATGTGTGGCTCCTTGTCCTGGTTTGGAAAACCTTGACCATGTATTTTCTTTCTCGTAGCTTTCCCCCTCTCAGTTTCCTTGTGCCCGAATCACCCTCCACCTCGGCTTTGTGTTCTGCACCTCATCCATTTTCCAGTTTTGGTTATTTTTTACCCCGTATTGACCTTGCGTATTTTTTATAGCTCATTCCTTACAAGTTTTTCCTTGACCCTCGGCCCTATGGAATCCCTTCACTAGCCCTTGTTATTTTTTTTTGCTCGGCCCTTACTGGATTCCACCACCCTTCTTGGTTTTTCTTTTCTCAGTATTCAACTCTCCCTGCCAGTCGCGTCCCTGCACCATTCAATGATCCCATTTCCCTTGTTAATCCAAACGGCCCTTTGTGTTTCACATTGAGTTCATCTACTCCCTCTGGTCACCATGAGTGACCTGTTAGTAAATCCTCCTCCATTTTTGAGCACTGACTACCCTGTTCAAACCATTCTCGTCCCTTTTTAATTCTAAAATCCCGCTTGGTTCTTTTTCCTAGGTTAAAGTTAGTTAATATCATTTTTTAAACTAAGATGGGGTCTATTTATTTAAGAGAAGTGTGTTTTAGGTATTTTGTTAAAATAGGATCTAAAATTAGTTAAGGGGGTGCAATATTTAATTACTTTCTTTAATTAGGATCTAAATCAAATTAAGTAGGGGGTCAATTTAATTAGTAGGTCAGTTAATTAAGTTCGTAGACATGTTTTTTAATTATAGCCCTGTTTTTTTTTCACTTTTCAAAAATCAAGCAAAATTGGGGAAAATATTATTATGAAACTAGGGTAACTAGAATTTTTTTTCCACTAGCCATTTTATGGAGTGTGTATCCTTTCTGGAGTGTGTAGGTTCCATTTGGTAGCCTTTCTGGCATTTTCAGGTGTTTTGTGCATGTTTTTGGAGAATGTTTTGGTGTTTTGGAACTCTTTTGACTCGTTTGGATTCATTTTTGCATTGAAGTGATATCCTCCACTTGCAATATTGTGAGTGCATTCACCACAGCCTTACGGAAAGAGATCCCCCTTATGCGATGTGAGATGCTTTTTCTCACACCAAAAGTTGTTTTTTCCCCTTGTTCCTTGCTTACGCCCTTTTGTGTGTGTTTACATGTTGTTCACTGCTTCTGAGTGGGATTTACTATGGCCACCACTCTTGCATGATTCATCACTTACAAAGAGTGGAGGCCATGTTGTTCACTACTTTTGTGTGTGTTTACATGTTGTTCACTGCTTCTGAGTGGGACTTACTATGGCCTCCACTCTTGCACGATTCATCACTTGCAAAGTGATTCATCAATTGTCCCACATCACACAAACACACCCTATTGTAATCAGCACAATCTTTATAAAGTGCCACAAACATGGGGGTTATCATTGTTCTTAGGTGTTGTATTGCATGCAGACCTATTCTTGGCTGAGTCTGACGTCTTGCACCCTCGTAAGTATTCGTGCACCCTTATTTTCATACATTTTTTACTTCTTGATATTTTTAAAGATACACCATGGAGGATGTTATTTCTAGACTTGAGAATCATATTAATGCTTCTTAGCCTCAACATCATAGTAATGCTTCTTAGCCTCTCCATCTTCTTCTTAGTAGAGAGAATTATACAACAAGGTGTGCTTATATGGAACATTACTTTACTCACAAGGGCCTCTATCCCTTTCTGTATGGGCAAGATCATGCACCCATTGATCCTTATTTTCTTGAAGACTAGCTTGACAAGTGTGATCATGTTGTTGGCTACTTATTGATACATGTTTCTAGACCTCTCCACCTTCATGTGGCACACTCAGATTGTCCTTGCATTGTTTTAAGAATTCTTAGTTCTTATTTGTATACCCTTTATTGAACCCTAGTCATTGGTGTTGCCATTGATGTTAAGTGGAATTTATGGAAAAGTAGTGAGGTGAAGTGAGGCTCAGTTAGAAGCATGAAATTTGATTGGTAGTGCCTTCTCAGTGGTTTATTGAGCATTCAGGATGGTCTCAGTTTGCTCCAAGCTTGGTGAGTGAGGTAGGAGTCTACTGAAGGTATGGAAATGGTTAATATTCTTGGCTCATAGGTTCTACAGGTCATATATGATGATGTCAATATGGACAAGAGCTCTTCCAGTGGGTTTTAGGTCATCGACTGGAAGTCTCAGTTGAAATTGGCTCATTTAGGCCTAGTTCTAGCACCGAAGGAGATGTGAAAGGATGGTATAGGTAATATAAAGAGAATGAAAGCATTGGAGAATCCAAAGGATGGTTTCTAGGGAATGTATGAGCAAGAACAAGGTTTAATTTAGATTCTGGAGGCAAAATTCAAAATTTCACCAAATTTGGTCTTGAGAACTTACTGTGTAGGCTGAGGTAACTGAGATAGGTTTTTAAAATAAAGGAATTTTTATGAAAAATAAACCCTTAGATCATTAAGAGGGATTATTTTTGGTGCTTTGATCTAAATTCCATTAGGTTCTGAAAAGGTATGTGAAAATTGGGTAAGTTTTTCTAAAACAGCCGTCTTAAGAAATGTAAAATAAGTTGTCTATCTTCTTAGCACACTAGAAAAAATATGCATCCTTCTTCAGATAAATCATAGAAGGAATTTTTTTAGATAACTCCAAGCCTAAGGTATTGCAAAAAAATCAGGTAAAATGGACAAGAATTAAGGAAGTTATGAGAATTTTTATGCCAGTGTTTTTTCTCTCTAGGGCTTCTTCTTGAGTTCGTAGGCTTAATATGAGTTTTCTGCCTCTAAATCACTTGTGAAATTTTTGTAAACTCCTCATAAGCATATAAAATCCTTTCTAAGTCAAAATTATGGTTCCATTGCATCTCAGGGTGGATTGTGCCTTGTTGGCATGTTGTGTTTGGAAAAGATAAGTCTAGAAAGTTACACACTAAGCATTCCAAGCTTGTGTTTCTTTAGTAGAAGATGGAGTAAAATAATGCTTCAGAGGTCATGAGGTTTCAATCACCCTCAACATGCCTAAGTAAACTAGTGGGTATCCTTCAAGCAGTATGGTGGAGTGTGAGTCCGTTTTAGGGATGTGATTTCTAGAAATATCTTGTATGGTGTTTCGAGTGAGCTTGTCTTACCAAGTTGAATTAATTTTGTTAGAAGAATCTGTACTATATCAAAAGGAGGATGAACATGTTTGAGATCACTCCTGGTGTGATTTAAATGCAAATATTATTTTATGCGATGGAAGGATGTAAGCAAGAGGCTAATGATAAAATCGGGTATATGGTGTCTTCAACATTGTCCTGACATGTCTGGGCTAATAAAACCTTATTCAAATGGTGTTTGTGTATGTCATAACATATTCAGTGAGTGAGAAATGCTTCATAGAGATGATCATCCATATGGTCAAAGTACTATGTAATTGTATAAGGAAAAATTCTTCTCCCAAAGCTGAAAACTAGACTTCAAGGAAGGTGGTTTATGTTCTAATGAAGATTCATAACTCCAAGTGGTTCATAAAATCCCTACAACGCATTATTTAAAACCTAAGATAATTCTACTACTATCAAAATGACACTATCATAATGGTCACTAAATGGTGCACTGTATTTTTTAGGTTCTGGGAACTATTAAGAGAAGTTCGAGCTTGATTAGTGACTAGAGAAGATAGAAAAACCTTCCAACTAGGCACAACACTTGATATTTTTAAATTTCATTCAAAATTGAGAAATAAATCATATTTTTAGTGGTCTCGGACATCTACAGCCAATATAACCCATATTCTAGGGTTTGAAACACTTTTTTGCTCGAATCTCGGGTTTCCTCCAATGAAAAATCTCAAAAATGTAAATTTTTCTTTGTCTAGGGCATTTGAATAAGATTCAAAAATAAATATTTGATTTCATAATGATTTTTTGAGATTTTGTTGACATTTTGTGAAGAACCCCATGTGAACAGTGTGCAGAGTCAGTTTTTTTGTTTTTTAATGCAATTTTTTTGTTGAATCATCGTAAAATCTACTTAACATCTTCCAAAAGACACTACATGGCTTAAGCCTTTAGATGAATTTCTTGGCTTTGTTTTGAATCCACCAAAAGTGGTGACAGTGGCTTTGAGGTTATATTTCAAAAAATTTACAGTACAAGTAAGCTTTCACAATGTTATTTTCTTGTTGGAGGTCTACTCAAATCATCCTGTAAAATTGTCAAGAGCTAAGGAACTTATCAAGGAAGTGTCAAGGGTGGTTTTTCCTCTTTGAAATCTCATAAAGTGATGAAGTCTTAGCACTACATTGTGTCTTAGAAAACTAATCAAGGAAAAATTCCATCAAAACGCCTTATGACAAGTGAAAAGGTTCAATATCTCTTGAAAAGAAATTTGAAAAATTGTTCAAAGTGAGTCAAACCCATTTCAGTGACAGTTGATGTTTAGGGAATGTCACACAATCACACAATTTAGTTGAAATGATAAGTGTCTGGTCTTATGGTGAAGATGGAAGGTTACAAGGAAATTTTACTCGAAGTGAATGATTTTTTGGAGAATTCAAAATACTCTTAGCAATTACAAATTTATGTTTTGTTCCCTCTAAGATCGAATAAGAAGTCGAAGAGGAAGAGAAGTAATGAAGTTAATGAGGAATTTGAAGTGAAGGGTTTTCAATATAGATATGGTCAAACTAGAATAGGTTATTGATGGAACATAGAATTTGAAAAGACATATGACATTTGGTTTTTAACTTTTGTTAAAAGAACAAGAAAATTTGACAGCTTTAAAAGGATTCCATGAAGTCAAAAAGACACATGTATGAAAACAATGTCTTGAATTTGAGGAGTTAGTATTTTTTGGGTAACGTAATTTTAAGGTATAATGTGTGAATGAAAAATTATGAGGTGATGTTGAATGTATAATCAAAAAGGAAAAAAGGAAATAAAATGAGTGAAAACCTTAACATACCAAAAATAGTGATGTATGTTATGGATTGAACAAACAGGGATGGAAGCATGATATAAGTATACTTGCAAAATTGGGAGATAAATGACCTTATTTAATACTGAGACAATGTTTTGAAGGAACTTGAAGTCTGAGACAATTGAAGACTGTGTACTATGACAGTGATAAGACTGAACATGTTTGAGCATTAAATATTATATAACTCACATGAATTTTGGCTTGCAGTCTAAGAAGGATAAGGAAGTGCTTCAAAGAATAATCTAGTAGATGAAAAAGAGTCGGAAATTTGTTGATGAATCAAAAGAATTTGTGATTTCCTCAAGAAATCCAAGAGAAAGTTAGAAACAAGCATAAAATTGAATGTTGGATGAAATTATAGGTGAATTAAGAATTTTGTTCGAAAAATTTAGAGTCACAATCAGGGTGAATGTAACAGATTGAAAGAAAAGGGAATTAGGATAAAAAACAAGAGAAGTGAGAAAATCTAGAGGTCATCATCAATTATGAGAGACAACAAGCAAAGTGTGACCAAAAATCAAGAATAAATCTAAGTTGCAGCTTAGTACATAGGGGGTTACAGTCTCCTTGTAAGTAGTAGCTTACAGAAGATTAGTTGTAGCTAATTAAATTCTAGGGAGTGATAACTTCCTTACAAGTTGTAGTTTTCAAAAGGTCGGTAGTTACTGAATGAATTAATTTGGGGATTGTAGCCTCAAAATTTTATTTTTATCTCAACTTGAAATCATTGTAACTCATAGGATAGACTGTCCAAATCTAGTTCTCCGATTTCAATGGGTTTTCTCCCATTTTGGGTTTCCCACTTTAAAAAACTATGTACTATCTCTTCTTCATTTTCTTGTATATGGTTTCATGTAACTTTCTTAATAATTTTGGTAAAGTAGCAATAACTGAAAATTTTAATGAGACACTGATTCACCCCCCTCTGAGTGTTCAAGTTTCCAACACCATGCAGATACTTTCGTTATTACTTCTTCCTCTAATACAGTTGTCTCCTCTCTTTCTTCATGTTATAATAGTGTTACTAACACAAATTTTCCTATTCCTATCCCTGATGATGAGGATTTTTATTTCTATTTATGATGATGAGAGTGTTAATGAGGAATCTTCTCCTCCTCTCGGCCACCTTTTAGAGAATATTGAACCTCCTCCCTTGCCATCAGACATTGGGAATTCTTGTTCCTAGCATTCTTCATCCTTTCCATTTCCAGTGTGTGAGGCATTTTCCACTCCTCCTTCATTTTTGATGATTCATACCTATAAGAAATTTCTCTTCTATTTGTCAAGCCACCCTCTTGGGTCGAGTATCCACCAAACCTTAGTCAACTCTTCCAAGTGTCTACTTGTGTTACAGTATAAGGAGTTTCTCATCCTTATATTGGTATTTTTTTAGGAGTCCTTCATCTCCTTTTTTGGGAGTTTCCCTTCGGGGACTATTATCACTTCTACTTATTCACATACCATCACTTATCCACCCTTGTTTGTGGATACTCCTTTTACTATTGTGGGGGTTTTTTCTTTTCCTGCACTTCACTTGGGAACCATTTCAGTGGATGTTCCTCTCTTATACTATGGCATTTCTAATTTCATGGAATTATTACCTTCAATTCCTTTCCATTCATTTACTAGACCTATGTCAAATTTCTGTGGACCATATTCAGATTTCTTCATACTACTCTCTTCAGTTTCCTTTGTGGAGTGGGTGGACTTAAAGTACTCCATTTATGTCCTTCCTAAGGGAAGAAACATTGTTTGATGTGGATGGACCTTCTTTATTCTATAGGATGAAGACCACATCATCAACTCTCTTCTTGGGGACTTCATAGAGTTTCATATTTCAGATCAGGTTGTGGCTTTTTATGTTCTATTTCTCTTGTATCCTTCCTCTCTTCTCTTCTTCTTATAGAAATATTGAAGCTTGTACATTGGTACCTCATCAGGCATTTAGTTTTTGGGACCCATTTAACACATATTTATTAGGTTGTTTAGGATAGTCATCCATCTCTTATAGTGGATGTTTTTACCACTAGGTTTTCCTCCATTACTTGATATCCTTTTTGTACATGGGTGCATCATCAGGCGTAGCTGTCAGGACCCATTTCTCATTTTCTAACTTTCCGCCTCATTCTAAGTTATGAGGAAGGGGGATGTTGGCGTGTTTACTTTCCTTTTCATCTCATGGAATTTTCCACATCACGTGTTGAGTCTTCTCACTTCGGTGAGATTATAGGTCTTATGTGTCTTAAAGGGTATGACAGATTCAGTCATAGATTCTATCATACACGTAAGTGTGCATCAATGTGTCACACAAGAGTTAATTTCCTTTTTCAGAATGTAAATCCTCTTCTCCTTTATGGAGCTATGATTTTATTGAATTAGGAGTTACACAACACTACTATTTGTACTCCTTTTTTCTTATCTATAAGAATGAGTAGACCCTTTTATTTTACATGCACATTTTCATGGTTTATTTCTTGCTTCCTCATATAACTCCATCACACTGTCATTCGAGTGTAACTCAATTGATGTGCATGTTATCCCATTGATCCTCATTCTCTCTTTCTCTCATAGTTATCTCAATGGATGCATTCCATATATTATTGGGGAGGCCTTTGTGATATGATAGAAAGGTTACACATGATGGCGAGAAGAATACTTATAATTTTTTGAAGGATGGTGTAAAGGTGGTATTTTTACCCTTCAATGAGGAAGAGAAGAGTGAGGGCTTGTTGAAAACAAAGGAGTTTTATGCATTGATGGTAAAGAAGGTTGAATTAGAGGCCTTTGGTATACCCGTTATGGTAATAGAGGTACTAAAAGAATACACAGATCTCATACTCGATGAGATAGCATATGGGTTACCTATGAAGAGGGATATACAACACCATATTTATTTGATCCCAAGATCGGCACTTTCAAATTAGGAATCCTACAGGATGAGCCCAACATAGAGTGAGGAGTTGAATAGGAAAATGAAATATCGTATACAGAAAGGGTTAGTTAGATAATTCATGATTCTATGTGAAAATCCAAAACTATTGACTCATAAAAATGATGGAGAATGGAGAATGTGTGTGGATGGTAGATAAATAAATAATATCACAATTAAGTATTAGTTCCCAATTTGAAGATTGGATGATATGATGGATGTGCTAGTAGGAGCCTGAAATATTTACAATATTGACCTTTGGAGTGGGTACTACCATTTATGAATCCATGAAGGGGATGAATGGAAAATGAATTTAAAAATATATATATATCGATTGTACAAGTGGATGGTGATGTCATTTAGGTTATCTAATGTACCTAGTGCATTCATAAGGCTGATGACCAGATTACTGCAAGAATACGATGCTAAGTTTGTGGTTTTCTATTTTGATGACATTTTGATATTCAGTAGGACAATGGAAGAACACTTGTTGCATTTGAAATTGGTGTTATAAATGTTATGAAAATATATTTTGTGTGTAAACTTAAAGAAGTGTAGATTTCTTCATAAAATTCTATGTTTTTGGGGGTTTGTCGTCTCATAGGATGGAGTGAGGATGGATAGGGAAAAGTGAAGGAAATATTAGAATGGTCTATTCCAAGGAATGTGACAGAGGTTCATAGTTTTCATGGTTTGGCTACTTATTATAAGAAGATCGTAATGAATTTTAGTATAATTTCTGCACCCATAACTGAGTTCATGAAGGTAAAGGAGTTTCTTATGGACCAAAGTAGTAACAAAAAGTTTTGAATTGCTTGAAGAAGAAAGTGTTAGAGGATCTTGTTTTGGTATTTCCATATTTTAGCAAGGTATTTGAGGTTGATTTTGATGCTTCACATGTTGGGATTGGAGATTTACTAAGTCAAGAAAGATGGCATACATAATTCTTTAGTGAAAATCTAAATGAAGTTAGGATAAAATATTCTACTTATATCATACCAGACTTATGCTTTGTTGTCATCTATCTTTCCAAATTTATGTAAGATCCAAATAAATGTCACTGCGTAGTAGAAAAACATGTTTTGGGATATGTATGAGGTAAAATTGGTTATGGTCAGAAGTATCGTAAAATATCTCAATTATTCTTGCAGGGATATGCTGACTCGGACTAAGTTTGATTTGTTGATGATAGAAAATCAGCTACATAATATATTTTTCATCTTAGATCTATACCTATCTCTTGGATTAACAAGAAGGACACCTTTGTTTCTCTCTCATCCACTGAGGGAGAGTATAATGCAGAATGAGGAGCTATGTGGAAAGTGATTTGCTTACATTACATTTTCCTGACATGGACATTCCTGAAGAAAATCTATCCATCATTCGTTATGACAATCAAGGTGTGTTGAAACTTGTGAATAATCCAGTTTTCCATTAAAGAACCATGCACATTGAGGTTGAATGTTAGTACATTCAAGAACAATTCTTGAACCACCACATCTAGCTCTAGAATTTCCTAAAAAATTCTCATGTAGTAGATATACTCACCAAGTCTCTTGGCAAGGTGATTTTTGATCTATTTACGAGGTACATTTATAAAAATATGTAATAAGGGGGGAATGTTAGCTTAATTAATCTTGTTATTACATTGTAACAGTCTTGGATTCATTCCATTCGATTTTGATTAAATGTTTTGGAACCATTTTCTCTTGTATTTATTCTCCTCCTTCCTTTGAATAAATGAATCAATTGAAGTTACCTTAAGGCATAACTCTCAATATGTTAGGGGATGTTTCACCACGAAACTAAAATTAGGTGTTAAATAAATCAGGTTCTACACACACGCGCACACTTGTTTGTGTTTTTATGTATGTATGTATATATATCATATAAAAATATACATTTTTATCATTGATATCTTTAAAATGAATAAGTAAGTAAATTGACACATTGAGGCGAATTCTAACTATAATCCTACTCCCAAAATTCACACTCATCAAGATATATGTATTTATATTAATAGATATTATAGACATACGTTGATCCTATTTTTTTATTTGATGCTAGGGTTTCTTAATGTGTGAAACCTCCTGTAGTGGTATGCAATGGATGAAAAGTATAGATCCCCACACTATAAATTCATGAACCAAAGTAGATAACAACAAGAGAAAACATTATGTGCTGTGGAGTTGGACTGACCTTGGTGGTTCACCTTTGTTGATCTAATTATAACATTGTACTACATCTTGTCAATGGATAGAATAAAATCCATGTAGTTAGCCTAGTGCACGTGAAATTGTGTATGCAAATATAAGCCAACTTGTATCTTTATCTTGTGTCTCTTGACACAAACATAACAAGTGTAATTATAGATATAAAAAATACCCTTCACAATTGTGATATAATGTGCAGTGCTTGTAAATTCTAGATTGATTCCATTTTTCACTTAGAAGATTTGGTAATGCTTCATGTTGGATTGTCCTTTCTTGACTTGGTTTGGCTTAACTTGACTTGAAAGATATACATAATGACAGGTGTGACTCTTGACTATTTTTTAGCTTTCTTTAAACATGTGTTTATAGGTTTCTACTAGGTTGTGCATCTACCTTTTATATTTTAGGAGAGAATAAAGTGCTTTAAGAATGTGATTTGCAATGAGTGCTCTTGAATTTTTCAAGCTACTCAAATGATTGGGTTATAATTTCTTATTTATGTATTTTATAGGTTAAATGTCACATTGATAATAACCTAAAAGATATGAAATGACATAAGAAAAGATATAAAAGTGGAAAGGGAATTACCATGTGGAAGGAGATGAGACTATATGGCCTAGGATTAGATCAAATTACGGTTCATTCCTACCCATATGATACTCGAGAAGTAGTTTTATACGACCATAAAATAATTTAGGTAACATGTCTGGGAGTAATATACTACTTTGGGTAAATCCAACCGACTATGTGAATACTAGAATAGTATGGATAGATAAGAAATTCATGCAAGAGCAATAATAAGAAGACATATATTATTGGAATATACGTGAAATTCATAAATAATGTGAAAATCCGAAGTTTTCAAATTAAAAATAATGATATTCCAAATTTAGGTTTCTACATTTGTCCCACATGTAATTGTGAACTAAAAACACACACGCTTAAATGAAAATATGCTGACATGAGTGAGATAGGATGTCGAAATTAATGTAAAATTCCATTAATGAAAAATAGGATGATCTAGGAGTGCTAGAAGATGCATGGTGTGCTGGTAAAATTGTAAAACAAGGTGTGGTATGGTTGTAAGAATGGACATGGTGAGAATGGCTTGTCCTAGTAGGCCTAATCATGAGGCCTAGTCAACATCATGACTTAGCATGATGAAAATAAGACATGATGTGGCATGAGAAGCATGTTATAATATTAGAGAGCATGATTGGAGAGTATTGAGTCACTCATGTGAGTCTCAGAGTGCAGGTATAGGTTGAGAACATAGTTACAGGTGCTCATCTAGACATAGTCTATGTGCTTAAAGGCCAAATGGGGCATGAGAATGAGGTGTAGAGATATATGTGAGCTCATGGAAGCATGCAAGGGTGTGAGAAATGTTTTCTAAAGTGTGTTATTTACATTTATAGTTCTTAGAAGTGAAGGTATGGTGTTTACCTACTTGGTCTAGATCTAAACTAGACCTAATCTTTGTGTTTTGAAGCATAATATGGTATGGTAGTCACTTGTAGAAGTGTGTGAGTGCACTAAGAGACTTAGAAAGGTAAGTAACATCTATTTTAGTATGAAAATCCATTCAAAAGATATTTCATGCTTTGGTTTTGTGTTAGTACACTCTATTTTGGTATATACTATGCAAAACCCTAAGACCTAGTTGGGAAATTCTTGTTGGTGGTGAAGATGCAGACCTATTTGTGAAAAAATTATTATTGGAGATGTTATTATAGGTTTTCATGGTGTTGTGGGAAAAATTTCAAGTTTCCATGATGAATATTTTACAAAATATGATGTTTTTGGTCCAATCAAGTTCCAGAAAGCATTTTTTCCAACTCAAAGTGAGAGAAATGTTCTTGGTTGGCACATGTTATGTCTACATGAGACCCTAATCCTTTTAAGGATTATGTTTCATGGATTTATGGATATCTCATAGTTGTAATGAGATCAAATGAGGCCTTCACATTCATGAATGATTACTTAGAAGGCAAGTTGATTTTTATGAACTTGAAACCCTAGTTCATGAGTGATAGGATAAAACTTGATGATGTGATAAAAAAATGAATTATATCATCAAATTTTATGATTTTATTATGCATATGACTCTCCCATATTTCTGATGGTGGTGGTTTTAGTTCATGACACTAGGTGGATCCCACTCAAATATGCTAGTTTCCAGTAAATAAGGTTTTTCTCTCATGTTTTCCATTAGACCCTATGACTAATTTAGTGTTCCACGATCTATGGGAGATATTATACATGTTTGAAGTCATTTTAGAACTTGGTGATCATATTTTATGACCTGCACAAGTCAAAATAGGTTGACTTGTTTTGGGCCAAAAGGGCAATTTTAGTAGTCTTCGTGATTAGGAGTACTTGAGAACTTGTGGGAATGGTGATGAAGTATGATGGCCTTGGAATTTTTTTAAACATATCATGTGATGTGCTGGATTCCTTGGTTGATATCAGGAAGTGAGTTGATGTGGCACGAAGAAGGTAAAAAGTTGACTTAATTTGATAATTTCAAGACAACACTGCTTTGGTGAGAAGATTGATATAGAAGACCAATAGTTGGCTTATCTAATGATGGATATCTATTTGAGATTGAATATGAAAGAATTGTTTTCCTAGTGAATTTATTTATAGGTCTTTAATGTGTCATCAAAGGTACAAATTAGTTGAGTTTCCTAAACTAGTTCCTGGACAATTTAGTTTGCTAAAGCGGAGAAGTGGTTCTATTTGCATTGTTTATTATTTCATGAGGTATATAATGCATGGTGATATTATACATGTAATTTTATTTCCAATGAATGGCTACATATAATATTTGAGATGCTCTTTTGTGACCACGAGCTTCGTTGTGTGTGACTGGTTCTCGGAGGTTCCTGATTTGAGTAGGAAACAATCCTACTTAATGGTGATGTGAATGAAATGGATGATGTAGAGACTTGTGAGCTAATGGATGGTATTGATAGGAAATCATGGAAATTTCTGAATATTTTTGAAGCATGGCATAGCTAGAGTGATTTTGTGGAGTCCTTGATGAGCTCGGTGGAGAAGGATTTAGGATTTTTGGCCTAGTTTTTCAAGTTTAGATGTCTTGATGCATTTTCGACACATGTGGGTCCTTCATTTGAATTTATATGGTGTTGTAGATTTGTTTTGATATTGGAATAACCAAAATTAAGGTTAATGGTCATGGTCATGGTCTTATATTTAAAGTGAGTATATGGTTTATTTTTAACCAAAGTTGTGAGAGGGAAAAAGTGTGAGGTAAGTGAGAGAGTGAAAGTTATATGAGGGCATAATGACAGAGATGAGATTTTTTTGAATGTCTGAAGAGTGATGAAGATCTAGTGTCAAGTGTGTAATTGTATTTTTCCAAATCATTCCATGTTTGAACAAGTTTGATCAAAGTAGGAGAAGGTGTCTTTGAAGAGGGTTTGAAGGTGTATGAGCTAAATTCTATGATCACTATTAGCTATAAGTGTTGGTAACATATATTCATTGGTCTTCTTATCAAAAATTTTGTGATGATTAATATTCATACAATTCCTTTGTTCTGAGTAATTTCAATAAGGGTTTCTATGGATGTGTGCTCTTTTTGGGGTTTTTGCCTCACTAAAAATATATTTTATGATGTGTCATATTCACGCAAGTCTTTTGGTTTGTGTAATATAAGAAAATGTTTCAGGGGGTTTTCTTCCTCTTGAGGTTTTCCCACATACATCTTATGTTATTTTGTTTTCTCTCATGGTTTTGATCTTATGAATGATTCTTGCATAGTATTAAGCTCGCATTAAAGAAATTTTAATTGGATAATGGTTAATGTAATTTAAATTTAATTGGTTAAATTTTTTAAAGGAATGATTCACCCCCCTCTCAGTCCATTGTGCTTCAAAAAATTGTATCATATTAGTTCCTTTTGGATAAGTTTAATCACTTGAAAGGAGATCCTTTGAAGCACTAAAATGATAAGTCAATAGAGTGTCACTTCTTCCAGCAAGGCACCCTTGTTTGATGGGATTAACTATGCTTTTTGGAGTCTCATGATGAGGATGCACATCATGTCCTTAGGTTTTGATAATTGGAAATCTATGTTAGATGGATATATAGCTCCTCAAACTCATGTAACAGGTACTACAGATAAGAAGCTGAGTAGTTACAATTCAAGAGCTATGAATGCAATCATGTGTGGTCTAGCCGAACTTGAACTTGTGAAGCTCATGCATTGCACATCAGAAAAATTAATGTGGTAGAAACTTCATGTCATGAAGTAGTTTCAAAGGTAAGAATAGCTAAGCTCAAAACTTTCATAAATCAGTTAGAAGGACTAAATATGAGTGAAGAGGAGTCCATTGTTGTATATTTTCTTAGAGTTGATAAGGTTGTGAATACCATGAAATGACTAGGTGAATAAGTGAAGGAAGATGTTGTGGTACAAAAGGTACTAAGGTTTCTAACTCCTAAGTTTGATTCTAAAGTGTCTACTATTGAGGAAGCCATATATTTGAAGATCTTGATAGTGGATGAGCTACGTGGAACCCTAACTACATATGAGATGAGGGTTATTAACTCTAAACCAATCAAGAAGGAGATTTCTTCCAAGATTGACACAAAGACAAGATATAAGAATAAAAATGATGATGATGATGATGATGCCCTCAAAATTTATTATGATGAGTTATTTGCAATGGTTGTTAGAGGATTGAATGTTAGCTTTGGTAAGTATAAAGGTAATCTTCCTTTTAAATATTTTAATTGTGGTGAAGTTGTTCATTTTGCTACTAAGTGTCCTCATAGGCATGATGATGAAAGTGATGAAGATCATGAATATTATCATGAAAATAAGAATCACAAGTATAATAAAGGAAAAAAAAACTTTAAAAGGTTTACTAAAATAAGAAGGCCAAAAAGCATAGAAAATTTTAGTGGTGAATTTTTGTAAACTCGTGAAAATTGAAGATTATCGAAATTCGAATTCCCAAATTTTCTATAATTTGCAACTGACTTATTTACCAAAAATTCCACCAAAATTTCCCTTATACTATTCATTTCTCCTATATTTTTCACATATATAAGAGCTTATGAATGTAATTTGCCACCAATTTGAATCATTTCATGTGTATATTCACCAAAGTAAACATAAGCAACCCTTGAGTCATCCAATCCTAAGAATTATAACCCTGATCTATCCAACACCGAGCGTTCCAAACCTGGGACATCGAAACCTGAGCCATCCAACCCTAATCTGTTCAATCCTGAGTCATTCAACCCTCTGTCATCTAACTCTCAGTTGTCCAGCCCCTCAGTTATCTAACCACTTAGTCGTCCAACCCCTTATCTATCCAATCCTTGGCCATCCAACCCCTTCGTCGTCTACCCCCTTAGCAAGGCCCTACCAACCATGAGCCATCTAACAACTCAGCCATCCAATCCCTCAGCCATCTAACCACTTAGTCTCCAAACCCTTGGTCATCCAACCCTGTCGTTCAACCCCTTAGCCATCCAACTCCTAAGCCATCCAACCTTGACCCGTCCAACCCTGAGTCATCCAACCCTGAGCCATCCAACCCTTTCATCTAACATCTATGTCATCCAACTCTTCCATCCCTTGATGTCAAATAAGTACAATCACCTTAAAATGAAGGGAAAAAAAACTACAAATTTATAAAATCACTAAAGTGGGAAAACCTCTCTCTATACATTATTGTCATCAAGCCAAGGAAAAAACCTAATTTTTCAAAGAGGAGAAATCAGGAGCGGAAAAGGTAGGGAAGTGGGTGAAGTAAAAGATGGTTTAGAGGCTCACATACCTTAGGTGTCATAACTATCACACCAAGTTAAACTAGACCCGAATCGTCAAAACCCCTGGTAAAAAACATGCCCACTTCATCTAGGGTTTTGAAGTTTATCTTTGTTATGTATTTTTTTGACTCTGGGTTAGGTTTTAGAGTTTTCAGGTCTCTCTCATTTTTCTGTATGATTTTTGGGGTCAATTGTTTTGGGTATATTTGTGTACATGTGGGAAGTTAATTTATTAGACTGCCAAATAGAGGGCCAACAAACCTAAATGTCCCGTTACCGGAAAAATTATCCAAAGAGTAAGATCTTTTTTTTCTATTTTTTTGTTGGTATTCTAATAATGGCATAAATTGAATTAATTTTTATATCATATCAATGAGTAGAAAATCTATATGCAGCTCTTTCGAGGGATATAAACAGATTCAAACCTTTGTGTAGAGCTGTTGAAAGCCCATCAAATGAATTTTCTAATAGATTTTATAATTTTGTTTGATATTTGTGTTGTGGGGTATTTTTGTAGCATTGTAGTCACATTATTTTTTTTCATCTACAAAACTATAACTAGGATTTATAAGCCCAAAGTTTTGATTTATTTTTTTTGATTTATGATTTTTTAAAATATTAAACTCAAATATCATGTTTTGTATTAGCTGATGCCTTACAGATTCCCCATTTGAGGCCCATGGAATACAGGGTTAGCAGGATGAAAAGGAGCAGGAGAACTGTGAATAGACCCTATGGAGGAGTTATGTCTTGTTCAACTGTTCGAGAAAGATAACCTATCATAATTATAATCATAATTATTTTCTATGTTAAATGTTCATTCAATCAAATATTAGGTCCTTCTATTATTTATGGGTTAATGCATTTATTTAATTTGTTAAGGGGATATTTGGAATTTTTTTAATATCATATTCTCTATACTCGATCGTCCAACTACCCTCTCAATTTATGCAATTAGGTTTGATTTATTGATGTGTCTTTGAGTTACTCATAATAAATAGATGTTGTTAGTATTAGTGTGTTGCTAATTGTTAGTGTAAAGCCAGCTTCCAAATTCACAAGGAGGTATCTAGTATGTAAAAACTTCTTTATTCTAGAGGTTTGAATGAAAGTGATTGAAAAGAGCCTAGGAGAGAATAGAATTTCATAATTTTATTCTGCATTCTAGGTTCAAAAACACATATTTTTGAGTACTCATTTGCATTTCCCCTAATTTATTTTTGTGCTTAAGGATTTGCATCAAATTTTCAACCCGTATCCCATAAATCTATCTTGAAGCATATCAAGTTCCTATTGAAGATTAACATGATGTGGCTCTTTCTTCCTTCACTATAGTCCATAACACAAACAGGAATAGAAAAAAGAAGCTAACCTAAACTTATGTCCAATGCACCCGTCTAACCCCTCACCCGTCCAACCCCTCCCCCATCCAACCCTTAGTCATTGATGTGGGAACATAACTTGTAGAGACCATAACTTTTGATCTGATCGTTGGATCATCTTGAAATTTTACAAGGTGGTAGATATACATTAGTACTATGTTGGAGTCATCTTTTCCTACATGTTTGTATCCATTTTGGCACATTTTGGGCCCAGATTCCTTCATCTAGTTGCCTAAAATTAGCTCCGAATGTTTTTTCACTTTTGACTACGTCTTAGAACTTTAATAACTTTTGTTGTACTTGTTAGAATAAGACAAAATTTCATGTGAACCTTAATTTATGAAGGAATATTTGGCACACAAAATTTGGGGCCCATCTGAGTTGTTTTTCTAGTAGGTAATTTTTGGAATTTTAGGCTTTTTGGCATTTTAGGGTTTTTTTAGCATTTTAGGGTTTTTAGAGTAAACGTGAAATAAAAGGAGGATTGTAATGATGTAAAAGATTAGTGTGGATTCTAGAATGATAAGAAATCTATTTTGGAACTGCTGGTTTTTATTTGTAATTTTTTTTATGTTTGTTTTGGAGGTATTTCAACCTCTTACAGCTGGATTCATATCAATTGGTATCAGAGCTAGATTTTGATCTTGCAGAAATAGTTAAGCTAACATATTACATTTTTATGTGTAATTTTTCCTCTATTTTATATAATCATGGCTAGATGTGGGAGGGGAGGTTATGCTCAGATGAATAGGCATATGCAAAAGCTACATAGACAGGTTGTTGAGCTCACAGGAGAAGTTACCCGCCTTAGAAGGAGACATGCAAATGGGGATGCAAACCCAGATAGTAATACTAAAGAAGTACCTCCATTAATGAATGAAGGAGGAGATGAATAATAAAATGAGAGATATGAAGAAATGTTGAATGAGATACCATTTGAGGGGAGATTGATCCAGACTTTAGAGGAAAAGAATGACAACATCAAGATTAATATTCCTGATTATGGAGGAGAGTTACGACTAGAGGAGTTGATTGACTGGTTGAATCGCATGGGAAAATTCTTTGAGTGGAAAACCCTTTTTAGAGGAGAAGAAGGTTAAGTTTTCATGCACTAAGTTGGTCAGACATGCATTGATCTAGTGGGATCACCTACAAAAGGAAAGACAAAGGAATGGAAAGGGAAATATCCGAAATTGGAATAAAATGGTAAAGAAGATGAAAGAAAAATTTCTTCCTGTAGATTATGCTCAGACACTCTTTTGAAGGTTTCAAAACCTAAGATAGAAGGATCTCAGCATTAAGGAGTATATCAATGAATTTTACAAGTTATCAATCAGGGTTGAATAGGGAGAGTCTGAAGAACATAAGGCTACACGGTATATAAATGGATTGAGTTACACCATACAAGATGAGTTTACTATGCTCCGGATCCATGGCCTGGATGATGCTTATCAACTTGCATTAAAGGCATAAGAAAATAACAAGAGTAATAATTTAAGAAGAGGTCTGAAAAGAGGGCCATCATCATCTCCATTAGAGGCAGGGGTAGATTTGAATCTACAAAACGTGAATCCTCTAATGCAGAAGGGCATGAAGATTCTGGTCAAAACCATGGTAACTACTAAAGAAGTAGGGGGTTTCAGAGGGGAAGAGTTTATAATGGAGGATTTGGCTAGAATAGTCCCCAAAGGAAATATACATGTTACAGATGTGGTGAAGGGGTCACAGATCCTTTGAGTGTCCACACTATCCTAAACAAGATAGATGGCAAGGAGAAAAACCACAAGTAAATTTGGTTAAAGCTGAAGAGGAAGAAGAAATGGAGGTTACTACAAACTTGGGAGAAACCCTCATGATAAGGAGGATGATGATTGTCCCAAGGAAGGAGAAAGAACGTGATGTTGTTGGTGTGTATTTGTGGTTGTGAACAAATGCACCTCTGGAGGAAAGGTATGTAAAATTATTATTGATGGTGGTAGTTGTGAAAATATGGTTTCAAGTGTGATGGTTCATAAACTCAATCTGAAATGTGAGAAGTACCCATATCCCTATCGTATATCATGGTTCAAGAAAGGAAATGAAGTAACCATAGATAAAAGATGCCTTATAAATTTTTCGATTGGGAATACCTACAAGGATGAGGTGTGGTGTGATGTTATCCCAATGGATGCATGCCATATATTACTGGGGAGGCCTGGATAGGAAGGTTACACATGATGGAGGGAAAAATACATATACCTTTTGGAAGGATGGTGTAAAGGTGGTCTTTTTACCCTTCAAGAAAGAAGAGAAGAATGAGGGATTATTGGCTACAAAAAAGTTTGTTACAGAAATGGAAGAAGTTGGCTGGTGTTATGCACTAATGTCAAAGAAGGTAGAAATAGAGTAATTTAATATACCTGTTGCTGCAGAAAAGGTATTAAAATAATACAAATATGTCATACCAGATGAGCTACTAGATGGGTTACCTCCGAAGTGAAATACTCAACACCATATTGATTTGATCCTAGGATCAGCCCTTCCAAACTAGGTATCCTATTAGATGAGTCCGACACAAAGTGAAGAGTTGAACAGACAAGTGACAGATCTAATACATAAAGGATTAGTGAGAGAAAGCATGAGTCCATGTGCAACCCCAGCTCTATTGGCTCCCAAAAAAGATGGAGACTGGATAATGTGTGTAGAAAGTAGGGCCATAAATAAGATCACAATTAAGTATCGGTTCCCAATTCCAAGATTGGATGATATGATGGATGTGCTAACAGGAGCCCGATATTTTAACAAGATTGACCTGTGGAGTGGGTACTACCAAATCCGGATCCGTGAAGGGGATCAATGAAAAATGACTTTCAAAACAAAAGAAGGGTTGTACTATTGGATGGTGATGCCATTTGGGCTATCTAATGCACTCAGTACATTCATGAGGCTGATTAACAGAGTAGTCTCAGAGTACAATGGTAAGTTTTTTGTTGTCTATTTTCATGATATTCTGATATTCAGTAAGACAGTGGAAGAACACTTGTTACATTTGAAATTGGTGTTAGACTTGTTACGTAAAGAGAGTTTATATGCAAACTTAAAGAAGTGTATATTTCTTCAGAAGAGTCTTATTTTTTGGTGGTTTGTCATATCAGAGGATGGAGTGAGGATGGATGAGGAAAACATAAAGGCAATTTTGGAATGGATTTCGTGTTAGGAATTCCTAACACATAGCAAGGGAAATATTCTATCTATGTTGTGTTTGATATATTCTCTAAGATGGCACATTTCGTTTCTTGTAAAATAACTAATGATGCTTCTAGAGGTGCAGATTTGTTTTTTTCATAAGTGGTGAGATTGCATGGAGTTCCAAGAATGATCACTTCAGATCGGGACACAAATTTTTTGAGTCACTTTTGGAAGACTCTGTGGGGGGGAATGGGGACACATCTATAGTTTAGTAGTGCATATCACCCCGAGACTGATGGGAAAATAGAATTAGTGAATAGAAGCTTGGGAAATCTCCTACATTGCATAGTTGGAGAAAAGCCAAAATAATGGGACTTAGATTTGCCACAAGCTGAGTTTGCACATAATAGCTCAATAAACATGTCAACAGGGAGGTATCCTTTCCAGATTGTATATGGTAGGAATCCCAAGGGGGTCCTAGATCTCATTGTGTTACCTAGTGAAGATAAAACTAGTGATGATGCAGAAGCATTTGTAGAACACATTATGCAGCTACATGATGAAGTGAGGGAAAAGTTGAAAGTGAGTAATGCACAATATAAAGTAGTTACATATGCCAGTAGGAGAGTAAGTGTATTAAAATAATGAGATATGTTGATGGTTCATCTTAGAAAGGATATGTTTCCAAAAAGGACATATAATAAACTCAAGTATAAGAAGATTGGGTCGTGTAGGATTCTGAAGAAAATGAGTGATAACGCCTACAAGGTGGAGCTACTTGAAAACTTTGCTATCTCACTAGTTTTAAATGTTATGAATTATATAAGTTTCCATGTCATGATGAAAATGTTACAGAGGAGGAAGAAATAAACTGCGAGTAGCATATGCCGAAGAAGAAAAACGAAAGGGTGATGTGTGTCTTGGACCAAAAGACAGTCACTACTAGACATGGGAGCTACAACAGATATTTGGTACAGTGGGAGGATTTAAAGCAAGAAAAAAATACTTTGATTCCTAAGTGGGAATTGAAGAAGATTGACAGTGTAAAATTAGATGAATTTCATCAACTGAATTTGCAGGAGCTGGATTCTTTTCAACCAGGGGAGAATGATGTGGGAGCATAACTTGTAAAGACCATAACTTTTGATCCGACCGTCGGATCGTCTTGAAATTTTATAGGGTGGTAGATATGCATTAGTATTATTATAGGGTCAAGTTTCTTGCAATATTGTGGCCATTTTGGCACATTTTTAGGCCCGGATTCCTTCATCTAGTTGCCTAAAATTAGCTCTGAACGTTTTTTTTTCACTTTTGACTAGCTCTTAGAACTTTAATAACTTTTGTTGTACTTATTAGAATAAGTCAAAATTTCACATGAGCCTTAATTTATTAAGGCGTATTTGGCATGAAAATTTTGGGGCCCATCCAAGTTGTTTTCTAGTAGATAATTTTTGACATTTTAGGGTTTTTTGACATTTTAGAGTTTTTTTAACATTTTAGGGTTTTTAGAGTAGACGTGAAATAAAAGGAGGACTGTAATGATGTAAAAGATTAGTGTGGATTCCAGAGTAAGAAGAAATATATTTTTAAACTCTTGGTTTTTATTTTCAAAGTTGTTTATGTGTGTTTTGGAGGTATTTTAACCTCTTGCAGTTGGATTCACATCAGCCGTCCAACCCCTCACTCGTCCAACCCGCCCACCCAACACTTAGCCGTCCACCCCCTCACCCTTCCATCCCATCCACCCAAACCTCAACCATCCCACCCCTCAACCATCCAATCCCACCCCACACAATAGCCATCCAACCCCTCACCCATCCAACCCACCCACCCAACCCTTAGTCACCTAACCTCCGAGTCTCGACCAACCTTCCCACCCAACCCCCGACCAACCTACCCAACCAACTTTGCAAAATCAAGGAAAATTTCTCTCTGCGAAATCACCTTTGCCATGAAACATTTTTTTAGATATTTGCCAACGATTCGAAAGTCGATTTTTGAGACTCACCAACAATTCGAAAGTAATTTTTCATAGGGTTCTTCTTAAAATGAACCCTGCCAAAAAGAGTTTTTATATAAAGAAGGAATGTTTTTCATCTAAGGCTAGTAGCTATGATGGTGTTTCAAATTATGAATCTGAATCAAAGCATGAAAATTAGGTGATGAGGTCTTTTTCATGACTAAGTATGCCATGAGGTATACAAGTGATGACTCCACACTCTTGGGTGACTTCATATCAGAATATTGCAAGGAATTTGAGGAAGAAGAAGAAGATGAATTGAGACTGAATTAGTTTTTGTATATACTGAACTAAAGCATGTTAATAAAAATAATAAGAAGCTGAGATATCAAGTCAAGGAATATGAGGCAAATATTTTGGACCTAGAGGAGAAACATTGGGATGTGACAAAGAAGATTGATGATACAATCAAAAGGATAGAGATGCAAATGATCTCTATGACTCTAAGCTTGTAATCCAAGGAAGAAGATGTGGTTCTTCTTAAGGGAGAGTTATCTAATGCAATCGGCATGGCCAAATCATTCCAAAAATTTGAGAAAAGCACGAAGACTCTTGATGAAATTTTGAGTAATCAGAAATATGCAGGAGATATAACAGGATCGGGATTTAAGGATATCACAAAAGGAAAAGGATTAATGCAAGAAGATAGTTTTTCAAGCAAGGAGATTGAAGGTCCAAGCATCAAATAAAAAAAGGAGAAATATTTCAAAGACAACATGAAGATAAATTCAATAATGTATCCTAATTCTTCAAGGTATGAGAGATCATTTAATGGTTATTGTTTTACTTGTAATGGCGTTGGACATAGGGAACAGGAATGTAGGAATTCTTTCAAAGGTGACCACCCATGGACAAATAGTGGGGGTGAACAATAAACAAATTTTATGTCCTACAATTTTCATGAGAAAGGTCATACTACTAGGTACTGTCTATATGAACCTTCAAATCAGAATTGGAGGAATGAAGGCACTAGAGGTAAAAATACAATTATATGTTACAACTGTAATAACATTTTACATGTTGTCAGGGGTTGTAATGGACCTACAATGTAAAAACAGATTTTTTCAGGGTCCTAGAATGCATGATAAGAGACAAAACATATCATGGGAGCCAAGAATAAATAATATAGTTCCACTAAAGGTAGATATAGAAGCAAAACAATAATATTCTCATAGTACAAATCATAAGCAAGAGGAAAGAGGTGAGTTTTAGGAGTCAAAGAGGGCTTGAGACCTCTTTAATTCACTCTTATAGATTCATTATGAATATGTATTTCTATAATAGGCTTCTTAAAGGCATAATCATCCATATGAAGCATTGTAAGAAGGGGGATTGATTATTTTTTAGTATGTTGGTGTAGGAGTGTTTTCAATGGTTCAAGGTATGTTTCTTATGCTCTTGAAGTATGTCAATCAGTCTTGAAATTGTTTGAGGTATTGTGATGTTGTAAGGTTGCTAGATTCATAGGGTGCAAGTCATTTAATATGATGACTTGATCAGACCATCAGCTACAAGGTAAAATGATGCTTTTTAGGTATGTTCAGGAGTTGATTGAGTCAACAGGGTGTTTCTTTAGCTCTTGATTCATGTTTATGGTTCATCAAGAAAGGTTAGGCATCATGATGGTAACATGAAGAACTTAAAGATGATTAGATCATTGGAAACCAAATATGGAAGTCATACTATGGATAAACATGGTTACAAATGTGTGTAAGGTTTCCTGAGTTTGTAGTAGTTTCCTTAATAGGCATGAATGATATCAAGGAGGATTCAGGGCTATATTTTCTTAAACAAAAGTTGAAATCTTGATGAAGGACTACGATGATAATGCCATGTCACCCAAATTTGAGTACATTTCTTGAAAGGATAGTAGAGTTGTAAGGTTTGTGGAGGTATTGTCACATCATGTGTATGATGATCATGGTGTTATTAGTCTTGGTGCACATGATGAAGAGGAGTTAATGTGTTCTCTTCCACCAAGGTAAGAAGATAAAAGATGGCATAAGGAAGGTATGATTGTTTCTCTTATCTTGATAGGGTAAAATTGATCATAGAGGATTAAAATGACATGTTATAGGTATGAGAGTTAGTTGACATGGTCTGTGATGAGTTATTATCCCTTGAAAATATGTTTGAGATGTTTCTAAAATGTTTTTGAATCTTGGAAGTGATATGGAGATACAAAATGCTTAATTAAGATCTGTGGAGGAGAATCATTGATTTCTTCATGATTATCAACCATGTCTACATATTTGTGTGTAGTCATTTAGGTCTGAAGTAATGTCTCAAATAGGGTATGTGAAAGATTAGATGGTTAAAAGGATATAAATACCTAGAAGATATATTTAAATCTTGATGAAGGTCAGTGCTTCAAGCCAAGGTATATATTTTTATTCATATTAATTGAAGAGATGGAAGAGTATAAAAATGAAGCATGTCAATCCATTGACTATGATTAAAGGTCTCATGGTGCTTTGTGATGGTGCACAAGGTTTAGGGGGATATTTAAGTGTTTTTTATCCTTAAGATGTGAGATTAAGTATGATTTCAGGGCATGCATGATTGATATATTGAATTGTAAATGAATAATACACTTCACCAGAGTATTCAGGATTTATGAAGCTCTATAATAGTGAGATACAAGCTTGTCAAGTCCTATTAAAGTAGGGGGTTGGTATTAACCCTTTCTCAAGTCAATAAGGTGCTTAGGAGGATAGAATGGAAGATTTTTTGATGTTTTGAAAACTCATTTGTAGGGGGAGCTGGCCTTGAATTAAATAAGTCACTATATCATGTAAAGAAGGCTAAAAAAACTAAAATGTTACTACATAATTGTGAAGGTATGAATGATCCATATCTAGAACAATTGTTCAAGGTTTATGATCATAATTTTTTTTACAGTTTGATATGGGTAGTACCACCACACTGGGATAATAAAGAGGTATTTCATGTGGTGTATGTGCTTATAGAGCAAGGTGAAGCTGGGCCAAATTGAACTAAAAGTCAGTGTTATGGATCTTAGTCCTAATGTTACAAACATTCCATAAATGGCAGAGTTAAGTTTGTGTGATGGTATCTTTAGTTGAGATAGGTATGATTAGGATTCAATATGGTGTTACTTCTCTAAATCATGATTTTTCGCATGTGTGTATGTTGATATGCACTTGAGTAAGGAGTGTTACAATTTTTCCAAGTTATGAAGAGGTCAGAAATAGTGACTAATGAAGGTAAATATGTATGTATTCTTGCCTAGTAGGTTTGGTTGATATTTCCAACCAAGAGATTCTCCAAATAAGTTTGATAAGATTAAGATCATGAGATACAAGTATGCTTTGTCATTAATGTAAAAAGGGGGAAGAAGAACTAGGTCGTTTTCCATCAATGACAAAGGGGGAGATTGTTGGCGTGAGTGAGTTAGGATGTTGTCATTGATGTAAAAGCTCATTAATTCCAAATATTATGATCTAGGAGTGTTATAAGATGCATGGTGTAATTTTGAAATTAGAAAACAAGGTGTGGTATGGTTGCAAGAATGGAATCAGTGAGAATGGATTGGCCCAATAGGCCTAATCATGAGGCCTACATAGCAGGATGACTTGGCATAATGAAATGAATACATGAGTTAGCTTGAGGATCATGGTAGAGTATTGGAGAGCATGATTGGAGATTATTGAGACACTCATGTGAGTATAAAAGTACAAGTATATGTTATGGACACAATTACAGGTGTTCATCTAGACCTAGTATAGGTGTTTGGAGGCCAAATAGAGCATGAGAATGAGGTGTAGAGCTATGTGAGCTCATGGAAGCATGTAGGTTTGTGAGCTATGTTTTTATTAAGTTTGTAATTTCCTTTTATAGTTCTTGGAAATAGAGGTATGGTGTTTACCTACTTCGTTTAGGTCTAAAATAGACCTAATCTTAGTGTTTGGAGGCCTAATAAGGTAAGTTAGTCACTTACAAAAATGTGTGATCCATTAGAGATAATCAGGAATGTAAGTCACATAATTTTTAGTATGAAAATGCATTCAGAATATATTTCATGATTTGGTTTGGTGTTAGTACACTTTGTTTTGGTCTAGACTATGTAAAACCCTACGACCTAGCTGGTTAGGTCCTAGTGGTGGTGAAGATACAGACCTATTTCTCATAAGATGATGATTGGAGATGTTAGTATAGGTTTTCCTGGTGCTATGGGAAAAAATTTAGGTTTCCATGATGAATATTTTGCAAGATATGATGTTTTTGGTCTTATCGAGTTTAGAAAGCATGTATTCCATATTGAAGTTTGAGAAACGTTCTTGGTTGGAACGTGTGATGTCTACATGGGACCCTGAGCCTTTGAAGTATAATTTTCATGGAGTTAATAATATCTCATATTTTTAATGAGATCAAATGAGGCCCTAACATTTATGAACAATTGTTAAGAAGGCAAGTTGTTTTTTATGAGCTTGAAATGCTAGTTCATGAGTGATAGGAGAAAATTTGATGGTGTTATCCCATAATGAACTGGATCATAAAATGTGATTATTATATGGTGTATATGACTCTCCCATATTTCATATGTTGGTGGTTTCAAGTCTTGACACTTAGTGAAGCCTACTCAAATATGTTAATTTCAAGTGTTGGCCATTGTGGGTTTTTGTTGTCATTGATGTCAATTCCATTGATGGAAAAGGTTGGCATGAGGTCAAGCATGGTCCTAGTGATGTGTTATAGGTTTCTAAGATTTTGCATGAGTTCAACATGGTCATTTCGTGAGGTGTCATGGTTGAGTCAAGTCATTCTATGCCTATTCCTAGCCCTAGAACATGCAAAATGAGATGGAGGAATGATTTTTGGTGCTAATCAATCATGGTGAATCATAGTACTAGAATTTTATAGTGTTCCTAAGGTGTATGGTGTGTTTCATGTCACTTCTCAAAGGTACAATGCATGTTTGAGGTCCCTAGGAAGCAAGAAGGTCGAGAACAGGAAAGTTGGCATAGGTAAGATGTTGTGGTTGGAGAGTTTCAAAGCTTTTTGGACTAGGTGGTGAGTATTAACAGCTAGAGGATGTTATCATGATGCTTCATGACAAGTTTTAGGACTTTTTGAAGAAGGAAGTATAAGTTATGTCAGTTTTGGTGAAACTAGGTGGTTTATACTAAAACTTTGAAGCAAAATTTAACCTACATGGGCTTAATATGAATGTTTTTATGATTTTTTTGGTATTTTTTTTAGGATGCATTTGTCAAAATAAAGGTTTAGTATTGACCTCCCTTATTTTTTGAGTTTAGAAGGGTATAAAAGTGTTTTTTGAGTTCATTTCTGAACTAGTGCTCTTGGAGGGAAAAGTGCAACCCAAGTATAAGAGTGTAACATGTATGAAGGCATGATTTGAAAGCTGCATAAGTGTGTTTCAGGTTAAGGAATGATAGAGAACATGTGTGCAAGGGTTTTAAGTAAAGACAAGTCCAAGAAGAAGAAGATATAGCGAGTTGAAGGAACAAGGGTTTGAACAAAGTGTGTGAGCTGAATTTTTTATCTTCATATTGGATGTCACAATGATGTGTTGTCATTGATGTCAATTATTCAGTGATGTCAAAGGATGTCCAAGTTTTCTAGGTTTCTTCATGAGGTGTCAATTCATGATGTCATGTATTCAGGCATAGTCTAGGTGCATGGTCAAGTAAGAAAGTTGTTTGATTGATTCCTATCACTCCTCCCAAGGTTATATGAATACTTCATAACATAAAGTATGTTCCATGATATGTGTGTGAAGTGTTATTGATTTTGTAACAAGTCAACATGGTCAATTCATAAAGAGTCAGGTCACTCTAGACCCAATCCTAGTCCTAAGTCAAACATATTGGCATATAAACATGAGAAATTAATCAAGGAAAAGAAGGGAAATCATGATTCCACCAGTATCAACTGGTATAACATGCATATGAGGAGTATCAGGTCAAGAATCAGGCTTAGAAGGCAAGAAAATGGTCATTCTGAAGATTTTCATTGAAAACAAGACTGTGAGGCAAGTGAGGACTATGAGCCAAGGTATGATTATGTAAATAAATCATGGCATGAGAGAAATATGATTGTAGATGATGTGTATATGGATTCATAATTGTCTAAGGAGGTGAATTGAGAATTTATACATGTCTATATAGAAAAAATTCTCAGAACTAGAGACAAAATGTTGCCCAAATGAGATGGGGCAGAGCTTTTTAGAGTAAAACATGAAAAACTAGAAATTAGAAAGGATGAATGATGGATTTGATAATATGTGAAAAAAATTTCAAGACAAACGAATGAGTTTTGTGCAAGATATGGAATTTTTACCAAAATTGGGTTAAGTTAGACATGCTAAAACACTCACCTGAATTCTTAGCACTCAAGAAAAATTGATAAGTCTTTTTCTGATAAATCATAATAGGATTTTTTGAAGAGCATTCACATACAAAACTTTTGCAAAATTTTGAGGTCAAATGGTTAAAGGACAAGAAACTTCTCTTCATTTTTCTCTCATAGTCCAAACCCTTGTTTTACAGTGATAGAGGAAAAATGCATTTTGAGAACATAAAAACATGTGTAAGATGTGAAAATCACTCAGGGGTGTAGAGGAGACTCTCTATTCCATGTTGGTGGTATTTTTTTCCTACATGTGTGATTGTACTATACATATTTTTTCCCTATTTTGAAGAAATTTGGCTATACGATCCTGATTAGATAGCTCCAAGATGAATCTTCCACTGTGAAAGACTATAAATTAATTTGTCTAGTTCTCATGAATAATTTTAGACAAGTACCTTGCATTTTTTTTGTGAGCACAGTCAACTTTCCTCTCCTACCGCCAAATCACACTCAATCCAAATCAATCATGGTGTTTAAGGAAGGTTTTTGTATATAAGCTTGATATTGAAGTGTGAAATGGTCATGAATACTTGATATAAGTTCAAGGTGACTTGAAGGAGTCAAAGGTATTCTCTTGTGAAGAGGTTTGAAGTATAAGTCTTCTTGATTTTCAATTGTCTTATTTTCTTAGTTAAGAAGGCTAACAAAATGAGTTGCATTGGTAAACTTCTATCTTAATAAGTAACGCATACAAAGTATCCTTAGAAGATGGTGTATTAGGCTCTCATTAAAGGTTTCATACTGTGGTTGGTTATGAAAACTAACTTTCTACATGTGCTAGAGTTAATGTGGAATAAGATTAGGTTTTGAAGAGAAAAAACCATGGCATAGGGTACCTTGAAGATCATGCAAGTTTTGATCCTCTGTCTATGGAAGTATAGCAAGACACAAAACTTGAGGAGATGAACAACATATTAACCATTTGTGAAATGTGACTTTGAATGCCATGATAAACTAAAAAAATGTGTGTGGTTGCATCAAATTGTGAAGATATAAATTTGTTCTTACAAAACTGTGGCTTCTTACTCCAATGCATATTTTCATGACAGACGGATGAGAATGATGCCTTACTCAATTTCTTGCTTAGTTCAAGGGGATGATACAATATTTCACAAATCATCCTGATTTAAGATCTTGAAAGAAGTTCTAAAACTTCTTGCTTTACATGTTGATTAAGTCATCCATGATCTGTAACTGTGACAAAAAAATTCACATGACTGTGTGCATGAAAGACTGAATAGGACATGATTGACTAAGAGGTATCCTTTACCTATGGTGTGATGAACTTTCCAAGCTCTTGTTGGATGATTCAGATGTACCTCTAGAATATCTAATGAACTCATGGACTTTAGAATCTTGGGTCATATCTCATAAGTTGTTTCCTTCTTCAAGATTCAAGACTATGAAGACTAGATCTTGCCCTTATGTGTGTACCTAGAACTAAAAAATGTGTTCTCCAAAGATGTTTGAAGTAAAAGTGGTGAGAATAAGGGATGTAAAGGAGTTATAAGGAATATTTTAAATCCCTTGTAGCATTTCACCTTGCTAACAACACTTGAAAGATTATTCTTCTAGCTACAAGACAAAATTTATTCGGTGAAGAATAAGAAAAAATCAAACATGTCAGTTACAAAAATAATATTATAGGGGTTATAGAACAATTTTTAGATGAAGGAAGAGTATCAGATGGATTAGGACTTCCCAATGATCATCAATTAAATATAATTAATCTTGATAGGCCTAGAAAAATAGTGCAAGTAACTGAAATTGGTTAAATGAAATAATGAATTTTTTAGGCATTTTTGAAGATAATACATCTCCTTCGTTATATGGATTGTAGAGCCAATTAGGTGAAGGGTTAGAGGATTTGAAGGGCAAGATACATTTTTTTGAATGTATTCCTTAAGTTTATAAAATTATTAGTGTGAAAGAAGCAAGGTGTTGAATACATGGAGAGTTGTTGATGTAGATAGGACTAGTAAAGAATCTAGAATGCTAGTTGAGTGAAGAAGAGTGTGTATGAGAATGAATTATTGATGACCATGTTTTGAATGATATTAAGAACATTAAATATAGGTGGATCAAGGGATAAAAAAATGTTATCTTGACTACAAGATTACAACAAGTTGAACACATGAAATGTAAGTGCTTGTTAGAGTAATTCCTGGAGTGAAGTATGACATGAAGATGTGTGTGGAATGAGATTTTTATATCAGTGCAGCTGATTAGGTGATTAGAAGAAATGTGAATTATGAGTGTGAAATGAGAATAAGAATGATCTAAGCTAGTGGTCACAATCTGTTGTGTAAGACAACCGATTCAAAGTGATCATAATATTATAGAAGACTAAGTGGTTGTTTAGCAATTAGGGATTTGAATCTTCCTTGTAAGTTGAATATTACATAAGGTTAGTGGGTGCTTGAATGAATTTGGGAGTTAAATCTTCCATGTAAGTATAATCTTTATAAATATCAAGTGGATGTTTGGTTAAATTTTAGATTTGTAGCTCCATGTTGATTTAATGCTTAACTATGAAATCATTGTAACCTTAATAGGACAGTTTGTCCAAGCTAGTTCTTTGGTTACATTGGGTTTTTCTTCCTTAAATGGTTTCCCACATTAAATCATGTATTCATGTGTGTGTGATTGCTTCATGCTCATCTTTGAATGTGATAAGCCTCTCATGATATGATGTTCTAGTTTGAATAGGCTAATAATCCTGTGAAAATTTATCAAATTTTTAAGGCGCGCAGATTCACCCCCCCCCCCCTCAGTGCCTAGAATTTCTAACAATTGGTATAAAATCCTAGTCCTCTTAAATCAATTTTAACATGTTATAAGAGATATGTGGAGAAAAATCATGGGTGCACTAACTAAATCAGTTCTGAAAAGGAAGTATAAAATTACTCCGTCACTGATTCATGGATTAAAGAGAGAAATCAAACTTATAGAAGTTGATCATGGCCAATCCTTCAAATATATGGAAGCTATAGTTAAAAGTATGGAAAAATCACTGAAGGAAAAAAAATATGCTTGCTTTAAGAATGAAGAAGAACTGAGAACCTTGAAGTCTGAATTAGAGAATGCAAACAATAAATTGAAGATGTATGGAAAGATGGAGAAGAGTACTGAATTTCTTGATGAGATTCTAAAAATTCAAAGAGCAGCAAGTGATAAAATGGGTCTAGGAATCAAAGGAGAACCTATGGAAAAGAGATATGATGAAAAGGTTGGTCCAAACATGCAAAAAAGCATGAAGATGACAAAGGATATAAACATAAGAAGGCCTAGGTAAGTTAGGAAACCAAAGGCATCCATGTATGACAAGACTTTCAATGGTTATTGATTTTGTTGTCATAACTATGGACATAGAGCTAAGGAATGAAGGAATTAGGTCATGGATGACCACCTATGGAGGGATAGAAAAAATGAGAAAGATAAGAATAAAGTGTGCTTTAATTTCCAAGAGAAAGGTCATATTTCCAAGTACTTCTTAGAAGAACCATCAAGTCAATTTTGGGAAGAAGGAAACTCAAGAGGCATGAATAAGATAGTTTTCTAATATTGTAACAAGACTGAACACTATGCTAGGAAATGTCATGATCTCAAGGCTAAAAATGATAGTTTGAATGATATTCCACACCACTTCAGAGGTAAGAGTAGTTTCATTTGCTTTAATTTTCATAAACTTGGGCAATTTGCATAGCATTATTGTCATAATGAACACTCTAAATATAGAAGTAGGCCTCATATCTTTAAAGGTAAAATTAATAAGGTTCTCAACATAAAGACCAATCATATGAATGATACTAATTCCGCCATGTTTGAGAGAGACATTGGAAGGAATAAATTGAAGTACATATACAGAGTCAAGGAAACCAACACTTACCCTGAAAAGACTAAGATGACAATAAAATAGTATGGGCAGGTGATGAAGAGACAAGACAATCAATGATAGTCATAGGAGAAACTATTTCAAGAAATATATCAAAAGATAACGAAATTGAAGAATAAATCTTACCTCTAGTTATGGTAGAACAAGCATATGAGATGCATCATATGTGCTTGGCATGCATCTAATCAAGAGAAGAAGACATATGAAATGAATTTATCACATCTAAAAGTGCATCTAAGAAGATTCATAAGGTCTCAATGGAAAAAAGAGATAAGATAAATTCATCATGTGTTTATGATGAATATTTACTTTTCTAAGGTGGTCTAACCAGGATGGAATGCCTTCTCTAGGATTTTAGGATGCATATAATATTTGAAAGAAGTAGTGTATGGTCTTGAGGGTCCATTGTCAATAGTAAGTATTGATCCAAGCTATCAAGATGTTATAAGTAAGAAAATAATCAGTTGCTAAGATAATTCATAAAGTCATGATGCATGATTAAGTGTGTATATGATTCTTGAAAATTCTATGTGATTTTCTAAGTAGAGAGAGTTTAAATTTAGTCCAAAGGTCTATGATGCCATCTTTGGTGTGTTTTTCCAAAGAATCATCCATGAGTAGTTTGCATTTAGGTTGTGATAAGCATCCCAAGGTCATGTCTTTGAGTATTTATTGGTCTACCTTCAATGAGTATTGACCAGTTGTGTGCCAATAGCCCAACATATCCATCAAGTTATTAAAAAAAAGATCTATGAATAGAATAATCATTAAAAAGTGTGTCACAATTCACTCAAGTCTATAACAATCATGATTTCACCTAAAAGGCCCTGAGTTCCTTGGACTGTGTGTAAAGGTAATGCCAAGACATTTTGAAGTACATTGAGTTAGATCAATTTCTAAGAGTATACCATGAATGAACATGAGGTCATAATCAATATTTGAGATAAACCTATCATGTTAAGACTAAAGGTCAAAGTCTTAGTCTTGTCTAAGTCAGAACTTGTGTTGAAGTTATATCCTGAGCCCACTAAAATTTGAGCAAGAATGTCATAGAAATATGAGAAAGAGTGCTCCAAGAATGAAGAAATATTCTAGGTTATAAAGTGAATGTGTTCTCAAAGTTGATAGTGCAAAGAAGTTTTGTAGGCATAAAATGTTAAGCCTTATTT
Source organism: Taxus chinensis (assembly GCA_019776745.2). Taxonomy (NCBI): domain Eukaryota; kingdom Viridiplantae; phylum Streptophyta; class Pinopsida; order Cupressales; family Taxaceae; genus Taxus; species Taxus chinensis. Next base: position 108,057,111 of record CM034154.1, read on the forward strand.
GAGTAGAAAATTTGGTCACATGTCAAAACCATAAAAGGTGGGATAATTCTCAAGAAGATCCATTAGACAGTTGAGGAAAGGTGAAACGGTAATCTTAGAAACTTTGGTCAAGTTTAAGGACTTTTGAACAACGATTATATGCAAGTATGAGTGCTACAACGACATTGAAGAGGAGAAAAAGTGTAGAAATTCTAAAATGAGGACTCTCATGGAAAACTAAAGTGTGTAAAAGTTGTGTCTCAGCTGATACAAAACTTCATGGTTGATAAGAGAAATTTTTCTAAAATAATAAGAAATTTACAAGTATCAATGTGCTTTATGCCCTACTCAGACGTAGGATTTCTAGAATTGAAAAAAATGAGAATATCTTAAAAACCCACCATGAAAAAACCATGTATGTTAGTAGACATCTATAATAAGGTGTAATATAAATTAATTTGGTGAGTTTAACACCCAAAACCCTCACATGTGTGAGCAGTAATGCTTAGTTTATGGAAGGTAGAGTATAGTCCTTTAGAGGCCTGATTAGTGTAAGGAGGTTACAAAGGAAGTGGTAGCTACATTAGGAGATGAAACCTATAAGTTGGAAAGGACCTAAATGATAAAAAAAAGGGTTTCAAATTCATTCATTATATTTTGGAGATCTTTCTCACACCATGAACAGTTGGTTGATTTGTGTATAGGAAGTACTAGTAGCCTGTAAGGCACACTTTGGATTAAGAGTTACTTAACACAATGAAGGGTTAGAGATAAGAGTTGGTAAGTAAAGGAGTAGAAGGAAAAATTAGTTTCAATTGAAATGAAATTCCCATTAGTTCAAGTTACAAGCAATCTCCATGAGGAATAAAATATGAAAACCTTGTTCAAGAACTAAGACAAGAAAGCATAGAGTAAGTTAACCCATTAACAAGAATGAAGACTCTTGATAAAGATAAATTAAGTATGCATTGGTTGATTGATCATTTGAGTTATTTTAGTAAGTTAAAAAGTTTTTTATGTTTCGAAAGGTTTACTACACCTAGTGTCTTTGAAAGTTAGAAGATGAAGGAAATTGTGTTAGTGTAATACAATGTTTTTTAAGGAGCTTTTGCATTGTCTCAAACATGACTTCAGTGTGACAAGGAATTCATCCTAAGCTTTAGGGGTATGTAATGAAGAATGATATCTAATGGAAGGCTACAAGGATATGAATGGACTAAAAAACTCTGAAATACACCTTCTAAGTTCACTTATTACACTATAAAAGAGATGCACATTGATGAAAGCATTGTTACAAGTCTAATGATAATGTGTAAAGAAGGGAAATCTTCTCATCATAATTAAATAGGTGTTCTTAAGTATCAAGGGAACAATGGAGAGAGTATAAGGAGGTATGAATGAAGTTTAAAATGCTATATGATTATTCCTAACAAAACAAAGTTTCACTTTTTGTAAACCTTTAGGTGAATAAATAATGCTCAGTCTCAAATCTTAGATGATGTAAGTTCAATCTCACAATATTGGAGATAATTGATATATCCATGAAGTCATGATATAGAATATGCCAAAGATGGGCTAGTGGTATAGGAAAGTTGATGGAGTTTGATTTTTTTTGGAAATTGCTACTAAATTATTTTAAGAACATTTTACAGCTACTTCAGGACCTAGGCATATTTTGAAATTCATCTCTTGATGTGATGTTCATAATTCAAACCTAAAATCTCATGCTCTCAAGTAGATAGAGGTGGCACATACCCAGGGGAGAATTGGAATAATATAACATGTGATAAGTTTACTTCCAGAGGCTATCAAATTTTAGTCAAAATGCACTAAAAATGTGCTACAGGGATCTACACATCAGTTTGAGGACAAGATGGAGATAATAAGAAACTAAGGGTCTATGTGAGTTAGGCTTGTCAAAAATGGTATTTACCCTCAAAGGATGTTTTCCAAATCTAGGGGGAGCTTGGTTTAGTCAATAAGGGAGTCTCTTAAAGCTGGTATAGGTGTTAAACACTGAGAAAATAGGGTATGAAGGTAGAATATGCTAATTTGGAAATGGTTTTTTGATAGAAAAAGTCTAGAAGGTGGTTTATAGCCAAGACGAAGACAAGTAAAAGGAATGGACTCTCAATAGAGTTGTTTCAATGTCCAAAATAGGTCCATGAATCCCATCTGTTGTTGGTTGGAGTTAAGAAGAAATATTAAAATATTAGGGGGAGCTTGTGAACAAGTAAGTCTTCCTACTTTAATTATTGTCACTGATTTTCATTGTTTTCATGTCAAGTTGTCAATTTGTTTTTTTCGTAAATGTCAAATGAGGAGAGTGAACTAAGAAATGTGAGGAAAAAGTCTTGTACGTGTTGGTATTGTTGGTGGTATTTTCCATCAATGATAAAGGGGGATATTTTTGGATGACACGGTGATGTGTTGTCATTGATGTCAAAGGATGTCCAAGTTGTTTAGGTGTCTTCATGAGGTGTCAAGTCATGATGTCATGTATTCAGGAATGGTATAGGTGCATGGTCAAGCAATAAATTTGTGTGATTGAGTCCTCCCAAGGCTCTATAAATACTTTATAAGGTCAAATATGGTCCATGAGATATGTGTGAGGTGTTATTGAGTCTGTACCAAGCCAACATGGTCAATTCATGAAAAGTCAGGTCACTCTAGACCCAATCCTAGTCCTAGGTCAAGTAGGTTGGCATGGGGACGTGAGAAATGAATCAAGGAAAAGTATGGAAAGCATGATTGGAGTAGTATGATTTTGTATCACATGCATAGGAGTATCAGGTCAATAATCATGCTTATAAGGCATGAAGATGGTCATTCTAAAGATTTTTAGTGAAAACAAGACTAGGACGCAAGTGAGGGTGATGAGCCAAGGTATGATGATTCAAAAACAACATGGAATGAGAAAAATATGATGGTAGATGATGTGTATAGGGATTCATAATTGTCTAAGGAGGTGAATTGAGAAATTATATAGGTCTATATAGAACACTTTCTCAGAACTAAAGACCAAATAATGATTAAATGAGATGGGGAAGATATTTGTATAGTTAACTATGAAAAAGTGGTAATTATAAATAATTAAAGAGTGATTTGAGAAGGTGTGGGAAACATTTTAGGACAAAATAATGATTTTTGTGCAACATATGGAATTTTTACCAAAATCGAGTTAAGCTAAGCATGCTAAAACTGTGACCTAACTTCTTAGCACTAAAAAAATTTGACAAGCCTTCTTGAGATAAATATTAAGAGCATTTTTTGAATATCCTTCAGATACAAAGATTTTGTAAAAAATTTGAGGTCAAATGGTTGAAGGATAAGAAAATTTTCTTCATATTTCTGTCACTGTCCAAACCCTCTCCAAACCCTTGTTTTGTAGCGACAGACATAAAAGAGATTTTGAGAGAATTAAAACATGTGAAAGATGTGACAATCACTCAAGGGTGTAGAGGACACTCTCTATTCTCTGGTGGTAGTATTTTTTCCTATAGGTGTGATTGTACTATACAGAGTTTTTCCCTATTTTAAAGAAATTTGGCTATATAGTCCTGATAAGATCCAAGATAAAACTTCCACTGTGAAATATTGTACATGATTTTGTCTAAGTTATAATGAATAATTTTAGATAATTAACTTGCATATATTGTGTGAGCACAATCAACTTTATTTTCCTACTGCCAAAGTACACTCAAGTCAAACCAGTCATGTTGTTTGAAGAAGGTTTTTCTATATAAGCTTGATATTAAAGTGTGAAATGGTCATGAATACCTGTTATAAGTTCAAGGTGACTTTATGGAGTCCAAGGTCTACTCTTGTGAAGAGTTTTTAATTCTAAGCCTTGTTAGTTTTCAACTGTCCTATTTGATAAAATAAGGCTAACAATCTAAGTTGCACTTGTGAATTTATCTTAATAACCAATGTATAAAAGTCTTTGTAAATGGTGTATAAGATCTCATTAAAGGTTTCCTAGTGTGGTTGGTCATGAAAATAAGTTTCAAAATTCTATACTCAATGTGGAACAAGACTAGGTCTTAAAGATCAAAACCTGGTCATAGGGTACATTGAAGATCATGCAATTTTTGATCTCGTTCTATCAAATAAAGCAAGAAAGAAGCCTAACGAGATGAAAAATATCTTAACCATATATGAAATGTGAATTTAAGGCCATGATAAACTAAGAAAGGGTGTGTGGTTGTACGAACTGTGAAGATATAAATCTGTGCTTACAAAAATTTGCCTCCCTACTTTAATGCATGTTTTTATGAAGGAAACGAGAATGCTTTGCACTTTCCATTTAGCTGAAGGTGTTGTAAAGACTTCTCATCTCATGATCAAAGCTCTTGGAAGTTTTGGAATTTCATTCTTTGCAAGTGATCAAGTCATCCATGATTTTTTATTTCAAGCTCTTCATAATTGTGTGCATGCAAAAGTGTTGACTAATTGAAAATAAGTCTTTAAGGTACGTGTGATGAACCTTAAGCTCTTGTAAGTAATGGAGACCTCCTATGAAAGCATGGAAATATTTAGGCTTCGAGGTTGTCTCACTCATTAAGTTCATAATTGTATTCTCTTTTGTGTGTACCTAGAACTCACAAATGTGTTTTCCAAAGAGGTTTGAAGGTAAAGTGGTGAGACTAAGGAATGTAAAGGATTTATAAGGAATATTTCAAATCCCTTGTAATTTTTCACCCTGCTGACAACACTTAAAAAAATTAGCTATAACAAAAAATTTATTTGGTGAATAATAAGACAAAATCATACATGTCAATTACAAAAATAATATTGCAAGGGCTAGAGAATAATTTTTAGATGAAGGCATAGTATTATATGGTTTAGGACTTGCCATTGATCATAAATTAAATATAATGAATCTTGACAAGCCTGGAAAAATAGTGCAAGTAATTGAAATTGGTTAGATGTAATAATGAATTTTTGAGGCAGTTTTGAAGACAATACATCTCCCTCCTTATATGGATTATAGAGCTAGTTAGGTGAAGGGTTAGAGTATTTGAAGTGCAAGAGACATTTGTTTGAATGTATTCCTTGAGTTTATAAAATCATTAGTGTGAAAGAAGCAAGTGATGATAAATCTCTAGATTTGCATACATAAATTAAGCAATAATTAATTAAAATCAACACATGAAATGAAAACTACAGAAGATAGAGATCAAATGTAAATAGAATGGAGCAATTTCTATTGAATATGATAGGGCATTTTATACAATTGCTTGCTCCTTAAATCATGGAGTCAAGTCTTATCAGTTTATCCCCATATCTCTCATTTATTCCCTAGTCTTACTCTCAATCCCAAGATATTCTCACACATTCCTATCTTTATGAGTTGTGCATGACAATTAATTGTGCACACTCATATATTATTTTATAAATATTAAAAACTATTACTATCAAATAACCCAAACCACTCCTAAGTGTTCACACTATGAACAATATTTCGGTAACAGTCACCCCCTTAGTGTGAACATGGGGAAAGCTATCTCTTGTACCTGCTCATGATCTACAAAGAAATGAAGTTTTTTAATGAGTACCAACAACTCAAACAATATGAGGTTTTCAAAGAGAACCTCCAACTCAGAAAATAGATTTCTAGTGGAACCAACCACTACATAGCAACATACATTATTTTTCTCATATCATTGTTTCTAACTTAGAGGGATAACAAAACAGAAATTATGCTCATGCAGGAGCTTTAAATAGGAATGTTACTTCTTTTCATTATTACAACATAAAGTAAACACACCAAATAACAAAAATAAAAGGTCACCAATACCATGAAGCAATCTCTTTGTTGGTGACTAACAAGAGATGCCAATTTGCCTCCATCCTCCATTGTGATGTTGCTAACTCAGCCGAATTTGTCTTTGAGGATCATTTTACAATTATATTGGGTGTTGATTCAACCGATAATGCACCTTTACAATAGTAACCAGCTTTATATTTAACCAAAATAATAAAACATATCAGAGTTTTATTGTTGGAAATCACTCACTATTTTTTTACAAAATAATTAGAAACGTCATAATTGTTTCCATGATTTCTCTTAAAATATGAAATGGGTTTCTGTAATATTTTGATAGAAGTTTCCCATAATACAAATAAACAAACCCAAAAAATACAGAAAATTATGAATCTAGGTTTTTGAGAAAAACATGAATTACCAGTCATTTTTTTTAAAGATCAGAATCCAGAAAATGACAATGGAAGCTTTAAAACTCTCATATCTACATCCTTGAGGCTGTGGTTTCATCCTGCAATCACTCTCATAAATATTCTTAACCTACTCTGATACTATATGATGATAAATCTCTAGATTTGCATAAATAAATTAAGCAATAATTAATTAAAATCAACACATGAAATGAAAACTACAGAAGATAGAAACCAAATGTAAATAGAATGGAGCAATTTCTATTGAATATGAGAGGGAATTTTATACAATTACTTGCTCCTAAAATCATGGAGTCAAGTCTTATCATTTTATTCCCATATCTCTCCTTTATTCCCTGGTCTTACTCTCAATCCCAAGATATTCTCACACATTCCTATCTCTATGAGTTGTGCATGAAAACTAATTGTGCACACTCATATATTATTTTATAAATATTAAAAACTGTTACTACCAAATAACCCAAACCACTCCTAAGTGTTCACACTATGAAAAATATTTCGGTAACAGTAAGGCGTTGAAGACATGGAGAGATGTTGGTGTAGATAAGATTGGTAATAAATCTAGAATACTAGTTGAGTGAAAAACAATGTGCATGAGAATGGATTATTGATGACAATGTTTTGAAGGAGATTGAGAACATGAAATATAGGTGGATTAAGGGGAGAAAAAAATGTTTTCTTGACTAAGAAATTGTAGCAAGTTGAACATATGAAATGTAAATGCTTGTTAGAGTGACTCAAGGAGTGAAATATGACATGTTAATCTATTTGGAATGAGATATTTATATTAGTGCTTTGCGACTGATTAGGTGATCAAAATAAATGGGAAGTATAAGATAGAAATGAGGAGAAGAATGAGATAATCTAGTCATCCTAATCTGTTGTGTAAGATAACCAATTCAGAGTGAATAAAACATTGTAGAAGACTAAGTGGTTGCTTAACAATTAGGGAGTTAAAGTTACTTTGTAAATTAAAGATTACAAAAGGTCAGTGGGTTATTGATTGAATTTGGGAGTTGAAGCTTCCACGCAAGTAGACGCTTTCTATAAATCAAGTGGATGCTTAGTTAAATTTTGGAGTTACAACTCCTTGTTGAGTTGATGCTCAATTGTGAAATCATTATAATCTTAATAAGACAATTTGTCCAAGCTAGTTCTTTGGTTTCAGTGGGTTTTTCTCCCTTTAAGGTTTTCCCACATTAAATCAGGGGTTCATGTGTGTGTGCTTGTTTCATGCTCATGTTTGAATGTGATAATTCTCTTACAATATGATGATCTAGTTTAAATAGGGTACTAATATTGTGAAAAGTTGTCAAATCTTTGAGGTGCACTCAATCACCCCCTCTTAGTGCCTAGAATTTCTGACACTTCATCAATTGTGTAAGCAAAAACATTTAGAGATATTCATCTTCAGATGGTTGAGTTGGTGCTTGAGAATATTAGGGGTTGTAGCCTCCTTATGGAGTGGGTACTTTACTAAATTAGGGGTTGGTGTTCCTTGTAGGGTTTGTGCTCTAATAAACTAGGGGTTGGTGCACCTTGTGAAGTTGGTGCTTCACTAAATCTATTTTCTTTGTGTAATATAAGTAGAGTTTCAGTGGGTTTTCTTCCCCTTGAGGTTTTCTAACTTATATATGGTGTTCATGTGTCTTCTTCTTTGTTTCATGTTCTTGTCAATGTTTAATACACACCTAATGTGCACATATGGTTATGGATGTTAAATTTTTGAATGAATTGGTGTATGAAAAATGAAATGAAAGTTTTGTAGGACTAATTTCCCCCCATTCAATCCATTGTGCTTCCAATAATTGGTATCAGAGCATGTCCTTGTGAAGCAAGTATAACATCTTGAAGGAGATCCTAGAAGCATGAGATGGCTAAGAAAATCAAGAAAACGAAAATTAGGAATTGAGGGTCATGGCCAAGAAGTATGAAGAAACCATAAAAATTCTCAAGAGTCGGTTGGAGAAAGCTATTTCAAATTTGAAATCAAAGGAAGAGGAATGTGATAGATTGAAAAAAAATCCTTGTGATGTGTGTATGCATGGTAAAGATGATCTCAAAGAGGTAGTAATGGATCTACAAGTACATTTGTCTTTCCATAGAAAGGAGAACGTCAGTTTGAAGTCTGAAATCAAAGATATGGCATAAACACTTAAAGTCAAGGAATAATAATATGTTAAACTCAAGGAAGAGATTCAAAACCTAAAGGTAAAAGGAGATGAAAAGCCTAATCTAGAAAATTAAGAATCTGATCCTAGTTATAAAGGAGGTGAATATGAAGGTGTTCTCAGAAAAATGGTCAATTCAAGGCCTAATACTATTAGAAATCGAAATGCTATGAGGTATGAAAAATGTCATGGTCATTGTTATGTTTGTAAAGGTTTTGGTCATAGAGTGAAGGATTGTAGGAAGTTTTCCAGTGGGGTGTACCCTTGGATCAATGAAATAGATCTTAATAGTCATCAATCAAGAGATAAACAAGAGGTTATTTGTCATAATTATTATCACAAGGTTCATGTTGCAAGGGTTTTCCCTCATGAACCATCAAGGAAAGTGAAGAAGGTTGAGGCCCTTAAAAGGAAGGAATTGTGGGTGCCAAAATTAGTCAAAAAGGAATCAGATACAGTCAAGGTGAATGAGAAAAAGGTAGTCAAGGATGGTAAGAAGCCTATCCATGCAATTGAGATTAAGAAATTTGAATCAATGGTTGAAGAAGAGAATATGTGTTTAATAACCATTCCTTCTCATGTACATGACAAGTTGAGAAAGCTACAAGTGTGGGATACCATAAAATTTGTAAGGTATGTGATGTGATTTCTCCATGTATTTTGAGTCTTTATCTCTTGTAGGTTTTTGAATTTATCATGTTGTCTTTGTCTCCAAGATATGGCATGTCTATCATGGTGTCCTTATGCCTTGATTTGTCGATATGAGAATATTTTTTGGTATATATATAAGTTATGTCATGTAGTTAGAAGTCGAGTTGTGTCTTCTTATGAATCTTAAGTTATATGTTTGGATCTAATGTCTCTAGTAATGTCATCATGATAAGTATATGTGTGAGAAGCCTGAAAAAACAAGATCATTATTTTGTGTAAAAGTAAGATTGTGAACATATCAAGGGTGTTAGATGTCTTGTGTTTTGAATTGGTAATGAAAAGTTTGAATCATGTCAAATGTCTATGGTTGAGTATCTTTAGCAATTTATAAGTTTGCATTCGTCATGAAAGGAGTATTTTTGTTCAAAGCATATCATATTTGAATATGTTAGGGTTTTTATAATAGTGTTATCATCAAAAGGGAGTAATTCTCAGTCTGTGGATAAAGTCTAATGAAAAATTCTAAAATGTCTTATAAAGTGTGAAATTGTGATCATGACCTAGTATGTTTATGAAGTGGTATCTTTCCATCAATGGAGCAAAAGTGATCATTTAAAGATAAGTAGTTGTGTACATGGACTGTAAAGAATGAAGTCAGTATGTTACAAGTCTAGAAGGTTAGTTGAAGCAAAGGGGAACATGATATGTTGAAGGATGAAACTTTAGAAGTACCAAGGTTTGTTTATAATGATTGTAAAGGTGTCTAATCTATTTAGAAATGTTGTATGCCCATTAAACTACAAGAATGCCATATCCATCAAGAAAGAGAGGTCTTCATGATTGGAACTATTAAATGGTTTGTATTATAGTTGTGATAACTCATATTCTAAGAAATGATGCTACTGTAGCATGATAATGTGGTCAAAATGATCTCATTGTGATCTTTATGGTCCCCAAATAGTTTGTGAGCTGAATTAGAGTGATAATAGTATGAAGATAGGGATCTTACCTTTGTATGCGACATGACCTTATCTAGGTTAGCTTAGTATGCTTCTAAACTATGTTGTGCCATTTTTCCCTTAATCTAAGGATGAAATATGCAAGTTGAAAAAAGTGTGCCTTGTTTACAAAAGGTCAAGATGTGATCACTATGCTCTTGAAATAATTCGCATGATAGTTCTATAAATTCTAGATGATGTCTCTTCAAGAAGATGTAAGTTTTAAGAGTGCTAATAAAGTACTATGAATGAGTGTTATGCCTGAAATCGATATGTTATAGGTGTGAAGAGCTTAAGGACTCTCTCTCTAAGGAAAATTTCTTCTTGATAAAGGCTTACAAGTTGTATAAAGGGTACAAGAATTCTGTGAAGTGGATTATGATTGCAAGGTATAATAAAACCATATTTGCAAGTAAGAGGTTTTTCTTCCAAATTTGAAAAATTGTCTCAGAGGTATGAGAAAGTGTATAGAAAAAATGTGACACAACAATCCAGGGGGAGCATTGATGTTCTCAGACTCTATGAAGGAAATTGACAGGGTATCTTGTGCTTCAAGGTTCATATCATAAGATCATCAAGGTAATGCTCTACAAAGACTAATATCATGCTTTATCAAGTGCTAAATCATGAGAGTTAAGTTCAAATTCATTGTATTATGTGCACAACGAACAATTAAATGCTTCATAGTGTTATAAAATTTATAAAAGTAGGTTGAAAATAATGGTTTTAGACCACACTAAGGTTCTGAGATATCTAGAACTGTATGGTTGTTCTTGTTTCTAGATGAAGAATGTGTTTCAAACACAAGTTGTTAATAATGAAAGAGTTAAGTCTGTAATTAAATAACCTCTAAAAAATGTATGGAGGTCTCTTGAAGCAGATGATTTTTTCTTGACCTTATATTAGTTGCTCAAGATGCTCAAATAAAGCTATGCAGAAAACTAAGTCAATTTGACCTAGTAAGTAAATATTAGTTGTGACAGAGCATGAAGAACTATAAAGAGGTATAATGATTTCTTTTAAGATAAAAAAAGGGTATGTTGAACTTTCTAATTTACTTCCTTGAAGAATAACTAAGGGTTGCATGTTTAAGATTGAATGTCTAGGTTTAAGGCCCTGAGAGTGGTATCCAAATGCTTCAAAGATTGTAATAGGGAATTAGGTGCTAAAATAATATCATGATTGTGTAGAGATATTGTTACCATGCTAAGGGATTGTGAGAAAGTGTTACAAAGTCCTGCTACAGGTAAAGGCAATACTATGAGCTTGAATCAAGTCCACAAAATTATGTGAAGATCAGATTTACATGACCTAGATAGAAGAGTATGAAATATGAGGTTAGGTATGTAGAAGGATCAAGGCCTATCGTAATTGTGAGGTTGATAGTTGATGAGGTATAGTTGATTTTGGAATAATGCAATGTTATGCTACATGATATGTATGACTTGTCCTGCATGCACATGGTTGTCTAAGGAATCTAATGATGATTTAAGTAAATAGTTATGTTGAAAAGGATAAAATCCATTAATGGTTCCTCTCAGTTTCAAAATTTTAAGGGTTCTGAGGAAAAGGCTCATCAAATGTAGACTGAGACATAGTATAATAGAGGCCTGAAGAATCCCAAGGTATACTATAGGTAGATATGAGTCTTAAGCATGTGTACTAGGAGCTAAGAATTATAGGTTTGATGGTGGATTTCACATAATTTCAAGGAGAGTGAATTATAGATGCTTTCTAACATGTAAGAAGGCATTTTGGACTATGAAAAAAGGAAAACAATGATTTTACGGGTCTTAGATATCTTCTTAAGGAAGGGGGAGTTAACTTGATCATGCAATAAGCCACTTAGGTGACTCATGGTGTCTAGAAGTGTTTAGAAGGTAACTTATTCATGTTTACAGATGTGTTACTGAAATGAACAAGTGAATTTGTCAAATAGTTATGATTACTAGGATAATAAGGATCAAGTCGCTAAAATAGTGATTTAGTGATTGTGACAAGATACTTGTGCATCTACAAAGGAATCCACTAGAGGTAAGAACATAATTTATTGATTTTTCATTACAAAGGGACATGATGGTTCTAGGGGGAGACTTTAGAGGTTGTTTATGTGGTAAAATTGTTTTTATAGATTTGAGAAGTTTGTCAAGAATGCATTGAATTTTTTGTTCAAGGATAAGTGGTCCTAAAGGTTGGCATGTTGAGTTTGGAGACAAATATTGAGCCTTGAGTTTGAATCAAACCTAGAGAGAGATGTATGACAAGGATGAAGTCAAAACAAGATGATATCAATTCATGGGGAGATATTTTTAGGCTCTTACAAATCCATTGGATCATTTTTGTTGTTGTTGAGGTTGAAATGAGAGAGTTCAGTCCCACGGGGAGCTATTTGAGTTAAGTAAGTTATTTTGAGCATTAGTGTCATTGTGTGTTGTCCTTTTCCATGTAGTATTGTCCTTGTATCATTTTTCATAGATGTCAAAGGGGGAGAAAATCATTAAAAACATGGAAAATTGTCTCGTAGGTTTTTGGTCTTGTTGGTTATCATCAATGTTTTTGAAGGTGGTTGTCATCAATGACAAAGGAGAAGATTGTTGGTCATTGTGTGTTTGTGTTGTCATTGATGTCAAGTCCATTGATGGAAAATATTTTCATGAGGTTTAAAATGGTCCTAATGATGTGTTATAGGTGTCTAATAATCTCCATGAGGTGTCATTGTAATGAAATTACTTGTATAATTTAGATCATGAGTAGAAATATAACACCAAATAACACAATATTCCATAATAATGATCTCAATATGCAATTAGAATAGCTTCAACACTTTGAGGGGGCAACCTCCAAACCATACAATAATACTCAAATGCTCCAATAATGATCAACTACTACCTACTAACCTCTATATATACTATTCCTATGCTATGGCCAACACCAAGGCCAACCCACTAATGAAAATATAACATATATGAAAGAGATACATAATGATAAGAAGTTATGATAGCCACAAGTCGGCTATATACATCCAATATAAGATATATGATTAAGGGCATAGCATGCCCCTCCCCTTCGAAGCAACATTGTCCCCAATGTCGAGAAGATCTGGATGCTGCTATAGGAAATTTGCATCCTCCCAAGTTGCATCTTCATTGTCTAGATTTTTCCACTTGATCAAATACTCAGTGATGACCCTTGTCCTCAACCACTTACTACGTGTCTGACGGATGCGTTCTGGTTCTAGGATGATTCTTCCCTCTTCATCAAGCTCGGGTAACACTATCTGGGTTGATATTATCTGTCCAATTACCTTCTTTAGGAAAGATACATGGAAGACTGGATGAATTTGAGTAGCCAGAGGAAGTTCCAATTTGTATGCTACATTTCCAATCTTCTGTAACACTTGATAAGGACCATAATACTTAGGTGAAAGCTTGTTATCCTTTTTGTGTTGTTTTAAGGACATTTTCTTATCTGGTTGTAAATGCACAAAAACCCAATCACCGACTTCAAAATGTCTTTCATTGCGATGTTGGTCTACCTGCTGCTTCATGCGGTTTTGTGACATGGCCAAATTCTCCCTGAGACTAGAAAGCACCTCTTGTTGGTGTTGAATATGTTCTTCAACTGCTCGAACCTTTGACTGGACTCTCAAAGATGAAGTGATAGATGGTGTATGGTACCCATATAATGCCAAGAAAGGAGACATTTTAGATGAAGTATGAAAGGAGGTGTTATACCACCATTCTTCCAGCGGTAACCATTGGACCCACCTTGCTTGCTTATCTGATGTAAAACAACGAAGATATCCCTCTAAGCACTTTTTTACCACCTCTATTTTCCCATCAGACTGGGGATGATAAGAGGAACTATGAGCTAGTTGTGTGCCCAAGCATGAGAACAAGTTAGTCCAAAAATTACTAGTAAAGATAGAGTCTTGATCACTTACTATAATCTTTGGTGTCCCGTGTAGCTTTTGAATTGTATCCCTGAAGGCCATTACTATTGTACTCGCAACAAATGGATGTGATAAAGCACAAAAATGGGCATATTTGGTGAGTCTATCCACCACCACCATGATTACATTTTTACTTTCTGATTTAGGCAATCCTGTGATGAATTCCATAGACACCTCTTCCCACCTCTAGCTAGGAATAAATAGAGGTTTTACAAGTCAAAGTGGAGGACTGTGAGTGGAAAATCGCACCTTATTTTTCTGATACACCTTTGCATACTGCCACAAACTTGAGTGGACATCTTCTTTGAGCTGTTTCCAGAAAATTTTATTTTTGAAATCGATGACAAGTCTTTAAGAAGCTTGAATTACCCCCTACTGGTGAAGCATGGAGCTCAGATAGAACCCTATTTGTAAGGACTGCACGGTCTTACATAGGTATAATCCATCTTATTTGGACCCTATAACAACATCTCTCTTGCATAAATATGGTATAAGAGCATGGTGTGGATCTTGTTGCAGATTCTGAGATGACTATTTTGTGTACCTAGGTCATTGTTTTCCCCATTGAGGACCTGTGGATCCTCTATCCAATCCTCTTGCAATGAGCACATCATGGCACACATAGGAGAGTGCCTAGGTAGATTAAGGTCCTTCCAAGATGAAAGCATGTGACAACTTTGTTGAAAATAAGTCCCTTTGATGTACGATTATCTAAGAGTAACGTCATACCATAAGATTTGCAACTGAGAAATCGCAACAATGTTGTTCATATCTGATGATAAACGTTGCTCCAAGAAGAATGACAAAGTAGTGAAAGCATCTGTGGCTACTTTGAATAATTTCGTCCCATTGGATGATGGTCACTATTGATATTGAAAGTGCATGCAGTACTAGATTAGTAGTTCTTTCCCATAAACTGGTTTAGAAGAAGGGGATTCATCTCAGGGGATGAATGTGTGTGACACATCAAGAGGCAATGGGTTGCCCTTTTAGCATGAGTACATAACCCAACACTAGGATCATGTATAAGAAGCATCACAATGAGAGGCTCATTAAAGTTATCTCAAAGATCTGGAAGAGGTGGCTGAGAACTGGAGGGTTCTAACCTTTTTGGGGACGCTTCAACTTCTCAGAAAATCATAATAGATTGCTCGTTTGACCAAGATGGAAAGTGTCCTTCTTTAACCCAATCTGTAAGTGAGTGTTGTAGATGTTGCCATAATTCCTTAGAGAGACTATATGATAATATATCTGTAAAGATTGGAATAGGGGTCATGATGAGGATTTTGTAAGCCTCTTAGGGACACCTTCCAGTCGAGAAATGGCTTTGATCTTATTAGGATCCACTTTAACACCTTCATAAGAGACAATATGATTGAATTTGATTCAACCTCACATGACAGAAAGGTGAAGGTAACACAAACAAGGATCTGACATAAGGGTGATGCAATGTTCAAGAGTTTGGAAGGAAGTGCATCTTACATGATGAAACAAAGAGTGTTCCTCCCCAAGTTTTACTATAGATTAAATATATCATTGGGAAAACACTGGTTACCAACTTCGAGAGGAAATGGCGTCCTACCTATAGAATTCACCAAGCTTTTGATTTGTTAGAGTATGCATTCCATAATTGAAAAGGGCATTAATAAGAACTCATAATGTCCTTTGTGTGTCCCTAAATAAGGTTGTTTTATGAATATCTCTAATCCTTGAGGCTAATATGATGATAGCAAGAACGAAGATCAAGTTTTGTAAAGTAGTGCAGCATGCATGTAACTGGATCTATAATATCAACAATTACCAGGATAGGAAACTCAACTTTGTGAAGTTGTGTACTTAGTGGAGGAAGCATAACAATATGGACTTCAAGCGCCAATTGAAATCTAAATGTCTTCGTAGACAACAAGGTGTATCAATGGGAAGAGGGAGACTCAACAGAGACTATGACGAATGGGTCATGCTCCAAGAACATCTAATCAACTATCTAGAGTGAGGAAGGCTCTTCTCAATATGACACAAGTACATATAGGGGTACAAATGAGGATCTGACTGTCAAGAAGAGGAAAAAGTAATTAGTAGAAGTTGGATGGCATGGTCAAGATCTCTTCTCAGAGGAACATGCTTCAAGTGTAGGGAAGTTGGTCCAACCATTCGTATGAGTGCTCATTTGTGCACTTTGCTTGCATGGTCTACGGAGTATAGAGGATGTAGTGGAAGTTATGTCCGAGTCCAATGCAAGATAGATGGGCTACAAACCCTGTCCACGGTAGGTGCCTGACGCAGTGTAAAGGAACGAGTAAGCAAGGAGAAGATTTTCTCACATTGTAATGAGATTACTTGTATAATTCAGGTCACGAGCAGAAAGATAACATGCGAGAGATGACACAATTTTTGGACCAAGTTTAAGACAAGAGGAAAGAGTTGTATTATTGCGGTTGACACTTCGAGGAAGCAACCTCCAAAGCTTCATCTCCACAAAAATACGTGGTCAAGAATGCTTCAATTAGGTGATCAACTACTATTTCCCCCAAGAGCCTCTATATAGTACTATTCCTATGGTTATGGCCAACACCAAGGCCGACCCACTAGATAGAATTGTGAGGTAACAATGTGAAGTTATGATAGCCACAAGTTGCCTATGGATGCATGCAATGTAAGATTTATGATTAGAAACCATATCAGTCATTGGTCAAGAAACCATGTCATTCCAATGCCGTATTCCTAGCCCCTATGATGTCATGCACATTTGTCATCGATTGGTGAATGATTTTTGGTGCTAATCAGTCATGGTGAAGCATGGTGAAAGTGTGCCTAATTTGTAGTTTGATGTAAAAGCCCATTAGATGTTAAAATACGATGGAGTAGAGGTCTAGAGGATGCTTAGTAGGCGGATGAATAGACATGGAGTTTACATAGGTAATTTGTTGCATGGTTGGCATGAGGTGATTCAGTGAGAATGGCTTGGTCTAGCAAGCCTAGTCATGTGACATCTATACTATGCCTAGGCGATGAAGCATGGTGGTTTGAAGTTGTTTGAGTGTGGCATTCTGAAGAAGGACATGGGTAGCAATATGGATGAGCAATGTTTGTGAAACCAGTTGTTCTAGGCACTCACATTAATTTTAGGGCGCAAGTACAGGTTGAAGACTTCGCTGCAAGTGGTCATCTATGACTTATGTGCTAGGTGTTTGGAGGCATCCAGGATGATTTGGAGAGCCATGTGATTTTCCATGGATGCTTGTAGGTGAGTGATTCATGATGCATTAAGGATGTTAGGACCTTTTATCATCACGGTTTCATGAATGATCGTTACAGATGTTGAGTTGCAATTGAAACCATAGCCTAAACCATAGCTCAAAGAGAGTTGGATAAAATGAAGTATATTGAGTCTATCTTGATTTATTGGGGTGAGATTTTATGATTGGAGACCTATATATAAGTCATGCCGATGATCTAGAAAGGTATGATGTACAGCAGGTGATCCTATGAGGTGTCCCAACTAAAAATTCTTAAGTCATTATGAAGACGTTCAGTTTGCATGTTATGATGTTTTATGTCAAAGAAGGTGTAAAATAAATTGACATTGTATTTATCCCTAAAAATTTTCTACATGTCCATGATAGCTTCACCATGAATTGTTGTGCTTCTGCATGGGAACTTATGCCCTATTTAAGGGGTGACTTTTTTTATGGAAAGTTAAAAAAGCTTGTCACAAAAATAATGAAGTCATTTCATTGTCACATTTTTAAGAGTGAATGTTAAGAAGACTCCAAACAAGTTGTTTTGTGATGCTTGACAATTCGGATAGAGATTTGCATTGGTATAGTGCCCAGAATTGATTAGTTGTGCTAGTATGATGATTGGATGATGTTATGACCTGAGTCTTTCCAGGTCAAATCTATAGGAAGGTAAGATAGAGCATGTGGTGATCAAGTGGACATTCACCTGAAAAATACAGATGCTTATTCTAAGAAGTTCAATGCTTGGTGCAAGGTGATCCAAAGTGAGTTAGCAAAATATATATGGACATTGTTTTTAGTATGGGACTTTTACTTGAATTCCATGATGGTTTCAAATCATGGTTGGAGCTTCTAGATGGGAAACATGTTCCCTATTTATGAAGACTAGTCATAAGGTCAATTCTTGGGTCCTAGAATTCTACAGGATCCAGTTTCAAAGATTGGACTTGGTTGAAGGCCTTCCACTTGGAGTTAGAAAAAAATGTAAGATGTTCTGGAAATAGGATTCAGAGGGATTTCCAGAGGTATTGGTTTTATCTCATCATGATGAGATTTGATGGGTCATTCAACTTGATTTGTAAAGAATAAGGTTTCTTGATTTATTAGGACATGATTGCTTTTGCTAGATAGAATGGAGGTAGCAGATGGCATGAGATGAATGAGTTGATGTTTTCTATTAGTTGGAGAGTGAAGAGGGATGAATTTTGTACTTTATAAAGGCATTTAGAGGTCTTGAAAGTGGCAGAAAGGGTGAAAATTAGTTGAGTTTGTAAAACTGCCTTTTTGGAAAGTTCAGATTGGTGAAGAAGGAAAGTTGGTGTGGTTTACACATATGGATGTTTCATGAGCTCTAACATGCATGGATGTGATCTACAGGTCCAAAGGATTCCAATGAGTGGCTACATGCCGTAGTTGGAGTTGTTCTTGAGTGGTCTTAAGACTCAAAAGATGAAGACATGGTCCTAGAAACAATTGTTTTGTGAAGGATATGAGCCTTCTTGAGTTGTGTTATGATATTATTTGATTGGTGCAAGGATAATGTAATGACCATAGATGGTGTTGTTATGTTAGATATTGACATATGTGTTATGAATTTTGGATCTTGAATAATCATGTTTTTGGTGTTTGTGGTTTTAGCTCATCCATGTGATGGGGTTTTGAGCTAGTTTTGTGCTTGGTTGGTGCATTTGGGCATGACCGACCTACATGTGCCCAATATGAATGTTTTTATGAATGTGTTGGTATTTTTTAAAATATGTATTGGTAAAACAACATTTTTATCACTGACCTCCCTTATGTTTGTGAGTTGAGAAAGGTATTAAAGTGATGTTTGAGTTCATTTTTGAACTAGTGCTCTTGGAGGGGAAAGTGTGACCCAAGTAGAAGAGTGTAATAGGTATAAAGGCATTATTTGAGAGCTGAAGAAGTGTGTTTAAAGTTGAGTAATTATAGAGAGTATGTGTGCAAGGGTTTTAAGAAAATATAAGTCGAAGAAGAAGAAGATATAGCGAGTTGAAGGAATGAGGGTTTGAACAAAGTGTGTGAGTTGAATTTTGGATCTCTATCAGTTGTGGAAAAAAATCATCTTCAAATGGTTGAGTTTGTGCTTGATCATCTTATGGGGCTATAGCCTCATTTTGTAGTTGGTGCTTCACTAAATTAATGTTTGGTGTTCCTTGTAGGGTTGGTGTAGTACTAAAATAGGGGTCGGTGCTCCTTCTGAAGTTGGTGCTTCACTATATCTATTTGATTTGTGTAATATAAGAAAAATTTTAGTGGATTTTCTTCCCCTTAAGGATTTCCCACTTATATATGGTGTTCATATGTCTTCTTATTTGTTTTATGTTCTTGTGAATGCATAATACACACCTAATGTGCACATAAAGTTATGGATGTTAAATTGTTGAATGAAATGATGTATGGAAAATGAAATGAAATTTTTGTAGGATTAATTCACCCCCTCAGTCCATTGTGCTTCCAACATCCAATAAAGAAGGTTTTTATCTCTAGTTTTCCATTAGACCCTATTACTAATTTATTTTTTGGAGATCTATGGGACATATACTACATGTTTGAAGTAATTTCAGGGCTTGGTTAGGTGATATAATGACTTGCACAAGTCAAAATAGGTTGACTTATTTTTGGGAGAAAAGGGAATTTTTAGCAGTCTTGGTGAATGGAAGTGCTTGAGCACTTATGGGAATGGTGATGAATTTTTTGGGGCCTTGGAGTTGTTTTATACATCACATTTGATATGTTGGATGCTTTGGTTGAGCTCTGAAAGTGAGTTGATGTGGCATAAAGAAGGTCACAAGTTGACCTAGTTTAGTTGGTTCAGGAAAACTCTACTTTTGTGAGAAGATTGATATACAATACCAATAGTTTTTCTTAGATAATTATGGCCATCCATTCGAGAGTGAATAGGGATGAATTTTGATCCTATTAATGAATTTATAGGTCTTTAATGTGTCATCAAAGGTATAAACTAGTTGAGTTTCTAAAACTTGTTGTTGGGCAGTTGAGTTTGCTAAAGAGGAGAAGTGGTTCTATTTGCATTGTTTATTGTTTCATGAGGTATATCATGCATGGATATGTTCTTAATGTCATTGGCATTCCAATTATTTTTCACATGGCATAGTTTCGATGCTCTAGTTTTATCTTGTGCTTCGTTTTTGGTGACCAGTTCCTAGAGGTGCCTGATTTGAGTAGGAAACAGTCCTACTTGATGGTGATGTGAATGAAATGGATGATGTGGAGATTTTTGAGATGATTTATGGTGATGATAGGACATCATGGACATATGGGAGTCCTTTGGAGGAATGACATAGCTAGAGTGAGTGCTTGGAGTCCTTGATGATCTCGGTGGAGAAGGATTTAGGCTTCTTGGCCTAGTTGTGCAAGTTTATATGTCTTGATGCATTGTCGACCAATGTAGGTCCTTCATGTAAATTTATATGTTGTTTTAGATTTTTTTTTTATGTTGGTATGACCAAACTTAAGGGTCATTGCTGACCTATTTACTATGTTTGTAAGCAATATTCTTATATTTAAAGTGAGTATATGGTTCATTTTTAAACCAGAGTTGTGAGAGGGAAAAAGTGTGAGTTAGGAGAGAGAGTTAAAGTGATGTGAGGGCATCAAGATAGATTTGATAGAGTGTGTGAATTTATAAATAATTATGAAGATATAGTGTGCAAGGGTATTTTTCCACATCAGAACATGTTTGAGAAAGTTTGAACAAAGTAGGAGAATGTGTGTTTGAATATGGTTTGAAGGTTTATGAGCTAAATTTTGTGATCACTATTAGTTGCATGTGTTGGCAGCATATCTTAAATGGTCTTCTTATCAAAACTTAAGTGATGAGTAATATTCATACAAGTCATTTTTTCTTAGTAATATCAATAAGGGTTTCTAGGGGTTAGTGTTCCTTGTGGGGTTAGTACCTCACTAAAAAAATCCTATGTGATGTGTCATATTCATGCAAGTCATTTAGTTTGTGTAATATAATCAAAAGTTTCATTTTTTTTCTTCCCCGTGATGGTTTCTCACATACATCTTCTATTCTTGTGTACTCTCTCATGGTTGTGATCTTATGAATTATTGTTCCGTAGTGTTAAGCTCACATTAAATTAAGTTTTAATGGTTAATGGTTTATGCAAATAAAATTGAATTTGTTAATTTTTTTGAAGGACTGATTCACACCCCTCCCCCCTCAATGCATTGTGCTTCCAACAAAATATACTTGAGTTTGAAAATACACTTTTTCTTCACTTAGAGTTGATGATTGTTGGCACACTCATGATGAAACCAGAAACAAAAAGTTTATTCAATGTCAATTAAATAACTTGAAGTATAATTTAATTTTAAGAAAATAATATTTATAACCTCTAAATGGTATATATAATATAATAAAGTAGAGTGGTGAAAACATGGAAGGATTACACTTGTTTGTTGTTGGATAGACAATATTCCATAGTTTTCACAATTGGAGATTTGGATATGTAATTAGTTATTTAAAATTTAGGGGTGATCAGTCCTCAATTTTCTAAAAAAGAAGCCAAAGTCAGTAAGGATTCAAATTTCAGTTGACCCATCATCAAGAGTATAGATGTCATATGGCCTTTATCCCAAAAAAACCCAAAATAAGGAAGACCCCTACAAAGTGTTCTAGTCACCCTAATTTATTCTAACAAAAGAGTGAGATGAAGGATGTCATAAATTTTCTAGTTGGCTTGATACCTTTAAATACCACAAACCATGTTATTATAGATAGATCTTGGGGCGAGTGTAAAATATCACAAATTCAAAAGGGAATTACTAGTATTAAACCCTCATGGTGTGATGTAAATATTGAGTCTGAGATATAAAATACTCAATATAGAAAAAGGAGAAGAAGGTTCATTCCCCTATAACACGTACTGAAATTGTTCCTGATTCATGTAGTGCCAAAAAGAAATGATGTACTTGAATTCCATAAATTATGTACCAAAAAATAGTATACCCCACCTTGAAATGTGTAATGTGTCCCTAAACCTGTCACAGAAACCTACATAAAATTTTATAAAGTAAAACAAGATCATTGTAAATAATTTATATATTGAAAGGTTCTTCAAATCCATTACATATGGTAATTCACAACCTTATTGTCAAAAGTATTGATTCCTCTCGTTCATACATTATATTTTATGACTTCCTTCCAAATTTATATTAGATGGGCTTCGTACATTATGGCATTGCAACTAAAAACACTGTATAATATTTTAAAGATTATTATGATTTGAAAAGGGAAATAAATACAATCGTTTCACCAAGAGTGGTAATACACATGATAATACAAGTCAAACTTGAGCTTCCCTTCACAATTGGGATATTATAAATCTATAGTATGAAAACAATATGAGTAATTAAATAAAATCACATAAATTCCCACAACTTTTATTTTGGGAACATTTGCAAATAAAGATATGCTCTTATCATATGTATTATCTAAAGTAATATTTCTATTACTATGAGAAACATAAAATGTGAAGTTAATCAAAATAATAGGTTTTTAGAAGGTACATATATATAATAATAACAAATCATAGAGTCTATTATTGTTATTAATAATTTCATTACAGTAATCGTACATTAATATTAGAATTATCAAATGCAATGATATTTTTTATAACACTATTGTGACCCTTAATGTAAAGATTGAAACTAATAAAAAAATACAAATTATAATGTATTCATAAAGTTATTTAGTGTATCTTAATGTGTAACATGGTTATAAGGATTCAGTTCCTATCCTTGGTTCTAAAATCTTGGTGAAGGGCATGCTTGGGAGTTTATAGGAATTTCTATGTTAATGAATCATATTATGTAAGAAAATAGTCCCCTAATATCTTGTATATGAAATAATTCCTTGAAAGGTGTCTTTTTTAACTACGTGTTATTTAAAAATTATGTTCATTACATGGCAGATATAACACATAGGATAAATGATATTCATAATAATCATTTTGGTTCCATTGAAATCTTGTGACTTTAGACCACCCAATTTAGAGGTACTATTTAATAAGTTGTTTCTTTGCCAATCTATCAAGTTTTTATACCAACCAATGAACACCTTTTGTATTCTTATGAAACATGACTTATAATATTCTCTTGATGAGAGATAAGATTTTTTCTATTGGAACTTCCCTTTATATTATTATTAATAAAAAAGAGAGTTACATTAGCAGGGCAACTCAAAAGCTCACATTCCCACAAAATGCCATGAAGGCAACAACAAAACACCAATCAGGCTACATAAAAACACCATGTGGGTAGAAACAAAATGCCCAAAGGGAAAATAGAGAGCACAAGATCAAAACTAAACCATAAGAAAATAATCATAAGTCGTTGCTCTGGGAAGAGGAGGAGGATCATCCCGGGGAGGGACAAACGCTCCACTGGTTAGTTTGTCCAAGGGAGGATCAACCTACCAACCGACATGGTCTAGCATCTACATCTACAAAGGAACAATAATCACCTAGCCATGGGGTGGAGAACCAACCATGGTCTGCATGCTAAGTGGTGGAGGGCCCCACCATGGAGAACTAGCAATTCCCTTCCCCCTAAGAGGAGGTCTTCATCCCGATCAAGATGAGGATGGAGCTGAAAGGTGACCTCGAGGAGAGGAAGAGCCTACGAGAGTCAATTTTGTGACGTGGTCCTGCAGGTGGTGGACACCAAGGCAGTGGTAACATAGGATCCTGAGGGACCTAACTCATCATGTAGGGCACACTCCCCCAATGTGCAAGAAGCTCATGTAAATGAGTGAACTCCAAGGAAACCTTTTCTTCTTGAGCTTGAATCTGTATGCTCACAGTAGAAAATATAACCACTTTGTCATTAGTAGAAAAAAGAAACATATTGATCATTCTATAATATAAAAGCATTTCAAGCTTTCCAAATATGAAAAATAATACACGCTAGAAGAAAACGCCATAGAGTATTGATATAATGTGGTCAAAGACTGGAATCTCCAAACAAATCCAAATGCCAGTGAAAGAATTTTGGATGGTAGGGATGGAAAAAAGAATGAATCCAAGTCTAGATAGTTTGAACATGGGGACATGACCAAAGTAATTACTTAAATGATTCAGGTTAGGAACAGAAAGGGAATTTAGGGTTAAGGATTCCAATGTGACTAATACATTCTTCAATAAGTAGACCTAGATAAATAAGACACCAAAGGAAATGATTAACTTTGGGCTCAAGAAGAGAATTCCACGCACGGGAAAGCTGACAAAGCCAAGTGGAATGCACAGAGTGCAAACCCCACCATGCATTGAGTTTAGTGATGAAAGGAAATATCGGTCTCAAAAGATGATAAACTATTCTAGTGTTGTAGTAGAGGAAGGAAATTTCATGATTCCATCACCAATCACACCACCAAGCATCCAGGGGTTTAAGTCCCCAACTTCTGGAGCATAACATTGGTCATAAGTTCTTGAATTTTTTAGATGGATGAGAGATCTGAATTGGAAAGATTGAATTTTATGTTGAGCTCAGACTAAGACACCCAATCTTTTCAGGGGACCAAACCCTGAATAGTATGAATGCCTTTGCAAGAAAGCCATAGATATTTTATGCCCGAAGTTTCCGAAAGAGAAATATTATCATCAGTGATGATGGGAGACCACCAAAGATTCTAAGAATTGAAAGAGAACCCAGTGCGAAAGCCATCTCCAATCTAACACATCAATGACTTGACCATCTCAAACAATTTCCAAATGCTTTCGGAAAAAAAGGTGCTAGTAATTATAACCGAAGCCCTAGTGATAATAAGGGTATGTAGCCCAATATTGTTCCAACATTTTTACCATACTGAGCTCCAGAAAAAATGCAGTGCCACAACATAATTTTCTAGGCTTGATCACTCGATAGATAATGAACAACCCATTTAGAGCATAAAGTCATGCTTTGTTTATAAACATCAATGATTCTCATACCACCTCAATCTCAAGGGAGACAACAGACCTCCCAGGCCACCCTATGAAATCTATTTGAACCAAAAATTTTAGACCATAGATAGTCCCTCAACAACTTAGAAAGTTTGGCAAACAAAGCATGAGAAGGAACCAACAAGCTGAATAATACACATGGGTGGCAACAAGAATATTAGTACACACTTGGAATTTTCCAAACAAGGAGAGAGGTTTGGAAGACCACCGAGAAACCTTATGCTCCACTTTTTTAATAACATACTTCCAAAACATGGTAGAGTCACTATCAAAAGTGAAAGGAATGCCCAAAAATTTGAATTGGTCACCTTTTCCAATCCATTTCCAGGGATAATATTTCAACCAGTGCGGGATAGGTAAGAAAATTTTCCAGTAGCCCAACATCTTAGCCATTTGAATGTTGGATCCAAAGGCAAGACAGAGCATATCAAGGCAATCAAAAACCTTAGCCACATTTTGTTCGAACTCGGCAATGGTAAGAAAGGAATCATTGGCAAAATGACCATTGATGAGTTGTGTCACATGATCGGGAAGGAAAATCCCCCAAATATGACCTTGAGAAGCATGATGAAAAATAATATAGCCTAAGGCATTCACAATTAAGACAAATAAGGCTAGTGCAAGAGGATTGGTTAAGTGAGTCAAAGCATTAGAAAATATAGTGTTGACCACCGATTAGAAGAAATCACCAAATCCAAGGGCTTTGAGCATAGCCAAAATAAATACCATTCAATAAAATCATAATCCTTCTCAAAGTCAATTTTGCGAAATAGAGGCTGCTATAGAGAAACTCATGCCCATTCCATTCCTTATAAAATCATAATAAGACTGTCAAGAATGCACGGACCTTTAACAAAATTTGTTTTCTTGGGGTGAAAAATTTTGTGTAAGAGATCAGTTATACGAAGAGCCAGAGCCTTGGTAATAATTTTATAAGAAACATTTATCAGGGTAATGGGCCACTCATTAGTTATCTACTCGGGATCACCAACTTTAGGGATGAACTTCATGTTGCCTTGATTGATGAAACTCCCAAGAGAATTGGATTGTAGAGCTTCATTGTAGACATGAAGTAGATCAAGTCCCAAAAAAGACCAAGTGGATTTGTAAAATTCACATGAGAAACCATCAAGACCATAATATTTTTCATCAGATAATCACATCAAGGCAGCATGGAGATCTTCCAAAGTAAAAGGATTACTACAACAGTCTCGCTCTTTGGGGTAAAGATTAGTTGGTAGCACATTGATACATCTCTGTAAAGTGGCAGCTTGCTTAGTTATAACCTCTTGAGCTTAAAATACTAGATGATAAAGCTTGACAAAAGTATTTGAGATCTCTGGAAGCTCCATGAACCGCTGATGCAAATCATAAAGATCTTTGATCTTTTGACAAGAATGATTGGCTCGAAGGGATTTGAAGAAGCTTTTAGAGGATTTTTCTCCCACCTTAAGCCAATGTAGCCTCAATCGAATTTGAGCACCATGATCCGAATGAGACTCGATGAGCTTAAGATTATGCCTGGTTTCTGTTGCCTGAAGTTGGAGAGGAATTTCAAAGGGATTACCCTCTAAAAACAATGAGATCCTTCTAAAATATTTAAGAAAAGATGAGCCAACACGTTTATGGACTTGGGCCACCTGCTTTCTGAAATGGCAGAGGAAACAGGTGGTGTGTTGTATCACCACCTCCCACCATATGATCTAGCTAGTAGTGAACGATGGATGTGGTGTCATGTTCCAAATATTGGCAATAAGTGGGACCACTCCAAGGTGACTCAACAAACATGCATTAAGAAGGAATTGATTTGATGGAACTTTAAAATCCCCCACGTCAAACAACCTTAAATGTGATTTGGTGATGATCTGACAAAATCACGTCAGACCACAACTTGACAACAGAGGAGACTTGCGCGTTAAAATTTAAAAAAATATATATTGTGAAAGAAGTGCACGATCGAGCCTTTTTAATACCCAATCATATCCTTCTCAAAGATTGTTCCTAATGTACCAAGTTTGGGATTTAAATTCCTATCATCATCTAAGCAAAGGATCGGAAATTCCCCAAAATATTTTAAAGAAAAATGAGGTTGCACGCTCACTGACACACCAACACATAGGAAGGGCTCCACATTCGTCATATGGATGCTCGATCATATTAAAGTCACCAAACACTAACCAATAATCTAAAGGTAAGTTTATCACCTAACCATTTCCATAAAGTTTTTCTTTCGGAACCATCATTAGGAGCATAAACATTAAGAATGACAAAAACATAGTATTAATATCCATAATCAACCACACGGCCCGATTTAAAGGATCTTGGCCCGAGGTAGTGATTAAGTCCTACAATTTTGGTGCAATGGAAACACTAGCACCACCTTTTCCGTCAATGTGCTGAGTATGAAAATGTGTAAAATCTGGGGCAATACATGTTAGAGTATTATGAACAAAAAATCTAGAAATCTTAATTTCCTGTAAATAAATAATATCAAGGATGTCAATACGCTGCAAAGCTAAATTAACATAGTGTTAGGAAATAAGGGATAAAATATGTGGAATAATCCCTCACAGAATCGCAACAGTAGAAACTAATATGCAGAAAATATTACAGATCTCAAATAAAAGTGCAGAATAAAATAACATAACACAAAGAGACAGTATTTAACGTGGTTCACCCAATTTGGGCTACGCCCACCAAGAATCACTTGCTAAAATTTTATTACAAGCCACCACTCTCTCAATACAATACCCAAATTTGTTTGGAGCTATGTTTAACAAACTCTACAGAATTCACACCCGAATTCAATACACATCTGCAATGTTACTATGTTACTACCATATGCATAAAAGCATATAAGTAGACAACTGCTTAAGCAGTTTTACTAAACCGTGGGTATCAAAACCATGGGCAAAAACCACCTCATAAACCTATGGGACAAAATCCCGCCCATATGATAAAAACATGTATCTCGGTATATTGGGCACGTTTTAAGGCCAGAAAAAAAATTCTTAGGGGCTGCGCCCCCGAACCCCGGTGAGGATACATGAAAAGTGTATAGTACTCTTAGTGTACAATCTTCAACACTTTCACACATGAAAACAAGCTCCATAACCTAACACATAATATTTTTGAGAGGGCTCTATAAGAATCAAATGGAGCAGAGTTGGATGATGAATCGATGTGCATGGGAGATGCATAATAAGGTAGCACAAGGGTGTCGATTGGTTGTTTCTCGAAGCCTAGTTCAAATTTCTCATGAGGCTCATGGGATTGGTTAATGAAAATATTATGCATACTTTGTTCATAACATCATAAACCTAATTCCTTCCATGTGCAGTGGTGGAGGCAGGTGTAAGAAAAGGATTTATTATAGAGGAAGTCGAATCCATTGGTGTATGGTTTGGTATGAGGTTGATTGTCAATATGGGATGAAGGGTGATCAATGCCACCATAGATGAGGTTGGTTTTGAGATGAGGTAGACCAAAGGAAATGATATCTCTGATGTTTAATTGATACATAGGTGATTTATCGGGTCTACCAAGTAGATTGAAGGAGGGGAGAGAATTGAGAGAAAGGAGGTAATACTCCCTCAGAGATAGACGTTGCATCACATTGTCAAGAGATTCATTATTAGGTAACTTAGATGCAGGTACATAATAACTAGTGGATGCTTAAGAGATGAGTCTTTCTTTGGGATGAACACGTCATTTGGTCGATAAGTCATATGACATGCCTTATAGGGAGAAATGTTAGAGGGAAGAGTATGGATCTTCCTCTTGTGTTCATATTTGATGCAACAATGGGGATGGCAAGAATCCATGGGTGTCCAAGAAAGACATTGTATTAAAACTCCCCTTCAATAATGTAGAAAAATTCATGGAGGATATTGTCACTGACGTAAATGGGGAGGATAATTGTGCCCAAAGCAAGGGCCACAACATAGTTGAAGGCACATAGAACTATAGGTTATTGAGTGATGATATATTTCGTAAGTTTGATCTTACCTAAGGTGTGAGATGATATAATATTAATGTTGGTGTTTTTATCTATCATACAGTGGTAGATGAACATGTCATTGATGCAAATAGTGATGAAAAGGGGAAGGTCGTGATCTTCAGGTAAGATGTCTGTAATTTATGAATCGTCAAAGGAAATGGTGGCAGAAGCGGTAAGATTCCCAACAAGAGATGCAAAGGGATTTTATTCTTTGGATGAAATGGGAATACAATGCAAGGCCTCAATGAGGGCCTATTGGTGATTGGGAGATCTTTGGAGAAGCTTGTAAAGAGACATCTTAGCAGGATCTTTATGTAATTACCTTATGACACTCTACTCCATGGTGGTCAATTTTTGGGTTGGCTTCACAGCTAAGATGGAAACCTTAGCCTTGGATGAAGAAGGGGATGGAGTGGGACCATTATAGGGAGCAGTGATCATGACCTTTGATTTGGATTGCATAGATGGTTGTGAATCATGAAGATGAGAGCGTGTGGTGATACAGATGATGTCAATATATAGGGGAGGAACATCCTTAGAAGAGGTAAAGGTAGGAGTAGGGATAGCGACAAAAGACATGGATGAGGAAGAGGATTTAGATATTGTGGACTTGGCTGGAGGATGGGGCTTGGTTCTGGATTTATTGGAAGATGGGAGAGGGTGATCATCTTCAATGAGAAGATCATCTTCTTTGATAAAGTTGTCAATGAGGGTGAAAAGTGTCCTATAATGTTTTGTGTCATGTTCAAGGACATCATGATAGGCACATACAGTGTTGGGGTAAAAAAAATGGGCTTTCGTCTGTATGGGTCAAAGGGATTCATAAGGGGAAGGGTGATTGTGGATGCTTGGAGAAGACACTGAAATATTTTAGTATTGGATCCAAGGGGAGTTTGTGAGGGTAAAGTGTTATGGACTTTAGGAAAATTTGACTTTGGGGGTGATGATGAAGGTAGGAGAGAAGCGTTGTTCAAATGGGGATTCGTAGGAGCCTTAGGTTTAGATTTTACTTTGGATACTTGTGGTTCAAATTGAGGAGGGGGGATAGATGATTTTGATTTGGATTTCGAAAGGGGGATAGATGATTTGGATGTATATTTGGGGGGAGGGATAGGATTTTTAGATTTAGATTGGATAGTTATAGATGTTTTAGATGAAGTGTGCGGTCCCAAAATAGAAAGTTAAGGCCCTAAGATAGATGTTTGGATGTTGGGAGATTTAGATTGATGGGGTTTCTAGGGAGGAAGTTCCAACTTCTTATGTGGATGGGTGAGTGACTTCTGAGTGGGGATGTCAAGGTTCTTAAATTTCTTATGTGAGGATTTACCTTTGGAGGGGATGATGATGATTTTAATAGGGGTATCTTCAGAGACGGGATTAGGTGATGTGAACGTAAGTTTCATTGAAGGTGTAGGGATAGATTATGGAAGTAGTTTTTGGATAATGTGTTTAATGAGATGGAAAGGAGTTATATATGGTCTTGAAGATGTTGGTATAGTAGTGGTAGTAGTTATGGGAGATGAGGATGGGAGCGAGACAACATTTGAGGTTGTATCAAAGGAGGTTGTTTGCATAGTAGAGGTTTAAAGGGGTGATGTGGATACGGGGGTAGATCCAAGTGGACACGTAGTTGTGGATTCAACTAAAGGTGCGGGTGTAGAAGGGATTTTAGGTGTGGATGTAGAGAAATGCGTTGATGTAGGGATATGTACGGATATGGAAGATGTGAGTGTAGAATATATAGATGTGGCAGATCTAGATGTAGACTCAATAGATGTGGGTGTAATAGGTACATATATGGTATATGGAGATTTGATAGATGTGCAAACAGGTGTGGATGTCGATGTTAAAGGAATAGAGGTGGGTAATGTAGATGGAGGAATAATGGGAACAAACAATGATGTTGATTCTTGATTTAAGGTATTGATTGTTTAAGCATTGGGCACTTGGGATGTCGAAGTATCTATTTGTTTTTTCACCAAGTGGTTCGGGAATGGTTTTTTGAAGATGTCTAAAGGTTGGTTGGGAGAGGAATTAGGTTTATCCAGATGAAGGTCCCCATGTTCGATAAGGAATTAGACAATGTATTTGAATGTCTGACATTTTTCAATGTCATGGTCATGTACTTGATGGTTTTTGCAATAGTGGTCCTCATGATACCACACATGTTTAGGATGTGTGTCATCAACATGACAAATAGGAGGAAGTTGGATGATATAGGAAGCCATGAGCTTATCGAATATTAAACTATATGATTCTCTGAGGGAGTATAGTTGTGTTGGCTAGATTTTCTACATAGCTGAAAACCTAGGTAGTCATGAGATAAATCTCCCTCATTTACCAATGAGGCTCTTGTGTAAGATTTGTCAGTGAAATATGCTAGTATCTATTTTGGGGTTTTACTTTAACCATGCAGCTCATGAACCATAGCTGTATAGTTTTGCAGCAAGTAAGCAACTATTAAAGAAAGGAAATATCTGATGAAGAAGGAAATAATATAAACACAGAAAAGAAAGAGGGAAGATGTGCAACCCAATCAATAGATTATAGAGTTGATTGCATGCACATAGATAGAACTAATAGATATTAACACACAAAATTATAAGAAAAGGCAGCTTTCAGATCTAGATCTAGCATAACACAAAGTTTATAAGTAGATCTAAGACTAAAAGCTAGAAACAAAATGCACCATGACTCAAAGTTCTCCGGAAATCTTCTCCTTTCTATTCCTTTGCTTCAAATAGCTATTAGGGGTTTTAGCACAAAGTCTGGAACACATGAATGTTGCTTACAAATTCTGATCCTTTAACCTGTAGGTTTTTCCTCTACTTATAGCATGTAGAGGGGAAATTACAAATAGGAATCTTTTAGTGAACTGACACATGTGGAAGTTATAAAGGAAACAACTAGCAATCTCCCTCCTGGAATTCCTCTTTTCCTGACATGCATGATTTGCAACTGAAGATATAACCTTCTATTTTGCATGTATGCCACCTATTTCAAAGTAATTGACTTCTTTAGGTAATGGCTTTTAAACCAATCACTTGAGTTTTATAATTTAATTAATCTCTCAATTACTTTTTCAGAGGAAATAAGAGAAAGAAGAAGAAAGAGGAAAGTTGCAGTCTTGTCCTTTTTCATATTTTGCATGTGGCTGATTCTCTTGCCTTTGATTCTCACCAAACTAGATCTGGAAGTAACTGGATATGGAATTTTTTTTGCGGGTGTTGCCTTTGCCTCTGAGTTGTCTTCCCTTTTATCCTTGAAGTTGTTGTATTTCTTCTCCAGTACATGCATCAGTGCAATGTTTGTCGTAAATAACTCATCATTTTTATTTTTAATTGCATATGAGCAATTAAAAATTCTGGAAAGCACTTCGGGTGAATGCAACTTTAATGAAGGTTTCAATTGGAAGATTGGGAGCACATGCACAATATCCTGGAAGGAATTTTCCACGTACTGACTTCTACACAGGTTGCGTCAGAAACAAGAGGATGATTTTTTGCCAAAAGCTTTTGCAATTATGAGATCTGGATCTGCATCTGTGTCTTCGATGTCAACAAATCTAGAAGTAATGCATGATTCCACTGAGCTTTCTCGTTCATCCCGATTTGCCATGGCTGGAGAAATCTTTGTCTGAATAATTCTTTTTCTTTTTATTCAACCAGAATTATTTATAATTGGTGTAGATATGGGAACTTTTTCAGATTTGGAAGATATATTAAATGTATTGGAAATTGATTTAAGTTCCCTTTCAATTATATAAGCACCTGGGCACCTGTAATACTATGCAGACAATTAATCATACTTAAATCAAGCTCCTTCAAACCTAGGTGCCAAACTTTGAAGCTTTCCGGCAGTGAAAACACCTTTTTCTGAGCAAAATTCCTCCTTCTTTGGGCACCAAAACTTTTCAGGCTGCACTCCTTTGCTAAAAGAATTAATTAATCCATAATTATGGCAGCCCCTGTTTATATAACCTTCAACATTCTATTTTTAATAATTTCCCCTCCTATTCCTGGCAATTAATTAATAAACAATGATGTTTATTCACCCAATTTGGGTGCCTATTTTTGCATGTTGTTGGCTGCCATTAAATAAATAAATTTAATTTAATTTTAGCATGCTACCTTGAGTTCACTTTGGCTTGTCTTCATGCATTGACTCTCCTTCTATTTATGGCACCAAAATTGGGTGAATAAACATTAATAAATATTATTAAATGCATTGTTATTCACCCAAGGTGGGTCGTACTTTTTGGCAAGGGTGGATTCTAAAAATAAGAAGTCAACTTCTTATGGGAATTTTCACCCTACACTGCAGCTCTAAAAATCTCTTCTTCCACTTAAGTGATTTGATTTTCATAATGGGATTTTTTACCCTGTCCGACAGGTAAGAAATTCCCATCGGTGCTTTAAGTGATTTTTCTTTTATAATGGGAATTCTTACCCTGCAAGGTAGGTAAGAAATTCCCGCCTACCTGCTACCTCTAATATTCCCATTGCAGCTTAAGTGACTTTGACTTCATAGGAAAAATTACCCTGATAGGTAGGTAAGAAAATCCCGCATGCCTGCCACTGGCAACTTAAAGTCTTCCTTCAAAAAGAAGTGTGACTTGCATGAAAGATAACTCTTTCCCAAAAGTGCAACTTGGATTGTGACTTCTGCCTTTAAAATTGCATGAGAATTTGTCACTTAGGGCAACATGGAAATTGGACGCAGAAGGCAGCCTTGAAAATTGCGACTGGCATAAAAACAACATTGCATGTGTCGTAAATTTCATTCCATGGCTCCGTTTTAGGTGTCGTTTTCTCTAAAAGTGCGTATCTTCTCAAGCTCTATGCATTGATGGCAATATTTTTCTTATTTTCATAAAATTCATTTATTCCAAAAAATGTGACTTGCTTAGGAGAGGCTTTTTGTGCATGACTTCATCTTTTTTGACCAGAAGCTTGCTTTCTGAGGTTGATTCCTTCTGGCATGGCAGCCGAAGATGATCTCCAAATACTCCAGGAAAGAAAACAGACTGTACTAGTGAAGGAATTGACTTAGGGGAATTTCACAAAGAAAAAAATGAGAACAATAAAAAAAATGCAAAACATTGCCAGAAGTCGCAGACAAAGCCTAGGATCCATTCCTGGTGAAAACCCTATTGGTATATGTGAATATTGACATGTAAAAATTCAACAGGGCTAAACCGAAGCACAATTTACTTCAAACGGGGCTTTAAATAATTAAATATAATTTTCTTGTAGACAAAACTTGGCAAAAAGATAAAACAAGTTTCGACATCTTGGTATTTTTCGAAATTGGCTCATGTGATTCACTTGGAATATCTTAACGCAATAAAGGCATCTTCTGGAAATTAAAAAAAAAACGACCTGCTATTTTAAAAGTACAAAAAAATTTAACATGGGGTAGTCTTAGATTTTAGAGTGAAATCTGGGGACACCAAGTTGGGAGTAGGTAAAGGATCCCTCTGTGGCGGCTCAGAATGGGGGTTAGATGTGGTAGAAGATTTAACAATGACAACATTGGTGACATTTTTGATTTATAATTGTGATTGGATG
This sequence comes from Taxus chinensis, assembly GCA_019776745.2. Taxonomy (NCBI): domain Eukaryota; kingdom Viridiplantae; phylum Streptophyta; class Pinopsida; order Cupressales; family Taxaceae; genus Taxus; species Taxus chinensis. The sequence continues at coordinate 108,091,863 of CM034154.1, forward strand.
TCTTGGTGGACTTGGGTTTTTGTTTATTTGTTCAAAGTTTGATGTGGCCTTTCTCAAGGGCACAAAGTTCCAGTGTATGATCCATGGTGAATGCTTCTTCGAATCTCTAAAAAGATTGGATCTAGAGGTTTGATGAGATATGTTTTGCACAGGATCAAGATAAGAGCTCAATAAGCTCAGTTTGAGGAATGGAGAAATATAACTGATTGATGAGACCATGCCACCTAGCGAAAAAAAATGTGTCATGGATTCTTCATCGTATTGTTTAATGGTATAAAGGTCAGTGATGGTGATCTTATGTGCAATATTAATGGAGAAGTTTTATAAGAATAATTATGTGAGTTGGGTGAATAAAAAGAGGGAATGTTACATAATTCCATTGTAATAGTCCAGGGAAGGACCGACCAACGACATAGGGAAAGTATGAAGCATGAGGTCTTGATCATGTGTGATGAGATAACATGCATGCCTAAAGACACAAATGTGTTGTTGATGGTCCTCCTTACTATTGAATTTTAAAAATTTAGGGAGTTCCCAATACAGAGGATAAGATTTGATAGAGATTGATGGATGGATAGACTCATTACAAATTGTTTTGTACATGAATGAGATTTTTGGACCCAAGGTGGTGGATTCGAGGTTGACTAACCTACTTAACAAAGACTTCATAAGGTCATTGGACGTGTGGGGATGGGGGATTGATTGAGGAGGTTAAGGATTATAAGAAGTGGAAGGATCGGGTTGAGGATTAGATTAATGATGCAGAGGGTAAGTGGGTATTTCCAGAGGCAGTTAGTAAGGCAGAAGATAATTAGGTGGTTGTGATTGAATAGGCTAGGAGATAGGATGGTGCTGAGATATGCGGATATGATTGGGTGGGTATGATTGTGTTTGTTGTTGAGAGGGGATGTTAGATTGGTTTTGTGTGGGATGAGTGAGGATGTAGGCGTAGAGTGGCTGAGATTTTTGGGTAGCTTGACCAGGAAATATATGACATAAGACTTTCCAAAGAGGACGTTGATGGGGGCTTGGGTTGATTCACAAGGATGGGGCTACGAGGTGAAGATATTTGCATGGATTTGGGATGTAGAGATAGGAAAATAATTTTGATCATGTTGTTCAGGTGGTGGAAGGAGAAGCTGGGATTCCTACAAAATTTTACTAGGGACACTAATAACAATGGTGGATCAAGAGGTGATGGAAATGGAAGAAGGGGGATCGATGTTGATACGAGAAATATTGGGTGGAATGAGAGCCACCAATTGAGGGGATTTATGAGTTTGGGGGATTGGAGTGGATTATTTATGGGAGCCAAGTTCATGTTGCACCATGAAAAGCTCATTCATAGCTCTAGGGAAGAAAATGACAAGTTGAGAGGTGAGGACTTGAGTGGATTCGGGGTGAGAGAGATAAGCATATATTTGTTGAAGAGGGGGTCTGTCGATGGGAAGGTTAGTATATTTATGAAGAAGGTAGTCGTGAAGAGCAATAGGGTTAGCATCCAGGATTTCTTGAAACTCCAAGCATCTGCGGGGGATAATGGGAGGCACAAAGGTATCTAAGGAAGTAGTAGATGGTGGTGTAGCTAATATGGAAGGGACTAAATTGTGGTAGAGAAAAAGATTGGTTTTGACCATGGAATGATTCTATATGGATAAGGGATCATTAAAAGGATCCATGGAGATGGTAGGTTATGGAATTGAAGAATATGTGATCAAAGGGGTAGAAGAACTAGTAGCAAGGGCAGATGTTTTTCGGGTGATGTTGTCAGAGGTGGGGATGTTAGACTAGGCATTTTGTTCCATTTTTTTGTTTTGAGATTTAGTAAGAATGAGCATGGAATAAACAAGAACTTATGAATTTTTTTTTAAGAAAAACAAAACAAGCAACAATGTTTTAATTATCTTCTTTATTAGAAGATGTGAAAAATAACAAGAAAAAGACTCAGAGGGAACCTAGGAAATAATCGAACTAAGGCTGGTTATAGGATGTTTTGGATGGCATCCTTGATATACCTAAAGGTACATGAGATACAAATATGTGATGACTACTGGTATATGGCTTGATATAAGGGCCTACCCCCGCACTTCACGCACCATAATGATAAGGGTGTCAAGTGCTTGGCCAATATACTGATATTCAAAAAAATTATAACATGGACAAAATAACGTGATGAATTTCCTATTGGATGTTGAAATCCCAATAGTTCCACCTGGTAAAATATTTTTTAGATGTGTAAATTATATCCATGTATTTGGATGTGTGTGGAAGAAGTGAATAAAGTAGATTACCTCCTACTTAGACTAGATGAGCAAACAAGAATGAAGGTGTTATTTTTAGGCCCAAAAACGAAATGTGAAGTTCAATGAGAGCACACATAAAAAGATGTAGAAAGGAGAAAATAATAAACAAAAATAAGAATACATGGATAGTGTTATTTTTCATATTTTTATTTCATTTTAGGGTAAGTGCACCAAGTTGGGGGACAATTAAGTGGACATCAAATCCTGAATTTTACATTAAAAACAAAAAAATAGAAAATTTAGTTTTCCACGTACTTGAACCATGCCGAAAAGTAAAACATATGTTATAAATATGGTACCATTGCATAGGGGATACTGTTAGCTTTGTAGAAATATTGATTTTAAAGTGAATAGAATAGGATAAATATCATTTTATAATTTTTTACTAATAGTAGGTCTTTAAGACACTTTTTCCCATGAATGTTTATGTTTACGTTTAAGACTAAAAATTTTGTTTCACTTATTAGAATGTGATAAAACTTATACCATCCCAACTGTGGCAAAATTATATACATGTTCAAACAAAATATTATTTGATTTCAATACTTTTTGATGAAGTTATGGCGGGCAAACAGAAAGTGCTATGTTTTCTTTATGTTTTCATACCACTTTCACGGAAAAAATCATAAAAAATAAAATATTGCTCAAAAAAGTACAAAATAAAATTCATCCCAAGATAGATAGTGGCATCTAACTTCTCACCAAAGGAGAAAAATATATATCAATTTTTGGTCATCCAAATTGTGGGCAAACGGACTATAATCTTATAGGCGTTTTTAAAAACAAATACCAAGTCATTGAATTTTGAGTGTTTAATATAGCTAATCTTGTCCATTTTTTAAAAAAATTAGTATTTTAGAAACTAGATTCTAGATTCTATAATTCATATTCATATATGTTTTTCTAATTTTGAGTGTATGTATTGCTAATAATCCCTACAAGTTGATATTATGTTGTTATTTGCAATATGACGTCCACGTATGACCCCTTTTTTGTCCCCCAACTTGCTGCACTTACTCTTTATTTTATCATGTGTGTTATCGATCCAAATAATCAAACCACCATGCACATGAGCAAGTGAAGCTCCCACCTATGAGGTTAGAGGAAAGAAAGAAATGGAATACGAGGAAAATGGAAATGAGATGAAAAAAAAAAGGAATCATCGAAGAGAAATGGTGGGTCCCACTGGGCATGCCAAAATGTTTGACGAGATTTCGTGCTCCTATTATAAGTTAATGCAAGGGGGTACAAGAAATCAAGGAACTCAAAACTATGTGAGGGTTTAAGGCTACCTTTTGATGTAGATGACGATGATGATGAAGGTGTGGGCACAAAATAATCTCTTTGTTGCAATCTTGACAACTTGCACAACAAAGAGAAGTTAACACGAAAAAGATTAGTAAAATAGGATGGTGGGTTGCCTGACAAGGTCAGTCCCAAGAAAGTAAGAGCTTCCTAGGATGGATGTCAACCTACATTTGACAATACATATGGATAAATGATAACTAATAACAAGATGTAGATAACAAAGATACAACATGTGATAGAGATGCTGAGATAGATATTTGAAAGATAAATGTTAATAAAAAGGGCAAACATACTCGGGTTGACAGCAACCGCTGCAGAGCTGACCAGAAAATATGCAAAGGAAAAAATTGGAATCTACTCTGATATGTTTGATATGATTCAGAGATGGAAGTGGGCAGATATGATGCAACTGTATGTATATCTGATGTGGGAGCTGACAGGGTCAATGACAACTGGTTCGTATCGACGGTGATTGGGGCCAAGAAAAATAGATTAGGAGTGTTAAACATGTGGATGATTGAGATAGGGTGCTCTAGATAATGGGGAGGTTATGGAATAGAAGAAGATGATGGTGCAGACAAAGAACAAGGTTAACACAGGGTGGGTCGATGACAACCAAGATGGGTTGATGTCATCTGGATCGGGATTTAGGATTTAACAAACTAGATGGATGGGAAGATGGGCATGTAGAAGACCATAAATATGTTGACAAACAAACAAAGTTCTAGGGTGATTTTTAAACTTGAAAAATAGAAATGGTGAAGTAAATAAATATCTCTAAATAATCAAAAAACTTCAAAAATCCATTGATAACGTGTAAAAAGTGCCAAGGAAACTCCAAGTTGGTGGTTGTTGATCACGAGGAAAAGAGAGCAAATTAAAATCGCAAGAAAGCCAAAAACCTAGAATTATCCAGTTGTTTGAGAGGAGGGGTGGAGTTTTATTAATAGGTTCAATGATGACCCGAATGAGTCACCGATGACTGGAGTAGATTGTAAATTGGGTAGGTGAAGGTCATTTTTTATTTTGAATATTGAGGTGTTAGAATGGCTAAAATGAAGGTAGCGGGCTATTTTATGCTTACATGGATGTGTGGGGAGAGATTAGCGGGAGTTAAAAGGGGTGGTACATGAGGAATTTAAGGATATTAAATGGGGGGAAATGAATAATATAATAATAATAATATGGGGTGATAATGTATAAATTTGTGGGTAATTAAATAGGATCAAAATGGGATAAAGGGGGGATAAATAATGTTAGGATTAAAATATGAAAATAAGAGGGAAAAATGTTTAGGAGGGAAATTGAGGTTTTCGAATAAGAAAGGAGATACGAATGTGTGAGATGAAGATAAAAGAGGATTGAGCGTAGGATGGGGGACAACATACCGAAAAATAGTTTCTACACATATGTGACCAATTTAAGCTCATTTTGTGGGTTTTGCAGCAGGAATCACATGAACAAAAGTTATGATATGGTTTTCACATGGTGAAATTGGAAGGATTAATCATATATGTTCTGAGTTGGGATATATTAGAGGACATCCTTTGGTATGTTGGCCATCTATAGGAAGTACTATATAATATGCCCTTGATGACCACACTCATTGAAAGGTGGAATGAAAACACGTGTATTTTTTATCTCTCAATAGGAAATATTACTATTACTCTAAAGGATGTGTGGTGTATTTCATATTGCCCCATAATTTATTAAAGAGACGAAGTATCATCAATTAAGTGTATAGGTTATGTTAATGAGTCCATAGATATTGAATTGGTCAAGCATAAGGGGAGAGGGATGGCTCTATTATTTTCTTTGTGAGATTGTTACATCACGTGTTTTAGGATCACATAAACTCATTTGTATATTGTTTGGATTGTTTATAGTTGTAGATAATAATGGTGTATCCATTTTATATAAGATGTATGATATAATACTAACTATTTAGGAGCAAAAACTACAATATGCATGGGGTGGTGTATATTTTCCCACTCATATAGGTATTTGTACATATATACCTTAGAGGAACATGTATGTGGACTTACATCTACCACATTGCTACATGTGCGGGTGTATGAGAATATAATAATGATACATCCATTTTTTGGGCCATGTGATGGTTGGGTGGTGAGTAGTGTCATGATGCGAAGAACTTGGCACCATAGAATATTGAGTTATTCTTTATATATTGACTTCAGGTGGGATCATCTAGAGATCATATAAAGGTTTTATTAGCTGGGAAAAGAATGGTATAGAGTTGCATGTCATTCATGTGATTATTTGGATAAAGGAATATTGTCCTGGGTTTTCCAAGTTGTTTCAGTACGAGCGTGTTACCAAATAGTTTAGGGTGATACAAAAGGTGCCACCAAAGCCATATTCTTAAAGGCATTTTTTGTAATAACCATGACATGATGGTGATAGATTAAGATCTACTATAATATATCTGACTTCTAGGCATGCAGATGAGGTCGACCTCATGATAGTAGTGTTAACTGATAATGACATGGGATGTATTGTTATATACACACAATTGTGGATGGAATTGAGAGGGGATATCTTGTTCCTATTCATATTATATGTTCTTGTGGTGATGCCCATAAGAAAGAGGATGAAGGATACATTCCCACATTACATGATAGATACATGGGTAGACATGATGCACAACCAAGGGACTAAACTATAGAAGTATATACAACTACCATTATTATTCAATATAGAAATTGTTATTTGATAATTTAATTGGTAGATCTTATAAGTATTGATTTTACATGTTTTTATAACATTTTTGTGAGGTTGATTTTGTGATGTATGGAATCATTATTGGTTATTGATTATGAACTCGTTGATGCAAGAAAAACTATATTCATAGTCTATCCAATATCAACCAAAAATAAAATGAGTTTAGTTGAGTTACTTTTATGTTGTTTAGTTGTTATTGTTGGTGGGTTGTATTATTTTTTATTTTCATTGTTGATGGTCCACATAAGTCTAGTTAAGGATGTGGTACACTATTAAAGCTACAAAATGTTACAAGTTTTCTTAGAAGATGCAAAATATTAGGAAAATTTGTGAAACACTATGAGTATGTTTGGAACTATGAAGCACTAGTTGAAGTTTTGGAATAATACAAGCTTAGTCGAATCCACAAGATATTATAAGAAGCCAAAAAAAATTCAATTCAATTCAAAAATACGAAGATCATAAAGAAGTTGAATGGTTATGCTTCAACTTTTGTTACTGGGGACAAATCACCCCTAATCCTTTGATATCTCTGCAAGAATTTTGAGTCTCTAAGGCATAACAATGACAGTAACTTTTTTCTTTACAAAATGAACATGTTTACTCCTTCCAAGTTTTTCAAATTTCAAAGTGACATGTATTATCTATATTTTGAGTTAAAATTTAGTGTTTATCAAAGACATTGACTAAACTCCATGTTTTAGGTTTCATCATGGAGTATTCCAACATCAACACATCATAGAACCACTGTCAAGTGAAGATAAAGTGTGTGTGCACACTCAAGTAAATTTTTTCCTTTAAGCATGCAATTTTAAAGTACACACTTAAAGAGGGAAAAATGTAGACATTAAAATTTGGTAACTTGCCCTTCTGCAATGCCAAATTTAATCATTCTCTCTTGCTAATACAAATGATCACATTTGGAATCCAACCACCCTATCTCTCTATCTCTTTTGTAACTTTCTTATGTTTACATTATGCTATGTCATCAATTCTGAGAATTTTATTTGATCAAGGTAGTGTAAAACCTTTACTGCTCACTACACAACTTGATTATATCTTTTCATATCTTCACTTTGAAAATGTAGGGAAGGGTTGGGATGTGAGGCTTGGTTTTAGACGAATTTACAATCTCATCCCTTCACATTATTCAAATTGTATTTTAATTTAAATATCTTATTGGGTCATTTATTCTTCCTAGGTTTGGCCTTATTAAAATATTTCACCTATGGAATTCTATATAAGCAAGTCATTACTGCTTTATAACTCTCCTGGAACTCTTACAATCTCTTATTACAAATATCATTCCAGCAATACTTAAAAGGGTTATTAAATCTACCCAAATAGGTTATACATTATTTAGAGTAGTCCCTACATTAGGTATAAAGCACTCAACCAACTCAAATACTCTAGCTTCCTACATTTCCAAGCATGCAAAGGTCATAGAGTCATGTCTTAGTAAGAACAAGATCACTTTAAACATTTTTCAAGGGTTTTAAGCAATAAAGGGTTAGGTCAATTAATTGAGGCACACCAAATCTCACCACTGCTACGTTGGGTACACTATATACAATGCAATTATCCCATTATCTTAGTGTTAAGAGACATGAAAAGTACACCTAAGGGTTGGTTAATTATTCACATTTCCCAAATCATGTAGGAGAACTACATGAGGTTTGATCCCGCAATAAGGATATGTAGTGCATACCTTAGATTGACTCAATAACTGGCATTATGACTGCCAAGGGTAGTCTAGCCTCAAACACACACACACACACACACACACACACACACACACACACACCACACACACACACACACACACACACACACACACACACACACACACACACGTTTTATATTTTTGGTTTCCTAATGCTATGATAAAGGGTTCTATATTTTTCTAGGATTTCCACTTTATTGTAGGTGATTACAGGTCATCCCAAAGTTATGTGAGCAAGAGAAATATACAACAAAGACCCTTTTCAAAAAAACAAAACACATGGGAAGTTTCATAACCGGAATATCAAAGGGTCCAATATTATATAATTCCATGTCATGATGATATAGATCATGTCTAGACCATACAATAGTTGTACGGTCTTATCGTTATTGAGTTTTCATCTCCAAAACTTTCATTAAAGAACTTACAATTCCTGATCACCCTATTCCACTATCCTACACATCTAGATCATCCCTATTCTTCCTTATACAACTAGGCTTCTCTCTCCTCTTGTGTATTTGATAAAGCACTTATTGTTTTTTAGTTTAAATATGTATGAAATAATTATTCTGATTGTATGCCCGACTGATCCTTATTTCAACAAACCTATCAGAAGTAAGAGGCCCAATTTTTCTACTAAGGAAGCAGTATGTCTACCTCCTCCCATCGCGGGGGAGGGAGAATCCATTCTAGGTTTTCTCTCCATTAGTAGCAAGAGAAAATAAACCCTCTTTGAGGTTGATACTATGAACACAGCTGACCCTGATGCTTAACTGGTAAAGATCAAATCTCTTAAAGGAAAAATTGAAGCATGTAGAGAAGACAATATTGATGGTATGGTAGATAAAAATACTATAATGGAGCTTATCAATAGTGTCACAAAATTGGAGAAAGAGATGGAATCTGTTAAGGAAAAGCAATGTGATATTCTTAGCATGCAACAAAGTACTTTAGACTTCCTCTCCCTCTTCATTGCTCGGTTTTAAGTTTATAATAGTAAGGACAAAAATAACAAGGGTAAAACTTTTAGAGATATCAAGAAGGGGCTTGAGAACGTAGAGAAGAGCTTCTAGAAGCTCATGAAATGACTTGGGCCTGTCACCTCTTCTTTTTTATTACAGGGTCATTTATGTAATTTTGTTGAGAAGTTGCTAACATTATGTTGACTTTGTGCTAACATATTTTTAGTTTTGTGTTGTTCATTGACTAGTGTTATCTCTAGTCTTATTTTGGACTCTTTTTTTGTACTGAATATATGGTCTTTGGGCCTCTTTGTAATTAGGTAGGGTCTCAACCAAATTTTTTTATCTTTAATAAAAAAAAGTATTCTGATTATGAATTACTAATGTTGGAAGTTAATAAAATAAGAATAATCTACCTTTTGCAAAATATTACATCCTTATTATTTTGTTATGCATGTCCTTAACACCTATATAAATTAATTAGTGTAAACACGCATATGAGAAAGGTTCACATTCATTTGAAGAAATTGGTTGTCAGTGTTAGCATTTTGTTGACTTGTTTGGCTAATGATTTGTAAGATGATTTGAGTTGGATTATTAGGAGGAGAATTTGGAGGAGTAGTCTAAAGAGGACTATTTTGTGGAGGTGCATTTTTAGTAGCACCCACCAGCTAAGAAGAGGTGTTAGAGACATATATAGGGAAATACATGCTTTGGATTACCCATTGGGTTCAAGAGTTTCCTCAAGAAGATTTATGTTCCTCCATATGCATTTGAATAACTTGAAGAGGTTTTCTAGTCGAATCAGGGTAACTCATGATGAATTCTCACATATTGAGAGTATAATCAGCATAGACATTTTCTATTTTTTATCTTCCTCTTAGTCAAATTATTCCTCTTGAAGATTGTTGGTATTAGATCTAGAAATCCTTCCATTGTTTACAATTTGACCTATCTTTTTTACATTAGTGCCTCCATGTTGCAACCAAGGTATAAGGGAGTTGGCCTAAGGGGGAAAACCCAATTGTTGTGTTTCAGAATTATCGTTTTGTTGATTATTTTGATAGGTAAAGAAGTGATTCATATTGGGAGGTTTTAGGAAATATTTAGGAATATTTTACAACGATAGGATTAGAGATAATAAGATATAATGTGGAGAAGATTCAATTGGAAGAGGGAGTAACATTCACATTGGTTCACCAGGGTGCATATAAATAAATAATGTACAAGTAAAATATAATTTTCCTCTTTGGGTGGTCTAGACTAGGATAATGAAAGAGTTCTTACTAAATATGCACACAATATGTCTATAGTTTGAAAGCTATGTGGATCTAGTAGGTGATAATCCATACTCTATAAAATACATGTATCTAGGTTTCAATAATAGACTAATTGTAGCAATATTGTAACAAGATATAGGTACTTATGCTAGGGTTTCAAACTTTAATTGCAAGGCTTAATAGGTTGTAGATACCAAAGTGTGGATTGTAAGATAATGACTGATAAATACTAATGAAATAGATTAAGAATATGCTACTCTACTTTAATCTATGCATGAGCAACCAAAAAATCAATATAATTTGAAATAACACAAAATAAATGAGAGGTTGGAGATACTTACCTTTGTGTAGACACCATGGGTACATTAACTTACCCTAAGGGTTAGTAACACCTTATGAGAGAGTTTATATGAGAGATCGAAAATGAATGGAATTAGACCTATAAAATCCACTTTTTGAAGACTCCAAAAGATGAGTAGATCATGGAAAGTATAGCTCTTATGTTTGGGAATCATATTATCTAATGTTCCACTTGTAGACTCTACAAGATAAAACAAGTCTAAAATTGAGATCTTTACAACCTCATGGGTATATTTTTTTAGTGAAAGCATAAAAAATTGATGATGATGATGTGACGGAAATAACACTCAAATGTTGTGTAGATATAGGTATATTGATCAAATATTACAATTTATGTTAGTCAACGAAATCGGTTGTGGTCAATGTAGTAAAAATTTAGAAATGATAGCCAAATGACATTGACCACATTCAATGCCATTGGATATAGGTAATTCCTTGTCAAGGAATCATACGAGGAAGTTTCAAGTGATGGAGGGATACTCTAGAGCTATTAAAAGGTGATGTGATGAAGGTATATGTGTGTTGTAAGTAGATATGTAGATGCACGCAAGAGGGTAGCAAGGTGATGTTGTAGCGAGACTATAAAAGATGACTATAGAGTTATATAAAGTAGATAAGGTGTATCATGGACTACACATCAAGGTCCTCTCATGAGTACCATTTCCAGCCAACCCAATGTAATCATTTCTAGTGACCCTTTCTCCTAGAAATATCCCTAAGGATATCGCAGGGAAGTCAATGTGCCAATAGTGCATGCAAATAGAAAATGATAGTAAAAGTGAAAAGTTAGATGTATTCAGAACAACAAAATTCCAGTACATAAACACCTAATAGAGGAATAAATCGTGTAAATGAAAATGAGAAAAGAAATAAATCTCTCGTGAGAAAAGGGGAAGCTAACATCAGGAAAAAACTTGTCTCCTCTATTTCTGTGAAAGGAGAACCTCTAATGTCCACTAAGAACCATTTCCAGCCAAATCCTCTACTTCCATGTATAATATTTCATCCTATGATTTATGGCTCATACATTTAAGATTTGAACCCACATCATACTTGGTCCTCATTCTATTGGGCTAAAAAAGGGAGGGAATGCAATAAGAAGCTAGTTAAAGGTATTTTCTATCTTGAAATATCTCCTTATTATTATCAACAAAAATCCATGCCTATATATATATATATATATATATATATATATATATATATATATATATTCATTTATTATATGAATTACATCAACCCATCAAGATCAAACACCTCAGTTATAAGACTAAACTATTGAGGGCAGACTAAAGGTATAACATACAAAGAAGGATCTGAGCGCTAAGCCATGAACACTTTGTGGTTGTGCCACACAAATTCTTCATTAAGTAGGTATTCCTTCCTCTATTTGATGTACAATAAGGACCTCGTGGATGAGGGAGTAGTATAAGAGTAAAGGGTCACTCGATGTCTAAGAAGATTACAGTGGAAGCATCTTAAAAGGAGGCCTTTATAGCTAATTAATTGAGTCCAAGAACCATGCAAATACCTCAACTTAATCAAATGAGAAAGAGGCTTTGAAAGGTCAAGAAATGCATAAAATATAACAAATCTACTATTTAATGAATATACATCAATTTTTAAGGTTCCCATCCTATTTGTTAGCATTTTAACACAATCTAGTTTATGCATAATAGGTCGAATATTTTACAACTTGATCCAAAGAGGAGAAACCAATATATTTGCCTTGTTGGATCAAAAAATGGAGACCAAAGGAAGAAGAAGATCCCAAAGATAATAAAAAACAAGGTCTAGAAGACTAGAAAAACTCCCTAGTAGTATGGAAGTCAACTTAGAAGAAGTCATTACCTACTAGAGAAAAGGTTGGAACATCAATGGTACTCTGGTGAGATGATGCTCGATTGGAGAGAATGACATGGGTTGAATGTGTTAGAACACATTTATTGAATAAAATTCTTCTTCCAAATTCATTTTCCATCTATAAAATTAAAAAATATGGAATTTTTAGCATATGGGATTCCTTTGAAAGATCTTCAAAATATCACCCATCAGGAGGACGGGTTAAGGAGAATGACAAGGAGGGGATTTAACTTAGACTTGCATAAATCATTGCCATTTTCAAAGGGGTTATTAACATTTTGTAGTCCAAATAAACACATATTTTCTCAGGGGAAGCCTCAACTAGGGAATGAAAAGCGGGAAAGCCAACAAATCTAGAAGAATGAGGAGGGAAATAAACCTCACTATTCCTAATTTCCTTTGTAGACACTAAATCATAAGACTCATTGTTAGTGCAAACAACACATCAAGAACCCACAAAATTCTTAGTATTTATAGGGTTTATAAATCTCCTTACTAGAACCAACATGTTGTTTGAAATCATTGCCAACAAACCTATGAAGATATTCCTCAAACACACGAGCCTCATCTAAATCAGATCCAAACTCAAGTTCTCTCAATTGTTTTTCTTGGGAGTATCTTAGTAGCCATTGAACCTGGAAATCCAAACGAAAAATGATCTTTGGGAAGGGAACAAGTCAATTATTTCAATTTAAATTTTGTAATTTCTTTCATCATTTAAAGTCTCTCATTTTTTATTCAATCCCCATATTATAAGATTAAAATAAACTAAATTAATATTGAAGCTTGATGATTAAATTGGAGATCAAAAGACACTTCATGTGAAGAACATGATAGAGTTTTGGGACATTGAGACTAAATTTTTGGCACGTTCGTGAAATTGATTTGTAATAGATTGAACTCATGATCTACTTGAACCACCTGACTAAATGCTTTACCAACACACCAAGGTGATAAATATATGCCCCAAAAAATATAGATCACTATTATAAGCTTTTGAATGTGCCAACAAGTTAATCACCAAAATTTTGGTTTATCATCTATGGGTTGGGCGACTTTTGGTTCATGTTTACTAGTAGTTCATAACATATTAGTTAGACCGTCTCATATTATTGATATATGTTTCAAATACAAGGCATATATACTCTCCCTATCTCTCTACAAGATTCAAATGTATGGTCTCTCATAGTAAATACCAAATTCTATTTCATTGGTTGTTTTTTAGTTATTATAAGAGGATAACTAATTTTTGCTTTAAACCCTAATGAACTTTCAAACCTTACTTGTAATTTTCCAAGCTATTCTAAAACTTTGCTTTTCCGACTATATTTCTCCCACAAAATTATCAACCTCCCATGCATATGTTTCTTTTATTTTTTCTTACTCTTTTTAAATTTAATTTGGTAGGTTAGGAATGGAAAACATATGATTAAACCTTTTGATGGTTGTAGATTTGCATTAAAAAAAATTTTGTGATTCAAGGAAATTTGTAATGTCCCCTTTCCTATGCCAAAGGCCTAAGGGCCAAGTCAAGTCCAAACCGTGGTCATACCCAAGGGGCTGTGGACGCTGGGAGCTATTGGGAAGGGGCCCCATGGTTCTAATATCAAATTTTTGCATTTGGGGGTCACTTTTAGACCATGGAGACTCAAAAAGGAAAAAGTAACTTTCGTTACTTTTATTTTATTGGCCCCTCCATGGAATGAAATGTGTCTAGGGTTATTGGGGATCTTTTTCCGTAGAGAAGTATATAAGGAGCTGGGAAAGAAAGGAAAGGAAATTTTGCATACATTTTATTTACCTTCACGTGCAATTGTTGTTTGTGCATTTGCGGTTTGTGGAGTGAAATCCCATAGGGACCCTAGCTTTGGTGGTGAGAGACCTGTCCCTAGCTAGCAGGGCACTCTTCGGTAATGAGAGATCTACCCTAGTTTTTAATTTTGGAGCCGCTTTCAGGGCTGTGTTACAGAGAAATTATCAGAGGTTTCAGAGGAAGGAATTTGAGGGTTTTGGGGGCATTTGGGGAAGATAATCAAAGGGTTTCCAGATGAGATTTAAGGCAGCCATTTAGGCAAGGCTTAACATCACTTTGAAGGTGTCTGTAGATATTTCCAACCTTTTTCCAAGCTAGGTGACTTACAGCCTTTATTTGGAGGGTTCTCCAGTTGGCCATTTTTCAGATTTGAAGGTTGAAATATCATTCCCTATATCTTTTAATGTTATTTCCAAAGTCTCATAATTTTTGCTCTGGTATTTGGAAAGTTACAAACCTCTGAAGTTTTCTAGTTGTCTAGGGCACGCTGTGCTTTTTCTGGTAGCATTTTAATTTCTGTAAAACTCCAAAAATAGATTTATTATGTCCTTTATAATAATATCAATCTCTCTTTAAATTTTCAAGTAATTCGAGTGGATATTTTGGGAGATATTAATTTTCTTTAGTTCGTTGTCCTTACTATAAAAATCTACAAAAATTAGTATTTTATTTGGCTGCAAACTTGCAATATTTTGTGCATTTTAAAGTGGTATCACATAAGGGATATTCCAGTGGTATTGCTTTGGCGCAGGTTTTGTTGCTCCTAGATTGAGTTTTACAGTTCAGCGGGCTCTCGTGGAGGGAGTTGCAGTATAAGGCTCATTTCAGGTCATTGCTTATGACTCCATGCCCAATGGATCGCAAAAAAGGGCAACTGGTCTTTTCATCTAGCAGGCAGATGACCCCGCTGAGTCACCAAATTGTTATCCAATTTCACCCCCCAGGGTTGAATTGATAACATACATCAGGATTCCCAAGTCCCAGGCTGAAAAATAATGAGCTCTGAGAGAATGCGAGAAGCTGTAGAAAATAAGCCTGGACGAGAAAAAATTGTGAAAATCGGCTAAGTCCTTGTCCTAGAAATATTTGGGACATTCGGGACACCAAGGCGCGGTTCGGCCAAAACGCCTCCAGGCGGCCCGTGAAGCACTGGGACAAGTGGAACAAGTGTACGTGAAGGACGCGAACCAGCTGGTTTGGCTGAAACAGGAAACTGCAGCACAAGGACAAGTGGGACAAAGGGACGCGCGGGACGTGGATAGGCGAAGGAGCCGAAAGCCAATCAGATCACCCCACGTGTCACTGGCAGAAAAGGGACAAGGAAGCCCATTTCGGGAGGATCGGAAGATTTTGTCCCGTAAAGCAATGGGACATTTGGGACAAAAGGACGTGGTGGACACAAAAATCCTACAGGCCCATGGACAAATCACAGCATGACACGTGTCGCCAAGGAAAAAGGTCCAAAAGGTCAAAGGGGTGAGTTTTCGAGCACTAATCCAAACCAATAAGATAGCGCCACGTGTCCAAGTTTAAGGGGCCCACAAGAAAAGCCCACGAAAAGGTGGAGAGAGGGAATTTCTCAGTGAACCAGATCTTGCCACGTGTCGTCCAGATGGCAGAGCGCGGGAAAAGAAATTTAAAAATCCGTTTTCGCCTGTTTTGTGCCCTAAATCTTCAAATCGTCATATCTTTCAATCCAGAGCTCAGATTTGCACGTTCTTTATATCAACGGAAATCTGTTCAAATTCTCTACATGATCCTGGGGTCAGTATTGCATTTTGATGTAGTTTTGGGGGAGAAAATTAAGAAAACATCTCTGATGTGTGTAATGCTTCAACTACTAACTTCAATGCAGCAGACAGCTCGCCGCTCCTGTTAGACAGCCTCCGTTTTGCTAGGATCCACCACTTGGATCATAATGAGATGATTTTAAATGCTACCAAGAAGTGGTTGGGGTAGATTCTAGATTTCCTCTCTCTTCCCCCTCATTTCTTCATATATATTGTAAAGAGGAGCCCTTTTTAGAGGTCGGACATTCTTGCTTTGCATCCTCCCTTCTTCCCTGCTTGCAAGAGAATTTGTGGAGCTTTTCAAACCTCCCATATGGATTTTAATGCCAGTTTTTGCCTCTTGGCCACTGCAATGTACTGTATCGACTCTTGAGCAATATATATATATATATATATATATATATATATATATATATATATATATATATGTTTGTGATTGATTCTCAACCCTCTCATGTATTCATTGCTGTTATTTTGATCTCTTATTGCAGTTTGGTTACCTGTGCATAGTGTTTGTATTGCATCTATGTGGTCTATGTTAGATTTGCAAAACGAGTGTCTAACATTCCTTGGTGCATCACCTCTGTAGTTTAGGTTTTATTCTATGCATTTTCTCACCCTGTCTCCTTGACAAGTTAGATTAGGTTTTAGTAAACCCTCTGCATTTTTGTGTGCATCTGAACAAAGGAATAGGAACCAGCCTTCTCTGGAGAATCCTTTCTCATCTTTACAAGTCCCACACTTGGAGAAAGGATTCCATGTTTTGCAATCACACTGGATGCCTGAACATCAACCTAGAAGCCTGATCTGCATCCAAGGGTGCTGTGAGTCTGCAACAACAGGTATCAGAGCAGTTGTTTCTCCACCCTATTGGGACTAAAAGATGGGGGATAGAGACATTGAGGATATATGTGTAGATCTGATGAAACAGTTGTTCACCAACATGGTAAAGCAGCAAGAGACTACCAATCTCTATTTGACCCATCTCACTGAGAGATTAGCGCAAGACAAGTTTGACACTCATGTGGAAAGAGGAGAAAATAGAAATAGGGGACAACATGGTCAAAGAGGTGAGGGTGGGCATTCAGGGCAGCGGTCCCCCTATTCTTCTACCAAGCCTTTGGGGTTTCACGAACCTTCTTTCTTGAAGGATCTGGAAGTTTCACAGGTATGGTAGTAAAGGGATATTGTAGATGAGGAGTCTTGTTGGGAAAGGTACTAGACATTAAGTGATGGATTTCATGAAAACATGCCATTCCAAGAATATTGCAAAATGAAGATTGGCAACAGGCCTAGGAGAGATTACAGGTACAGGTACCAGAGATGCAAAGGATGTTGGGACAGATTTTTGTTCCACACTTCGACGGTTCTAAGAAGTGGACTACATAGTCTTAGGTTCAGCAGTTGAAGACATGCTTCAAATCAAATCCTATGCATGAGGAAGATGTAATTAAGTTTGCAATCTTACATCTAGAGGGAGACGCTCTTGATTGGTGGCATCATGGGTTGATTATACAGGGACACATATACATCACAACTTATGCATAGTTCACAAAGAGGCTAGTGAGTAGATTTGATAAGAGGGACCTCGACATGTATTTTAGAGAGTTAACTCATTTGAGGCAAACCAGTTCCTTAGATCAGTATATCACAGATTTTTAGAGACTATCAGTCATGGTACATAATGTTACAGAGATGAGGTTGATTTCCCTATTCACAACAAGTTTGACAGACACTCTTGCTAGATTTATGAAGGCATTTCAGCCTTCTTCTTTGCATGAAGCTATTAGGAGAGTCGTGACTTGGAGTTATCCACTCCTAAGTCAAGGTTTCCACCTCGAATGCAACCTAAGGGTTTCCCTTCTAGAACCGAGGGTTCACAGCCGAAGGTACCTCCACCTAGGAAAGACACAGCCTGGAGACCATTTGGATCTAGAGAGGACAGGGAGGAATTGAGGTGAAAGAAACTATGTTTCGATTACCGTGCACCTTGGGTTCTAGGACACAATTGCAAGGGTAGAGGGAAGGCCCAATTCATAGAGGTCTTTGATGAGAATGATGGTGACAAGGAGTTGGACGCACATGGATTAGAGGATGATGATGATGAGGCATTAGATAGTGCGGGGGTTGAGCAGGATAGCGAGACTTTTCCCTAGGATAATATTGCCACCTTGTCTAGTACCCCAAGGTACAAGGCATTTAGAGTTAGGGGAGTTTTGCAGGGACAACAAGTGGTGGTACTCATTGATAGTGGGAAACCCACAACTTTATTGATGCCTCATTGGTTGAGAGGTGAGGGTTACAAACAGAGGAATTTGAGGGCTTCAACGTGGTTATAGCCAATGAAGATTCTATGAGATACACATGACGAGTCCCCCAATTGAACATCACGATGGGTAACTACACAGTTACCAATGATTTCTATATGGTTGGTATTCGAGAGACCAACATAGTGTTTGGGGTACAATGACTCCATTCCCTTGGTGAGTTTCAGACTAATTTCCAGACGATGGAGCTGAAGTTTAAGTTCGAAGGGAGGAATGTGATCTTGGGGGGCTTATCTTCAGGGGCACCATGAGTTGTTATGGCCAAGAGGATCGAGAGGATCTATAGGCATGATGGGGTGGATTGGGCAGTACATTATTTGGTTTCAACCAAGAAATTAAAGGATGGATAATAGGAGTATCATGTGGATATATAAGGTTTATTGGACAGACATAGTGCAGTTTTTGGTGAAATACCTCCAGGCATACCTCCAGATAGGGGATTTGAGCATGTGATTGAGCTCAAGGATGCTAGAATGGTGGTTACTTCTCCTTACCATCACCCCAAATGGTTTAAGGATGAGATCGATAAGACTATACATGAGCTTATTGATATGTGGCATATTAGACTGAGTTCCAACCCTTTTGCTTCTTCGGTGGTATTGGTGAAGAAGGATGGGACCCTACAGATGTGTATGGACTATCGTGCCTTGAATAAGAAGACAATAAAGAACAAGTATCCCATACCACACATTGATGAGTTTTTGGACGAGCTACATGGTGTAATCTATTTTTTGAAAATAGATTTACGTTCTGGATATCATCAGATCAAATTCAGGGAGTAGGTTGTGCATAAGACAACTTTTAGATGCCATTACGACCACTTTGAGTTCTTGGTGATGCCTTTCGGATTGTCTAATGCTCCAACTACATTCCATTCTTGCATGAATCATGTGTTCAACTGCCACTTGTGGAAGTTTGTATTGGTTTTCTTTGATGATATTTCAATCTACATCAGGACTTGTGAGGACCATATCAGGCACCTGGGTGAGATATTGGGGATATTAGAAGCTAATTCGTTATATGTGAAAGCCTCTAAGTGTGAGTTCGGAATGATCCAAATTCTATACTTGGGATATGTAATTGGTGGGGGTACTGGGAAGATAAATAGCGAGAAGATACAGGAAATCCTGGATTGGCCGCCACCTAGGACATTGACACATTTGAGAGGATTCGTGCAGTTGTGCACATACTACCGGAGTTTCGTAAAGAATTTCTCTCATTTGATTGCTCCATTGACTGATTTGACCAAGAAGGGGGATTTTACTTGGTCAGACGCAACACAACAGGTTTTTAATCACCTCAAGGACGTGATGAGTTTGTGTCCCGTCCTTGCATTACCAGATTTCTCCCTCCCTTTCATTCTAGAGTGTGATGCATCAGGAGAGGGTTTTGGGGTAGTTCTCATGTAGGATAGGCATCCCATCACCTATGAGAGTCAGAAATTGAAACCCGTGGAGAGAGGGTATTCAATTTACGACAAGGATATGTTGGCCATTATGCATGCTTTGGCCAAATGGTAAGTTCGTGGTTTGTACGGATCACAACAGTTTGAGGTTCTTCTTGGGACAGAAGGAGCTCAATGATTTCCAACAAAGATGGGTGAACAAGGTACAAACATATGACTTTGACATAGATTACACTAGAAGTAAGAATAATATTGTTGTTGACACTTTATCTAGGAGGCCTTACCTCACTTCTATGCTTAGTTCTATGATTGAGATTTTAATGGATTGGAAGGATCATATACTTGTTGATTATTCCAAAAACTAGTTTGCATGTGAGATCATGGATGGTATTATACAGGACGACCGATACATGGTAGTGGATGATCTCATCTTCTACAAGGATAGGATTTTCCTTGTACCAAGATCCAAAATGAAGGAGAAGATCCTTCAAGTAGTACATGATACACAACTAGTTGGACATCTTGGGTATTTCAAAACATACATGTTCATCAGGGAGAGATTTTCATGGAAGGGGATGAAGGACGATGTCCTTAATCATGTCAGAGAGTGTATGGTTTTCCAGCAAACTAAATCCGAGCATTCTTTTCTAGCAAGATTACTTCAGCCTCTCCCCATTCCCGAACAGAAATGGGAAAGCGTATCTATGGACTTTATCACAGGGCCTCCCTTGGTGCATGGGCATAACTACATTTATGTTGTAGTTTATTGGTTAACTAAGTATGCTCATTTCTTTTCCCTACCCAAGGGGCACGAGGCAGTGGATGTGGCCAAGATCTTCTACACTGGTATTTTTAGGCTACATGGGTTGCCTAAAAATATTGTCAGTGACAGGGACAAGATCTTCATGAGCACCTTTTGGCAGGAGATCTTCAGAATAACAGGTACAGAGTTGACTCCTAGCACTAGCTACCACCCACAAACAGATGGGTAGATGGAGATAGTCAATAAGTGGATAGAGGGCTACTTGCGGAGTTATGTGACAGGATATCAATGGGCATGGCTTAAATGGTTACACATGGGTGAGTATTGCTACAATACCACCTACCAGATGAGCATAGGTATGACTCCTTTCTGCGCCTTGTATGGGTATGACTCCGAGACATTTGTGGATTTGGTATTACCAGATAATTGAGCTCCTAAATCTCGAGATTGGTTACAGGAGAAGCAAGATATTCTGAAGACTCTCAGAGAGAATCTTCAAAAGGCACAAAATCAACAAAAGGTATATGCAGATCGACACAGGAAAGAGAGGTCTTTTGAGGTTGGGGATCTAGTATTCCTATGTTTACAGCCATATAGGGAGTCCTCACTCAAGCAGAAGGGTGCAGATAAATTGAAACCACGATTTTATGGTCCGTACTGGGTAGTTCGTCGAATTGGGGTAGTTACATATGAGCTAGAGTTATCGAAGCATAGTAAGATACATAATATCCTCCATGTTTCATGCCTTAAGAAGGCACTCAGACAACATATTGTACCATCTATAGAATTACTGCCACTAGATGAGGAGGGGAAGTTGGTGCTATAACCATAATCCATTATGGAAGAGAGACAGAGGGGGCTCAGGAGCAGAGTAATCACCAAGTATTTGGTGCGATGGAAGGGACTGCCACTTGAGGATGATACTTGGGGGGAGAGCAGATTTTGTAGCATCCTAATTTACATTTGCTTGAGGACAAGCAAAATTTAGGAAGGGATGACTGTAATGTCCCCTTTCCTACGCCAAAGGCCTAAGGGCCAATTCGAGTCCAAACCGTGGTCATACCCAAGGGGCTGTGGATGTTGGGAGCTATTGAGAAGGGGCCCCGTGGTTCTAATATCCAAGTTTTGCATTTGGGGGTCACTTTTGGACCATGGAGACTCAAAAAGGAAAAATTAACTTTCGTTACATTTATTTTATTGGCCCCTCCATGGAATGAAATGCGTGTTGGGTTATTGGGGCTCTTTTTCCGTAGATAAGTATATAAGGAACTGGGAGAGAAAGGAAAGGAACTTTTGCATACATTTTATTTACCTTCACGTGCAACTGGTGTTTGTGCATCTACGGTTTGTGGAGTGAAATCCCATAGGGACCCTAGCTTCGGTGGTGAGAGACCCGTCCCTAGCTAGTAGGGCACTCTTCGGTAGTGAGATATCTACCCTAGTTTGTCATTTTGGAGCCGCTTTCAAGGCTATGTTACAGAGAAATTATCAGAGGTTTCAGAGGAAGGAATTTGATGGTTTTAGGGAAGATAATCAGAGGGTTTCCAGATCATATTTACGAAAGCCATTTGGACAGGGATTAACATCACTTTGAAGGCGTCTGCAGCAATTTCCAACCCTTTTCCAAGATAGGTGACTTGCAACCTTTATTTGGAGGGTTCTCCAGTTGGCCATTTTCAGATCTGAATGTTGAAATATCATTCCCTATATTTATTAATGTTATTTCCAAAGTCTCATAATTTTTTCTCTGGTATTTGGAGAGTTACGAACCTCTAAAGTTTTCCAGTGGTCTAGGGCACGCTGTGCTTTTTCTGACAGCATTTTAATTTCTGTAAAACTCCAAAAACAGATTTATTATGTCCTTTATAATAATATCAATCTCTCTTTAAATTTTCAAGTAATCCAAGTGGATATTTTGGGAGATATTAATTTTCTTTAGTTCATTGTCCTTACTATAAAACTTTGCTAAAATCGGTATTTTATTTGGCTGCAAACTTGCAATATTTTGTGCATTTTTAAGTGGTATCCCATAAGGGAAATTTCAAAATTAAATGTGTTCTTAGCATGTTCAATGTTATTAAAGTAAGGGGGTTGGGATAATTTAAAGAGTTATTGTTTAAGTGTAGTTTAGTTTAATTTTGTGTGTGCACATGGTATTAAGTGGATGCAGGGTTCAACTTAAGGTATTTTTTTGGTGAAAATTATTTAGAGGGATCCCTAATAGTGGACTAGTGTGGATTGACAGGGATCCAAACAATAGACAAGGGGTTCCTCCACACATACACTAAGGAAAGAAGGATTGATTCAACTAGCTCTAACTCCAACAATAAATAGATTGACTAGGAAAAACCAATGGATCCACATTCAGTGGATAATTCTAATGGTGGACTTGAGGTTTTTCACTCCCAAGGAGAGAGTGGATCAAAGGGAAGAAACATATCCCATGAGTAGTGCTCACTTAGGCCTTAAGGCTTGGATTTAAATACCCCAAACAAAAAAAGAAGACAAATAAATTTGAGTAAAGATGAAAGAGTTGTAAGAAGGGAACAAATATAAGACAAATTAGGGTGGTGAGAAATATGTCATAAAGGAAAATAACATCTCAAAGATAAATGAATATTCATAAATCATTGTGCTATAAAATCACTCGATCATCAATAGTGAAGCCATGAAAGGGTCCCCAATAGGGAAACAAACATGTGGGCCAATGTTGGGAATGATACCTCATCAAATTTTGATAATCCCACTGGACTACACTTTACACAACTCCAAATGAAACTTGATAGTTTACCCACTCCCCAATATTAATCCATAAATGAGCCCAATGGTAGAGGATTCAAGATCATACACTCATCTACAAATTTTGGGATATACACAGCCTAATTTATCAAAGACGTGAAAAAGATTGATATATATAAGTGTAAAACAATATAGAGGGATGTTAAGACATAGACAGTTCTGAAAAATAAAGCAAGATAGGTGTAGAAAAATCATAGTTATTTTTCCAAAGACAACCCATAACAATCCAATGGACACTTCAAAAATGTTGCAAGTATAGGTAATTCAAACAACATAAGAACATATAAAGGGAAAGGAAATTTTGATTACATTACCTCATGATGAAACAAGACCAAAGCTAGGCAAACACGGAATGGTTTTAGACGAAAAGTATGGAAAAGAAGGTTGTATATTTATCAACCAAAATAAGAATGAAACATATGTGGAAAATGAAGATAAAAGTGGTGAAATTTTTTGAGAAAACAAGGAATTGTACAACCCCACATCAACACCGCTAATGAGGTCACCAAAACTACAATGAGTTAATGAACATGAAAAAAGGCTTGAAGTTCTTGAACAAAATGAACAATTTGAGGACAACAAGAGGGGAAAAATGTTAAATCCAATGGGGAGCTAGTAAGAGAGAAAAAAATACTCAAGGAACAAGTAAACAACTTACAAAAAATCTTGGAAAGGGGACAACAATAGATAATTATGTTAAAACAAACTCTATAACAAATAAAATAAAAGAAGGGAAAAAAATCAAGAGTGCTTAAAGGAGGGGAAGTATAAAAAATCAAGGAGATCCAATTTGCACTTTCAAACATAGAAGTGCAAGATAATAACTCAAAGGACAAAACTGAGGAGGTCAAGAGTTGGGCACAAGTGGTAAGGGGACTGACAAACAAACAAAGAAAAGTTATAGAGAAATAAACCAAGATGCAAATAAAATAAGAAAATGATAGACATGACTAGGGCTGTAAATACCATTATTAAAGGAATGAAAGGCTATGGGGAGGATGAATTTACCAAAAAAAATAGCAAGAGACTTCCTTGAAGAAAAATTGTAATGGACAAGACATATTTATCAAGCAAACAAGCTTGGAAAAATGATAGGAGGAAACGACAAACATGTAAGAGCTATAATGAAAAACATAGAAGACAAACACAAGATATTGAAAAGTAGAAGGTTTCTTATAGGTACACACATATACCTAGATGAAGATTTAACCCCTGTATAACAAGAAGAGAAAGGAAAGAATGAGAAAAAGTGAAGGCAACATGAGATGCAGGAAAATGGGCATGGCTACAAAATGGAAAATATCAAACCAGTCATCGAATGAGACACAAGAAATAGGGATTTGGGGCCCCTCAGGAGAAATTGACCTTGATAAGATAGAATTGTAGAGGTTATCCTTGGAAAAGAGGACCTGGGTTGGGGCCCATAACAGAAGAAAAATATATTATCAATCTTATGAAAAATCATGAGCACGATGGTTGCAAAGTATCAAATTGAAGGATATAAAAAAAATATCAATTTGGAATGAAAGCAATGAGATTTGCAAGGGACATGGAGGTGTAACAATGATTATCAAATAGGATTAGTGTTGAATTATAGAATTTGGGAAAGAATACCCAAATTAAAAATATATGGCTGAAAATTATAGAAAATAAGTTAACAATTAGGATTGTTGCTTGCTACTTTGCATCGAGTGGCTTGAAAACATATAAGAAAAGGAACTTTGATTGTGAAGATCCTTATACGTTGCTAAAAAGTGAAATTTCAATTTTTAGCACCTTGGGGAATATATTAATAATAGACCACTTCAATGTGAGGACAACAAACAACCAAGCCTTTAATTTAGAAATCGAAGACAAAGTGAAAAACAATACAATATGAATAGAAGAAGAAAAATACCAACGTTGGGAAATGATATCAGAAGATGGAAATGGGGTGTTTTACACTACATCATGGACCTATTGGGGTTGTGTACTTTATATAACATGGTTATACATAATGACATAAAAACGTAGTTGAATTCACGCATCATCACATGTAAAACATACAATGGGAAAAGTGTAATGGACTATGTTATATTCTCACACTGTTCTATTTGGGGATTGTCTTATAGAGATGAAATTTGAGCGTAATCCAATTTATGTAAGTTCTAACAAACACATAAAAAATTAGTAAGAAGAACAAACCCAATACACTCAAAAGAAGATACCCCTTTGTAGTAAAATCCTCATAAATCATGAGAATTGTGAACTCTTGATAATAATCATTGAACAACACTTTCAGGAACTAAAGTGTAACACGTCTTGCACAACAAGTCGTCCAATGAACAGCAATATATTGATCCCATTAATCCAAATGGCACTAAACAAATGTAAAAGAACTATGCCTAAAAGTAAAAGTAAAAGTAGTTTTCCTACAAACCCATTTTACAATGAAGAGTGCAAGGGAACAAAGAGAATCTTGAGAGACTTTGGGATGAAAAAAGAAAATAAGAAGGCATATGAAAATTTGATTCATTTAAAAAAAGAAATATAATTGTACACAAGAAGGCAAGAACTAATTTCCCTTAGCAAACACAATCTTAAGGACTTTTGGAGAGAACTAAAACAAAATAAAAAACAAAGAAAGAAAAATATCACAAATGCCTGGTGGTTAGAATATGCAAATTTATTTTATGGCATGATTAAGATAGAGACATTCCCACTATAATCAACATGACCACATCATTTTTTTCCATGGAGGAAATCACTCAAGACATAAAGAGGCTAGCAGGAGGTAAAA